>OY751442.1:12500-612500 GCA_963565745.1 Phengaris arion | reverse complement strand
TTCACGTAGTAATTAGAATGAAAGTGAGTTTTTATTTTGTTTCTGACATCTCCATAAAAATAAGCCACACAGATCTGCTTTAATTTCGGAAATAGGTAATTTATCATAACCTCAAACCTTGTATCATTATTGAAAGCTGTGTTGCCATGTCGACAAAATTATCTCCCCGATAAATTAATAATATTGTGTTGTGTCATCTTTGATATTATTGAGGTATTGTATAGCTAACATCGTGGAGGGATCAAACCAAAAATCCACCAAAAAGTCCGTACAGCGCTATCTAGGGAACATATTTATTTTTTTAATTTATTTGTTTAACTTTGTTACATCCAAGTAAATGGCGGACTGATATTTAATAGATTTTGATAGGTAAGTTGTGTGAAATTCCCTCATTAATATTAAATGACTGGCCTAGATTTAGGAAAAAAATAAGTCTATGGTAGACACTTTGTTAATATTTTCCAACAACTAGACCTAATGTCATTAAAATAATAGTTATTTATTTTTAGTTTTCCGACCGAACCCGATGTACGGAGTGTATGGGTGGTAGCAACTGGACGTTCAAACTGGCAGCCAAAAGGAAGTTCGAAAGTATGTTCAATACATTTTGAAGATGGATCTTTTATTACTTCAAAAAGGAGAAAATATTTGAAACCTGAAACTATACCTGAAAAACAAATTCATGTAAGCGCTCAATTTGATTTCAAAGTGATGAGTGAAATAGTGTTATTGGCATCTTCATAATAATAATTTTGTTCAAAATTTTGTTTGTTTTTATTAACATTTAGTTAACTAACTTTATTATATTTCATTACTAAAATTTACAACATTTCAAAATTCCGCAATGCAATAGGTAATTGTTTTTATGTTTTTACAATACTTATATAAAGTTTTTTTGTATTAATAAATAATAATTCGGTAATTATTTTTGCAGATGAAAGAAATTCCAACTGATTCTTCTACTGCTTCGGTGCAAACTACAGTGAAAAGAAAGGCTTACTATGTTTTGCACTACTTATAAAAACGGTAGCACTAAGATACCTAGAAGTTAGAATACATTACGTTCTAAAAAATGTTTCAAATGAAGTGCAAAAAGTACGACATCAATATTCTAAGTTGATTTTTTTCAAAGGACAATAGTAATTTGGTATGTTGTCTGTAGAAATTAAAGTGTGTGAATTTGATTAATGAGTTTTATTTTACATTTCTTCATATTAGCACTGAGATAATAATATACTACGTACAACAGACGGACAATCCCATAGGTCGATTTGACCCCACAATAAGTCGCGCGGCGCGGGCGCCCGTGGCGCGAGCTTGGTACTACAACGAGTTCTATGATTGTCAGTATAATGTTATTTACTAAGAAAACTTACTAGATGGCACTTTACGTGGAAATTATAAATGACACTATCTTCAGAGAACGAACATAACAAAACATAACTAAGTATATTATTATCTACGTACTAACGTAGTATATTATTGTCTCTGTGCTATAAAGATAAATTGTTAAATTAACGCCCACGCCTGCGCGTTGCGTCGTCGTTTTAACTAGCCATCTATCGTGAATTGACGACATTTAATTTGAAGAGTCCCGTAGTGCTGATGTACTTTATCAATTCAATTTTAAAAAAAGAGGGCGTTGTATGAATTAAATATTGTTATAAATTCATATTTTATTCAGTAATCATTGAAATTTTTGAAAACTAAAACTAAATAAATCACTGACGTAAAACAAAACGAGTTACATGGCGGTTTAATTGTGTTTTTAATATGATTTACATTCCATGGTTCACAATGCTTACTCGTAGCGACATCTTTACGTACTGAGCATGTACTTCATTTTCCAATGTATGAAACTGACCAGACATGATATTAGGGTCACTTATCCGCTTAACCTCCAGGGTATTTACTGCGCCGTGGAGATCCCTCGCTACGCGATTAGTAAATACCACAGTATTTTATAAATACTTATGGATCATAGTATTTTCTCAACATCTAACCTTTGCCTTAGATCACACCACGACGAGGTTACGTCAATTATCAACACCATATACATTTTATATCTCAGTCAACTCTAACAAAAAGCGTCTCGATCATCACGAGTGACGAGACATGCAATATTTTTAATCTTGTTTCAATAATTCATCATTACAATTTCATGAACTTCTTTTAAATTCTCGGCAGAAATTACCCGAGACTTAGGGTAAGATTTTTAAGGTAGCAACACAGCAGGGTTGAAGCGAGAAAGACTGTTGTGGTCACGCTATCACATTATCTAGTAGTAAAATATCTTTGATGTATGGAGATGGTACTCCTTACCTCTATTCTCCATGATAATGACTCCACTTTAGTCGTAGACAGAGAATAGAATAGACGAGCTGCTAAAATAATAATAATTACAAGAGTAAGAAAGTGCGAATGTGAAATATGTAGGTGTGAGCAGGACGAAACAACTGTTTTTTGTCTCTTTTTGCGTATGGTCTTATTTTTGTTTGCCACCGGTAAGCGTTGGTGGCAGACACTTTTCGTGCCAAAATATTTTTGTGTTTAGTTTTGTCTATTCGTTTTGAAATCGTGATATTTATTGTTGTAATCGCAGCAATAAGTTCGTAATTATGGTGAATTGCAGTGTTATTGGCTGTAAAAGCCGTAGTGAGCGAAAGGAAGCAATATAACCTTTCACCGGTAAGTTGCATTTTTGATTAGACCCTGTATGTAAATCTAAAGATACATACAGGGTATAAAACTATCATCTATTTTCTATTAGTATTATTCACATTTTCATCACAATTTAAAGTTTTTACATGATAAAATCGCAATAAATAATTGGGTATTATCCTACAAAAGTGCGTATGACATTGATGTATATAGAAGCGTATTCATACTCTTTGACATGTTGATATGGTTGGATTATACACATTCAGGGATACCAGCTTCCCACGATTTTTACCACAAATAATAAAAAATGTACACAATGCACGCCTTTTATTTTTTCAAAGACGTTCCTAGCTGTAAATTATAATTACTATATTTTAAAACCCATATGGCCAAAAGTCAACAATTGCTTACTATACATTACTATAGCACTATCAATGCACTTTCAAGAGAACTACTGGAAATTACTAATAAAATATACTTCCTTTTAGCTTTCCTCGTGAACTACTATATAGAAGTAAATGGATTGAGTGTACAGGTCGTGTTAACTGGCAACCAACTCTGCACTCTCCAATGTGTTCAAGACATTTTAAGTCAAATTCCTTACAACAGAGCAAAAATAAAACTTATATGAACATTAAGCCATGTTCTGTTCCAACTCATCACATAGAAGTAAGATAATTAAAATATTATCTTTTATACCTACAGTAAATAAAATAGTAAACCTTTTATAACATCATTGAAGGGACCATTAAATTGTTGCCGTAATAGGCAATATTCTTTAAAACCGATATTAATGTGTTCATGTTGTACAATAACAGACATCAATATTTGTTGTAATACCTGGTTAGTTTTAACAAAGGGTTTTGACTAGTTATATACTGTGATTTTGATTGTTTTCAATTATTCTAGACTTAATCACCCCATATTTATGAAATGTTCCTCATTACAGATTCAAAATCAACAAAACCAAACTGTTGGATAGAAACAAAGGAACTTTCGGTATTTACCCCTTTTTTACTATTAATTAATAATATTTAATCAATTGGTATATAACTTTGCTATTACAATATGTTCTCAGTGTTACATACACATCTAAAACAAGTACTAACATAATATTATTTAAGATATTTTACGAGAATATTACATATCATTAAAGTGATAAATTTAAAAAATATTTTTTGTTTTTCAGCTTGGTGGTTCCTCAACAACTTTACCCGTCGAAGTTGCTATGGAGATAGAAATTGAAAGCACTTCAGTAAGTAGATTTTTTTGTATGATGTTTAACAATAACAACAATTAAAGGGAAATTACTTCGTTTATGGGAAATTATTTTTGAGTCTCACTTCACAAGGTATACACAATACTAGTGTATTATAACTGTACGTTTCTTCAATGAGTGACCTTTTTGAGGTTTTATGTGTAGTTTTACAAGGACTTTTTTTATTCCAGGCTCAAGAGACACAGTCATCATTGAAGAGTGAAATAACGCCGCGAAAGCAAAAGCTAATAAAAAAACTGTCAGGAAATTGTATTCCTTTACAAACATATTAACATATTAACTCTAACAAAACCTGTGGAAGCAATAAATAGATCATTAGATAAAAGTAGATTAACAGATTACTTAGATGTCAATACCAGAGAAACGGTTTTTTTTAATGAAATATCACGATTATTTATGCGATTCAAGTATTTTGACTGAATTTTCGAAATACATAATTACATTCATTGCTGGATTTATTGTAAGCAAGTTGAAAAAAGAGCTTAAGTGTGAAGAATGCATATCCGCTATCATTTCAAACACAAAATACCCAAGCCTGCAATTAAAAAAAGATAAAGGAGGACTTTGCTATCCCACGTTTGATGTGATTAAAATTAATGAACTTTGTGAAATAATATTTTGCAAAAATCGAGGCATTAACAAGAAAAATATTTTAACTATCCTTACACAAGAGTGTTTGAATTGTTGTTTGGGATTAAGATTATTCTCTCGCGTACCTCATTTTTCTAGCCAATCGTTTATCGACTGTCATTATTCGCTGTTGATGAAGGCTGTAATAATAAAATATTTAAAAGTTCGTATTCATCACGCAACTCGAAAACTATCCGAAAAAACTGATAACGTAAGAGTATTCTATAATAAACTAATTCTATTTAAAGGACAGTAGCAACAAACGGTCAAAATGGTGCTAACACAAACACGCACACACCACTCCTGTTATTAAATGTTTAATTCCGAGGCAGGCCTCTCCTCTTTAATTCTGATGAGTGATGACACAGGGCAAACTATTATCACTATTATTACATATTATACATTTATGTTATATCCGGTTATATTATATTGTATATATTAATTAAGAATCTCCAAGTTTGTACACATAACACGTATGTTCCATACACATGCTGAATGCTGATATTTTTATGCTGAATGTGTCAGATCGACACATCGACATTTTAGGATCATATAGTTTAGGACAATTTTATACAAAGGATATCAAAGGAAATTCTGCATAGCCTACACAATTTTATATTAATTATATAAGAATATTAATTTAAGGATCTCAAATTGACTATTTATTATCCTGGGCTTATTTTGTATGTGCTGTGCTAAATGGTAGCTATTTTTTGTTATAACTCAGCGCGATAATAAACTATTAAATAAAAATTGGTTTTGTTTTCACTTAGATGTGATATTATTATTGTTTATTTACTATAGTAAATATGTAAATAATATATCAGTGTGTTTTACCTTCCTTTTAACACAAGATTTTCTCACGTTAGTTTATAGAAATTCTAGGCCGAATCACATATAATATGCAACAAGGTAATTCGTGATTGGGAAGATAATTGAAACTGTCAATCTTGACACCAAGGTTTATATGTTTAATCATAATATAGAAAGGATTAGATAAACCCTGGTGTCAAGATTGACAGTTTTAATTGTCTTCACAGTCACGGATAATCTAACTTAAGAAATATCTTATAATTATGTAAAGATCGTAAACAAGCAGCGCATAGTCTGATGGCAGGTCCAAAAAATCCTCAAGCCTCTTTGGGCTCCGGCATCCTCACTAACTCGTCAAAACAGTGCAAACGTGTCTCCAGCAGTCGGATCCGGTACTTTCTGATAAGTAGAACATCCTAAATATAAGGTGTTCTAAATCAATTTAGATACGGATATTTTGGTCATATAACCTACTACTTATGTCAAGACGTTTTGGCTGAAAAATAATTGAAAGATTCGAAAAAAAAAACATAATGAAATAACATTACGCTCATTACGGTGCTGTTAAGGTCATTCAGCTCACACAGCTGTTGTATGTATCGATGATATTTAGACAAAGTCTGCTCCCTCTTGAAATCACCTGTTTCTTTGAGGTTAATGACGTCAGCGCCTTAAAGAACGCAATATATTTTATATAGTATGTACTTTTATGATTCATTATAGTTTTGCCTAAACGTCTTTACGTAAACAATAGATTATATGCTCAAATTAACCGTAATAGATTTTGAACAACCTTAAGAGCCCCCGAGACGATCAAACGGTTTGACTCACACGTAAATTTTGGTTTGAGTGAAACTAATTTTATCGTTTACAAAGCTCGTTTGAACGGTTTGTCAAACATTTACGGATTTAAAGCTCGTTTATGGAATTACTTAACTTGGTTTTGTTGGACAGTGAAGTGACAGTGAAACTGAACAGTGCCGTTTGATAAACCGATCAAACCGACGTCAAACGGTTGCATCAAACACGTAAGGTATGAGTCAGACCGTGTGATCGTCTCGCGGACCCTTTAATATAATCCGTTCAAAGATAATTTACAACTAGGCAAAAAGAGTATAACGCGGTGACAGGAGAAACTAAAAACATTTTCGACTGTGTCATCTTTTAGACATAATAAATTTTAAAGGTATATTTAATTTAAATATATTCAAATATAACAAAATAAAATATATATTATAATGCCATTTCAATCTAATATGGATAGAAGAAGTCAAAAAATTTATTAGTTCTACTTGTCACCGCGTCATACATTTTTTTACCAAGCTGTATCTCAGAGTTTCACTGTGCATGATCCTTAAATTATCAGCATAATTCTGGTCGCAATATAGGTCGCAAAATATCTGAACGGACTGCTGTAAGTACTGAGTACATTATTTTACCCACATAATGCGGGAAAATTTTCCTTGTAGCAATACTATTTGTAATGTACATAGCTACAAAGTATGTATATGACATTTTTTCTTTCACGTTGTATACGCTATTAGCTCCTCTATACCTATACTCTCTCTACGACTTTAGTAATACTTAACATCTATGGTATAGGTGACAAGCGTAGACAACTCTCTCTACGGTGACAAGTAATACTCATGTATTACTACTGAGATCTATGGTAATATTGTTCTGTGGAGTGTGGTTGATAGACATAAAAAATGTTTTGAAAATGAATGGGAAATAAAACAAGACAATATTCATATATATAAAAATGTTTGCAAAAAATATTTACAAAGGCAATAATTTGATTTTAAAATTAATGCTACGAGGACAAAGTACTAAATCAGATCCAAAATGTGTGCAACCACCAAAGCCCCACAATATATCCAGTGACATGATCGGTCCACCTGATCCCGTTTCTAATTTACGAAAAACTGTTTTTAAAAAGCCAGAAAATGAAACAGCTCTGGAAAAAAAATATAGAGAATTACGAATAGAAGTACAAGAATGGAACCAAAATTTTTGGACGCATCATAATTCAAGGTTTTTTAAGGCACGTATTTTATGTACCCTTTTTGTCTTGGGTGTTGTAATTAATTTTATTCATCCGATTACCGGACGGCTAGACACTTCGTTTTGTCTTTCCAACCAATTTGCCTCATAAATCACCTTTTGAGCTGGATAATAATTAAAACAGTTTTATAGCTTAAATGTATGTAACCAATTATTATTTTGCTACTGGGATGAAAAGAATCCTGTTATATTTTTTCAGGAGCGTGAAGATTATTTGAAAAAAAATCTTCCAGAAGGGAAATCAAATCTTACTGCCGATGAAATGAGTGTTTTTTATAAAGCTTTTTTGGACAAAAATTGGAGAGCTCATCTTGATTACAATAAAGAGTGGTACAAGAAAAATGTGACGTTGTTGGGTCTAGCTATTCAAGTTAAAATACGAGGACTGTTGGGAATAAAGTAAGAACCCTGTTTTAAGTTCCTTAATTGTATAATAATACACATTTGTAAATATTTAATGTTTCCTTTAAAAGTATTTATTGAAAGTATTTTTTAATAGAATGAATTTTAATTTACAAGCACAGAGATTACAGATGTTTGGCATTGAAAAATTTAAAAATATTTTTGGCATAATTAATGTCAAAATGTTTATAAATCTGTATATTTGCTTTTGGTTATAAAATTGGTTGTATTAAATATTTTTTTATTTTTATTAATTTATATTAATTTATATAAGTAATTTTTATTTGGATATGTATATTGCACTAAAATGGCTGCTCATATTGAATTTTGTGTTGTGGCTAGCTTTATGCATTAACAACATTCTTAAAGGAAAAAATAAAGATAAAACCAAAGCAACAGGTAAAATAAAACTGTTTTACAATTATTGTGTAATATTGTAAAGAATGTAGTTGTCACAAAAAAGGTTTTAAATATTTGGAGATCATTTTTAATGTATATGATATTAGGTTTATTAGGTTTTAGTCAAATAAACATGATTTATCTCGTAATTTTTAGACTTTTACTGCAACATAAATTCTATAAATGAAGATTCGAGATGTTTGTGGTTGATTGAAGGAATAAATGTGTTTGCAATTATGATATACACATTACAGATTATACTTTGCGGTATGATAGTCTTAGTTTCATTATGCAAAAACCAGAATTGGATATACTGGCAAAGTAAACTGAAACTTACTTATGGGTACATTGTCTCTGTTCTTAAATATGCTTATTATATATATTATACCCTTTGGGATTATTTAAAAAGTAACTATCAATTTAAACAACTTTGTCAAAGTTCAAAAGAGCTGCAATCTAAATATAATGTTGCAAACATAAAATTGTTTTATCTTATAATCAAATACCTGATGATAGAAAGGATGAAGTTAGTAAAAGCTGTGTCACATTTCAAACAAGAACAGAATAAGAATGCGAAAACTCAATTTAAATTAGATAAATTAGCAAATAAGAGACAACCAAACATTTACATTGAAGATACACAAAAACAAGATCTAAGTTATAAGCAGTCATACATTAAACTTTGCTGTGAAAATACGTTTTTAAGATCATCGCTAGAGAAACTGGCCAAGGAGAAGAAAACCATTGAGAGAAATATATTGAACATCATAACACAGGTTTTTCTTACTAATAACAATGATTTGAAAGCTTACTGCAGCAAGTTTGTTGTTCGAACCAAAGACGTTCTACTCAAAGCAGATATGGAGCTGGAGGTGCAAAGATTTCTGACTGAATCAGGCAGGCAACCATACCATCTAAAATTGTCTAAGGAAAATACTAGTAATGGTACACATTCAAATTACTCAAATAATATTAGACTACTAAACGCACTTCACTCAAGATGCAAAGACGAATACATTTGGGCAGTAAAAGACCAAGATGGCCAGATAGTAAAGCTTTATGATCTCGACAATGAGAGCACAGGGAATGTAAGGAAAATTATAAAATACGTTTACTACAAAATGGACAGTCTTATAGACCATAACAGGTAAGACTAAGAGTGATCTGATTAGTGTCTTACTTAATATTGTCTCTATATGATATATATATGTATATGTTGTCTCTAACCTATTAGAAGCCCTGGGCACATTAAAATAATGGGCCCCTATGACCATAATAAAGCAATATTTATTACTATTATTTTGTTAGAATAGACAGCTATCGCCCCTAGCCTATATAGCTAGATTCTATTGTTTTTTATGCCTGAGCCTAGATTCGTTATATTTTGTAACAAATTTTTGGCATATTGTCTCCATAATAATGGCGCGCTGTGTAAGTTTCATTGTTAACTGAGTGCGATGTACATAATATTATCTATTTTGGGTTTGGCTATTCTACATTAGGGTTGCCAATCCCAAATTTAACAGACTACAATTTAAAGTTTGAAAAAACCAGGACAATTCAGATTAAAAACAGGACAGAGTTGCAACAGTTATTAAGTAGTCAAAATACGTTCAATGAAATACATGTAGGCAGATAATGCTACTAAATGTAATCATGAAAGAAAATTTTTTTTCGTAAAAGTATTTGAATTAAATTAAAAAGCAAAATTGTAAAAGTGACGTGCTAATTTAAAAATACATAACCTTATCAGGGCGCCTTAAAAACCTAGGAATCTGCTTTAAAATTATCCAGGACACTGCAAAAACTAGGATATGTCCTGGGAAAAAAGGACGCTTGGCAACCTTAGTAAATGTGGTAGTAGTAGGTAGTTGTGGTGAATATTTTAATTAAAACCATGTACTACCTACATGGTTTCAATTAAAATATTCACCACTACTTACTCGTTTTGTAGGATTTTGTCAGGAAGAGGTAGAGGGAGGAAGTGGGTCGCGGATTTGCAGAAACAAGTGCTTACATTGCCTATGCTGCCTACTCAACAAACATTGTCCAGTCTGCTAATGTCTCAAGGATTCTTACAAAATTTTCAAGATTCTCACTATCCAGCGGTTACACCCTCTGTATAAGACGTGTAAAAATACTCTTGAAAAAGCCATAATATGTACAAATTATTTTTTATTTATTAAATAGTAAAAAAAAGACAAAAATCATGTCAGGACATGACATCTGGGTTCCTTAAAATTTTCAAATTACTTCAAAGTTAATGTTAGATTTCGCTCAAAATATTTTTCCTAAAGAGTATTTAGATGGAGAGCTACTAGAAAATTTAGTTCTTTGTTGCCTTCCTAGATGTCGCAGTTACGTTGATATGAAGATTGTAGTTAATAAAATGACCGATAGATGTCAGAATATTATGAATTGATAACAAGCATATTCTCGATTTTACTAGTCACCTGGCAGGTCGAAAATCTGGAATGGCAAGGTTAAAGCCCCGACCAAAGAGAATGTAAACTACGTATTAGCTGCGACTTAATCGCATAGCTTTTTTTTCCCCAACTCCATAAACATTAAACTATCACTATATCAAAATTTCAAATTGCCCCAAACATTTTTTGGGAATGAGGGTTTTTAAATTCGTGACATCTGACAGCTTTTAGACACGACAAGGACCGTCGTGCTAACAAGCGCGACCTGCTGACAGAAAAATTATCCACAATTCTTAATGACCGTTTTTGATACCACTTACGCCACCAGATGACGCTAACGGTAGAAAAAATATCAAAAACCCTCATTAAAAATTAACTTTTGAAAAATTTGTATATTCCTGCCGAATGAAAGCTGAAGCTGAAGCCCCGCTTCTGACCAGTCCTGCAGTCTCGTGTTGAGGTACAATAGGAGAAGTATAGGACAAGGTTGCAGCCTGCCTCAAACACCTGCTCTAAATTTCCTAGTAGCTCTTGGGCTAATTTGTCATGAGTCATGATGTAACAACATGTTTCTACGTTTCTACCTCTTATAGTTTAGAAATTCCAAATGACTTACTTGTAAACCACTTTGGAGGCCGATTACTCGAAAATGGACTTTTATTTTTATTTTTTATTTATTTGGCATATCAACAACACAAACACAAGCTTACATACTTATCATTTTGGTCCATTAACAGTGTTCATACTAAGGCGGGTCAATAAGTCCGTGACTTTTTGAATTTCTAACCTCCTTACTGAAAAAGCAACACTACTCCTGTCAACAGGCATCTGTCAGTTGACTCCTATCAAAATTTGAACTTGCTGCGTCAGTTAGTTTGTGTTTTACAGCTATCTTTATCAGACTATCCAGTAACTTAAGGAAACAACAATGGAAAAAAGTGAATTTCGTGTGCTTATTAAGCATTATTTTTTGCGAAAAAAAACCATTACCGAGACCAAGGCTAAGCTTGATAAATACTATGGGGACTCTGCACCATCGATTTCAATGGTAAAAAATTGGTTTACTGAATTTCGTTGTGGCCTTACAAGCACTGAAGATGCCGAACGTCCTGGACGCCCAGCGGGGCTATTCGCTAAAATAGAAGTTTAGTTAATCACTTTGAAAATGGTTATTAACCAGCTTTTGTTTGTAACCCACCAGTTCCTTAATTTTGTATTCAGTATCTTTTGATGGCGAAGTGGTTAACTCAATTGACGCAAATTAATCGACTGTAATTCGGCTAAATTGAATAGTACCGTCTATGGAGGAGTACATTATAAAATGTGAGAATCTTTTAATTTATTCGGTTAACTGTTTATTTTGTTGTCTGTGGACTAAGTTATCAACTATTGTTTGTCAAAGTAATGCAAAATATGTTGTGACTTGTGTCATAGAAGGTGAATATTTTGAATTAAAGTTTTTGAATTTGTTTTTGAAGTTGAATTTAATAAGTTTTTCCTCTCAATTTTTTCATAATAAATTAATTATTTCTAAATAGAGCTGCTGGCAAGTAAAGGTACAGCAAGTGTACACGACTTATTATGTCCGCTATATAATTATTTAAAGTTTAAACTCTCACTCTCAACCGGCATAAAGTGTTACAACTATTACTGTGATTGCATAATTTAGATGCTATGAAATATGAATTTTTTTGACCATTATTAGTGAAATAGCGTGTTTTATTAAAATTATTTGATCTTCTTATAGTTATGCCGCGTAGACAACTAGTTTCGGCCAGGCAGTCCGAAATCATAGTGGACTTCGTTGAGACCCACCGTGATTTAGTGATGGGTCGAATGGGAGGGCCAATGGGCAACCAGGCTTCTAGACAGGCCTGGCAAAACCTGGCCCTCCAACTTAATTCTCTGGGAGATGGGGTCCAAAAGACTTGGGAGCAGTGGCGAAGGGTAAGTAAACACAAGCTTTAATTACTTATTTTTGTAACACATATGTAGTGTATTTTATCTACTAACTGTATTCAAAGTTTTGAAAAAAAAATGTCTTAGTATGTGAAATATGGTAGTATGGTAAAATAATACTCAAAGTATCATGTACATCATTCATAAATCTAACTCAAACTTAGCTATCTTTAGCTCATTGTACCTAACTGCAAACATTAAGATGTATACACATCTTTTTATTCTAGTACTGGGTAGAGTGGAAAGCTAGAACTCGTGCCAAAGCTGCTGACTCGTGGCGGATGATGAGGGGCACAGGCGGTGGTAAATAGAAGACTTTATTTTCTACAAAATGCTTTATATGATGTAGGCTTAGTATGACTTGTTTGTCATTTCCCTTCGACATCAATATAAATGGATTCTACTGTATATCAATTATTGATAAATGACATATCTACTGAATTTAGTATTCAACATTTTCTTTTTATATAAAATATGTTTCCAGGAATCCAGTCACATTCACAATAGTCCATCAATATTAGATGTTCAAGTTTTAGGAGAAACACCTATAACAGCTATAGATGTTGCTCCTGACATACATCCTCATATTGATGAATATATTGTTCCAGTACAAAGCCAGGAAGTAGTTGAGCTGCAAGCTCCACTATTTCCTGTCTTTGTACCGGATAACCAGGCAGCTGTGCTGGAGGATCATGTGCAGGCAACCCCCCCCCACTGCAACCGACACTGTTGTTGCGACACCTACCCAGGCCCAAGATATACCCACTGCAACCAGTAGTAAGTTAAATTTTAGTTGTAGCGTTACACAGTTACACTTGGACAGTATAGTGTCAAAGTCCCAGAACACACTATCAGTTTGATCAAGATTTGAAAATTTTAAAACCAAGTTATAATTTTAAATCCTGTACCATGGGGCTCAAACACTAGCCTTTGTTTTTGTAACTGTATTATAAGGTTTCTGAAAACGTAATATCTCTGCCACTTGCAGGAAGAACTCAATCACGCAGGAGGAGATGCCAGAACATACCAAGTATGTACATAATTTATTTCTAAAATAATATGACTTATATAAGTCCGAACCCACATCACATTTACTATATTGAACATGAATCTCATCCACTCGGTCCAAACATTCCACAAAACATTTAGAAAATAAGTACATAGTAAATAATAAATAAATATGAGAGTTTAAGAGAGTTGCAAGGAGATGGTGGCTTCAGGCTAGGTGGCACAAAATCTTGTTGTTTGGCAGTCATTTTAGGAGGCTATGTCCAGCAGTGGACGTCCATCGGCTGAAACGACGACGACGACGAGTGCAAAAAAAATATTTTTTAAAAGATTTAATGAATTTTTGGACAAAAATTCAGAATACTAAAAAGTTAGTTTGAACAGGATTTTTTTATGTTTCAGGTTTTCATCAAGACACCAGTGCCCCGCGCTGGGCATATGAATTGGAAGAGAGGCGTCTTGCCAACGAGGAGCGCTCAGCGGCAGCCCTTGAAAATGTATCAGCACATCTCGCTGAAATTGTAGGTGCTTTAAATAAAATTATTGTCCTAATTGAAAATAAATTAAGTTAATTTAGCATCTATTATTAATTAAGCATCTTCATTTTCTTTCTGTATTTTTTTTCTAAAGACTTATAGTTGTTATTTCTTAATTTTGTAATGTTATTATTTCTTAAATGTTGTAATGTTATTATTTCTTTTAGAACAGAGATACTCACTAAGAAGGGTAGACTAATGAGTAATTTTAATATGTGGATCTTTTATTTTTTCTTTATCTATTACTTTATTGAACAATTTTAAACTATCTAGTTAAAAAAAGTGTTAAGACTGATTAGTAGTTACAATAATTTTGTTGATCTCAAATTATTTATTTTTGTGTAGGAAAGGTGCTACTTAAAGGCTATTTATTGTACAAGTATTAATTTATAATGCTTGTAAAGCTAGTTAAATATTATATTATATTTTTTTTCTAAAGACTTATTGTTGTTATTTCTTAATTTTGTAATGTTATTATTTCTTAAATGTTGTAATGTTATTATTTCTTTTAGAACAGAGATACTCACTAAGAAGGGTAGACTAATGAGTAATTTTAATATGTGGATCTTTTATTTTTTCTTTATCTATTACTTTATTGAACAATTTTAAACTATCTAGTTAAAAAAAGTGTTAAGACTGATTAGTAGTTACAATAATTTTCTTGATCTCAAATTATTAATTTTTGTGTAGGAAAGGTGCTACAGGCTATTTATTGTACAAGTATTAATTTATAATGCTTGTAAAGCTAGTTAAATATTATATTATATTTTTTTTCTAAAGACTTATTGTTGTTATTTCTTAATTTTGTAATGTTATTATTTCTTAAATGTTGTAATGTTATTATTTCTTTTAGAACAGAGATACTCACTAAGAAGGGTAGACTAATGAGTAATTTTAATATGTGGATCTTTTATTTTTTCTTTATCTATTACTTTATTGAACAATTTTAAACTATCTAGTTAAAAAAAGTGTTAAGACTGATTAGTAGTTACAATAATTTTCTTGATCTCAAATTATTAATTTTTGTGTAGGAAAGGTGCTACAGGCTATTTATTGTACAAGTATTAATTTATAATGCTTGTAAAGCTAGTTAAATATTATATTATATTTTTTTTCTAAAGACTTATTGTTGTTATTTCTTAATTTTGTAATGTTATTATTTCTTAAATGTTGTAATGTTATTATTTCTTTTAGAACAGAGATACTCACTAAGAAGGGTAGACTAATGAGTAATTTTAATATGTGGATCTTTTATTTTTTCTTTATCTATTACTTTATTGAACAATTTTAAACTATCTAGTTAAAAAAAGTGTTAAGACTGATTAGTAGTTACAATAATTTTCTTGATCTCAAATTATTTATTTTTGTGTAGGAAAGGTGCTACTTAAAGGCTATTTATTGTACAAGTATTAATTTATAATGCTTGTAAAGCTAGTTAAAATGTCTTAAGTCAGATTAGTAATTACAATTATTTTGTTGATCTTTTATTTTTGTCTAGGATAATTATTGGTGCTTATAGATTTATTGAACAAACATTTTAATGACTAACGAGCTAAGGAAAAATGTGTAAAAGACTGATTGATACTGTTAATATATTATTTTAAAAACTGTAAGTTCTTTATTTCACACAGACTAACTTACAAGCACATATTTTTTGTAATCACCGTTTTACAATGGCTCTTAAAAATTAATTCTTCCAAGGATTCGCTTCATATCAATAATCCTCGGTGAGTAATTAAATATAGTAAGATTTTTTGATGAGCTCCTGTTGGTTAGTTCTTCTCCAAGGGAAATCTGAAAAAAAAAGATAATTATGTTAATATGTGTTGGTTTATTATTGCTTTTATTGACATTATTCCTTAAATGACGATTAGGGAAGAAATACCTGCCACCAAGCTCTTTTTCTGAATCAAGTACAGAATGTACTAGCTTATATTTGATATAATTAAATTCATCTCAAAGTAGTCATTTAAAGTGTATCACTTACAAGATTGCAGTGAAGGGCTTATTTAAATTAAAATAAAAAATTTAATAGATAGGCCCTAAATACTTACCATCTATGTGACCTGACATCCCATAATCTCCTCACAAGTTGAGCCCTATTGAAGTCACCAGTTTCTGCTCCTAGTACAGATGCATCATCAGTGTCCAGGGTGTTTTGCTGCTGGTTATTTATACCCACTTCATTGTTGTCGCCAGGAATCGGGACATTTCGCTCATTGGCAATGTTATGTAGGCACACACAGGCATTCACTATTTTTGCAGCCATGACTGGATCATAATGAAGCACTCTGTGGCCTAATAAACATCGCCAACGAGATTTCAGTAGCCCGATAGTGCGCTCCACTGTGTTCCTGGCTCGACAATGAAGCTGGGTATAGTATTCTTCTGGGGATGCTGGTGCAGCGCCCAATATGGGCGTTATCATCCATGGACGCTGTGCATACCCAGAATCACCTGGAATCAAAATAAATAAATTCTATTATCCTATTATAATTGTGAAACTTTGTAGGTACCTACCTATATTTGGACATTTGTTATCAATCACTGAACCGATTGAGCTGTGTATGTTAGACAGCTTATAGCCTGGATTAATACATAGCATAGATTACTACTTTTGAATTAATTCAGATTTTCACATCCATTCCAAAAGAGGTGAAGGAGTAACATATGCACTCACATACCAACTTTTTCCTTTATGATTTAAGAGTGATTTTGTCTTTTAATAATCTACCTACATGTTTGTTTTGGTAAGTAGATGTAGTCCACTTTCGTTAATGTTTTTTAAAACTTTTATATTATTAAATTTTATTATATAAGTAGTTAAATTTTATTTTACGAAATACTTACATTTTATTTCTTCTCCAGTACCTACGTAGCTAGGCTAGGCATATGTATATCTAAGTTATGAGATTATGTGTGCCATAGCTCAAGCTAAAGGCAATAACAACATGCTTAGTTGTAAAGTAAACACTTACCTAATAACCAGCAGCGTTGATCAACAGCTTCCATTAAAGTTTTAATGGGGCTTTGATTCCACACAAAACTGTCATGGGATGCCCCACCAAATGAGGCATCCACATGCAAAATTCTAAGGTCCGCATCAGATATCTATAACAAGGTAGCATTGTTAATATGATCTATTATATAATTATTAATATGAATTTTATGTATTAGATAGAAAAAAGATAGCTACTTACGATCATCACATTTAAGGAGTGATAATGTTTCCTATTAAAATAGGACTCTTCGTGCTCCTTTGGCCGCACGATGGCTACGTGAGTACCATCAATGCACCCTATAACGCCAGGGAAGCCAAATTTTTCCATAAACCTAAAATATAAAGAAACATAAAATTTATTTTAAATATCACATTGTACCCACTAGTAACATATTTTTTGTATAAACTTACCTTTCCATTATAAATTCTTTTTCGCGCTGCGAATTTGGGAACTTTATATATTTCAGTAGGACTTCCCTAGCGTTAAGAGCATCGGTGACTTCACGTAAACATCGGCTAAACGTCGGCTGCGAGATTGTGTGGAATATTGATAGCCCACTGGGCCGCTGGTAGGACCCAGTTGCATAAAAATGTAACGCTGCTAGTACCTTCAATTGTAAAAAGTACATGAAGTAGACAAGAAAAGGTACTTATTAGTTAATAAGTTAAGCAAACAGAAAAGTTTCTCATAAGAGTAGGGAAATGAAAATTGATAATTTTACTAATATAATAAGTACTTACATACTTTTAGCTCCTTTCTTACTCCTGTGTTTCTTCGCCTGGCTGGGAGATGTTCTACATCATTCAGTACCTGTTGGTACCCAGCTTTGTTGAGCCGAAAGTGAGCGATAAATTCCGACTCCGGCAGATCCATTGGGTTATACTTATCCCGCAACTTGCGCCTTTGGATGCGCCAACACTTTTTTCTACGCATTTCTTCTGCATATACAATTAATAGAGCGTGAGCCATCTTTACCTTTACTTTTTAATAACAACGCACGAAAACAACTACTCTTTAGCAGTTGTTAAAAATGGGTTAGTCACTTCATTGAGTTTGTAATTATGAACTGTCACTTTGCTTTAGTGAATACATATTTAATGTTAATTGAGAACTATCGATAAAAAAATATAAGGCAAAATGCATGCCTCTGCCCTAAAAGTTAACAACTAAGATTTGGTTAGAAACCGTACCAACTCAGTTGGTAACTTGTGCATAGTGAATACAAAAGTGAGACTTTCCGTTACTCACTCCTTTGTTTCGTTACTAACTCAGTGATTAACTCACAAAATGTACGATACAGAATAGGCCAGCAGTTGAGGTCTCTACACCCGAAACAATCGAAAAAATTCACGATATGGTGTTGGCCGACCGAAGATTGAAAGTGCAAGAGATTCTGGAAGCCATAGGCATCTGGCATGGCTCAGTGGTTTCAATTTTGAATGATCACTTGGGCATGAGAAAGCTTTCCGCAAGATGGGTGCCGCGTTTGCTCACAGTCGACCACAAACGCAATCGTGTAACAACTTCACAGGAAGGTTTGGCGTTGTTTAATCACAATATGGAGGAGTTTTTAACCCGTGGACGAAACATGGATCCATCACAATACACCAGAGACCAAACAACAGTCAAAACAGTGTGTTTCTAAGGGTGAATCGGCGCCAAAGAAGGCCAAGGTGGGTTTGTCAGCCAAGTTATGGCGACTGATTTTTGGGATGCACGTGGGATAATCCACATTGACTATCTTCAAAAGGGAAGAACAATTAATGGGGAATATTATGCCAACTTATTGGACCGCTTCAATGAGGATTTGAAAAAAAACCGACCTCATTTGGCCAAGAAAAAAGTTCTTTTTCACTAAGACAATGCAAGGGTGCACACATGTGCAGTTGCCATGGCAAAAATCCATGAATTGGGCTATGAATTGCTCCCACATCTACCCTATTCTCAAGATTTGGCTCCGAGTGACTACTTCTTGTTCCCAAACCTGAAAAAATGGCTCGGTGGAAAAAGATTTGACTCCAATGATGAAGTCATCTCGCAAACAAAGGCCTATTTTGAGGACCTCGACAAATCATATTTTTTGGAAGGGATAAAAAAATTGGAGAAGCGTTGGACAAAGTGTATAGAGCTCAAGGGGGACCACGTTGAAAAATAAAATGATTTATTTATCAAAAAATCTGTGTATTATTCCAAAAGTCACGGACTTATTGACCCGCCCTCGTATCAATTAAAGACATGCACAACATTGTTTTATAAAACACAATACAACATATTTTAGTAAAATTTACAAAGTTAAAAAAATATATAGGTACATTAGATTACAATAATATTAAAACAAAATTATAAATCTATTAAATTCAGGTGAGTAAAAATGTAACTTAAGTTATTAATTATTAAATACACAATTAGAGATATAGAATATTAGTCAAAAACACAGTATACAATAATAATACACAAGAAGACAAAAAAATAATTTTAAAAAAAGCATATTGGCATTGAAAATAAGTACTTAATGAAAATTATAGAAAGCTAGTTTTACATGTCAAGGAATTATAATTAAATTAAGCAAATTAGCAATTTTTTAAATAACATAGTATCTACAATAGAAATACATGTCAATTAAAATGTTAAAATAAAAATGTTACAATAATCAGGTAAATATTTTTTTCTTGAAAGACATGAAGCGTTCGTGAAAGATATCTAGATCAAACATTTTATTCCGGATATTTTAGGAATTGATCATTCTCGTGATCTCGATTTTGCCGACATTCGTTTTATACCTAGGAGTATTGAAAAAAGGTTTCTTCCGTGTCCTAGCATTTGACCTTGGTACTACAAGTCCTATAGTCTCCCAACAGTTCCTGACAGGGAGTGGAACCAGTTACAAGGTCTCTGAAGAAAACCAGATTAAGCATTCGTCTGCGATCTGATAGCTTGTCAATTTTAATAGTAGAAAGTCTCTTATCGTATGGTACTCTGTTGTTCATCTGTGGGGTGACATGCTTAGTGTCTAGTAAAAGATATTTGAATCGATTCGATACGTTGTAAGTGGACTTCGTAACAGGGCTCCAAATAATGCTGCCGAACTCTAAGATACTGCGTACGAAGTTATTATAAAGAAGAATCTTAGTATCAGTGCGCCTGAAGTCTTTTGTACAGGGTTGGCCATATGAGTGTTGGCGATTTAACTCCTCAATTTCTCGAAAACGCGTGGCGCGGGGCGGCGGGGAGATATGTTATTAGCTGCGCCGCTTTATGGAAATTTAGTCGCCATGGAGCCACGGGAGCGCAGCGTGCATTTTGTGTCCGAGCGTATTACGAAAACAATAAATCAGTAATTACTGCACGACGTTTGTATCGACATGAACACGGTTTACGCGATTTAAGTGAAGTTCCAAGCGCCAATGTGATACGGAAATGGATCAGAATGTTCGAAACAACCGGCTCAACGGTACCAATTACGGCTCGTGGTCGCCCAGTTTCTGCAAGATCAGCCGACATTGTGGAGCGTGTTCGTGTTTCAGTTCAGCAAAATCCGCAACAGTCAACACGTAAGAAAAGTCAGTCTTTGGACATCAAAAGAACGACTTTGCGACGAATTTTAAAGCGTGATTTGCATTTGAAGGCTTATAAGATTCAGATAGTTCAAGAATTAAAACCAGATGATGCCCATAAAGGACTTAACTTTGTCAATTTGATGCTCGAGCGGTTCAACAATTTCAACAACGTGATGTTTAGTGATGAGGCCAATTTTCACCTTAACGGCCATGTGAACAAGCAAAATTGTCGGTTCTGGTCTGAGACTAACCCCCGACGTTTGCATGAACGTCCACTTCGGGATAACGGCAACCAGTACTATTGGGCCATACTTTTTTGAGGACGAAAGAGGGCATGCGATGACGGTTAGAACTAACAATTATTGCAACATGATAACAGACTTTTAGTGCCAGCTTTGCAAGAACTTCAAGGCAATACCTCGAGGATGTGGTTTCAACAGGATGGGGCCACATGTCATACGTCTAGGGTATCCATAGAGCTGCTGAAAAATATTTTTCCCGGAAAACTAATTTCTAAAAGGGTGGATATTGAATGGCCACCACGTAGCCCCGATCTCTCTCCATGCGATTATTTTCTATGGGGATACCTCAAATCAGTAGTCTACGAGAGTAATCCGACCAATTTAGAGCAGCTGAAGAGGAATATTATTCAGTAATGTAGCAAAATACCGAGAACAATTTATCAACGGGTTTTCCAAAACTTGCGACTTCGCTTGCAAGAGTGCCAAGCAGCCGAGGGAAGTCATTTGGACAATATTATTTTTAGGTCTTAAAAATTCCTGTTTCTACTTTTTAAAAATACAAATATATTTTAGTTATGTTACGTAGTTCTTTTTTAATTGAATATTGAAACCGCCAACACCCTTATGGCCCACCCTGTATTACGCTTAACAAACTAACGTCTTGGATGCTTTTTTGATCATGTAATCGAAATGTGCCGACTTTGTAAGAAAGTCGTTTATGAAACCTTGCTGTGGCGGACCAATTATCGTCACAATCCTGAATCGCGCTATCGAAGTTTTCTAAGATCGACACTATATACACAGTATCCGAAATGTATACCTACTAGTGGCCGTCGGCCTGACCAAGCATACCACCTCGATCGGTCGGAGATCTCTCTTATGGGCTTCCACTATTCCCACATTGCTTTTATTTTAAAATATCTATTTAACGCTACCCCACACGATGGGGTAAATCGATAAAAAATATTTTCCATCCCCACTTCACATGTATGGAGAGCTACCCTTAAACTGTAAAATTATTTTTACTGAAAATAATTTTACAGTTTAGGTTTACTGAAATCCCTGTCCCATTATTATTTTTTCTTTCGTAAATTTAAGGAACAAAATAAGACAAGTACATAATTTAACAAAAAATTGCATTTATTCAGTTGAACTATCAGAACTGTTATTAGTTTTGTCATCTTCATCACTGCTGTTTCTCAGACTAAAGAAACCCTATGACATGAATTTGTTGTCTATATGAAGAATAAAATATGCATATATGATGTGTTTCGGCGGTAATTTATAAATATACTTGCGTTTCTTTTTCGCTTATGTTTCTACTGGTATGCAGAAAGAGACAACACTAATTTTGATCATTGACATTACGGAAACTTCTTAATACTTCACCATAATGCATAATAGGCTAGTTGACAAAATTTGGAAATTTGTTTAAAACTATAGCTTAGCATCTATTTTACCCCAAAAATAGGACTTTTACATTAGTATTTTGGAGTTTTTAGATATTAACTTGAAATCGACCGCGAAAAAGGCCAAACTGTCATGGCGTCTTGAATGACGTCACACCTCGCGAAACAGCCGTGTTTGTTTATGACAAACAAATGTGTTTTTTATTAAATAATGAATTCCTCGTATTATAAATATTGTGTAGTGCCTCAATTTAAAAAAAACACCGATAAAAACGCCAAACAAATTATTCATATAATATGTACCTAACAATAAACAAATACGAAGAAAGTGGTTAGAAATGGCAAGATGCTCTTACTTTATCAACTGCTTCCACAATTTATTTCTGTGTTTATTTCTAAAAACTTCAGCAAAACCGATGAATTTGTTTGTAAAAGAGGGCTGCCTTTGGATAAATCTTTTGCTGTCATATATTTAAGAGTACTGCCAACTCTCGATAATTTTGATTTCCGAAAATCACAGCTACAACTTACAAGTGTTTCGCGAGGTGTGACGTCACGCTTCTCTGATTGGTGTTTAATGTCACGTGATAAAACGCCTCATTATGTCGATTTTATTTTCCAAAAATATTAATAATCTTTTATTATTTTAATAAAAAAGTTGTTTTTTTGTTCACTAATTATCATGGTTAATCATTAGAAACTCTAAGCCATCCGATTTATTCTTAGTGGAAACAAGCCTATTGCGGCCAGTCCGCCATTACAGATTACAGCTGTCAGTGGTAGGTGATCTGTCAAGGAGCATTGTTTGGTTGTTAATTTTATGAAAATTTCGTGGTATTCGTGAGGTTTATTTGTGATTAACTATAATTGGAGGTGACGATCAGTGAGGAGAAAGATGCCGAAGTGCAGTGTAATTGGGTGCGGCACCAATATGTTAAGAAAACCGCCTGATATATCATTGCATCGGTAAGTACTACATATTGAATACATTGAAATATCTCTGATTTTTTAAGTTAGTCAAGTATGCTTTGTACTAATAAACCATATACGTAAATTTCTAGCAAATTTAGTTCATATTTTCATATATTTTTAACGAAATGTGTCTAAAATACGTAAAAATATTTTTGTATGTAAAACAGTGATGTAGCTTAGGTTGTTCCCTTATCGATGATTTTAAATGTTAGGCTTATACAAATGTTTCAAAAGTAGAATAAAGAGCTACATACACACCTGGAATATAAATGGGTTGGAGTGTAGCATAAGGGGCACTGAGGAAAAAAGACTGACATAATTATGATTAAAAAAATTAAAAACTAGTTTTAAATGGTTTAAATATCACGGCTCGGGTCCGTCCAAACCCTAGGTGTGTTCTTCTACCTAACACAAACGTAACGTGTTGTTGTTCGTGGAGTTTTCTAAGTCCTTTGCATTTTATCTATACAGGGTTAAATTTCAACCACCGAGCTAGTTTTGTTAGTGGGTTCTATCTTGAACAACTTTAAGAGTAACGCCAAATCCACGCAAATGTGGGTACCAGTATATAAACTATAGTATACTAATTTATAAATAAAATAAACATTTCTTATCAACATTTTAGATTGCCTACAGTTGAAGCAAGACGAAATGCTTGGCTGGAAATAATTGGTGCGGAGAATATAGACATGTCAAGAAAACATGTCTTTATTTGTTCATTTCATTTCGAAGATTCTTGTTTTAACCGATCAATGAATATAATAAAGCTACGCGATGGTGCCCTACCATCAAAAAAACTGGTAGAATATCTTTAACACTTCTATATATTTGAATTAAAATGTTTCACATCAAATTCAAAAATATAAAACATACATTAATATATGTATATATAAATTAATGTTTAAATATAAATTTATGTTTTCATGTTGCAGCCTCTCGCTGGACCAAGTGTTTCTAGCATAGCGACTGGAAGAGAGCAAAATCCGGTTACAGGGATCAATGTTACCCCGATGCATATCGATGAAACTATAAATATGCCACTGGAACACAATGTGCATCATGCCCTTGTTTCCTCTACTCAAGACTCTCTGGTAAGTGCTTAAGAAATTGATATAGAAATGCCTGATTTATTTTACTAATTAATAAAAGATAAACATTAATAATGATAATAAGTATAAGTACCTTATATATCTTTAAATTAATAAATATCAATTTTTATAGATTATTATAATTTAATTATTATTCATTTTCATTATTGTCATCTTATCACACAGCAACATAATTTACTTAGTTATCAAATAAAAAGTCCTTTGTTTGCGTTTGCCAAGTTGATAGCTGCTCCCATAGATAGATATGTATTGAATTAACCAACTAGATTACATTGGATTTCATAACTTTTTACTGCAGAAGAAAGCTGCGTTGCGAGACTTGTGCATTTTTGTACATGTTATATTTTTGATGGCATCTCATTTCTTTTTGTATGTAGTCCTCCTTTTTTAAGGCATAAGAAGGTCAAACATCAACAATGTGATGGTAGTCTCCTTAAAATACTTGCACTTGTGTAAAAGAAAACAATTTTGAACTAGCGAGTTTTAAAAACCTAAGTGGCGCCATCTGTTATCCGTGAGCGGAACTAAAAATATTTTTTGGAATGTCAGGAGTTTTTCTGATTTTATAGGCTAAGTAATAACTGTGTGCAAAATTTGGAACTTGTGGGTCTGTTAGAAGTACCTTAGAATTTTGATGATCGGTGAGTCAGTCAGTCAGTGACAAAATCAAGGAACTTTAACTTGCAATAATTCTTGTAATTTGGAAATATATCTAGGTATGTAATGCCCTCTTGGTCTCTGAAAATTTGGGCTTTCTAGATTCATTATAACGGAGTTAGAAGAGACGGAAAGAAGAGGGGGGTCGAAAATGGCCCGAATGGCTTCGAGAAAATGATGGTATGGCCGTGCCTTTCTGTTAGACTTGGCATTTTCTAGAGGCACTTCCGTGCCTCTCTCTAGAAAATGGTGATGAGTTGTAAAATCCGTGGCCGAGTTAGTAAATTAGGTGGCAATATATAAATCAGCAGGACAAGTTAAAATAATTGTTGATCTTTTCTTGACGCTTTCTTTGGAATATTTAGTTGGCGTTGTAAAAAAGTCGAATTAGTTTATTAGAAGCTATCTTATTTTCCTGTTGCTTAGTTATGAAATGAGAACATTGAGAAGCTTGATCACTTGGACAAAAAAAATTCTGTGGCTTGACTTATAATTTCTCATTCTATTTAAAGCCAATAATTATTTTGGAATAGGCTAAATTAATTAGACTAAAGGCTTAATTTTTCCTAGTGAGCATATTCGTAGGATCAACTACTACATAGGTCGGCATAGGTTAAAAAAATACAGTAGTAGATGCACGATACACGCTTCAAAGGTAGAGCCACTCAAGCAAGGCACTTGAAACAAAAGGAGCCTTACTTTGTGTCAGTCGTAAAACTCCGTTCCAACAGAACGCCGTCTTTCGTCTTGTTCTATGAATTTGGAATATTCTAAAAATTAATTTTGATTGTCCACACATGCAAATTATTAACATATTTAAAAATTTTAGGCTCTACATTTGCCCGCCCATGATGGTTAGTTTAAACCTGGAACTAGTGCTGGAGCTATTTCGAAACATGGTGTTGTAGATATACCCGTAATGGTTATAACTACTAAAAGTTGTTTTCAATATACAAATATAATTTTAATAACCATAAAACTTTATAAAGGTCATCTTCAAAAGTATCTTCTCTCCGAATTTAATCGTATTTTAATACGAATAAAAAAGGCCTTCTAAGAGATACATAGTTGGTTGTTCTCTACTAATAAAATAAATTAGTAATACATTTTCTTTTCAGGATCACGCACTTCAGATAATTAATAAGCTAAAAGCGAAATGTCAAAAACAAGCCAAACAAATTAAAAGACTGAATGAAAAAGTAAGGCGACAAGGGAAAAAAAACGCACATTTCGCCACTGTTATAAAAGATCTTAAACAAAGAAATTGATTAAATTCGGAGATGGCAGGATTGATTGAAGATTGTGCAGGACCGCAAGATTTCCTGAAGCGACAAATAGCAAAATCAAAAGGTTTCCTTTTAGTAAGACAATATTCGGAAGAAATCAGAAAATTCGCTATTACTCTACATTTCTATTCGCCTAAAGCGTACGATTTTGTACGTCGTTCGTACAACACAATTCATGCTTTCCACACCGTCGAACATTAAGTAACTGGTATCAACATGTAAATGTCGAGCCTGGCTTTTGCACTGAAGCTTTTCAAACATTAAAAGCAAATGTGCAGCAAAGCGATTATCCCGTCGTTATGTTCGCTAACTTTTGATGAGATGGCGATACGGAAGAGATGGAAGTCTCTTTGTTGGGATGCACAAAATAAAACGTATTGCGGTCGTGTTAATTTTGGCGCCACTATTGACAGTGACGCGGTTGATGTCGCCAGTCAGTGTTTGGTGTTTTTGATCAACTGCATAAACGGGAGATGGAAGTTACCCGTTGGATATTTTTTAATTACTTCTATGACAGGTGAACAAAAAGCTGCACAATGGAAAATGGAAATGTGCACAGAAGTGGGTGTCAAAATAGTAAGTGTCACATGTGACGGCCCTGCTGCAAATTTCACAATGTTTTCGTTGCTTGGATGTGATGTATTATGAAATAAAAATTTGACAACATTTAATTGCAGCTCACAATTAATTCACATTTTTATTGACCCCTGCCATGCCATAAAATTAATTAGAAAAGACCTTTGGAGAGCTAAAGGTTTTTTACGACATGCATGGTAGAAAAATTGACTTCGCCTACTTGAAGCGCCTGCAAGATCTTCAAGAAATTGAAGGATTGCACATGGCAACAAAACTCACAAAGGCGCACATAATGTTTGCAAAACAAAAAATGCAAGTGCGTTTGGCCACGCAACTGCTGAGCAATTCGGTCGAGGATGCTATAAATTTTTATGAGAACAAGCTAAAATTAGTAGCATTTCAAGGGGCAGAGGGGACAATCAATTTTATAAAAATATTGAATGATGTTTTCGATGTCCTAAACAGTCAGTCAGTACTACCTCCTGGCTGGAAAAAAGCACTGTGTCCTGAAAATGTTGGGCTGGTTGAAGCCCTTTTCGATGGAGCCATAAGTTACATAAATAACTCAAAGTTGCCGAAAGGGCAGTTGCTAGTGAATCCGAAAAGAAAAACAGGGTTATAGCGCTTTACAGGCACCTAGTGGAGGACACGCAAGTCTTGAAATATGTACCTTTATACAAAGTGAGTCAGGACCACCTGGAATTGTTTTTTTCCGCAGTAAGGGCACGCGGAGGGTTTAATAATAATCCCAACGCAATGCAGTTCAAAGCCGCTTTTAAATGGCTCTTAATAAGAGCAGAGATACGGGATGGAGGTGTAGGAAACTGCATTCCTCTAGAACAAGTTAATGTATCAACTTGTTCTAGCAAAATGGATCCCATTACCGCTTTGAATGATTTGACCACAAAACGAGAATTCTTTGTGGTTGACACCAATGATGGCAACCTCTACGATGAATTTATTGGCTGCTTAATTGGTGGTCAGTCAAGATACACAGAATATGTGGTCACTTACATCGCTGGTTTCGTGGCCAGAAAATTGGCGAAGACCATTAAATGCGAAGTATGCGTTTCATTACTGTACGGAGCTGCAGATGAACACTCGAGTCTCATAAATTTGAAAACTCGCGGTGGCCATAAGGCCACCTGGATATATAAATATCCATCTAAACATTTAGAGGAAATACTTACAAAAACAGAAAATATATTAAAAAACGTATTCAAGTGCCAACAACCAGACACTACTATATGCAGAGAAGTACTATTTGTACATTTAAAAAATTTTTATAGGGTATTCTTCAAAATCTGACAATTTGCTGAATTCCGGAGCCAAGTCTCCGGAATTACACGACACTGACATTATGCATAAATATTTATTAATGAAAAGCATAATAAAAACATACATGAACATAAGATTAAAATATTTTGGAAAAAAAAAACAACAGAAACGATATCATTCAGAAATCATTTTAATAAACTTATATTGTTTAGGAATGAATAAATATCGCCATCTTTTTATGTTATATGCTTAAAAAATTAAATTCAACTACGTTCAAATCAAGTTTAATCGTAAATATTTTATGTTGTAAATATTAACACACATACACACACACACACACATAAAGCCACGCCTGTATCCCTTATGGGGTAGGCAGAGCATGAAAGACCGGTAATGGATCTCGATGCTGCATATATCAAAGATTGGAGGGTTATTGCAAGATAGAAAAGTGATAAATAGTAATAGGCTGCTAAATATTATAAATTGTAAATATTGTGAACTGTAAACATTGTAAATTTAATTTTATTGTAAATTGTAAATATTGTAAGCTGTAAATATTTTAAGTTGTATCATCATAATCTTCAGTCCACGTCCACCCACTGCTGAGTATAGGCCTCTTCGTTCTTACTCCACTCTTCACGGTCCTGCGCACACCTCTGCCACGCTATCCCGACAACGGCTACAATATCCAACCATCGGTCAGGTAGTCTGCCAGCCAAACGTTTCCCTGCGCTTAGTCGCCACCACCTTAGTACACCTTTCGTCTGCCGTCCCTTTGACTTGCCAAGTGGCCTGCCCATTGTCATTTCGGTTTCGTAATTCGATTACTTACATCTTCCACCTTGGTTCGAATTTTGGTCGAATTTCGGACGAATACGTTCTTGCAGCTTGATGCCGAGCATAGAGAGTTCCATGGCCCTCTGTGCTACTTTCATCTTGTGCAGCTCCTTGGTAAGCGTCCATGTCTCGGCACCATATAAGTGTGGGCAGAACACATAGATTATAAAGCCTAGTTTTTAGGCATTGCGGCATGGTTTTAGATTTTAGGACGTCTTCCAGTTTTCCGAAGGCGGCCCAGCTGAATTTACCTATTGATTTCCTTTACCGGGAATTTCGGCGAAAGGATAAACAATGTTCCTTGATATACGTAGTCACTCACTACTTCATGATTGTAGTTACCAACAGTCATGTTTAGTTTAATTGGAGTGACTCGACATGATCTTTGTCGTGGACTTGTTCATTGCCTACTTTGTATGACGCTGAATTTAGCTCTTTCAGCGAGTGATAAAAGTTTCCACTTTTGGTATATTATAGGTACATAGCTACATAGGCTGCATTAAAAGTATCGGGAATGGAATATTTCCACTGTTCCTGTCATATTAAAATCTTTTTAATTTAAAACTCCTTGGTTTTAAAAATCGAATACCGTTTATTTATTTAAAAAAAGGTTCTCGGTCTTGTCACAAGTTCTTGCCAAACTTGTTTAGTCGTTGAGAAAATGTAATTGACTCGAGAAAATTCTAGAGCGATGATTTATTATGACTTTCGAAGTGGTTTAACACAAAAACAGTGTGTTGACCGTATGATTTCTGCATTTGGTGATGAAGCCCCATCCAAAACCACAATTTATCGCTGGTTTGCTGAATTTCAACGTGGACGTGTCAAGCTCAGTGATGATCCCCGTCAAGGTCGTCCAAAAACTGCAGTCACCCAAGAAAACGTTGATGCTGTGCGTAAGCTGATTGAGGAAGATCGACATGTGACATACCGCGAAATTCAGGCAACTTTAGACATTGGCATGAGTCAAATACAAACAATCTTGCATGAACAATTAGGTGTTAAAAAGGTTTTTTTTCCGATGGATACCGAATTTGCTCTGTGAAGAGCAAAAAGCGGCTCGCGTTACTTGGTGCGTCAGAACTCTCGAAAGATTCCACGCAGGATCCTCAAATGCTGTATACAACATCGTATCAGGTGACGAATCCTGGATATACGCGTACGAACCCGAAACAAAAAACCAGTCACGAGTTTGGGTGTTCGAAAATGAGTTAAAGCCAACAAAAATAGTTCGTTCACGGAGTGTTGCAAAAAAAAATGGTGGCCACGTTTGTCTCCAAAACCGGCCATGTTGCGACTATTCCTCTTGAGGGACAAAGAACGGTTAATGCAGAATGGTATGCTAACATTTGTTTGCCATAGTGAGAACTGCAACCGCCGCATCATCCTCCATTACGACAATGCGAGTTTTTACACCGCGCACAGAACAAAAGAGTTCTTAGAGCAAGAAATCATAGAATTATTAGACCATCCGCCGTACAGCCCCGACCTAAGCCCTAATGATTTCTTTACTTTCCCTAAAATAAAGAATAAATTGCGTGGTCAGAGATTTTCATCACCTGAAGAAGCTGTGGACGCCTGCAAAACGGCCATTTTGGAGACCCCAACTTCCGAATGGAATGGTTGCTTCAATGATTGGTTCCATTGTATGGAAAAATGTGTCAAATTTCGCGGAGAATACTTCGAAAAGCAATAAATACATTTTTAAATAGTAATGTTGTGTCACTTCCTTGATTCCCGAAATTTTCAGTGCCGCCCTCGTAATAGGCACCTACATGTGCAATGTTTTTTTAAGTAGTATACATAAAAAAGTATTATAATTATATTGTAAATAATAAATTTTGTTTTGCTAATAAAAATATATATTAATGCTTCACCACAGTTTTCTTCTCTATCCATCATACAAAAATAACCTAATCTAAATTGAAGTAAACGCCAGGTAAGTGGCGGAACTGGCGGTATTTTGTAAGGTTTACGGCTGAAACGTATTCAAACTTTAAATTTGACAAGCATGAGGTTGACGGTTGTCTAAACAATGGGATATAAGATTACGTGTCAAACGTAAACATGCGTAAACCCTTACAAAATACCGCTATCAGCTGGTGTATACTGCGTGTATACCACCTGCAAAACACACGTGCGTTATGTACACAAACTACATAGGGATACTACGTATGTTATGTATGCTACTAGCTGTAATTTATGACGTTAAATAAATGTCAAATTGGCTTGAGTTCAGAAATGTGTTAAGGTAGGACCGCATTAGGCGGAACTGCACTGCAGCGGAACTGAGCGACACGACACATTTTTTTGGTAAGCCCTCACTTGAACTGCAGAGGCGCTACAAAAATATATTCAGTAGCAAGGCAACCTCCGAGCAAGATGGACGACGAAATTGAAAAGGTTTTTTTTTATAAATAAGTATTAAGCGACGTGTCGCTCAGTTCCGCTGCAGTGCAGTTCCGCCTAGTGCGGTCCTACCTTAACACATTTCTGAACTCAAGCCAATTTGACATTTATTTAACGTCATAAATTACAGCTAGTAGCATACATAACATACGTAGTATCCCTATGTAGTTTGTGTACATATTATATATAATATAATCTTTAGAATTGATACATATAGTATGATTTTATGCTTAAATAATATCTTAAGCCAGACGTCATACATAGGTATACATTTCATTTATTATTTATTTAACCATTTATTGTACACAAAACAGAACAAAATATAAAGCAAAACTACACAGATTTTATTTATGATTGGGGAGCTAATATTATAATTTAACGATAAATATTATACCTACCCAAGAAAACTTAATATATTTTAATAAACCTTATGCTTGCTACAAGAAATAGTACTATCTAAAGGTGCCGATAAAAAAATATCGACATCGATATTTTTCTATTGTTTCATTAGTAGCGTCCCTAGTTCAATCCGCCATTACAGAGTACAATAGAGTGTAGGCGTGCACGTTTTTTATGTAGGTATTTGAGCTGCTGTCTGCCACTCAGAGATATTATCGCTCGTTCAAAATCTTGTAAAATTATTTTCTTCTTGTATTTTTATAGTTACTTAAAAGAATAATAAATATAATTATGTTTTATTATAATCACAACGTGGTTATTAATTTATGGTGATATTTCTTCACAAGTATGTAATTGCATACGATCGATCAGTTCTTTAGATCAGAAATTGTTTGATATGTATAGAATGGTTTATTAGTGAAAGCAAATCATAAAATTACTCGTATCGGTCATTATTACAATAAATATGTAATCGTAATTGAAAAAAGGTAAGCGATTGTGCAGTTCTAACAAAACTAATAAATATATTATTTTATGTCCGCCGTTACAAGGTTACGTTGTTGAATTTTGATGAATTGTCAAAAGTTAAATATAATGACTCCACTTTAGATCAAAATGTTTTCCCTTATTCATACAAATTAGAAATCTTTTGCAAAAATGTAATGACAATAACTTTTCTGTTACATTTGTTTGGATTTCAAGTCATTGCGGAATTCTAGGAAACGAACAAGCGGATACTGGCTAAAGATGCATTTCCTAGTGGGGATGTTTTTCCATATATTAATTACTGCCATGACTTGCCTTCTCTTGCTAAATAATAATCGGTTGTCTGTAAAGTTGGTTTACTGACGATAGTTGAACGTTACAACGTCATAAAAGAATTCTGATGGGTCGCTCACTCAAGTAGAAGAGAGACAGATGTCGAACGCTGCCGAACGCGGAGGCCGATTGTGCCTCTTTGTCGCTCGTTCCGCGCTCTCGCTTGCACTTCAAGCCTTAAATGGAACGCCTCAGAGCGAGGTAACGCCGCATGAGTCATGTTTTTCGTGCGTGCAGCCGGCTCCATCGAATTATAAGACGTTGTCACGTCAAAACTTTCTCCAACGGGATTGGAGTAAGGACTGGGCAGTGATCAGTCAAAGGAAAGGGATTCAGTTTATAACTATATATACAATCTGAAATTCAGTGGCATCCATATCCAAAAGTGCAATTTCGTCTACAGTCAGAATGAGATTGGGACTATTTGGGACACGTCTGTACACCTTCTCATTTAAAAAATCTTAATATCCGCAACGATGATGCTTGCGATTGCGGTTTGGAAATTGGTGATTTAAATCATATTGTTCTTGCCTGTCCTCTTTATGATAATTTCTATCTTTATTATAGCCTCTCCTCCATTTTTATTCCCTTTCCTACTTCTATTCAAATATTATTATATTCATGTAATAAATTAGTATATTCATTTCTATCTCAATATTTAAGTAAAAATTCAATTACTATTTATTTATTGTACAATAATATATATCGTAGTAAAACTTCCAAACTTGACCCAAAATCCATAATTCCGAAATATACTTCTTCCACCGTCTATTTTACCGCCCTACCTTGTCTATGGCTAAGTACACAAATCCCACGTGTCAGTGCCAAGAAAAGAAAAAAAATTCTGACAAATGTCACATTTGTGATTTGACACCGTCTGTCAATATACTTTTTTTATAATGGTTTGGACAAAGATAATTTATAGTTTGTTCACAGTTCAGAGTTCAGACGGTATGTAGACAGGGATGACACGTAGGTACCATAGGGCGTCCAACCAAGTAGGTACCTAATTTGACATTCAATACACACGCAATATAAATGCCCTACACTGCATACATGACAAACGCCTTTAATCGTTCAGATCATGGAAGAAGGTTAAACATGTTAGGACTAAGGAGTACCTACTTACTAAAATCGACGCCGTTAAGGCTGGGACTATATACCCCGGAATCCGGGACGCGCGCCGGTGAAAATTCAGATCACTGAAAATAAGTTTCGAGTGTCAAGCTGTCATTTATGACATTGACATTTGACTCGACACTCATGTGCCCACAATGAATGGTCCAGGCCATTCAGTAGAACTACTTATTATCTATGGTCCAGGCTGCAAACGTTCTAAATACCCTATTGTAAATCAGACATCCGAATAATATTACCCAGGTATGAAATCTATTGAAACAGGTGTTATTTCTTGGAGGAAAATAGAAAGTGAAGGGTTAGACCTAGACTATGCAGTTGTTTTTCCTAGATCTGTTGCGAATAGCATATTTCAAGAACTGAATGAAAGTTTAAAATATTTTACAGGCGATTTGGCAAAAATAAAGTAAGTTTTATAATATTCTTATAAACTTTATTTAGGCACTTAACTTGATTTTGACGAAGGCTGATTTAGCTAATAAGTATTGATGAATATCTCATTTTACACTGAAAGAATGCACTCACTTACTTATTACTCTCTTACTACACACTACTACTTACATATTATACACCGTTCAGATCCAATTTAATCTAAACGTAAATAAAAAAGAAATAGCTAGGTTTAATGCTTCCAATTTAAATATCACTAATTTAATAACAATAATAATCTCTATGGACACTTCACATCACATTGATCTGGCTCTAAGTACCCCCAGAATTTGTGTTACGGGGAGCAGACAACGGCAAGTATACCTATTTAATACTTTTATGCTATACATTCAGTATAATATGTAAGATTTTATTGTAAAAATTTTATTTAATACACATCCATGACCCAGAATTTGTTTGTTCCTTTGGTGGGATTAGAACCCGCGTCAACTGAGCCTCAGACGTCGACATTAACTGAGAAAAAAATATATGCTTACGTCAATTTAGTTCTTAATTTTTTTTAACGTTTAGATTAAATTGATGGCTAAAGGCTGAACAGAGTATATTTCACCACTAATGATTGAATACTGACAACTACAGTGTTCAAATTTTAGGGTTTTCGGTAAAGTATACCCGCTTCCACGGCAGCAGGTGGCATACGGAGAACCCGGCATCACTTACACATACTCTGGGCTGAAGGTGCCGGCTCTCCCGTGGCCCGCAGTCGTGCTGGAGTTACGTGACTACCTTCATAAGCTGAGAGGCATCAAATACGATTTCGTTTTGGTAAATAAGTAAGTAGTTAAATACATCATCTTGATTTTATAATAAAAAATTATAAACAGCTGAACGTACCACCTCCTTTTTTTGGAAGTCAGTTAAAAAACATAAATCAGACAAAGGATTTAATATAGATAAAGTGCTAAATTAAAGTTCCTCATATTGTGATAAGGTATTTAATTAGTATTTAAAAGGAAAACAATGCTTTTATTTTAGTGCATTTCTTCAGGCAAATTACAGTGACAATAACCTTATCTACTGTTGTCCTCCAACGCTGAGCTTGTTTTATTTTCGCAACTTCCGCGTTATGTATCTTAAATATAGGTATATCATTCAATATTTATTAAAACGAAAGCGGAACTGTGCTTTCCGTGTCCTTAACATTTATATAACACTAGCTTTTACCTGCAGCTTCACCCGCGTGGGAGTGTTCGTGGCAAAAAAGCTTTAGCAAATACCTACTGCAATATAGTAATAGCACAGAGTTAAAATATATAATTACTTACTTATAATAAATTTTCACACATACCATACTTTTTAATTTTAATATATCTCCTAGATAAGGATTACGTAATATTGTATCCGTCTAAATAGCTTCTGAAAATACCACATTATCCTATCCTTAAAAGACAGCTACATATTTATGCCATTGCAGACTTTTGTAGACACCATGATATCAAAAATATGAAGATTGTGTAGAGAATAGTTAAAATTTTAGCAGAATTTAAAAGGGGAATTATTTGGAAAAGAAGTTTTATTTCATACTTTTTTGTACATTTTTAATATGGAAGTCGATTTTCATTTTTGTTTAAAAATTATAATTTTTACCGTTTTAGTTGTAGGTATTTATTATTATTAACACATTTTAAGAAAGTTATTAATACAAAAATGCCTTGGGTATTCTCACTTTCTTAGCAAAACAAACTCAAGCGTTTTTTTATGCCGGTTTTATGAGAGGGCGTGGTATTTCCCCAAATAAGCATTACCGATCTGTGGACCAAATAAACAATCACCAGTGATTATAATGATTAGACACTATTGTAGTAGTCGGCTGAAAAAATGTAGCAGCCAGCATTAAAGATAATATTATAGTGATGACCATGATTATAATTTTGGCAATAACAAAATTTCTAATACATTGATATCGGTGTACAAAACTATGAGGAGTACCTTTGTCACCATAATAATATGTTGGAGTATCGTAAGAAGATGGTGGTGATGATGATGATTACTGTAAGTGGCACATGCTTGCAGCTCTTTAAACAATGCCGAAATTTCTAAACCTGTATCTTTAAAGACTGAGGAGTTCTGTTCAGTGCTTTTGGATCTAGGGTACATACCAAAATTTCTAATACATTGATATCGGTGTACAAAACTATGAGGAGAACGTATGTTACCATAATAATATGTTGGAGTTTCGTAAGAAGATGGTGGTGATGATGATGATTACTGTAAGTGGCACATGCTTGCAGCTCTTTAAACAATGCCGAAATTTCTATGCCTGTATCTTTAAAGACTGAGGAGTTCTGTTCAGTGCTTTTGGATCTAGGATACACCTTGGCACAAAATTTTACTTCCTAAAAAGTCCAAATCACTATAAATTTCCTCATAATTTTGTGGAGTTCTCTCGATTCCTCATGGATGCCATCATCAGGTCCTCTACCTTGGTGACTAATGGATCATTTTGAATTATATTCTTTACAACAACAAAATAATTTTGAAAATGCTTTGACAAACGGCAGAGTTATGTTCAAAGATATACGTGTTTGTGTAAAATACTATGAGAAGCACCTATTATCATCATAATGTGATGGTGTATGGTGTGATGAAAGCGGTGATGATGATGATTACTTTAATTGACATAGTTGCCACAATGTCAATTAAAGTAATCATTTATCATTTATGCTTTCAGTTCTTTCAAAGCTGAAATCCCCAAACATGTATCTTTAACGACTCGGGAGTTCTGTTCACTACTTTTAGATGCAGGGTATACCTTGGTGCAAAATCCTTAATTTTGGATATGCCTGGACTACTTCAGAAAAAGTCAAAATCGATATAAATTTCGAGGAGTTCCCTCGATTCCTCATGGATATCATCATCAGGTCACCACTTTGGTGTCAAAAAGACCAATTAGTCAATCTATTTCTAAAAATCATAATATTGGGTTCTTTGTCGTTCATAAAGCCCCCATGTAATAGTTTTTCTTATATACCTTCCATGTACAGACAGCGACCAGTTACGATTTTATTATATGGATAGATGTATAGATTATTACGCTTTTTTGCAATTGAAACTTTTTTTCCTATGGCAATTACCATTTTTTAGATACAGAAATGGCAAGGATCACATGAGTGAACACAGGGATAACGAGCCAGATCTTGATCCTAACTTTCCCATTGCGTCTATATCGTTTGGAGAAGAGAGACCGTTTATTTTAAAGCACAAAGACGCCAGAAAACCTGGACCAAACAAGAGACAAATTCCTTCAGGTAGGTGACCTATTTCAAATCTTCGTACTTGTTAATGGTCACGGAGCTGTCAATGCTCCTCAGCTTATAGAACATGTAGCGCAATAGGCGCGCCTCGTACGTGACCGTCTGTTTGGCTTTGTTATTGGCATCGTCTTCTTGGAACGGGCTTTCAATAACTGTGCTCACGTGCCGGCCGTAAGTTTCGCATCCCTCCAGAAAGTGCAGGCATTCCTTTATTGTGTTATCCTTCACGACGATCAAATGTTTTGAAAGGTTTTCTAGAAATGACAGAAAACATCTTTTAGCGTAATACCATGTATCGGTGCCCAATCGCTTATTGAAAGGTTCAAGAGATTTTATGACTCTCGATATTCCGAATTCGTAATTTCCCTTGGCGCAATAAAGAGTGCCAATAACCAAATTGACTATGCACAAGTGATAAAACTTCTTCTGTGGGTCTTCGAAGATCTGTTGTTCCTCTTCTTTTTCTATCTTACGCATTATGTCTTCGGCTTCTTCGTTTTGGGAGGTCATGATATAGGAGACACACAAATTGGCAAGCACCACAGCGCTGACATCTAAAATATTGTCGTACTGCTTTTTCACGATGGGTTCATAAAAGCTTGCTGCTTCTTTGTACTTATTTTCCTGCATGAATAGCACGTGGGCGACGTTTAGACGCCAAACATCAGACTCATTGCAAAATTCAACTGATTTCCGAAATATCTTTTCGACTTGGCTGTAATTCTCCATATCCCAATATATCTTTGCTTGGGCCATGATGACTGGAATATACCTCTCTAAAGCTTCTTCATATTCCACGACGGCCTTTTTAACTTCATCGTTGTCACCTTGAGATCGACTATCTTGAACGACTTTAGTCAGTTTTCTTAATTGCTCCGCATGTTTAGAAGCAATATCCTCATATTTTTGAAACGCTTCTTCCGGAGCAGTTTGACTCGTTATAATCGCATCTAAGTAGTCATATAAGTACGGCGTCAAGTATTTGTAAGTAAACTGCGCATTTTCTGCTAAAATATCTGCAGCCAAGTCGTAGTATTCGAATTTACAGTAAAGAAGTAATAAATTTGCGAAAGTTTCAGACGGGAATGGATCTTGCTGCAACAGAAAGTGTAGTTTTTCAAAGCCATCGTTCGGCTTAGTATCAATCGAGGTAAGTGCTATGTTATGTAGAGTTATGGCGTCCAACTCATGTTCGTAACGGGGAGGCATATCTGATAGAGCTTCTCGTGCAGCTTCGAAATTTTTTAATTGATATTCTATTGCCGCTTTAAGATTAAAAACCTCTGTTAGAGCAGTTTCGTGCAATGTTAAGGTATTACCCACCGATTTTACTTCTGAAGTATCAGCCTGCATTCCAATTGCTAATTCGGGATGATCTCTAATACCTCTTTCGATAACTAGAGTTATATGCTTCAGGGCTTGGGGATACTCCTTTAATCTGAAGTAGCATAAAGCTACATTGTAGTGTAAATGTGCGTTGAAACCCAATATGTTTAGACTTCTGGAGAACTTTTGTAAGGCTTCTTCAAACTGATTTTCTTTGTACAGCAAGCATCCTAGATTTATGTCTTTCTCAGGATCGTCGGCTGGAAATGAATCTACTAATGCTTTCGCTGTTATGGTATCGTCCTCCCCATATTTGACCGCAGCTTGTAGTTTGAGAACTTTCTTTTCTAAGTCAGGCGCAGTTATTTGTACTGTGTTTTTGTAGGCTTCATCAAACATTGATGCTTCGTACAGGGCTTGTGCGAAGTAGAGTTTATATTCTGGTACATCTGGATGCATAGCAGATAATTTTTCATAGCAGTTGGCGGCCTCTACAAATGCCTGTGTTCTGAAATAGCAGTACCCCAGTAGAGATAGCCCAGCTCTGTTGGGGTTGAAATTGCTCGCGTCGTTTAGAGACTTTATGGCGTCTTCGAACCTTGCCTCCTTAATCTGTAACAATTAGCATTTGTTTTGCTATAATTATATGATTTCATTTCAATTAAAACTTTCGTGAAGGATCTCATCTATGATCTAAGTAAATACGCACTAGAGAGATAGGTACATAACTTAGAATACGAGGGCTGCACTTAAAGTATCGGGAATGGAATATTTCCTCTGTTCCTGTCATATTAAAATCTTTTTAATTTAAAACTCCTTGGTTTTAAAAATCGAATACCGTTTATTTATTTAAAAAAAGATTCTCGGTCTTGTCACAAGGTCTTGTCAAACTTGTTTAGTCGTTGAGAAAATGGAATTGACTCGAGAAAATTCTAGAGCGATGATTTATTATGACTTTCGAAGTGGTTTAACACAAAAACAGTGTGTTGACCGTATGATTTCTGCATTTGGTGATGAAGCCCCATCCAAAACCACAATTTATCGCTGGTTTGCTGAATTTCAACGTGGACGTGTCAAGCTCAGTGATGATCCCCGTCAAGGTCGTCCAAAAACTGCAGTCACCCAAGAAAACGTTGATGCTGTGCGTAAGCTGATTGAGGAAGATCGACATGTGACATACCGCGAAATTCAGGCAACTTTAGACATTGGCATGAGTCAAATACAAATAATCTTGCATGAACAATTAGGTGTAAAAAAGTTGTTTTCCCGATGGATACCGCATTTGCTCTGTGAAGAGCAAAAAGCAGCTCGCGTTACTTGGTCCGTCAGAACTCTCGAAAGATTCCACGCAGGATCATCAAATGCTGTATACAACATCGTATCAGGTGACGAATCCTGGATATACGCGTACGAACCCGAAACAAAAAACCAGTCACGAGTTTGGGTGTTCGAAAATGAGTTAAAGCCAACAAAAATAGTTCGTTCACGGAGTGTTGCAAAAAAAAATGGTGGCCACGTTTGTCTCCAAAACCGGCCATGTTGCGACTATTCCTCTTGAGGGACAAAGAACGGTTAATGCAGAATGGTATGCTAACATTTGTTTGCCACAGGTCGTTTCTGAACACCGTAAAGAGAACTGCAACCGCCGCATCATCCTCCATCACGACAATGCGAGTTCTCACACCGCGCACAGAACAAAAGAGTTTTTAGAGCAAGAAAACATAGAATTATTAGACCATCCGCCGTACAGCCCCGACCTAAGCCCTAATGATTTCTATACTTTCCCTAAAATAAAGATTAAATTGCGTCGTCAGAGATTTTCATCACCTGAAGAAGCTGTGGACGCCTACAAAACGGCCATTTTGGAGACCCCAAGTTCCGAATGGAATGGTTGCTTCAATGATTGGTTCCATCGTATGGAAAAATGTGTCAAATTTCGCGGAGAATACTTCGAAAAGCAATAAATACATTTTTAAATAGTAATGTTGTGTCACTTCCTTGATTCCCGAAATTTTCAGTGCCGCCCTCGTAAAAGGAAAATCTGTCCAGTTCTATGCTATCAAGGAATCAACAACTAATCAAAATAGGTACATTCATGGTCAATGGGTAATGACCCTATATATTTTGTCAAGAATAGGTATGCCACTCAGACTGGTATTTTTCATTGTAAGTAGTTTGGACAATTTTCACAGTTCCTGTAAACGTATGACCTATTTTTCTGGCTCACTCCGGTGGTAATATTCCATTAAATAAATGTTTATTTTAGATTCTTATTCATAACAATAATATAATTATAATCTAGAGAAACTAATGTTTACATACTCGTAGGGTTTATTAATGCGTCATAAATTAATTTCTACATGCGCTAGGCAAAGTTCTCTGAGGTGCCTTAGATCATAATATTTATCATGAACGTGGCGGGGTTTGAAATCACTCCTCCTAAAAGTGTAAAGAGTAGAAATTGCCCTTGGACTATCATCATGAATTTTATCAGATTTTTCGAGCCAGCTGATAATAGAAAGGTGACCCCTACCCATCCCGGGTAGGGGTCACCTTTCTAGCACTAACCGTTTGGACGGTAAGCCGAAGACAGACGGACGGACACGACGAAACCATAAAGGTTCCGAGACGTGAACTAACGGAACCCTAAAAAGTAGCTGTCCTCACTGACTGACTGACTTAATATCCGTAACCGCTTATGGTAGAAACGTGAAATTTTGACAGTACTTAATTGTAATTTACAATTAATACGCACACTAGGAAGGAAAAAACGAAGGAAAAATTACATCTCTAAAGAGGTGAAATAGGGGTTGAAAATTTGTATAAAAAATCTTTAAATCTGCACTGATTTCGATGAAAATTGAGATTCGTGCTCTTAATTACATTTCATTAGATACGACTTTATGGAGTTATTAGAATTAACACCCTGAGGGTGTAAAATAAGAGACGAATGAATGAAATTACTTAGTATGAAAAAAATACAGTGTGCCCCGATTTCCATGAAATTTAATATCCGAGCTAATAAATACCAATAACTGATTACGAAACATGTATTTTATAGTTTTTTTTAATTCGTCCCCTAAAGGGGTGAATTGGGAGTCCAAAGTTTGTAGTAATATATCATCAACTCGGCGGATTACGTTGAATCTTGGCACGCATCACGTAGACATCCGTTAATGACGAAGACGTGCACAAAAACTAGTGATAAAATAAAGTCGTTTTAACTTTAAAATCAATAACAATGTATGTTGGATCTAACAATCTGAACGTGTGTGAGCTTAATGGCGTTAATGCCACAAAGTAATCAGACGACTTGAGAAACACAGGCTTGTTGAGCGTGGCGCGTGGGCAACGTGCGGCTGTGCAATATATGCGTATACATAGTATACTACAGTTTACTAGTACCTGTTGTAGATAACACGTATATATTTTTATACGACACGTGTATGCTAGGTTTAGGGCCAGTTCACACCGCGACGAAACGCAGTGCTGCATTTTTCAGATAGCTTATTAAAAATGAACTTTATTCACTACACAAAAAGATAAGTAGGTACACGTTTTATCTGACAACGTGTATGACAAGTCATACACGTTGCATATGCGCTGTTCAGCGCGGTGCAACCTGACATTGGAACTCCTACAATGAAACGTGTACCTTCTTGTGTATTGAATAAAGTTCAATTTAGAATAGCTATCTTAAAAATGCAGCGCCATGTCGCGTATCGTTTCGGTGTGAATTGATCCTTATGGTTATCAACAAGACCGGTGAATTTGGTCGAACCCCGCAGTGATAGCGGATTTTCCACAATTTCGTGACAAAAACTTTTAATAGCAGATACCTACTTAAATAGGAAGCGACGAATCCGATTTAAGTTTACTGATTACTTAATAGATGTTAGCAGCCAGCGCGCATTAGATGCGTGGTTTTATGCAGAAACACGCTTATCTGATTTTTTTTGTTCGATTTGTTAAGAACTTAGTACTGCAATACTTATTGAACATGACAAATGGCAGTAATCATCACCCTTCATTTTGGCTTCGCCGTTAGTCGGGTAAAAAGGAATGGAGTCTGCAATTCTTGCATTAGGTCAAGTCAAAGCTTATGAATTATCCAAGGCCAGTGCTTACGAAATATTAAAGATTTGGTAGGCAACACTACCGAAGTCCTAAGTATTCAATTACAGTTTATGATAATATGGAATTGAAGTACCACACTAGGTGCTCACCTCGTTCGCCAAAATGGGAGTGAGAATTATCACATATCGAGCTTCTAATACTTATGTACGACAGTGGACGATTATGCATTCTATCATTAGACCTTAACCTACAGCGTACTTACGCTTATCTTTGCAACTTGCTTTTTATCCCACTACGGTCAGAAGCCAAAAGAAGGGTAATGATTTTTGCAGTATATGCATGTTTGTTCCACGGAAGAAGGATTAGTTATTGCTCTGAGGTTTGTTCCACCGTAGCACTTAAACTACTGATTCAATTTAATTGAATGAGGTGTTAATCGATTCGTAGTAATAGCCCGGGTAACATAGGCTATATAATTTACGTAATCGGGTTAAAGTTATAGTTATTCATGAAATAAGACCGTAACCCATAGACACCCCCAATACCATAATAATAACTCTCCACACCGATTTTGGTGACATAGGTGGTCGGTTTAATTTAATCCAGGCCAGTTACGCAGGAGTCATTTTATAGTGCCCAAGTGTATGCGCAGTATACAAGAGCGCTCTCTCCTCCTTTACTCTCGAAACCTAGTGGGACGGATAACCGACACGACTGGCGAGAGGTCAGGCGCAGGTCCGACTTTTTACATGCCAATCCGAAGCAGGGATCATCTTTCTTGTCAGACAATCAGGTGATATGCCTGCATTGTCCTAATCAAACTTGGAAACAACTTTTTTTGTTGTTCCAATGCGGGAACGGGGAATAGAACGCACGACCTCCGATTCGACGGATTACTGGACCACGGAGGCTGTTATTCGCATTATATATATTGTACCTACTACTCACTTGACAAAATACATATCAAGAGTTATTAACTTATTACACAAGGGTTTTCTGTGAGGCGTGGTAATAACCCAGTCGAACCGGCCTATTCGTGTCCTTAATTAAGCATGGCTATCCGACGTAAAAAAAACTTAATATTTACCTAAGAATTTGCTTATGATATAGGCAGTTGATAACAACAATGTAACACTATCGTTACATCTTTCGTTTGTAGATAAGTAGGTATCGCTCGTTGCCGTTGGAATCGTAACGGATGGTCGTTTTCGGCAACTAGATAGATTACTTAATACGATTATCAGAATTACGTCTTTACTTCCTTATAGCCCGATATTATACGAGTTATATAAGGTTATAATTTTAAATGATTGCTTACCATTGTGTAAATTGTTTTAGTGTATTGTCCATCTGTTATTTGTAAATATTCCATCGCCATACGTTAGTAATATTTTATTATATATTCTTTGCCATCGCGAAATGTTTGCGATGGGTTGATGACAAGTTTCGAAACCTGAATGCTTGCGTTTGAAACTTGGTTACTATGGAAACTATGACTCGTACCTTGTATGTCTACAATTACCACGATGGATTGTCAATTGGGTCCTAGATTGGGTCGCGTAACACTCGCGAGTTTGAAAATATAGTTCTAGATTCTTGGTTAATGCTATATAGGTATATGAATTGGCTACATACTTATGGGCGATAGTAAGAAATGTATGTAATTCTAACTAGAACACTAAACAACCAGCATGCAAGATAACATTTTATGTTATGAACCTACTTCTTATAAGCATAAATATATAATTTTTTTGTTTTTATTACAGTTACCATAACATTAGAACATGGAAGCGTTCTTCTAATGAACCCGCCGACAAACAATATTTGGTACCATTCGTTGCCAGCGAGAATGAAGCTTTTGGGATCTCGAATAAATTTAACTTTTAGAAAAATGATTATTCATAAAATCACTCATACTTAATAAAGGTGTTTTGACTATTTTTAACTTTATTATTTAGCCCTGCTTGATTAACTTTAGAAGCCCTCGCGTACCTTTCAAGGAACAAAAACTTTGTAGTAGTTAAAACCGAGACTTCTAAGCAACTAGAACTTTAGCAATAATTATTGTGAGTTGAAAAAATTGCGCCAAATGACAAAAAACGCTTAGTCTCACAATATTCGGATTCATGTATCCGAGACCCCAAGCTTGGTACTCGAAAAAAATTTATTTTTTATTTAATACTATACCGCATAAAAAAATGCATATGTCAAATTTGACAATTAGTGTCAAAACATTGAATCATGAATGCTAATTTCAATTTTCAATAGTTTTTCCGTAGTTTTTTCATGTTTTCTTTTATTCGACTAATTAAAGATATTTTACTAATAAGGATTGAGTCTTTTTAGTTCATAACAATTTAAATAAAGTAAACAGTTCGTGAAGCATGAAAAACTAAATCCTAAAGGTAAGAGCGATAATTTTATCTTTCCATTGCATCGTGTAAACGAGACAAATGAAAATAATTTTACCGATTATCTATGTACTCTAGTGTAATTATGATAAGGAGTAGCCTATATAACGACGAGAATCGTTAAACTGCCGTCGTTGCGCCTGTGATTTGCTATGAAACGCAAGCTTTTCGTGATACTCGATATAACTAAATTTCGTCGACTATGGGCTGAAATTTCCCTGGAGTCTCTATTTGGGCGTCTCTTTGAGTGCAGAGTACTAAAAATAACATCCTAAACGAGAGAAATCGGCCGAAACCTGGTTTTATATTACTCAATTTGGTGACAATGTGGTACGGTCACAATTTACAAAGATCTTATAAGTATATGATTTTTGCGTCTAAGATGCCGTCGCTGAGGATCGACCAGAGCGATTTGAAGTGCAAGAATGCCTCCTGTGACTTCTTCGGCAACCCACAGTGGCAGGGCTACTGCTCAGAGTGTTTTCGCAAACAACAACAAAGACAAAGGAGGGCAGGTAAGCAACTTTTTAAATGTTTCTGATATTGATATTGTTTAAATTTATATATTATGATATGAAACCAAGTTATTATAATTTAATCAGCATTGACAACCTTTGTGGCTCAGTGGTTATTACACTCTTAAGCCTCAGGTGAGGGGTTTGATTTCTGCAGAGGGAACAGAAAGTTTTAATGTTCCTGGGTCATGGATGTGTATTAAATATTTTTATAAAATAATAAAATATTAAATATATGTATAAGTACTGTACAAATGTATTAAATATACTTCCCGTTGTCTGTTACTTTTAACACAAGTTCTTTAGATACTTAGCACAGAGTCAGATTGACATGGTGTGAAAATTCTTTTGCATGTGAAATCCTATACAGATCAGGGGTTCCTAACTTTAAAGATTATAATAGTAACAAAAGTAAATACCTTTTATTTCATGGAACCCCAATTGGGCTCTGGTGGCTACAGTTTCCTATGTATCTTATCAATCTTCACAAATCTAATCAATATTATAACATCTAGTTGTAACAGAACAAAAAACAGATCCTGTGACCTCGTCTGAGATCTGATCATAGATAGTGAGGCCTTGAAAACTAGTCTGTAGACTGAACCTTTGCTCAGCCTTAGTTGTTTTATCACATAATAATATACAAACTATTATCAGTCAACCTTGATGTGTAATATCAAATTGTAACTTAAACATAGTGTAAAGATTGAAAGTATCATGGATAAGGTCATAATGGATTGTTGTTTATTGATTACAGGTCATTGATAAACATTATTTAAAAATATATAGCTAGCCGTACTATTAGGCACTCCAGGATTATCCATTCTTTCTGGGACATCTGTATATATATATATTAAAATAATGAAAACATAGTTTTTGTGTTTATAATAGGTACATTCAATTTCCAGTTGACGTTAATTTTCCTACTTAATCAGTTGTTATTTAATTAATAAGTGCGCTCATAAGCATACACAAATGCAGCCAGCAGTATATTAATTAAATTGTATTAATTTTGGTATTCTGTGATATGTTTACAATATGTTCATAAACAAACAAATAAGTTGTAGTAAGTTGTGAGCCCTTGGTTATTGGCAAACAGTGTTGATACGTGATGATACAAATGCCCATTTTTTATACAAACTTCTAATATCTTGAAAATACAATATTTGTATGTCGTCGTATTTGTATATAATATCTTCTTCTGCTTTTTTACTCCGTTTCCAAACCTTTTTGATAATTTCGTTTACAGAAAAGGCTTCATCATCCACACTACCTAAGCCTGAGCAGAGGAAGTCCGAGCAAGCCATCAAGCTGACCAGCCACTCCTCGTTCTCCAAGTTTGAGGAGAAGCGGCTTAAGCAGAGCGACAAGAAGGGCAACTTGCTCAAGAGTGTGTTCAAGAAGAGCAGCGTTGGTGAGCTGAACTATGGAATATAGATAATAGAGGTTGTTGATCAATGAACAATATGGTGATGAAATACTTACTACTGTAAGAATTTCATGACCGATATTGTATAGGGTACTCTGGGTCAAAAAGAATGTGCATCAACTTTTAAAATAAATATGTTTGCAGTGGCGGCTCTGTAGAGAATTTCCTCTTATGCATAAAGAAGTGACATTCGCCTTATTACTATTCTAGTACATTGATTAATGCGATCTGTCACTCCTAATCGCCCTGTGGTCGAAATTCATCTATAATAATTCATATAATTTTTAAGTTTGAACTTTATAATGGTTGTATTGCCTCTTAGAAAAAAAAAATTAAATGTTGTGACAAATTGACAAAGTCAACATGTAACAACATTGTATCGATCAAATGCACGGTAATGTGTGTTAACGATCTGAGGTGTTGTGTGTGTTGTTGTTATTTTTATTATTTAAAATATTATTATCTAAGCATTTAAAAATATTAGCATTATGCACACCTTCCTCCACACAAACTTTAACTCACTAACCAAATCCATACTTCTCCGCACAATTCTCGTAAAACTGTACCGAATGTTTTTGCTTCTCGTATTTGGATTAGCTAGAGTTCGGCCCTGTGGCCTAAATTCGACCATACTTTCATGTTCATGTTTTAATTTTAAAGTTTCAACTTTTTTGGGTCTCTTGTGCATCTTAGATACGCAAAAAAATATGTAAATGTTGTTTATGGAATGTGAAAGAAAGATTGACACTCTTTGACAATTGTGTCAAACCTACTGTAATAAATATATACGAACATGCTAGTATGAGTGCGACAACATAACAACACAGTACGTGTTGTTGTTATTGTTTTGTAAACTTAATGTATTTTTAAGCATTATTTTTAAAAATATTAGCTTTCGGCTTTCCCCCACTTAAACATTAAATGTGCCAAATTTCACACAGATCCGTATGCACAATTCTCGTCAAACCGTACTTTCTTGAAATTTTTGCTTCACGTATTAATATAGTAATATTATAATTAATGTTTGACGATGGTGATGAGGTGATGCTTTACGAAGCGGACACTAACCCACTTTCTCGTTTCATCGTTTGGTGTGCATCATTTTTCGTATGGTACTGTTAACTGTATAGGATGTGTATTGGGAAGGCGTCTGGTACTAAACTTTGACTGACAAGTAAATCCACCTGTCGATAGGGTGGGTGATTGACCGTGTTGTTGGTGTGTGGCAGACGAGGCGGTCGGGGAGCGGCGCGCGCCGGAGTTCAAGGTGCCGGAGGCTGTCAACGAGGCCATGAAGCGCGAGTTCCGCGCGCGCTGGCCGCGCCTGCCCCCAGCGGCGCAGCGCGACGCGCGCGTGTTTGTCCACGCGCTGATCGTCGACGTCGTGCGCGCCGCGCCCACCATGCCCGTCGACGACTTGGCCGAGCGCGTGCAGCGTCAGTACCAGGTGAGCGCGCCGCCACACGTCATCAAAATTAATTGATAAACCTAACCAAGAGCATGCCCAAGGAGGTTTCCGTAATTATCAACGCTTCATATGTTTTTTTTTAATTACTCTAAAAGTTGCTTTCCGATTTCATACAAAATAATTTTCTTAAAGAGTGTTTAGCATGATCTATTCTTTTAGGCAATTGTAACAAACTTTTTCCCTTCCAGCGTTTCATGAAGCACATGGACACGTCGGAACACTACGCGGGCGTGGACGCGGACTCGCGCGAGCAGATCGTGGACTGGGCCGAGGAGCATGCCATGGGCTTCCTGCACGAGTACGACATACAAATTAAAACCATAATATTATCCAATTACAACGACCCATATTTCAGCTGTCGCAAATACATCTGACATCTCAATATATTTTTTTATAATTGCAAACGAGCAAACGGATCGCTCGATGCGTCCTCTTGGGGCAGAATTTTGAAAAATCTTTGAAATAGATGTATACGTTATAGTAACCAATTACGTGCCGAGATTCAACACAATTGTTGATATTTAACTATACATACTTTGTACCCCCCATTTCCTCGAATTAAAATTAATTAAAAAAAAACTATAAAAAATGTACTCAATGGTTGGTAATTATTAGCTTGTACTGATATAAAATTGCATAGAAATCGGGGCACATTTTAAATATTTTCCATGCAAACTTACAACCCTTATTTTACACTTACAGAGGGTGAATTCTAATAAACATCGAAACACATATCTAATGAAATGTATTTAAGAGCATGAATCTCAATTTTCAATTAAGTCAATGCAAATTAAAAAAAAACATTTCACACCTTGAGAGCTGGAATTTTTCAAAATCAGCTGGAATTTTTCAAATTCCTATTTAGTTTTTAGTGCGCGTCTACGTTATAAATTGACACTGTCTGTCCAACTGTCCAAATTTGACATTTCTACCGTGGGCGCTTACGTCGCTTACGGCTGTGCGTGCGTTAATAGGTATTTAAGTCAGTGGGGACATCTCCTTATATATAGATAGGTTAGAATCTAATACTCAGAATCGCTACACAATACAATACTGCTTTTACTATCGCACCGAAAGTGTTTATACTGTTTCCGTGCTATGATGAAATAATAAAAAACATTTATGAGCATAAGTAGACCTTTATTAGTTTGTACACCGAGTCATGCACCGTTATAAAACTTTTTTATCGTACGAAGGTTGCCGGGCGTGGTGTTCTCGCCGGCGGGCACGGGCGACGAGCGCGCGGACCGGGCGCTGGCGGAGCGCGTGGCGGCGCTGGGCTGGGTGGGCGCGGCGCAGCTGGGCTGCCGCCTGTCGGGCGCGCGGCGGCTGTACGGCGGCGTGGCGGCGCTGCTGGACGTGGACCGCGCGCCGGCGCCCGCCGCCAAGCTGCGCGCCGTCACCCGCGCCGCGCGCCACGCGCTCGCGCTCGCCGCGCCGCCCGACCGCCCCGCCTCCGCCGACGACCTGCTGCCTGCGCTCATATTCACGGTACAAGAGTTTACATATTACTTGAATGCCACCTGAAAATTCTGTCAAAATGCGTACCTACCGCAAAAAATCGCACCAAATTCAATTACATCCTCCACTTCAAAGTATACTGCATTCAGATCCATTAAATCTCAACGTAAACAAATATAATACATAGTGCTACCAATTGAAATGTCACCTATTTACCGTGCAATAAAGAATACAATGACACATGGGGTAATTGAATCTTTAGGATGACAAAACTGTACAACCTTTAAAATGATGCCTTGATTATATGATCCGACCAAGTGTATTTGAATGTCATATTTGTTTGCGCTACGAATTTCAATCTTTAATTATTTTTAAAATTTATTTCGTTTCGTACTTTCGTGGCCTCCGGCGCAAAACGACATAGACATCTAAACATTTAAAAGCATGCCCGAAATTCATACACTTTATTTATATCATGGACTGTACAATTTCTGTCCTTTAGCGACTGTGTGAGAATACGTCCTTTTGAGAGTATGTCGTTTTGCTGCTACGACATTATACGCCGGAGGCCTTTCAAGTATATCTCCATTAGATACGTGATCATTGTAAGTAACAACATGTCAACATGTCGTCAGGTGCTGAAGGCGAACCCGCCGCGGCTGGTGAGCAACATGAACTTCGTGACGCGGTTCACGCGCGCTCAGCGCCTCATGACGGGCGAGGCCGGCTACTACTTCACCAACCTGGTAATTCCCCAGACGACTAAATAAACAAACTACATGTAGTGTGTGACTGTGTATGTGAGCATCGATATCATACTATCTCGAGTGCTCTAACCACAGATGACAGTTGACGTGTGTGTTAGAGCACTGGCGAGCCAGTATTAATGCGTGTTAACGTGCGATAGCGGAATCTATATACTCAGAAATATTGAGAACTTTCTACTTGATTAACGTAATATAGTATTTTATGTGTAGTCGAGTAATTAGATACATCTAAAAATACAAAAAAGTTTCTAAATGGTTTGCTAAATTATTAAAAATCAATGGTTGTCTGTTAAGTCGGTTTACGGACGATAATTTCACGTGATATCGTCATTACAAGCCGAACGCTTAGGCCGATGTGCCTCTCTGTCGCTTGTTCAGCGCTCTCGCTCGCACGCCCGGCTCAGGCGGAACGTGACATGTTTTCGTACGTGCAGGCGCCGTTCATTGATTTATAACTTATAAGACGTTATCACGTCAAAAACCTAAAACATTAATAATTGTAAGTATGATCTTAAACGCTCCAATTTCGGAGATATCCTGATATTAATCCATACTTATTATACTTATCATTGTATTTATTTTATAATTTTAGGTTTTATAAACAGTTTGTAAGAATGTATGGATGTTTGTTACTCTTACACGCAATAAGTACTGAACGGATTTTAATGAAATTTTATCGCAGCAAAATGTACGGTTTCCGTAGGATTTCTTTTTACGCGTACAAAGTCGCGGGGAACATCTAGTTAGGTCGAATTTTATATTTTTGTTTAAACGAAATTGGTTCTGAACAGAGTGACGTATAGTGTAACACGTGCAACGTGAGCTACACGTAAGGCTAAGGCTAAGGCTGGCACTCTATACCCGGAATCCGGCGGGCCCTGGAAATTTCAGAGCACTGAAAATAGAACTCTGCGCTTATACAGTAGAGTTGAAAATCAAAGTCTCGAGTGTCGAGCTGTCATGTATGACGTTGACAGTTACCTCGACACTCGTGTGTTCGATTTTCAACTCTACTCAACTCTATTGTATTAGGCCAGAGTTCTATTTTCAATGCTCTGAATTTTCCATATAGTAGCATATAGGAGATATAGGAGCATATAGTCCGGAGTATAAAGTGACGTGTTGTAATGTGTTGCAGTGCTGCGCGGTGTCCTTCATCGAGAACCTGACAGCGGAGTCGCTGGGCATGGGGCAGCCGGAGTTCGACAGCTACATGGCCATGCCCGCCTCCATCGGCGGCAGCGCCTGGGTCACTATACATTTGTACTCATTGTATATTATATTAATACGTGAAGCACACACTTTCAATACAGTTTTACGAGAATTGTGCGAGCGGAGAAGTATTATATTTGGCACAGTTAGGGTTTATGTAGAGAAAGGTGTGCAGAAGGCAATTTTTTAAAATTATGCTTAGAATTACATAAAATAAATAAAAATAATGTTATACATACTACCTCACTCACACTACCATGTTCTTATATAATAATAATAATAAAACATTTATTCGACAAAATGAGACATTACATACATATATTTACGCTATAAAACACAATAACATGAAATAAACTAATATAATACAAGAAAAAATAAAAAAACAGATATTACACAATAAAAAAACAGAAATGGGTGCCTACATATTGAACAAAAATCAAAAACAAAATATAACGCATGCCAAGATGCGGATAGGAAGGTAGGTAGTGATAATGTGAAATGTCCTATTGCCAAAATGGAGATCACTCAGGCGTATCACCGCGGTGTGAACACCACAGTGCCTGGTATTATGTGATTCCATTAGCTTTGTCATTTGAAGTACAGATTGACACCCAGCAACAGCATTTAGAAAGTTACATAAATACACAAACGAGAGAAAGATAAATTATATAACAGTAGGTTAGACACAAATGTAAATCTTTCTTTCACTTTCCATAGACAACATTGACATATTTTTAATAATTGCGTATCTAAGAGGCAATATAACCCTAAAAAGTTACTAAACAATGAAAATATGGATTCCTTATGCGCTTAAGTAATTTAATTATTATTAGTCCCAAAACCACGAAAATAATATACTTCTATCAAAATGCGTAGCGCAAAAAATCATCGTAACCGACTCAAATTAACATACATGTCATTCGAAATTTAAGGGGCATCGTGACCATCCAGCCTGCAAATCGAGCACCCTATAAATAGTGTCAAATTGAAGCGAACTAGTAGACAAAAATTCTAAAATAATTGACATTTATGACACGTCACTACTGGGCGCTGGATTTGCAGGCTATAACTATATAAAAATGGACAGGATGGCCCTTAAGCTCTACGTCATTTGGTCGGATTATAATTCAGCGTCTGACACATGAGTTGCTAAAACACACGTTCATATTTGGTCTGGAGCAGACCACGGCTTTGGTCGCCAACTTAGGGATTTCTGCCTAAAATTAGGGAAAAAATTCTCTCGATGGAAGGATCTTTTGTGTAATTTTTAGAGGTTTGTATTTTCATGGTTTTAATTAAATTAAGCTGCCATATTGACAAACGATTTGAAAAGTCAGCCTGTGGAAAATAAACTTTTGGAAGTATCTTTTAAAGTATAAAGGACAGTATAATATTACAGAACATTACTGTTTTATTATATTTTGTTTACCATTTAATTTATGTTTGGGGAGAAATATTTTTGAGAGTTGGAACACTGCACAAAAATCGAAATGCACTGTATGTAGAACTCTGTGTTAATATAAGAGAGCTGATAATCAAACACACGAGTGTTGTGCTGTCATAATGGTCCGCTCCAGACCAAATCTGTACGTGTGTAAGCATTCTAATATTTGAGTCCGAGCAATCTTAATACTAGGACCAAGCTCAAAAACAAAATGATTTACATGCACACAATAAAAGATGCCTTACACACACATACAACATTGGGGGCGGAGCTCATTAACCAATCAGAACAGATCGCGCGTAGAGTCCGTAGACTGATTTGCACAGTGTAATAAAAGAACAGAGACGTTCACGTTCGCTTGCATTTTGTCACTGAATTCAAATTTTTTTTATAAAATACATTGGGAGTGGAGGTAATCAATATATTATTAATCATGTTTTATATGAAAATTCGTTGAAATGAGTAAAAATATATTAGAATTTACCTCAGAATATTGATACAGCGATATGCAGATATTCGCATATCGTTGTGTCGTTGTAATCCAGGTGTAATTACGCTAGCCTAATTTTGCCAACAAAAAATTCGAAATCGAATAAAAAAACTATGCATGTTCCCTATTGTACTGTGAAATAAATCTATATTTATACTAAACACACCGGCATATTTAGCGGAACACAAAAAAAGGTCCATAATTAAAAAAATATGGTTTTATTTTTATATTAAATTATATTAAATCTACTTACTACACTTCTTTTGTTATTTAAAGTTTCATTTGTTTTACTTAAAATGAGATCACATTAAAAACAGATTTTGCGAGTAAAGGCTATTTGTGAAAAATGGTACATTTTTGAACTTTTCATGTAACCGGGAAAAGTGAAAATTAATATTAAAATAACAATTAATTAAATAAGAAAAATGGTGATTAATATCGCGTATTTCCTCCACGTGCTCTTATTTAAGTTTCTTCCCGTCTAGGCATACTGAGAATGATGTTATCGATGGTCTCCTGGGATAGTCTCCGCCATTCCTCAACTACGGCGATTCGCAGTTCACCCACGTTGGCAGGAGCTGGAATTCTGGACTTAACTTTTCTTTTCAGCAAGTCCTAAACGTGCTCTATTGGGTTCATATCCGGTGATCTCGCCGGCCACTCCATAACTGTGATATTCATATCATTAAGATAAGCTTGAGTTACCCGAGTGGTATGCGGCCGAGCATTATCCTGCATAAAAACAAAATCGTCACCGATATATGGGGCAAACGGTACGACATTTTCTTCTAAAACTTCACTGATATAGCGGTCTGCAGTCAGACTCCCTCTGTCAATCACTACCAAGTCTGTGCGAGCTCCCAAACAAATGCCCGCCCAAACCATTATTGATCCACCACCGTATGCAACTGTAGTTTCAAAATTTGTCTGAATGTATCGTTCTCCTTTGCGTCTGTATATTCTTTGCCTGCCGTCAATTTGATTTAAGAGAATTCTGCACTCATCACTAAACAATACCTTACTTCATTGGTCCGCGTTCCAAAGTCGATGTTCCTGAGCAAAAGTTAACCTGTTTCTACGATGATTTACCTCGAGCCTTGGAGCCTTGGCGGGCACAAATGAACCCAAACCAGCTTCTTCGAACCTTCTTCGTACCGTACGCTCACTTACGGTTACGACCCGCACTGCTTCTAACTCATGTCGGGCTTAGACGGCCGTCAAACGGGGGTTCCTACGTACACGAAGCCGAATGAAACGATCATCCCTACTCGAAGTGCGTCTTTTTCTGCCTTGTCCTGCTCTTCTCACATAAGAACCGGTCTCCCTGAACCGTTGGATACTGCGATGGATCGTTGAAACTGGTCGACGAAGATCTCTGGATATCACTCTGTAGGTTTGACCATTTCTTCGCATTTCGAGTGCCCTGGCAATCTCCGTTGGGGCTAAGTCCTCAACTCCAAAAAGATACGCGATTAAAAAAAACTAACAAAAAACAATATTTTAATGAAATTTTAAATCGAACTCAGAAGGAAGAAATACTCGAAGTTCGCTCCAGATAAGGTGTATTTGAATAAAATTAAAACAATTGCATAAAATGTGATGTTCAGTTGTTTTCTTGATTTGAAAATATTTCTTTTTAAATTAAATGACGTATAAACCAGCCAGCAACCTTATATGATACTGAAATCAAACCTTTATTTTATGTTCCGCTAAATATGCCGGTGTGTGTATTAAAGGAGATGTCTCCACTGACTGACTGTCGTATAGACGCTCGCACAGCCGTAGCCGCTAATAGTAGAACCGTGAAATTTAGACAGTTTTAATTTACAATGTAGTCTCGCACTAAGAAGGAATTTCACCCTCGGGGTGAAATAGGGGTTCAACCTCTATTACACCCCCTTAAGGGTGAAATAGGGGTTGAAAGCTTTATTGAAAAATCTTTAAATCTGCACCACTTTGGATGAAAATTATGTTCTTAAATATATTTAATTGAATACGTCTTTTAGGGTTTATTAGAATTCACCCTCTGAGGGTATTAAATAAGGGTTGAAAACTTGTATGAAAAATATTTAGAATCTGTCCAGATTTCTATGAAATATAATATCCGAGGTAATAAATATAAATGATTGAGTATGTATTTTGGGAACAATGAGGATCCACGCGGACGAAGTCGCGCGCCAAGGCGAGTAATTTATAATTTGATCTATTGCTTTTTAGGGTTCCGTGATACACAAGGAACCCTTATAGTTTCGCTCTGCCCGTCCGTCTGTCCTGTAATTATGAATATATATGGAAGAAATTTGGTACAGTTATAGATTGTCTATAGATCTCGATTCTGGCATACAATAATAAAATTTTATATTTTAGAGGTAGCTTAAGATGTGAAGTGGGGATGTAAATATTTTTTCATTTTAACCCATTGTAAAAGGTATTGTTGAATAGGTCTTTTAAAATAATGGTAAAGTTTAATACATGACTTTTTTACAAAGTCGACCATTTTCGAGTAATAAAAAAAAAGTCTTGCTAAAAACACTTTAGGAAAATTATTTTGAACGAAATCTAACAGTAACTTTTGAAGTAATTTGAAAAAAGGTATTTACTTTATTACGCGTTTATACGATACCCCACACGATGGGGTAGTACAAAAAATATCTTTCAATCTCCATTTCACATGTATGGAGAGCCACCCGTAAAATGTAAAATTATTGTTATTTTATGATGCCGGAACCGAGATCTATACACAATCTTTAACTTAACCAAATTTCATCACTATATATTCATAATTACAGAAGCTGGAAGCGCGGACTGACAGACAGACAGACGGAGGAGGACGGAGGACAGGACAGAGCGAAACTAACAGAACCATAAAAAGGGCAACATGACAATTTTACACGATTTAACAACGACGACGATTTAACGTTGTTAACTAATAACTTTTAACATAATTTGTTATACTCAAAGATAATAATACTAATATACCAAACTTATGATACCAAAAAGTCCCTTATTGGCATGCCCCGAGAATGCCTTGGTTTGTCAATTTCTGGCAAGAGACGTTCCATGTAAAAAGTAACTAGCTTCTGTTCCATTTTCTCTTGCCAGAAATAGGCTACTTGACTCATATTTAATTTCATACATTGAAGGTACTTGGCTTAGGAAAACGTATTCTAGCGATATCATAAATTAAAAACTTAATATTGATAAATAAAGTAGATTCAAAAATATTTATTTTTGTTTTTTAATTTCTACTGATGAAAACACCTCAAAGTAACATCCGGCAAGAATATGACGACACAAACATACTAAACACATATGTAGTAGTGAAACGGAACGTTTCTGTAAATAAATAGTTCATGACATCTTAAAAAGTTATTTATGTCAAAACGTCAAACGGAACGTAACACCGCCATTTTACTACTACGGACTATAGCACACATTACAAATAGTACTAGTATGACGTCACAGCACAGATAATACCAACCAACTACTTAACATAATTAGTTTTATTTTATATGTAATATAATTGTAAAAAGAAAATAAAAAATAAAAATAAACCAACATGTTAAAGTACTGATATGTAATTTGAATTAAGGCGAATAATGTTTTCGGCGGTTTTTAAAAAGTTTATTTTTAAAATATATTTTTGTAGGTTTCAAAAGGTTTCAAAATAATGATAAATAGGAGATAAATTAAAACAAGGTCAAGTAGCCTATTGTTATCCTTTTCAATAAATTCGATCTTAAGCGGCTGGTTTTCAACACTCCAAATAGCAAGTAGGCATGTTTTACTCTGTGCAACACGGAGCAGCCCTTGTATGGTAGAAACAATTGCCATTTTGATCGAGAGATAAAGTATTTTCTGTCTACAATAAGTTTAATTATTAATTTAATTTAAGTCTACATTACTACATTTGAAATATCTTTTAATTTATTAAAAAAGGACGTTATATCTAGTATCCTTCGTCGTTGAATAACTTCAAATGTCTCATCCTCTGCTGGCTCCACCAAATAACTTCCTTCAGCCTGATTCCTGAAAAAAAGGAGATTATTCGAATAAAGTAAATTATTTATTAAAATATTACTTGATTAATTTAATTTTTGTGTCTGAGATTGATGAAAAATTTAAATGTTGCTTGACAAATTTCACTATCGGGAATAAAATATTGGCTTTAATTAGGAATTTAAAATAATTCAAATAATTTAACTCACAAAGAAGTAGAAGCAGCAACACCTAGTTCCAATTTATGTACCTCGGTTCCTAAATAGTTCTCAACTGTGCAACAGCGAGGCCTGAAATAAAACATTTCGTTCTCAAAACTATGTACGTGGTAATTCGGTGTAAATCAAAATATCTTATCGCATGTTATTTGAACGACCGCCTGGCGCAGCCCATCGGCACATTAGTCACATGGCGCAGCTTCAAATACCGCAACACAATTCGACGTTCCCAGGTCATGCGTGTGTATCAGTTAAAGAAGATAAGGAAAGAAAACAGCTATTCCGTAATAACTTTGTAATACTTACTTTATTTCATGAGCCACTGTTTCTTTGCTTGGTGAATCTTGTGTGAATCTTGATCTTGAAATCTTGGTGAAACGGACTGACAGATATCCGTCATTTTTTGTATACGTCACATAGCTCATGAGTCACGACACACCAGCCAAGAAGTTACAGAATATGCACGCTCTGTACTTTCATTAATCTGCGCTTCCCGGTCGTGGGTAACTCGTAACAAAGCTACAAAAAATCTGGATCGCGATCCACCGTCATAACTTTGTTACTATAAAAAGAATGTTATTCGTATAGTAATATGAGTGTTCCCTGCCACGATAAAATTGTTCCCAATAGAATCGTGCCAGTTTTATAAATTATTAGAATTAGAATAAAATATGGAACTAATATGCTAGAACTAATCATATTAGAGAACGACACTAACTATTATTTAATAATATGCTATTACTAATAATAATAAAGAAGTGCACTATCCACTATTAAAAAATGCATTTTATAATTCAAATCTAACATACTTACCGAAACATTCCGTCGTTTCGGCGTATTTTTTCCTTTTGTTGTCATATCTTTGAGTTTTTTATTCTTCTTATTTGCCATAATTAACAACACGTTTATCAAAATCACTATATCCATATATTACAAATTAATGTACTAACATATTAATTTGAAATATTCTAGAAAATTGTATAATTTGGCAGTACAAAAATTAATTTGCACAAAATGGTTGTTTTATATTTTAAACTGTTATAATGTTAAAGATCTTTTTAGAAAATGGTATATTTATATTTACTACACTACAGAGTCATTAATTTAAATTTCGGACAATCCGGCCGTTCCGTCAATAATTTGCATTCGCGAATTACGTCGTAAGCGGTGAGACTCGTCAGCAAGAGCGTCCGGGACGACATCCCCGTACGTCGGCCAGCGACTGAGACGCAGAGGCAAGACGCGAGGCATAAACTACGCGTATGGATGGGCATTGCAATAAGATTTTTTTTTGCATAGCATTATTTTCTATATTCATGTAGAAGACCGAAAAAATTTAATTTCGCAAGGTATTTTCTCAACATCTTTTGAAATATTGTACAAATAACAAGTGTTCGGTTGAAACTGAAATATAATATATATTTTAATTATTTATCAAAAAAAAAATGTATGTTGCTGCACAAAATTTTACGTTTTAGGAGATTCTGTGATATTTAAGGATCTGTCAAGGATTGTGTAGGTACTTTATCCCATATTTTTTTCCACTTCGTAATTAAACTCTGACTAGGTAGACTGGGTGACGGGAAATGACAAAGTAGGCTTGGACCTCGCCTTAAAGTAAATATAAGCAAGCTGTAAGGTTGTTTCAACTACCTACTCACTAAAAAAAAAGAGGGGTTTGCAATTCCCATCCTCTGCACGTTAGAGCGTTTTCCCGTTGTGCGATACGATATCGGATATCGGACCGATAAATTACATATACATGAGAATGACAGGGATGTTTTAATATGATACAATTATACCTATCTTTATCATTATCATCGCGATATTCGATATCGGATTGGATATTGAAAAATTGGATATTGATACGAAAATACTACCGGTGTTGGATGTGCAGGTTGGACTGTGAGTAAGGCGTTTAACTTTGACAAAACTGTCCAATTAGTTTTGTCCAAGTTGACGTGCAACCCATAAAACTGTTTTTTCTATTACCGTTTTCACATTACGCGACACCGACATCCGAGAACAGATCGTTTTCTATTACATGCAAAGGTTGCGAACCCCTCTGTTTATATTTCTTATTTCTATTGGTGGCCCTTACTATAGTAATATTACATTGTTGTACATTATGTATCGTTGTGCTCTCAGGCGGCGACGCTGTCCCTGTGCGGCGCGACGCGCGAGGCGGAGGAGCTGCGGGCGCGCGCGGACACGCTGGCGGCCGAGCTGCCCCGCCTGCTGCACGCGGCTGACCAGCTCGCCGCCACCGCGCATACCTTCGAGGTGAGGATAACTATACTACGATCATATCCAAAAGTAAACAATACACCGTAGTACACTATAATGCTACCAATTTAGGTGTCACTTTTTTACTTTTTACTATGCAATACCCGATACGACTGCATGTAATATTTTACTAGTTTAAGTTTAATTTATATACTCAGAAATATTGAGATGGGTTTTACTACTTGACGTAAAAAAATATAATATTTTATGTGTAGTTTAATTACACATCTAAAAAATACAAAAAAAAACATTGCTATTTTATTAAAACGACCTACATCATAAGTTTACTTACATCATATACTAAACATTCATCGTGGTAATCGTTTGGTCAGTGTATAAGTAATCTAAAATATAGTGTGCACGTTCAAATGAATGATAGAATAGAATTTACACAGTGCAGATGCTGGCTCATAGACACAGTCAGATATAGGATATCTCACACTCACTGTCACGTTACATCCTCAGGAGGAGATCACGAAGAAGGTGCAGGCGGTGCTGTCACTGACGCCACTCACCATCAAGCCGCGGCGCGAGATCCCGCGGCTGGGCGCGCCGCTGACCGCCGCGCTGGTGGACTTTGCTCCCCCGCACATACATCTCCCAGATCCCCCCGCACCGCTATTTCAGGATCAGAACAACCTCACCGACTTCCTTCTCTTGGAGAAGGTCAGCCCGCCGAAGTCGCCGGACCGCGTGAAGCCGTCCGGCTCGTTCGAGCTGCTGACGCCGTCGCCGCTGGGGTTCGCCTTCGACTCCAAGTCGCTGGACGAGCCCGCCACGCCGGATGAGTTCGGGGCGGAGGCGCCGGGACTAGCGGACGTGAACTACGACCTGGACCTGTCCGACCTCAGCGCCGACGCCAGCCTGGCCGACGACCCGCCGCACCCGCCGGACCCGCACGCCGCTCGCGCCCTCGCGCAAGTGCTGGAGAAGTTCGACGAGTTCAGTCTGGTCAGTGACAAAACCAAGGAGGCGTCGGAGTCCTTCGAGATAGTTCCCAGAGCAGAGTTCGCGAGGGTGCCGGATCCGTTTAGTCCGGTGCGGTCGACGCCGGATCCGTTCCGTCCTGTGCAGAGGGAATCTGGTCCGTTTAACCCAATGCAGCAGGCACAAGATCCGTTCAGCCTGGTGCGTCAGGAACCAGATCCAATCAATCCTGTGCAGACTCAGCCAGACCCTTTCAGCCCGGTCCAGCAAGAGCCGGATCTGTTCAGCTCGGTCCAGCAGACACCGGATCCATTTAGTCCGACGCCACGGTCGCCGTCGCTGCTGGACGGCGGGTCGACCGCTGCCTGCCTGCTGCCCGCGCCGTTGCAGCCCCAGACCAGCGCGAAACCCTGAACGTCAGATATCTGGCGACACCGTATTTAAGTTTTATTATATTATTCATGTTATAATATATCAGTGAATATATGTATCCTATGTTATCAACACTTATTTTTAAGCGTATTGCCTACAGTGTTAATGCAGTATTAAGTCCTTAGCATTCCATAAAATTATTTACACAACGGATAGTTTATATAATGTTGCTGTCTTACCCCCGGTTTCTGAAAGGCTAATTAACACCAAAATCAACTAATCAGCGGTCTAATCTCTTGTCAAGTGTAAATTAAGTTGCAAAAAGCTTGATCAGCTGTTTGATTTGATCGTGTTAGTTAACAAAACTAATGTCAAACGAATGGTCAAACAACATGTCAAGCGCTGTTTTGGGTTTCTGGAAAGCTATTTAAGGCTTGTATGTGCTTGTATGTGTCATGTTAATTTGATCAATGATTAGTAAATTTTTCACTAATCAGCGTTTCAGAAACGGAAATTGATTTAACAAGCCTGTTAACTCAACAACGTGTTAGTTCATCAAATATTTGATTAGCCTTTCAGAAACCGGGTGTTAGTCTGTCAGGTGACGTTTCCAACGAATCAGACAAAGACCACACATCTGTGCAGTTTTATCACCACAATGAGACTAATATACGTAAATATCGGTCACAACTCACAGTAGACGTATACAGTACTACTTTTTCATACTAGACCGCCCGAGTCGGCGCACGCACACATGCGTAACTGTGCAGTTTTATCACTGTGGTCTGTACATTACTTACCTATCTGTTGTGTAAATATTTTTATTGTAAGGGATCAGTATTTACCAATAAATATATTTTCATTTTAGGGTCTTAAACAGAAACTACATTAATTAATACTTTATAAAAATTTATTTTAACCAGTATCTATAAACTCAGTATTAACTAACTTCAAAAATAAGGGAAGAATCCTAAATAAAATAAGTAATAACGCTATACGCCAAACAAATATATTGATCGGAAATTATAGTACACCTAATGTTAAGTAATGTGAGTCTCGTATAAATTATAATATTAAAACTAACAATTTCATTATCGTGTATGTACGCCTCTCTTATCCACATGCCAATATACAAGTAGGTACAGTGCACTGTGCAGCGCGCAGGCCGCAGCTGCCGACGCCGCATATTGGCAAGTTCGTCTCGATGCCAAACAATATTCGAGAAAATATAAGAGATCTTAGGAAAGAATATTCAATTCATTTAATCTTTCTTTTGATATTTAAAATATAAAAGCCAATATATTTGTGTGATACTAACAATTTTCTTTGGCAAACTATCGCGTTCTGTGAAGTAGCTTAAACAATCATCATCATCTTATGCATGACTCCTGCATTAGCCTGCATATTACATCAAAATATTTGTGGTAACCTTAAAACAAGTTGATCATTGTCACTTCTATAGGTATAAAGTTTTTGGACAAATAGGCAATTGAATAATTTCTAGAATAAATTTATTTACACTTAAATGATTACACATTGCTTATTTTCACAACTCCTACATGTAACAGTTCCTTTTTCTGCAATCAATACACTACTGACATTAATCTGTTGTAGAGATGGTCCATACAATACTTCTTAAATACATGAGCTGAAATTTTGATTGGATCCAATCTCTAGTTCAGTTTATTTTCGAATTTATAGATAACATCCATACTTTTGGCAACATGACCTGCATGGTTAAAGGTATGGCAAACACCTCTGAATCACCAACCAGATAGACACCGGTCCCAAATAGGTTAATAATTTTTGCGATTTTAAAAATCTTTATTAAAAAAAAAAACAAATACTAAAACAATCCTGCACATATAAGAGTACTTTTCTAAATCAGTCGTATAGTTAAGAGCTACAGTGACTGCATACCATTGCTGTCGCAAAATCATTATACATCCTTAATATTATCACTTGTATATACATATAATTTTAACATTACTTGTTCGTTTGGAATAACTGCTGGCATTTGTCCGATGTTGAGAAACTATTCCAGCTGCCTACAAAAATATAAATATTCTCACTCTAGCTTTCGTGTCTTATTGTGTGCCTGATGTATTATTCATATTTAAAGTTCAAACTTTTCAACACAGGTCCACTAAATCCATAACTTATATTTACAACCAATACACATAAAATTATGAAGATGAGATAAATAAAAACTTACCACCAAAAGTATTTAACATGGGAGAGCTGTGGCTCGATCCAATAAATACCACGGCCTCACAGAAAACCGGCGTGAAATAACGCTTGCGTTGTGTTTCGCCAACTGAGTGAGGTTACCGGAGGCCCAAGATGGTTATTGGATGTAAGGACCAGGATCACATGTGCTCAAAACCAGAGGAGTTACAAGTGTTATTCCTCTGGTGTTGCGAGCGTCCATGGGTGGCAGTAATCACCTATCATTAGGCGATCCATCTGATCATTTCGTGGTCCATTTCATTAAAAAAAATCACTTAATGTTTTTTTCTTTCATAATTGTAGTCATTGTTATAAGACACAATAATAGATTTTTCCACAAAATATTTACTTTGTAATACATAATATTATGTTCTGATAAAATAGTAATACTCGATATACAATTCAAATAAATTCAAGAAACTGACTACATGTGTCTGATGCAGCGGAGGTCAATCACCTGGCGCCTTCACATCAAAACAATCTGTTCTGTCTGTCTGTAATAAATATGCCACCAAAATTTCTTTGACTACTTAACACTAAAATTGAACACACCTTTAAATATATACTGAAGTAAGAAAGAGTTTTGGCTCACAGTAATGATCAAATGTTGGTACAATTTGCATTTTCACAAATATATTCCCTTAAATGTTGTTGATAATTATTTATTCTGTTCTAATCCAGTCAACAGATCTTACATGCTGTTGGTACGTAAAATTGTGACATTTATACCGAGGTTGCCGTTGTCTGCAAACAGCTGAGCTAGAGATGTATCAAATACGAGACAATCCGAGTTCATGATGGCAGAGGAGACTCCCTCGTGTATGGAGCGCGGCATGGCTTCCCACGTCAGCCTTCTGCTGTGACCGTTTAGCTCTAACCGGTACGCAAAGTTCTCGGCTTCCTTACGAGATCCTATAAGTTGAACTATAGCAAAAAATTGTTGGTGTCCATCAAACTTTTCTTGCTTTTCCAAAACTAACATGAAGTGGTGATTGAAACAGGACTGCATCATGACCCAGTCCACGGCACCCGGCAGATTTATGTCTGTAGCCAGGAACACAATGTCCTCTCCTTGTAATGTTGTAATACTTTTGTGGGACATCATCAGGTGAGGCATGACCTGGTCGAGACCTCCCTGCCATTTGCAGGAAGCTCCAGGACATGGACAAGAGTACGGCCTGAACTCGCAGGCCTCCTCATGCTCGGCTTTCTCTGTGTGAACTAGGGTGACAGTGCAGCCGGTGTTGGAATGTTTGCATGGGAACATAACATTGCTAGCTACTTTTTCCATTGCAAGATTCCGGATGTTTCCTAGAGGACCGCGGCACGTCGGACAGCAGGTCAACTTGGGCCGGCAGCTGGAGCACACGAGGTGCCCGCTCTGACACTGCAGGATCGGCGGCAAGATATAGTCGAAACACACCGGGCACTCAAACAGTGACGCTAGATCAGAAGACATCGCGGTGGGTACGTTAACGAGTGCGGGCACTCCAGGGATAGCACAACTGGAACCGCTCGCTCCGCGTCTCTTGTTGTTTGTGCTCATGTCACCGTCACCACCGAGTGAGCACAGTTGATCGCGGATCAACTAAATTTGTACTTTTTGTAGCAGTGATCTATGTCAGGCGACTCGAATCATTTGTATCCTTCTACCGTAGACTCTTTTCGTCTGTTTATAATGTTGAGAAAAGATTCCATCACAGTTTTGGAGGCCAATGTTTAATTTTTAATGCTAGGTTTGGTAAAAATTAGTTATTCATAATGTTTATATTTCAGTTTAGGAACTCAGTGGACACTAATATAAATCATATTTTTAGATAGTCTAATATTTATTCATTATGAACCTTCTAGTTTTCAACAATAGGACCAGATAATTTTAAGATTAGTCGTAAATTCACTGACAAGGCATGAAGAAGGCAAGCAAATGTATTCTAATTTTTTTATGACAAAGTGACAACACACTGACAGATAGTGAACACGCCACAGATAACAGTTAATTCTATAGACTATAAAAATAAAGAAGTGAGTGCTGTGCTACCTGCAGTTTATATAAAAAAATACTCAGTCTGACAGGATTCGCCTCCGTGGATTAGGTATTTAAATATCCATAGCTGTAAACACTTGCAAATTTAATCGCGGTTCACTCATTCATCGCATTAAAAATACCGCGGCTTAAAGAAACTGTAAGTATTTTATATAACTGTGATCGTGTCGTAACACACATAAATTTAATTTATATTTATATTATTTATTAATTTACGTAAATTCGCCTATAGTTTATTGATTTTGAATTTTAACCGTTAAGTATTTTTTCGTCTTTACTTTCGTTAAGTTACAAGAAAACAGATATTGATTTCTGATGTTAACGCGGATATTTATATTTAATTCATTGGAAATAATTTAATTTGATTATATTTTACTTAATTTATTATTATTTATCCAATAATTATTAAATTATGCAAAGTTAAAAATAACGCCTTAATAAATCAAGTAGCAAAATTATTTAACGCCACTTTTACACTACTTAACAATGTCAGTGTATGAAAAAATACAACCGTGTTGTTACATTGTTACTAATTGAGTAAGAGCCATGGACGTAAATCTCGTTACGTCAATGATGGTGTTGACGATAAACTTAAAGCCATAGTAGGTAAAGCCTCGCGACGTTAAAAATAAGATAAGTCGCAAACGCCTTGTAACAAAAATGCACTAACAAAAGGTCGCTGAGGACAGGATTCGAACCTGCGCGGGTAGAACCCATTGGATTTCAAGTCCAACTCCTTAACCACTCGGACACCTCAGCTGATGACGAGTAATGTTAATTATTGCATCGCATTAGTTCTATTTTTTTAATAATAAATAATAATAACGTTTCCATGAACGATAAGGTTATAATTAAATAATTAATTTACGATATAATATAATATACGATACTTTAAATACTTAATGATACAGAAGTAGAAACAATAATTGCATAATTATAATGTAAATATTTTTGAAAACTTCCAATGAGTTTTAAACGAAAGAGGCTTTTGTGACGATTGTTACCTACGTAGTAATTATGAAGTAATCTGTGCGGCCGCGGCAGTATCATGCACCATTTTTGAAAACTTTTACAATCTTACTTTAGTCTTTACATACAATATAATATTTTTATTTCTTAAATAAAATTCGTAAAAATCTCACTTAGAGCATCCAACTAAACGGAGACGAAATGACAGCTAATTTCTATGCGAAAAAGTCTGCCACTTTCTGCCGGGGAGACGAGGAACGCAAACAAATAATGTTTACACACTAATGAATTTTCAATCACGTCGTTACGCACGCACGCGAAATTATTCTCAAACACAAACATAAACTATACGCACACATGTACAAACACAAAAAAGGGAATTATTCAAGCAACGCTAGTTCTTGACACTATCGATATTTAAATATCGATGAGTTCGGCGAATAATAATAGGGTACTTTCTATGGTGAACAAAATAATAATATACATATTCATTTTATGTGATTTTTTCGTAATTGTTTAAATAAATTGATTAAATTTTTATTTAATTTAAATTGCTTGAAAAGATGCAAATGTGATTTAATATGGCTTTTATATTCATACATATTGATTTTATGGATAAATAGTTGTTTTGATTTATAGCATGTACATGTACCATAAAAATATAAATATATTCTTACATTGAAGTGATTTTCACAAATATACAATCAACTTTTAGTTGTAAATGATTTAGGATATCTTTTTGCGAGTTTCAACTTCCAACCAAACTTTCCTCATTTCAATATCTTCCGGCACTATAATGAACAACTTTTCTGGAGTTCTATTGCCATTATTTTTACAATTTTATACCACACACGAATAAAACTCATTCTTGCCACAATGTAGGTACTAATTACTATATCGAAAAATTTATGAGTTTAGAGTTTATGAAACAGAGAATTCCAAAGTACTAAGGCGGGTCAATAAGTCCGTGACTTTTTGAATTTTTAACCTCCTTACTGAAAAAGCAACACTACTCCTGTCAACAGGCATCTGTCAGTTGACTCCTATCAAAATTTGAACTTGCTGCGTAAGTTAGTTTGTGTTTTACAGCTATCTTTATCAGACTATCCAGTAACTTAAGGAAACAATGGAAAAAAGTGAATTTCGTGTGCTTATTAAGCATTATTTTTTGCGAAAAAAAACCATTACCGAGACCAAGGCTAAGCTTGATACATACTATGGGGACTCTGCACCATCGATTTCAATGGTAAAAAAGTGGTTTACTGAATTTCGTTGTGGCCGTACAAGCACTGAAGATGCCGAACGTCCTGGACGCCCAGTTGAGGTCTCTACACCCGAAACAATCGAAAAAATTCACGATATGGTGTTGGCCGACCGAAGATTGAAAGTGCAAGAGATTGTGGAAGCCATAGGCATCTCGCATGGCTCAGTGGTTTCAATTTTGAATGATCACTTGGGCATGAGAAAGCTTTCCGCAAGTCGACCCACAAACGCAATCGTGTAACAACTTCACAGGAAGGTTTGGCGTTGTTTAATCACAATATGGAGGAGTTTTTGCGCCGTTTTGTAACCGTGGACGAAACATGGATCCATCACAACACACCAGAGACCAAACAACAGTCAAAACAGTGGGTTTCTAAGGGTGAATCGGCGCCAAAGAAGGCCAAGGTGGGTTTGTCAGCCAATAAAGTTATGGCGACTGTTTTTTGGGATGCACGTGGGATAATCCACATTGACTATCTTCAAAAGGGAAGAACAATTAATGGGGAATATTATGCCAACTTATTGGACCGCTTCAATGAGGATTTGAAAAAAAAACCGACCTCATTTGGCCAAGAAAAAAGTTCTTTTTCACCAAGACAATGCAAGGGTGCACACATGTGCAGTTGCCATGGCAAAAATCCATGAGTTGGGCTATGAATTGCTCCCACATCCACCCTATTCTCCAGATTTGGCTCCGACTGACTACTTCTTGTTCCCAAACCTGAAAAAATGGCTCGGTGGAAAAAGATTTGACTCCAATGATGAAGTCATCTCGCAAACAAAGGCCTATTTTGAGGACCTCGACAAATCATATTTTTTGGAAGGGATAAAAAAATTGGAGAAGCGTTGGACAAAGTGTATAGAGCTCAAGGCGGACTACGTTGAAAAATAAAATGATTTATTTATCAAAAAATCTGTGTTTTATTCCAAAAGTCACGGACTTATTGACCCGCCCTCGTAAAAAAGCACAAAAAGTTTGAAATAAAAGTTATTTTATGAATAACTAGCTTTTTCCCCCGCCTGCGTAATTATAGTATCGGGTATCCCATGGGAATAGGGATGTTTATAAAATAATCACATGTTTATAAAATAAATTTTAAAATTGTTGATTAAAGATATATAAATCTAAAAGAAATAGGTATTTAGATTGACGCGATTAAAAATTATAACCAATAAAAAGTATTGCCCATCTCTTTCTCGCAAAACGTTAATTACGTCACAAGTTGCTACCGCCATACATTTTGTAATGACAAATGTATGGCGGGTGCAACTCGTGACGTCACAGGCCGATATATTGTTTGTATCTTAGATATTAAACCGACTTCCAAAGTAAAAATGCACAAAAAATATTAAATAAAAATTAAACCGACATCAAAATTATGAAGATTGAGTAGAGAAATAGTTAAAATTTTAGCCCAATTTAAAAGGAGAATTATTTAGAAAATAAGTTTTATTTCATACTTTTTTGTGCATTTTTACTTTGGAAGTAAAAATGTAAAATAAAATTTAAGCCCAATTTAAAAGGAGAATTATTTAGAAAATTATATTTCATACTTTTTGGTGCATTCTTACTTTGGAAGTCCGTTTAATTTTTTGTTTAAAAATAATCATATTACGAACCTACTACTTATAATATGAAATAAATATCCAGGCATCTTAAGAAAAAAAATTATAATATTATCAGCGACGTCTTTACGTCCTTACGTCTGCAGAAAAATTTAAATAAATTAAACTGAAAAATTTCTTAAATTTTTTATTTAAAATGTATTTAAAAAAAATATGTACAAAAATAATGATTTTGGAAAGACGAGTTTTCTTTTGAGACAAATAATTTAAACTGAATTTTGTTTTATTACAATATGTAACTTACAATTTCGCTTAGTGTGCTATAGTAAATACGTATTAAAATATCTCCTCTTGTTATCCGCTTGTACTATAAAACATGAAGTTGCTTCAAAATGCTGTGTGCAGATTGCAGATTTGCACAACTTCGAACCCAGACATCCCGAATCATTGTTTCCTTAGGAAATCTGAAAAATTAATAGTCAGAATAACATACTGATACGAGTATACTGATGCATAAAAAATATCTAATATTTTTTGTGCTGTGAGAGCCTTCATTTTCTCTGCAGTGTGGCTGGTTTATAAATTAAAAGTGCATAATTTCAGTATAAGTGTAACCGCACATATTATATTGTAACAAAGCGAAAAAATAACGAATTTAAACAAAAGTTTGATCATATAATTGAATGATATTTTTTTAATATTTTGCAAATTTTTAATGTGTTTAGTGACATAATATTATGAAGAAAAATAAAATTGCAAATAGTATACTAATTATTTAGTTATGTTTCGTCATTTTTAAGTAGTACCTAATAACAAGAACGAATATGAAATAGAAGTTTTTATAAATTACTACTTTTAAATATTACCCTAACTTAGGATCTTGTACGGTTCAGTTGCAACATTTATTGACCGAGAATTTGTTTTGGATTTTTGCTTATTTATTGCATTATTTGTTAATATTTAGGCAAAGAAATAGTTACAGATGAAAAGTAACGTTGTCCTTTTGTTTATCAGAATTTTCCAATCTTTTTTTACAGTAAAAAAACAGCCATTTTTGCTCCGGTTCATCCCGCCTAACTGTGATTTGCCGAATACGTCAATAACGCGCGGCAACTAGTTTTAAGGCTCCCACAGACAAGAGGCCGATCGTTTCAGTTAGAACTGACGTCAATTCGGCCTGAACGGATTCGAGCACATACACGGAAAAAATCGCATCCGACCGAACTGACGTCAGTTCAGCCCTTAGATTAATAACGCCTAGATAGTATTCAAACAAACGCATCGTACAAAGTGAAGCAAGCAACAGATAGATGTAGGCGAAATCATTACATACCGACACGCACACAAACAAAACTTTAATTTTGAGGAGTGTGTACAGTTTTAAGGGGAAATTTTCCTGGAAAATGTTGCTCTTAAAAATGGAATTCTTTTATTTGTTTTCTTAATATCGTAAGATGTAAAAATATAACTTATATTTAATTTGAAACCATCTAAACATTATTTTTGAACATTATTTATATGAAACTGGTCTTAAGGCATATATTAAGGATTATATTAATACTGGCAATACTTTAAATTGATAGTTAAAAAATCAGAAAATATTAAAAAACTTTGTCTTAGTTGCAACTATTAATTAGCCATGAAAATTTTGAAATAAATTTCTTATTACTTTCACATTTATTACACTTTCACAACTCACATTAGGGCAGCAAGATGTTGACATAATATGATTTTATTTTAAAATGTTATAAATATTTGGCTTGATACAAGTCATACTTACATATTAAACAGTTATGTCCGAAGAATTTTTATTATTTTTCGATGCATTGTGACACCCAATAACGACACAAACCGTCATAATGAACACAGTCGGAGATGTATGCATTAGCGCTTGACCATGACAACTGACGGGTCGTTCGAACAAACTGTGTCGATATGACTCAGTATGATTTGCTTCACTTTTCATGCGCGTACCCGGTTTCTAGTCGTTTTAATCTAAGGTTCGGCCTGAACGGATTCGAGCACATACACGGAGAATCGCATTTGGTTTGCCGCGAGCTTCAGTCGTGTTTTAGGGTTCCTCAATACTTAATTTGTCTGTCCGCTCTCCTGTCTTCTGTAATAACTTTATGACAATAACTTTTGAAGTAATTCAAAGAAAACCGTTGATAGTTACGGAACCCTCCTTAGATATGTTGTGACATACTCTTGGTTAGGTTAGGCTATTATTTTATTTATTAATTGTATTTTGCTGCAACTGTAGTCACGCTCTCGACGGAACCGAATATTGTGTCATACATTTTTCCAGTAATATATGATTGAAATCATTTCTCTTTGTTTTATAGTAATAGTCTTAGATTTTATCAACCATAATGGCTCTAAAGTTTAAAATAGTTAAATGAACTCTTAGAAATATTCTTTAGACCACGGTGACATTTTTAGGGTTCCGTACCCAAAGGCTAAAAAACGGGACCATATATCTGAGACTTTGCTGTCCGTCTGTCTGTCACCAGGCTGTATCTTGACCTTCTTATACCGTGATAGCTCGACAGTTGAAATTTTCACAAATGAATAATGATGTAGGTATTTCTATTGGCGTTATAACAACAAATACTAAAAACAGAATAAAATAAAAATTTGAGGCTCACATACAACAAACCGATTTTTTCGGTTTTCTCTCCTCTTGCCGACTCGCACTTGACCGGTATTATTTTACACTCGAATTTTATTACCATACAGTCCATCCGTACAGGTCAGAATTAATGTTGCCAACCAGTTGTTTTACAAAGTTTCACTACTAAATTTAGTACTTTATTCCCACTTTAGTATGAATTTAGTTGTAAGTAGTGGTTTTGTAGAAAATAGCTAGACAGTAATCATAATATGCAAAATGGCCTGCTACTATGTGCTATTAAGACACCATAATATCATAATAGCTCATAGTAGCACGCGTCCGTAAGTCGCTTAAAACTACCGATTTAATTTCTATATACGTAATATTTACTACAATTTTTTTTATTTCACGGTAAAAATATCATATTTTCAATATATTAAACCTAAAACTGCAGTGGTGTTTGTGTGTTTTTTTAGGGATTCCTAAGTTTAATAGTTTTTTTATAGTTTTCGGTACTCTTTTAGTAGTTTTTAGTAGAAAACGACGCGAGTTTAGTAGTTTCGCAAAAACAGAGTTGGCAACACTGGAACGAATCGCTTCAGTCCATCCGGCCGATTGATGCGATCTCGAAATTGCATGCAGACGATACGATTTTTCATCCGTTCAGGCCGAACTGAAAGAAAACCGGACCGTATATGGGGCCGTATATTTCATTTTAAATTTTACATTTCTTTTCACGCGACTCCTAGCGTCAACCTGTTATGTTTCACTATTGAATTTGATATATAAATGATTTTTTACTATAGTTATCGTAACTATAGTAAAAAATCATCCCGAGTTTTGATTCTCAATTTTAAGTACAATATTTACGATTTTAGCAACGAATGAAACGTTTCAAGAGGCTTGGATAGGCGAGAGGGAAGGATGCTATCCTTCGTTGGACAAGAATAAATAGGTTCTATCTTTGATTGTGAAACGCATGTTAAAGACAATAAACAGCTTTCTGTTTATCGGGATAGCTATCTTTTTTAAATCTTATATATATATTATTGAAAACGGCCGTAAGTTAGCTACTGCTAATTATAAAGCGTTTTTCTCTACTAAGTACTCTGTCAGTATGTCAAAACATATTCTGCAATCGGACACTTAAAAGAAGCTAGAAGACCATCAACAGACAACAGGAAAACAGGTTCTCTGGGGAGGCTGAGTCACTCGAGGATGCTGCTAAGTGCTACGGTGTCAAGTGGCCACTGGTCGTTCTGTTCTCGCGAATTGTGAAATTGATTGAACGGTTTTAATTTGTATGTTATATGTTTGCGATTGGTCACTTAAAGCCCGCCTCACACTTCCTTCGCGAATCGTGTTGCCGATTCGCACAGTTTAGGGTTTCGTAGATCACGTCATCCTTATTCGTGTAATGTTTGACTTCATTTTCGCGGACCTGTCACGGTGTTGTGCGCATATTGCAGAGGAAACAATGAATGAATGAAAATGTAAAAAAGCTAGAAGCTTCACTTTTTTGTAGGTATAAATGAATTACAACTAAAAATTATTTCTTTAAAGTATTAATTTAAGGTACAAGACGAGTCAAGAGATAATGATAGTAATAAATTAGTCTATAGTTGAAATGTAGCACTATATCATTTTTAACAATTTGAAAAACATAGTATAAACTGGTAGGTTACCTGTTACCTATACAAATACTATATCTGTTAAGTAACCGTTTTCCGTACTTATATTTGTATTACTGCGACGAATCCGTAGATCGACATAAAAATTACGGTCTTCTGTTGGAACTAGGTTGGTAGCAGATATCCTACCTACCTAGTGAGTAGTACCTGCTTACTCTTGGTTCAACTCTTGGGTGGAGACTGGAGAAGGCTCGCGGCTGTGTCAATATTTGATGTCAAAAGCGTCAACGAAAAAGGTTACTAAGTACCTACTCGTATTTGGACTTTACTTTATTGTTCTATAATTAATAATAATAATATCTATGGACGCTTCACGCCACGTCAATCTGGCCCTGTGCTATGTATCTGACGTACTTGTGTTACGGGAACCAAACAATGGGAAGTATATTTAATACTTATATTATACACATATTTAATACACATCTATGACCCAGGATTCCCAGGAACACAGAACACGTTTTGTTCCATCAGCGGGATTCTAACCAACGCGCTCAACCACAGAGCCACAGAGGTTGTCGATTACTATAATTCCATTTGAAATAAAAAAAATATTATCTTACTACTATTATAAATGTGAAAGTTTGTAAGGATGGATGGATGGATGTTTGTTTGTTTTCACGGATTTTGATGAAATTTTCTATGGTAGTAGTAGTCTAAGTTCTCGATTAACACATATGCTACTTTTTATACCGAAAAAGTACAGTGTTCCCGTGGGATATGTATGCGGTCGAAGCCGCGGGCAAAAGCTAGTTTATTATAAAGCAAATAAAATGGGGATTCCCCGTGTGTTTACACGAGTCATGACTTTTATCAATATTGTTACGAAACTAATACAGTGACGTAGAAAAATCATTTTGCAATCAATCATTAAAATGCGCAATAATTTTATAATTTTCTTGTATTACAAAAATTTAATACTTTACACAGTGGACAGTACACCTTGTCTCGATAAAACTCGAGATTGTCTGGATCGATTTGGCTAATTTTGATCTTTAAATTACTGTGGAAGTTCAGGGAAGGTTCAAACGGCGAGAAATATTGCTAAAGTTGCGAAGAAAACAATAAAAACAATAAAATTTTCCCATAATAACTCTTTCTACGTGTCCAACATTTGATATTCTCCATACCTTATGATAATCTCCAGTGGGACTCGACTGTCTGATATTTACGAGTATATGCGCGTTCAGAGATTTTGTTAAAAAGAGTTCTATTATGAATATTATTATTTCTAATCGGCCGACTGCAGTAGTTTGTAGGTACTCGAAATTAATTAAAAATGTTACCGAAATTGGAAAAAACAAACAGTTCTGTGCATGCCAGTACCGTCAGCGCGGCCGCGTCAGCACCTCACGCCAGCAGGCCAACGAATTTGTCCATTCGGCGAAATTCGATGCGCTCGGTGTTAGGCAACTCGTTCTCTACTAGGCCCGGCGTCTCATGCCTGCAGTTTGTGATAAAACACTTTCCATAATATATTCGGATCGTAGGATTAATATCTTTGAAGTAAGTTTTAATAAAAAGGGAATCAATCAGTCGTTCGAGTTCTGTAGAATTGAATATTTTAATATCTATGGACGCTTCCCTATGGAGAGTTTGTGTTACGGGGACCAGACAAGGGGAAATATATATATATTACTTTTATATTATATATATTCGGCTGGATTCGAACCCGCGACCCCCGGCTTGAGCACCACCGCGCTCAACCACTGAGCCACAGAGGTCGTCGTAATAATATGTCAATGAGCATAGCAATATAATGCAAGTAAGCAAGCTACTGGAGAAAGCTTGAATTGGATGAGATAAACATTTTATGAAATTGACACGCGGTATGTGGGACATAAAGCTTTGGGAATGCAGACGGTGGCGTAGATTGACCGGAGTCTCCCCAAATGAAAGTCATAGATTGCAAATCAACCACGTGTATTACATGCGACACAATTAAACACATTTATAGTTTTAGCACTAAGGTATAGCGCAAAACCTTATTTGTTATTATCATGTACAAACAATCAAATTGGCAGTCTATCCAACCTTTTGAGATCGCTCACGCAGTTGCGCCGGACAAGAGCGAGGGAAACATCCCACTGTCAAAGCACCTGACAGCCTCCTCACAGCTCCCTTTCCTTCCTCTTAACGGTGCGCGTTGCGTTTTATGACACGCCACGAAGCCTTTCCTCGGCGAGATCAAAAAAATAATGGTAGGTCAAGTGTCGGAGCTTCACCATCGACATTTCTGCCACATTTGGTTGGAAATATTGGGTCGTTATTTAGACGATTGGTAAAATATAAGTAGGAAATGTTGAGTTAGTTGAATAAAAATTAAAATAGAAATAGACAAGCTTTTCTTAAAATCAGTTGAATATTTTATGAAGAATATATCCACACATAAATAATTTTCTGAAATTAAATAAAAGTTGAAAAGTTGTTTTGGAAACATCAGAAAAAAGTCTACCACTGCACTGGCTCAACCTTAAATTATACCTAATATAACCTAATATAAATACAATTCAGTTTATGAGGGGTTTATAGGGGTCAACAATGATGATATCTGGCCGTCGTGCGCAGGCGCTCAGGCGGTGAGTCAGCTCTCCCGGTGACGTCGAGCTAATGGCGTCTCGCCATTGACGGCTGCGCGTGCGTCACCGCGCGCTTGTGCGCCGCCGCGTCGCCATTAAATATGCACGGTACATAGCAGAAAAGAAGCTATATAAGTCGTCTTTGAAGAGATGTTATCAAAATCTTTGGGTAAATTAAACTTTATTTATCGACTTGCACATTGAATGCCATGTCATGCATAACCAATAGGCCCTGTTAGTTGATAAATGCATGTAATGTAGAATAAAATATCATAATTTTGGATAAAATCAACGTTTTAGAGACTCTGGCAACATTGAACTACGGTATTAACCGACTTCCAAAAAATTATGATAATCCATATTATGATAATATAATAAGTACTTCTCATAGTATTTTACATCGACACCGATATCTTTGAACATTAGTCATTACTTTGCCGTATGTAAAGCTATTTGCAAAATTATTTTATTGTTGTAAAGGTTATAATTCCAAATTTGCACCTTAGTCACCAAAGTGGAGACCTGATGATAAATCTAGGGAACTCATCGAAATTTATATGGACACATATACTGCTTTCGACTATTCCTGAAGTATTCCAAGCATATACTACCAAAAAGTAAGCTTTTGCACCAAGGTATACCCTGGATCCAAAAGTACTAAACAGAATTCCTGAGTGTTTGTTTGTGACATGTTTGGGGATTCCGGCATTGTTTAAAGAATTGCAAGCATATGCCATCATACCACTTACAGTAATCATCATCATCATCACCACCATCTTCACAAGAAACACCAACATATTATTATGATGACATAGGTACTAACTACTCATCAGAGTTTTGTGCACCGATATCAATGTGTTCATAATAATATAGATAATAAATAAACTAAAAAGAGAATAAATATTATGTTTAAACAAAAAATTTAAACCGACTTCCAAAGAAAAAATGCACAAAAAAGTATGAAATAAAACTTATTTTCTAAATAATTGCCCTTTTAAATTTCTCTACTCAATCTTCCTAATTTTGAAGTCGGTACCAGCAAATTTGAACGTGAGTTCTATAAAATATTATAGGACTGGTTTGGGCTGGTACCGACTTCAAAATTAGGAAGATTGAGTAGAGAAATAGTTTAAATTTTAGCCGAATTGAATAGGGGAATTATTTAGAACACAAGTTTTATTTCATACTTTTTTGTATTTTTACTTTGGATGTCGGTTTTAATTTTTTTTTTAAAATAATATTTGTAAAACGGCGCGGCGTGGAGCGACGTAGCGAATCGTAGGCGAGCGTAGGCGTGCGTAGCGCGGCGTAGCGCGGCGTTGCAACATCATTTCTGCACTTTTTCTGCACGAGCATTAAATGTTATGAATAATATTTATTGAAAAAAGGAGTACATATATTTTACTAAGGAAATAAAATATAACTAAAATATATATTTAATGATCCATAAAATAATTTATATTGGTGCAAAAAAACTTTAAACGATATTGCGTATTTTAAACGGTTAAACACCAAAAAAATATCTATACTAATATTATAAAGAGGAAATATTTGTATGTACGTTTTTTTGCCACGAATATATTTAGATAAGACGAAGACATCCGTTATTTAAAAGGATTTTTTTTAATTTATTCCCCACGGGTGTGCAACATGGGCAACTGGGCAATCATGGTGATCCATGCGGAGCAAAAGCTAGTAAATCATATTTCTTATACTTTACTTAATTGCAATGTCTGATGATGATGTTTAATGTAACGAGTCCATATTGTTATCTGAAACTGTCAATAAGCAGTTTGCGTGCTCGTGCGACATTCTGCAGAGTTGACACGACGCTATATTATGTACGATAATATATTTAACTCGCACATTTGTGTTACCAAGTTAACCTGTTGCTTACTTGGAAGTTTTCGGTGTAAATTTTAGGGTTCCCCAATCCCCTTAGCAAATGAGCGCGTCCTTAAATTAAGTTATTTATAACTAACACGTACTTAATGTGTCATCGACACATAACACATTAAGTACGTGTTATTTACATATTTACTATCTCGTCATGTTGCTCGTTACGAATTGTTTTCTACCTTAAGTACCTGTCATATATAAGTTACCAGTTTACCAAAAAACTATAGTAATATACAAAATTACATAAATACATCACTACAACAAATTTGCTACACAAGAAAATTTAAATTTAATATTTAAAATATATGCGACCCGTGCCGGTGGAATCCAGATGCGGTCACTCCTACATCTAACCTAATGTTATCTTTGGTCGCCGGGGGTATTTTTGTTCCATAGTAAAATGCTTCAGGTCTTTTGTTGGACCGGTCCGGACTCCGGTATACAGAACCCGGCGCGTAAGCTTCCGCTTTCGGACAGCGCTGCTGTCGTACGACGGGCGCGGGGCGGAGCACCACGGTGCCGCGGTGGCGTGAGCGCGGTCGCCGGCTGCTGGCTCAGCACTCACCGACTGCCCGCTGCGTTACTTAACTGCTTCATCATGGGAATAATATTCAAAATATGTAATAACTGTAGACCGCGACTTCGTCCGGGATTCTATTAAGAACGGTTTCAAATTTAAAATAGCCTGTGAATTGGTCTGAAAACGTGCATTTCATTATGATGATTAATTAGAATCATAATAAGGTACATAAAAATAAAGTAGACATAAAAACCGATTACACGTACTTTGTTCTAAAATAAAAGTGCCTAATGAAAGTCCCTAATTTTATATGGAAGTAAAAATAAAAACATCAAATAGTTTCTTTTCCATATACCTAGGTTAGTAATAAAACTCACGGAATTGAACCTACGCGACGGCAACAATAGGAACAGAATTATTAACATTTACTAGAAAATGGAAATTTCGTAGAATATTGTCAAAGGGTCAGTTCACAACGAGACCATACGTGACACGCGCAGAATTTTTAAGATGGCTATTCAAAATTGAACTTTATTCACTACACAAATAGAATACACGTTTCATATGATTTAAAATAGCTGCGCCATGTTGCGTATCGTTTCGTTCCGGTGTGAATTGACCCTAAGGATGAAGAAACATGATTTAATGACTAAAATCGAATATTCATAAAATATTTTATACTAAGGATAACTATTTTTTTATCTATTATACCTACTATACAAAATGTAAAAGGTAATTACATTTTTAACAAGCGCCAGTACAAGCCCACCACGTTACCCTACGTTACGGTACCTGTAAGTCACTTACTTAGACATGCTAATAAAGTTTACATTCGCATGAAACTTTATAACGAAATTCCTTGTCCTCGTGTGTCCTATAGATAGATAGGTCTGAGGTCGTCAGCAGATCGATCAACACGTAACATCTATTTTAACGTGACATTTACGTGACGCCGCCGCGCGCCGGACACGTGAAGCGTCAACACAGGGTGTTAAATCTATATATCTTATATTTCATCCGTCGACATACCATACACACGGATATCGCTACACTAATCACATTAAACACCACAAGAAAATAACAAAATATTCACATTTTATTATATTACCTATACTAAAGAAGCCGGCAACGCACTTGTTACTCCTCTGATGTATAAGAAACGGTAATCCGTTTTTATCAGGCGACCTGTTTTCACGTTTGTCCCTTTGTCGTACAGACATAATTTTCTTTTCGCCATATACCACGGTTTGTGGTAGATATTGCATGTTATCCACTATGTCAATGGTTTCCGACGTTGGTGTGGGTCCACGGGGCGTTATGAGGCAGCTGGGGCGTGCTATCGGCCGGATCGCGTTCAGCCAAACGATAAAATTCGGGATTTTCACCTTCATTTAACTTCAGCCTTCATGCCTGAAGACGCCACGAGTCCTGTAAAAAAATGTTATGCTTTATAAAACGGGATAAGCTTTTACAATCTGGCTAATATTACCTAGAGGCTAGATAATAGATATTATACTCCCTTGCTGTATCTTGCAAAACTGATATGTGGAATATATTTAGCCGTGACTAGATGTTTCCCGCGACATCGTATGCGCAAAAGAAAATCCCGCGGGAACCGTACATTTCCCCACGATATCAAGGGGCCTACATCCTTCCCCGTGGTCTACTCTATATCTGTGGCAAAATTTCATCAAAATAGGTCCAGCCAGTATTTTGAAGAAATTTGCGAAACTAGTTTCGGAGCCTATTCTATGCAAGTAAAGAAACAAACAAACAATTATTTCCTCTGGAATGGAGGTGTAGACGTAGATAACAGGCAACTATGGGCAGGATGATAGAAAATATTATTTCTTTCTAAGAAAGACAAAATGATAGATTGACAAAGGATAACTGTCATTTGGACCATCTTATCTGTCAGTGTGTCTATTATTGTGTGGTCATGCTAAGCGTGCAGGTCGAGTATTTAAAGCTGTTGGCTTGGTAATGCTGGGTTGCCTGGTATCTCCTACATTCAGGACTCCCGCTGCGCGGACTCTAGACGGTAGTAATCATCGCCTACCAGCAGCCACTGACGGCCTGCGTACTAATTGCCGCATTTCTGTACGGTGTGAATTTCGTTTTACAAGGCGAACTCCGTGTACGTTTCGCCAGCGTTACGTCCCGGCCTCGGCAGACGGCACGCGACCGCCACGCGTGGTTCCCCCGAAACATAGCTGTCGAGGAAATTCAATATTTAGCATGTGGACGTACTATCAGTGAATCTAATCGTTTAGCAGGTAGATAGGTCTCATAGTTTGCACGTAATACAACGACCTACCGTCACAATACACGGCAAAGATAGATATAATTTTAAAACGAACCAATTACGATATATCAATACGCATAAGGATTAGATTTCCTGATAGTACATTTGAACTTGGTCGTGTTACGACTTCCCAAACGGAAGCTCATTCACGAAGACTATAAAATAAATAAATTACTAGGACGTTCAGATTGCTAAACATTAATTTTACCCGACTGTACCAATTAAAATTAGCAATAGTTATGTAAACCGCATTAAGGCGAAGGAATGTTTGTGTAACTTATTGTTTCATTATAATTCTGACTTCTGAGTTCTGATAACGACGCGGCGCCGCGGCCCGCGACTAACATAAACACCTATATCGCTAGCCCTCCGCACCGCAACCCTTCCTATAGGAATATTCAAAGGAAGTTGTGTCTTATATTTGTAATATGAAATATACTACATAATATACTTTTCAGATTCAGTCTTATACTTTAAACGTTTAATTATTGTATATATTATTAAATAATCTGAATTTTGGAAACTGCTTCAACAATTTCTATGAAATTTAGTACGCAGGGTGTTTTGGGGGTGAAAAATCGACCTAGGTAGGTCTTACCCCCACATCGCATTTTTTTTTCATTGGAATTTTTTAATTTCATTATAGGTTTGAGTTATTTCGTTTCTTGATAGTCAAGGCGCGTGGCTCATCTACGTATGGGTAGGATTTTTTACGTCGTCTCGTCGTTGGAAAATTGGTGTCTCGGGTTCGAGTTCCAGTCGGAAGGTCGATCCTACTAAAAGTGCGAACTTCAAAATAAACAAACAACAAAAATCAGTTTGTGATATCAAGACGAATAATTTATAATTCGATAAAAGTAATACGAAAGTGAAAGTTAATTACGAGAAATTGGGGGTCAGGTCAAATCATTTAATAAATAGTTACAATGTAAATTCAGGTCAGACTTATATTTTTGTGTTTACTTTTTACCCGACTACGGCGAACCCAAAAGGTTTCAAATATGTATCGCTCCTGTTAATTTCTCTCCGTACTAGGTAGGTAGAATAGAGAATTCAGAATAGAATAGAAAACTTTGTATTTGCACAAAAAAAAAAACACACACACACACAACAATAATTTAAATAAAGGAACTGTATAAAAAGGAGGTCTTAATGCTTACAGCATTTTCTTCCAGACATCCTAACAAATTCATTAAAATTAATAAAAATTAGATATACGATGAAACACTACATACACGACACAAGTATAATACATTTAAAATAAATATTAATTATTTTATATAAACTACGTAAACAATACACAAATATAATATTTGATAGGAGGTAAACTGTACGTGCATACATTAATATTAAATTTTTCAGACATATGAAGATAGTATTCCTTAACACGTTATTTAAAAATATCGATTGATTTTGATCTTTGAATAGATTCAGGTAAAGCATTCCATAGTCGTAGGTATCCTAGAAATAGTAAAAGAGGAGTCATAGTTGGCAGTTTTGTGAGAAGGAAAAGCAAGAATAAGATTCTTTGAAGAACGAAGAATAGGATTTTTATGAGCAAGAAAGTCTTTTGGATAATGAGGGGTTTTGGGATTAAAATAATGTTATATAGTAGATGAAGTATGTGGCATAGTGTGGGTATTCCGACGCATTTTGATAGGGAGCCACTTTAGTGACTCGAATTCTAGTAGAAAGGTACTAGAATTCTGAGCAAAGCTCGAATCTAAACGTAAACAAAAAGATTACTGAATAGGTAACATTTGAATTGGTAGCATTATATTAGGTCCCAATTATTTTTGTGTTAAGTGTTTACGTCCAGATTAAATTGAATCTTAACATTGTTCTCCACACGCGGGAGAGTAACCAGATAGTCTACCATCAGAGGCGTTGTTCCGTGTAACCGATCCAACACCCCGACCCACACGCGACCACACGTGTCCACACGGCTCCTATTACACCTGCGACACTGACTATGACACATCATAGGGTTTTCCTGTTTGCGGCTTATATAATATTTTCCTTTTATTACTGCCAAGTAGTTTTGGAGTTTACTCCTTAAGAATCGATTTTCATATAAGGCCCCCGGTATGAAAAAAATATGTGATGTAAAAGCTACTGAACGAATGACAAAATTTCGTGCGCAACCTATTCTGCGCACCTGTCACTTTTTTTCACATGGCGCGAATTTTTGAACTCAAATCGATCGCTAAAGTTTTTGTTCCTTCTGAGGGACGTGTTTTACTTTTTAGAGTTAACTCCAGTCGTGCGTCGGAGCTGACACACCCTTTTTTTTAAAATTTTCAATTTAACAAAACTCGGTTTTAATTTGTAAACAGATAGAGATAGTCTTGGACATAATGTTTTTTAAAACTAATTACTTAGTAGTTAGCACTTACTGACCCATTGTATATTCTAGCAAATCTTAACAATTAAATATGTTACTTTATAAAGGAAAAAATAATACAAAATATTATTAATAATTATTATAGAACATTAATATTATGGATCTGCTCTTACTTAAAAGCTTGCTTTTATATTCTAAAGACTATCATATTAGAGTTAAGAGTATGACTAATAAAAATTGATTTGAGCGACAAGAAACTTTCAATTTAACTTCTCTGTTAACCTACAGTCTTAAATCAATTTTAATCAAGTTTAAAGCAATCAGCATGCAAATGTACAACCATATTTAGCTATCGATGCATCCTTTGGCAAAAGTGCAGTTGTTAATTAGAAATTAGGTGTGAGTCGATGACCCGCGGGCCGCGCGGCGTGATGAGCGCTGGCGACCTGCGCCCCGCGCCGCCCCACGCCGCCGCCGGCCGCGCGCCGCACTCGCGCGTCAGCCTCCGCCGCGGACGCACGCTATGGTGCCTCAGCCGCGCTAAGTGAGTGATACTGTGACACCGCACACACGCCGACATCAACATGAGCCGGTAAGTCAGAAACAATCATGTTTTGCATTCCACTGTCTGTTTGGATTGGATTAATGTGACACTATTTTGATAGGCAATTGTTCAATGGTTTCAAAGCTTCATTCGTTTTGAATGCACATTTTGTTTACACGGGAAGGTATTCGGGCGAAGCACTGGCGATGCTAGTGCGCTGTGCGAGCTCGCTGAATATTAATACGATTTAAAAGTGTATATTCGGTATCGGTAGTGATATAACTGACCCAAATTAGTCTAGCGCATAATCGAGTTTTATTTATTATACAACTAGATCAACTTCTGCTGTTACGTTCAAAATTTTAAAGTCTGCATTGAGCGGAGGTATTCGGAAGGATCTGTAGACTGCAATCCTTACGTGATTTGGCATACAAGAACTTGAAGGCTTGTGAATCCTAAATATTGATTTAATACTTCCGGTTGATGTTTCGTCTTGTCCATGTTTCTTCTAAAGAAGCTGCTGAGGCATAGTTTACATATCGGTTGACATCTGAATCGCTCGTAAACTCTCAATCAGCTCTCCGGCGGTAACCGTTGGACACAGTGATTGGGCACGGCGGAGGCGTCGATAAAGCGTTCGCCTTGGATCTTGACCTTCCAAAACTGTTATTATTCCCTTGTCAAAAACATCGCGACGCTCCACACATTAATAGCTATTCCAAAAAAGTGCATAATGAGGATGGCCGTGACGCCGCGTTTTGTCAGTTTTTAGATAAAACACTAGACGATATCAATAATACCTATAAAAATATCTGTAGATAAAATAGTAGGAATATTAAAAATATTTATAAAATACTGACATAAAAAGCGAAGACGAGGAATGTATAATGAGTGTTCTAAATTTTCAAGTTGAAAGTTTAAAATTCTGTTGCTAAACCCGAGATAAAATTGTTTCTGCAGAAGTGAGTCACGACAAATTGTAATGCACCGGCGCTGTAGAAAACTTTGACACTCGCCATAGTTTTTACATTTCGACATTATTTAGCTAATTTTGAGACAAAGTTTCTGATGTTACTTTGCGAATGTTGAACATTGATATTAATGTTCAACAAAAGCTTTTGAATACATTATATATTTTTTAATTTAAAGGAGTTGGTTTAATTGGAAATAATTCTCAATTTCTTCTATTGTTATTTCTAATTTCATAAACTTTTACAAATGGTGCGTCTAATACCGATATTCTGAAATATAAAAATTAAATCAAGGGAGAAAATATTCTTACAATATAAGATTATCACTTTGGGTCATGTTCAATAAGCGGTCTATGTTTTGCTAATTAGGTATATCACCATTTCTTAATTTAGTAATTCTTGTTGACGGCAAAATTCTTGTTTGTTTCTTTACATCTTAATCGTTTATTAAATCTAAGACCAGTATGGAGTAGGTACGACTGCTATTTTGTTCTTTTTATGAAGCTCCCCACACCGATTTCGGTGGCTGTGGCCGGTTTTATTGAAACCAGGCTAGATAAGCAGGTGTTACTTTTATAGTGCGCAAGTGTGTGCGCAATACACAAGAGCACTCTCTCTTCCTTTACTTTCGTAACCCAGTGGGACGGATGACCGACACGCCTGGCGAGATATCAGGTGCAGGACCTACTTTTTACATGCCTATCCGACGCATGGATCATCATTCTTATCAGACAATCAGGTGATCCTGAGCCTGAATTGTCTTAACCAAACTTTTAAACTAATTTTTTGTTGTTCCAATAGGGGAATCGATTCCACGACCTCCGGATCGAGATCCAAGCTCTAAACCACTGGAGCACGGAGGCTCATTGTTCTTTAACTCGTAGCTAAATTGAAGGTAAATAATCCACAATTTTGAAACGAGAATTTTTTACTTGTGATTTTGGGTACCAACTACACATTCTATCTAACATCTAGCTGTACTGTATTTTTATTTGGCGTTAGAACGTTTGATATTTTTTGGCGCGGATTCAAAACCGTTCACAGACAATGTTCAGGCTGAATGAGCTTTTGGATTGCCTTTCGGATTTGTTTGCCAGTTACGATTTTTTGTGAGCTTAACTGTGCATATTGAAATCATCTGTTACTTACCGCTTCACTAAATATTCATTCGAATTCTCTGTAATTCTCAGTAATTGGAGTTTGCACGCAAATATTATATAGGAGCCTTAGAGTTGGTTTAATGCTCTAAGGTAGCACATAACTTGGCAGCAAATTTTTGTTGTGGCAACACAATAGCGTCTACCTGTGCACTAGATAAGCATCAGAAGTAATATATGCATCTGTGCTGCTGCGATGGCAGATAGCTGCCCGGCCGGGGTTACCAGCTCTCAGAATAGCAATTAGCCGGGGATCGCGAAGGCTGCGCCGCCGCCGGGAATCTTAATTGTAGTAATGACCTCAGCGCTGGCGCCTCGTCACTCGATGTTCTTTTGCAGGCTACAAACGTATGCGTAGCTTGATCTAGTTTGAGACAAGTCAAAATGTATTGCAAACAACTTTTCTTTTAAGCCGTTTAACGATAACGACCCTTTATTTTGTCCAATTTATCAAAGATTAATTATAGCTCATCTTGCTTTTCAATTCTTTCAGTTCTACTTTTCTAAATGACCATGGTACATAATTACCGACATTCACGAGTATTAAATTCACTACTTCATCAAATGGAACTACATACATCCTTCTCGACAAGTTCATAAGTGTCCTGCAACAGGATTGCAGTGTGCCAACTGTAGAATATATTGTACACTGTAATACTCGTACTGCAGCGTGCCTGTACCGAAGGGCCTGCCCGCACGGCGCAACGCGGCGGTCTGTCACCGGGCGAATTGTATCCCGCCAGTGCGAAATCCCGCATCGCGTATAATGTGTATCAAATCACCAATTTTGAACTGTGCAATTTTTACCACTAGTGCGGCTACTTCTATAACATTAGCGCCCGTCACACGTACAGTTCTGACTGCGAGAAATAGTACGCGCCGTTCCGACCCGCGCTCCAAACCGAACGTGTTTGTGCGCGGGACTGACAGTTCGATCTTGCACGTCGGTGACAGCGAATTTTCCTCAGTATCAACTGCGCACTATGATCTATTTCTACGTATTGTGTAAAACGCTGGGAGTCCAAACCGTGACGCATTTTAAGTCATAATTAGCACGACCGTTCGATCCCCAGTCCAAACCGCACAGATCCACTTTTCGAACATTACGTGTTCAGGGAGCTAATGTGTGCCTGTAGTGTAGTGTGCCTGTAGTGTAGTGTGCCTGTAGTGTAGTGTGCCTGTAGTGTAGTGTGCCTGTAGTGTAGTGCGCCTGTAGTGTAGTGTGCCTGTAATGTGAAGTGCGGACTGCGAGAGGCTCACCGTCCATTAGACATTAGTCTGGAGGAGCTTTAATCTACGTATCCTCCGGAGCTCCGGTTTCAATTACAAAATTACATGCCCGGCCTTATGATGGCATTTATCTTTGTTGCTAGTATTACATGCGAATATTTGAACAATAAGCATGTAGCCTATTGTTGAAATATTCGCAAATATTTGTAAAATATTTTTTCGTCTATTCGATGTTAGACAACATGTTAATAAACAATCTAGAACCCATTTACAATATGAAATTGAGCTATATAACAGCCTGTGACGTCACAAGTTGCACCAACACCTACTGTTAATATACTCGTGGCACCCGCAATACATTTGTCATTACAAAATGTATGGCGGTAGCAACTTGTGACGTAACAAATCATTTTGCGAGAAAGAGATGGGCAATATTTTTATTTGCTTATATGTATTTTTTATCACGTCAATCTAAATACCTATTTATTTTAGATTTATGTATCTTTAAACAACAATTTTAAAATTTAATTTATAAAAATGTGATTTTCCAGACTAGACAACATCCCTGTTATTAACTGTTATTGCTTGCTGTTTGCTTAATTCACCGAAACAAATGCATTACTTACATTAAGTCTATAACTTCTGTAATGATTTAGGAATGAAATTTGGTAGTGGTAAACGACTTTATCTTTCGCTTAAATGCGTCATAGCTAGCTTAAGCCGAATATGCGTCATAGCTAGCTTAAGTCGAACATGCGTCATAGCTAGCTTCAGTCGAACATGCATCATAACTAGCTCAAGTCGAACATGCATCATAGCTAGCTTAAGTCAAACATGTGTTATAGCTAGCTTAAGTCGAACATGCGTCATAGCTAGCTTAAGTCGAACATGCGTCATAATATTAATCTGCTGCATGGTCGAAAAGGTCGGGTTTGTTTGCACGCTGTCATTTGTTTGTGTTGACCCTACTGAGACTAGGGTAGAGGGCCATATTATTTGCAGTGAAAATAAAGAAGTTATAGAAAAATAAGTACCAGTACGCTGATATTCAATTTTAGCTCCGCCTTATGCAACAAACGGTGTAACATAACGTCGGCATACCAAGTTTCGGTGCGCTCTTGCGTAAGTAATTGTCTGTACGTCCCCTGCATGCGTCCGCTGTTGCCGGGTCTGTGAACCGTTTTTCTGTATCGTCTCAATAAGAAGTAAGTCGGAGCTTTGACAAATTATTTCAGGCAGTACTACAAGTACAAGTGGTAGTAAGCACAAGGGTCAAATAACGTCGGTACTCGTGGCAATAATAGATTGGTTCGCAATAAGGATATAAAATTATAGCCGATAAGTTATTGCCCAATAACGTGATGATCAAGGAAATAGAGTATCAGTTGTGGAATCAACAACTATGGTCATAGCTTCGAGAAACATTAAGCGCCATCTTGAGATTGTAGTCAATTCTTAAACCATTGGCTATAACTTAATGCATTGAAGTTACTAGTGTAATTATTGTCGTGAGAGAGATTCACAGAGGTTTGAACATTGCCACATCCTGATAATACTGGTTTGCGGGTGACTCACAGAAACCTATCCGAGTTTATTGCTATTGGCTTTGAAATTTGTTTTTCCTAATTTATTTCGCAAATCGGTGTTGTACACAACATCGCGCGCAAAAGGAAATCTAGCCGGAACCGTACATTCTGCCACGATAAAATATATGTGGCAAATTTCATTAAGATCGGAACAGTAGTGTCGGAGCCTATAGAGTATAGATGGAGAGCTACTAGGGAATTTAGAGCAGGCGTTTGTTACTCGTATACCTATTGTGGCTGAACACGAGACTGCAGGGCTGGCTGGTGGCTGGTCAGAAGCGGGGCTAAGTCAATATACTAATTATTGAAAAGTGAATTTGTTAATCCCTAAAAGACGTGTTTGAGGCAATTTTAAATTTTAAATAGTATTAGTTTAATGTTTAAGGATTTGGGGAAAAAAAGGCATGTCATTTAGTCGGGGCTTTAACTTCGCCTGATCAGTGTAAAAGTAAATTGGAAAAAGGTTAAAAAATAAAAACACGGTATAAATTTAAAAACTTATACATTAAACTTTGGGTATAAGACTCTAGGATAAAAACCCAACCAAGAGCAACATGTCTAAGGAGGGTTCCGTAACTATCAACGCGCAATAACCTTCTTTGAATTACTTCAAAAGTTATTGTCTGATTTCGCTCAAAATAATTTTCCTAAAGAGATTTTAGCAAGATCTATCAGCATGGAAACTAACAAGTGTCGATCTATCTCCTATAGTTTCGAAATGCCATTATAGGGGTGCCATTATAGGGGTGGCTCTCCTCTCCATACATGTGAACTGGGATGAAAAATATTTTTTCATTCTACTACATCGTGTGAGGTATAATTGAATAAGTCTTTTAAAATAAAGGCAAGGTTTGAATGACTTTTTTACAAAAGATTATATTTTCAATAATTTGTATATTGAGTTAGCCCCGCTTCTGACCAGCCACCAGCCACCAGCCACCAGCCAGTCCTGCAGTCTCGTGTTGAGGTACAATAGGAGAGGTATAGGTCAGGTTCAGCTTGCCTCAAGCACCTGCTCTAAATTTCCTAGTAGCTCTTGGGCTACTATTAAATGCAAACAAACAAACCATCAAAGTTTTCCTCTTTATTATATTAGCGTAGTCTATATTTAAGTGAAAACACATCGGAAATATAATACGAATTGTATTCAATTCACGCGTTAATCATCATCGAATTTTTTGCTGCACCTGTTCCAAACATCTAATTATTGTAGAGAATATTCAAGCATCACATAAGTTTTATTTCCACTAGTAAATTTTTGTTCCGCTTAGAATAAATAAACATTTTAAAAGTGTGATGACGTATTTTTGTAAACTGTACCAGATTTGATATCATTTGTAGTTACGGAATTGTTCGAGCCCAAATATTGATTATAATTTCGGAGACGGCTGCTGAGAGCGGATCGCTTCCAAACTCATATTATCTGAAATTAAAATCTTAGTGCAGCATTACACCAGTCGATCAAGCGATAGTGATTCTGCAGTAGGATTTCCAGTCTGTCTTTACTGTGTACGGGGTTTGTCTCGTAAAACACTTCAGAGAGATGTACTAAACTCCCTAGCTATTCTTTCCTAGCTCGTTTCATTTAAAAGACTTCGGGACAGTAATTTGAAAAGAAATTTTTTAAAATCAACAGCCTCTCCGTTATGTATTTGTCACTGTTCGAGTCGTAAATTCCCCGCGGTCTACTTACGTGGTTTACCACAAGGTCGATGACGCTAATCAAATCCGGCAATAATACAGTTACGATCAAAGGAGTATTCTCATACGTAACGTCATAACGTCATAACGTCATAACGTCAAAGTCAAACCCGTTTCAGTTGGTCCGAACTCCAAAAATCAGTTTATGATATTGTGATTCATTTATAATTCAATAAAAGAAAAATGAAAGTCTAAGTTAATAACGAAAATAAATGATTTAGTGTTGAATACAGTTTATATTATAAAATGTAAATTGTTATCCAGTCTGAGTTCTTTTGAGTATTTACGCACCAGAATAATGTCGCAGTGATTAATAATTTCGAATCGCGTATGTATAAGACGCGAATAACGGTCCTTATCGCCTCACGTATCGGAACGGCCGGCCGATCTAGACCGCGATATCTAAGAAGCCCAATTCTCTTAACTAGTTTCGATATAATCCCGTTTCGGTCCACGCGCTGACTAATTCACGTGCGCGTCAATAAATGCGCGCGCGAGCGGGGCAGCCTGATAATCCAAACGGGATCTAGGCTGGGACTCTACGACCCGGAATCCGGCGGGCCCGGCAAAATTCAGAGCACTGAAAATAGAAAACTGCGCACTAGCGCATTGTACTAATAATAGAGCAGAAAATTGAACACGCAAGTGTCAAATGTCATATAATATGACAGCTTGATACTTCAATTTTCAACTCTATTGTATTAGCGCAGAGTTCTATTTTCAGTGCTCTGAATTTTCCCGGACTTCGGGACGGCTGGATTCCGAATCGTATAGCTTTCTCTCGCTGATGTACAAATGGGTGGCCACTGTCGGTGTCCGGTGACGAGTTCCGATGGTCAATGGAGTTTACCGTGGTCTGATGTCTGTTGCTTGGGGAACTGCGCTACAGAGTACAAAATGAAGGTACTTATGCCTTTACACTTTGCATGCCACTTCGCATGTGCAGTGTATGTCATGCACCGCGCGCCGCGCTGCACTTCGCATGTGCAGTGTATGTTATGCACTGCGCGCCGCGATGCACTTTGCATGTGCAGTGTATGTCATGCACCGCGCGCCGCGCTGCACTTCGCATGTGCAGTGTATGTCATGCACCGCGCGCCGCGCTGCACTTAGCATGTGCAGTGTAAGAATGACTGATATCATATGAAACGGGTATCTTTTCGTGTAGCGAATAAAGTTCCGCTTTGAATAGCTCTATCTTAAAAATGCAGCGCCGCGTAGCATCTCGTATTATCGCGGTGGGAGCTTACCCTAACTATTGACGATATTATTTACGCAGTATAATATTTATTAAAAAAAAGTACAATCTATTTTAAAAGTGTATTCAGATAATTGTAGTGACGGTGAAAGCCAGTAATTGTGCAAGTTGCAATACGTGAACACCGTGTCAGGCGCCACTCGCTAGGAGTGTGTATTGTGTGTGTATAAGGCGCCATTGTCTGCTGCTAGATAAAACATTGTGTCCATCGGCCATCCGTTGTTCCTCGCAACTCTCTATGTTGTCTATGTCTCGTCTTTTTGGCTCGCTGTAATATGATGATGATAATTGTGAATATGCTATTCTTAATCCTTGTACGCGGTTTTGCGGACATGATGGTGACAAACGCACAGTCAACAGACATTCGTGCGCACTCTCCTCGCCCGCGTCGGCGCCGGCGCCGCCGGAATATTCAATCCGCCGTCCGTCGTCACGAGCGCCCGCGCGATGTCGCGCATTCGAATGCGTCGCTGTGCGCAGCGCAAATGCTCTATAATTATTATTAATGACTTAGATAACAATAATTATAAACGCCCAAAATCATAAGTAGGTACTTATATAATTCTTACCCCGTCATACTTGAATATTTCTCATAGAACCTCCTAGCTGGGCTGAAGTGTCAAAAGTATAAACATACAATATCACTACAATTTACATAATGTATGTGGTAAAACTGTACAATAGTATATTAAAAATAAAGTCTTAATATTATTATGCACCTATTTCAAACTATAAAGTTTTTACTGACGGGTAAAACTTAGAACAAAAGGTAATTTGTGTGTATTTTTATAAATAAAATATCAAATATAACAAATATTAGGTAAGCAATAATATGACTTTGTTCTAAACATATTGCGTGTATTATTGAACATTCGATTCTTATATTATTAATAGGGAAACTTTACAATCTTAAATCTTAGCATGCACATTGAAATCACTACACAATATATACGAGTATCATTTATTGAAACAAATGTATTCTTAAGTCTCTTTTCATTAAATCGAGAAGTTAAGGATAAAATTTATACAAATACTCACCGACATTCTTTAGAGTTGAAGCATGTTTATATTGTGGTTATATACATTCATTTATTTTATCTAAATCATTGTTTCATCATAATAAATATTGATTTCGAGTTCACTTCACTAAAATTACATTTTTTTGCAAATAACAGAATTTTGTAATAGCAGAAATTAATTTTTCAAACTTATAGAATGCTGAATTTTGAAATTTAAAAATAATCTTCTATTTCTGCACGTTGTAAGAGCGAGCCAGTAGGTATAATTTTAAATTTCGATCGCTCATACTTACGATCGCCAGTTGCGACGCCCTGGAACTACGTATTTACACGTGAGTATGACGTGACATAGTTTTTATTTCTTAACGGTGATTAGCGATTTCGCGAAGAGATTTAGCGAAGAGGTTTCAATTGGAAGTAATACTAACCTTCTCAAGTTCTCACTGGGGAGTGTGGCGTATAGAAATCTTCGACGAACAATGGGCGCACGTTCACGGTGTCGTTTTCTTTCGTCACGTGTGCGCACCTCACACAGGTGTCGATGGGCGGGAGATCATGGTTGTCGACGTGCGCGAGAGTGACGACTTTCTTACAGTTAGGCTAGATCGTCACTCAGGCGCAGACTGTGAACTGTCAGTATGGTCCTAAGCAGCAGTTAAACGCCTTATTCACGTAGAAGACCCCTCCAATTGAAGGCCAGCTCACACTAAAACGAGACGCGACGCGGCGCTGCATTTTTAAGAGTTCTAATTTCGAGCTGCACCGGGCTGCGTAGCTGCGTCTCAGTGTGAAGTGAGTACTGACGCTAAGTCATAATTTCACATTGAGTTTCAATTTCACCAACGCCCGTTAGTGCTAATCGTTTGTCTAAATATAATTCCTTCTCTTTCATGATATTTAATCAACGATTAACTTAAACAAGCTAAGGCTCAAGTTCACCAAAAGTAACTTTGATTTTGTAACCGGTCGTTTAAATTTTAAACAAGGAGTCATTTTCTCCTGTTCACCATTGCTTCTCTTTCTCTGATTAGTAAATCGAGACAAAACTGGCCGTTTATGAATAAATGAGTGAGAAATGTAATACAACTAAATAAAAATGTAAGGCTAAACATTAAATGACATTTATGTTTCTAACATTTTGATTTGGTTACGTAAAATTTAACGCTACAAAATTTGAATGTTGTTGTTTATTGTTTCTTTTGTTTAAAGAGTAATTCATTTTAACTAGGACGTATATTTACGTAGACCTTATGTCAATATAGTATCGTGTAGACAATTATAGTGAACCAAATTTTGTTGTTTTCTTGTAATAAATATGGATGAGAAGAAAAAGCGAACAACTAATTTTAGCGACAATGAACAGTGTGTTATCTGAACTTGTAATGAAATACAAGAATATAATTGATAATAAACGGACTGACGCCTCTATAAATTCTCAGAAAGTAGCAGGTTGGATACGACTCGCTGAAGAATTTAACTCAAATTCTAATTTATTTTCAATGAATCCAAGAATATGAATTGCACTCGATTTGGATAAGCAAAACCGGGTCTTGAATGTAACTTTATCGTATACTTTACAGAAATTACGGCGACTTTGAAAAATCCGAGGTCTTCTCGTCATCGCTTCTAACTCGTCCAAATACTCAAGCATGTTGAGATTGTAATCTCCTTCCATTTTAACATTAAAAGGCATCATTTTGTCTCAAATAAATTATGTGTCTTTACTCTTTAATATAACTATTAAATTTGAAGCTACAAAAGTTCTGTCAAATCACTTTAATCGAGGGTTAAACAAGGGTCTCGGGCTTGGTTACGGTAATCTGCCGGTTAACTTCTATAACCAATGTTTACGACATGGTGGACAGGATTTTTTACAAAAACGGCCGATTATTTATTTAAACGGTTGATTAAATGTCGGTGAACACGAGCCTTAGTAAGCTACCACTTTCTGCGATTTGCGCGTCATCTGTCTATCTTTGTAGACACTAAAAGCCAGTGGCGAAGGGTGGTTTTACTTCAGAGGGAAGCCGTAGTCGCTAGACGTGAGTTGTGCAAGATTTTTTGAAAGGAAAAGCATCATATTATGTATGAATTGTATGGTGGTCGAGGGCGTTACAAGCGTGCAGAGTTGTGTCGTGTCCGAGACAAATTGTAAATACTCAGGTAACTATTCTTCTAGTTATACCTACGGTTTCTATTCCTATAGTTATATATACGGTATTCTTATACCTACAATTAGGTGTATTTAAAAATACAAAATAGATACTTAATAATAAAACATTTTTCTGTATATTAATTAACTATTGTAAGATAATCATAATATTAAAATACTTCCACGGTACTACCGCCTATTAAATAATAATATATAATAATATGATCGTCTATTATTATGATAAATACATATAACTACATATCAGTATTCAACTTTCCGCTTACTGTAAAAGTCAATTTATTCAAATGATTTATCACTAACAATAAACATAACACAAGTACTAAGTAGTCTCACTTTCAATATTCTCACTGCTCAATATTATTTGAAAAAAAAATAGTTGAACAATAATTATTATTAACGTAAAAAGTCGTAATATCATGATTTTACATCCAAGGATACGCCAGCTGAGGTACCTCCGAGCTACTTTTAAAAATTAATTCGTCTCATGTTGCACGTGATATTATCTAATAACGGCTCCTCATTGGTGAAACCTACAAAATTGCGGGTTAATGTCACAGAAAAATAGCCCTTAATTACTTCGAACTGTCATCGGACAAATCATATTAATAATATTGTTCTTCAGTTGGCCAGCCGGTTATTAAAAACAAGTTTGAATTTCAACTTTATTTCTAACGAGATAAGGTTCCTATGATCTCCTACCATAACTCCGAATATATCGGGATTTAAAGAGATCGGTGTTTCCAATATTCGTGTCAAGTTGCAATACTGATGCCTCCTACGAAGGGCCTAGTAAGAACTCTGGGAAAAACTGTAATTTTAATATAAACTTGGTGCATCAAAATTTACAAGGCATAATAGGGAAAGAATTAGAACTTGAGTTATTTTTAAATGAATTTAAAATTGACATTATATGCGTAACAGAACATTGGTAAAAAATCATGAATTAATATTTAACTATTGTGATCACCAAGTAAGCTCTTTCTGTCGAGAAAATGTCATTAGGGTCGGCTCCTTAATTTTGATTAATAAAAAATTGAAATGTAAGGAACGTAAAGATATTGTAAAACTGTCTAGTGAACGAATTATTGAGTTGGCTTGTATTGAGTTGAGCCACCTTATTATTGTATGCATATACAGGCCTCCATCAAGCTTATACGATTCTTTTGAACAAATAATGGATCAAGTGCTGACAAAGGATGTGTCTCTAATAAGAAGATTATTGTATGTGGTGATTTTAATATTAATTTATTAGGCTCTAACTCCACCACTGTTAGATTCACATCTTTGTTCAAATCGTATAATCTAATTAATTTATTTTACGAACCAACAAGAATATGTGAAACAACAGCTACTTGTATAGATAATATTTTCACAAATGTCACTACTTTTAGGAAATAAAAAATTAATGTACTTAACTCAGATCACTGTGGACAGCTAGCATCATTTGATCTTAAATGTGATAATAATCCGATAGAAAATATTGAGTTTATTCCTGTAAACACAAAACGTATTGAGAAATTTAGAAGTAAATTACTTTCAAGTTTTCAATGTTTGAATGAGTCAATTAATCCAAATGAAACTTTTAATAATTTATTTAAAGTAGTAAAAAACCAATTTGACTCTGTATCTACTTCTAAATCGGTCAGATTTAATAATAAAAGAAATAATTTTAGTAACTGGGCAACTGCAGGTATTATTGTTAGTAGACAAAGATTGTATGACTTGTATAACGAGAAGTCAATGAACAGGAGTGAAGCTTTTAAACTATATGTCAAGAAATACTCGAAGATCTTCAAGAAGGTATGTCAAGCAGCGAAGGTTCTTCACATCAAAGAAAAAATTAAGAACTCTAAAAACAAAGTGAAAACCACATGGAAAATAATTGCAGATGAGACTGGAAGAGTCGCCAGTCGCAACTCTAAATTTGAACTTTATATTAATGATAAAAAAGTTAGTTCTGACATTGAAGTTGCGACAGTATTTGAGAAGTTTTTTGCAGACATTCCGATCTCAACTACAAAAAACTTAAATTCATCACCTACAGTTGCCGAAAAATTACTTAGAGATAATGTGAGGGAATGTGATGTAAATTTAATTTTCAAAGAAATAGACTCTAGAGACATTATCAAGGCATTTAAATTACTTAATATTAAAAGTACAACTGATCTCTGGGGTATGTCCACAAAAGTTATAAACCCAGTAATTGACATCATTGCCCCTCACCTAGCATTAGTTTTTAATAATTGTATTAAAAGTGGCGTGTTCCCTGACTTGATGAAGCACAGCAAGGTGATGCCTCTCTTTAAAGCTGGGAATAAAGCAGACCCAGCTAACTATAGACCAATATCCATATTACCGACTTTAAGTAAAATTTTTGAGAAAATTATTCTAAATCAATTACTTTTTCACTAGTAGTAGACACCACTGTTTTTCTAGGTATAACATTAGATAGTAAGTTACAGTGGGGACCACATATTGCTAAATTGGCAGATAAGCTGAGTTCTGCAGCATACGCTGTTAAAAAAATTAGAGAAATTACCGACATAGAGACCGCGCGATTAGTTTACTTTAGCTATTTTCATAGCATAATGTCGTACGGCATCCTCTTGTGGGGAAACGCTGCGGACATTAATACAATATTTGTGCTGCAGAAATGTGCTATACGTTCTATTTATAAGATATCGACTTTTGAATCTCTAAGGGAAAAGTTTAAAGAAATAAAAGTTCTGACCGTCGCATCTCAATACATTTTGGAAAATGTGTTATACGTAAGAAAGAATCTAAACAACTTCAAAAAGAAATGTGATAATCATTGTGTAAACACTAGGAATAAGAACAAGTTAGATATGCCAGTGTTCAGACTAAGCAAAGTTAGTAAATCCTTTAAAGGCCAATGTATACGCTTATACAATATAATCCCAGAAAAGGTTCAAAACCTTCCCATTAATAAGTTTAAAAAAGTGGTTAAAGAACGTTTGTGTGCCAAAGCGTATTATAAAATTAATGACTTCATTCAAGACGGCACACCTTGGGAATAAGGTGGCTCCTTATCTTATGTTATTATTTGTTACATAGACATAAGCAAACATTGTAATAATTTTGATTTTAAAGGAATAATTTTCCATCTTTTTGGTAAAAGATGGCCCCAGACGAGTTTCTTGCCGGCTCTTCTCGCTGGGTTAGTTCCCGAACCGGTGGTAGGCATCACGTAGTAACGACGTTCAAAAAGAGTATTTAAAAATACCAATTTTGAATAAAAATTTTTTGATTTGATTTGATTTGAACGTGTATAGATGTCACTTAAGTCGGTCTACATCGCGCTATCGGTGGTCCGACCTGACTTGTATAAGATATTATTGTTTTTTATATACTAGTTTTGGCTGGAGGTCTTCATGAGGTAATCTGAAAGGGAAGCCGATAAGAATGGAGTTGTTTAGACCCTTCGCCACTGCTAAAAGCACAGTACAACGTAGAGATACTCCTAGAACTGTTAGTGTGGCTATACCACCAGTTTAAGCAATACTTTACTTAAAACAAATCTAAATTAACTGTCAATTTCATATTAGGCCAATTCTTGTATTTTACTTAGACTTTTAATGAATTGACTTAAGATCATAAACCGATTTTTGGAGTTTGGACTAATCAAAACGCGTTAAACGTTGGTTGGAGATTTTGACAATACTATTTTGCTGTTTTAACATATCGAGACTGCATCGAAACTGTATTCTTGTAAGATTGATTGAAGATGATTAGCAGAATCGATCTACAGATGTCACACTTTGGACTCCGCCTGTCATACTCAATATATCTATAGCTCCAGGAAGACCTTAGGGTCGGGGGCTAGCGGCCGGTGTGAGGTCAACGAACATATCCAAATCTCCTTGGGCCCAATGTCGGAGGTCGAGGAAAATGTAAACAAACACGCTTCAAGTTATTGCGTAGCTGACCGGCATCTTTGATGACATATTATTATATATTATAACCTAAGTCGATCCATTTTCCTGTATTTATTAGAGAATAGAGATATTTATTATTAAAAAATACTCGTACTTAATTAAATCAAAAACATACATCCAGTTGACGTATCGCAATTCGTATGTAGACTTCATTTGTTCCCAACCCATTGGTCAATTTTGTTTTTTTTTGACATTTCACTGGCTGCGTAACGCGAATATACTATAGTAATTGATTCTAGCACTTACAATCTAGACGTCTGTGAAGTGCCGGAAGAGTCCGTTAGATTATGAGCGCTGAGTCATTTTGGCGCACATTCTCCGCGCCGAAGCACTTTGAAATAATAAGTTTTCCGTCTATCCGTTATGCCGAGTTGGCTGGTTAGCAGAACTCGAGATTCGATACAGATGTCATCATGTCTGTAGTTTATTTCAATTATTGACTCCATTATGCAAATTATTATCTCTTTAAATATGACATCTTGCATTTTCCTTATGCAGAACTTGTCAGAACTCTTAACAATTCTTTTCCAACCCAAGATCAAACAGACGCGTAGGCGTCGCATTACATTTTGTTTGAGATCGTTGGAAGCGAGACAGGTCTTCTGTAGATAAAAGTTTACAGATCAGTAATTCAATATTTAGAAACTAGATTCCAGACAAAAGAGGATAAGATAAATACAGTAAATATAGATAACTGAAGATGTCAAAGTCGATACAACAATCTATATGAAAGGGCAGTAGTTTCAATTTACAATGTAGACACGCACTAAGGAGTTTTGATAAATTCCAATAGTGAAATAGGGGTTGAAAGCTTGTATGGAAAAACTTAAAATCTCCATCGATATCGATCAAAAATTCGGACTCGTGAATTAGGACTTGAATACATTTAATTAGATACGTGTTTCAGTATTTATTACAATTTACCCGCTGAAATGAAAGTGAATGAAGAAAAATGAAAGTGTCAAATAAGTCATAAAAGTTTGTTTGCGTGGTGAAAAATTAAAATCTGTCCTAATAAATATAGCAAATATCAACAACTGGATCTTTGAATTTTGACACGCAGATAGTTATTAAGACGTAGACACTAGACATCCGTTATTTAAAAATAATTTTTCAAAATTAATGCCCCACGGGTGTGCAATCATGGACGCGGACGAAATTGCGCGCAGAAGCTAGTAAGTAGTTAATAGATCATCAATTCTTAATTGTTCAATTCTTGAGACATATACAGTTGCAATAGTGTGTCGCAATTCCGGAAAATCGATAGCAAAGAAGTCGCAGTGGTGCCAAGCACGGGCTCGCTCCGTGCTCGACCGTCGCGAATCTGCGACTGACTCACCCAGACTTGTGGCTCGCGAAGCTCGTCCGCGGCTACCGCAACACGGGGACGAGATACGAATACGAGGAAATGGAAATGATCATTTACGATAAATCTATATCATATCCACATTATACACATAAACATGAATAGTTTAAATCAGTCTTCGCGCGTCAAAACAAACTAGCGACATAGTCCTGCTTCTCACGGGTGCAATACATAATATTATATACCTTCCTCTTGAATCACTATCTATTGCTAAAACTGCATTAAAACCCGTTAAGTAGTTTAAAAGGTCTAAGCGCACAGGAAAAGAAGCGACTTCGCTGTATATATAGATTTACAACGCAGACAGCCCATAATATATATATATATATATATATATATATATATATATATATCATAGGGCGTGAATTTCTTTGAGACACACACATACAAAATGGCAACACAACATTGATTAAAAACATAATTAAATATTTTAAGTTTTCTCCGAATTGTCAAGCAGTGAGCGAGCTGATGATGATTAATTATATATTAGAATGCTCTTAGCTATATCTAACAACATTTTCGATTATGTCAGCTTTCAAACAAAAAAAAACTATTTCAAAATCGGTCCATCCCTTTGGGAGCTATGATTCTACGGACAGACACACATACGGACACGTCAAACTTATAACGCCCCTCTGTTTTCGCCGGGGTCGTTAAAAACAATTATCTAGAGGAAACTGTACAAAATGGCTTACTGCTTACAAAGCAAGGATTGAATATCCTTGGAACGGGGCTTTAAAGTTTTAAATGTAGAGACACGAACGAAGCTACGAGCAAAGCCAGTTTGATGTAAATCCCAAGTTGCACAAAACTGCTGTATAAGATGACACAAAGGGTAACATCGGTAACTCTAGCTAAAACGTTAGCTAAAGAGGTATACCAGTACACTATAACAGCAACATTACTTATTAAGCTAGCTAGTACCCCTTTGGATTCCATTGTGGACAGTAATACAGCTGATTTACAGCACTTTTGTGCTACTTGGGAACATTATCTTACTGCCGCGATTACTAGTTCCTGTGGTGTAGAATTGTACGAAAATCGGTCAAAATCATAAGAGTGCCAATACAATTTCATTCGACAACGTTACGTTTAAAATCACGTTAATTACGGTATCATCCTTACTAATATTATAAACACAAAAGTTTGTATATATATGGATGTGTGGATGTCAGTTACTCTTTCACGCAATAGTTGGTATGGTATGATGGTATGGTATGATAGTAGTTTTGGCTCCGGATAAACACATAATATGTGAACCGTACTATTTGCTGTGATATAAAGTAGCATATAATATTAATATGTGCAGCAAAATGTACGGTTCCCGCGCGATTTTCGCGCGTACAAAGTCGCGGGAAACATTTATTTAATATAATTATGTCCTCGTGACTCGTCGCCGGTCGTCAGTCGGGCGACTTGCGCGGCGTGGACGGATTGCTGCACCTCGGTCACGCCAGTTGCGAGTGTGGCTCATCCTTGTTGTACTCCTGCTGGAAGAAGTCAATAGGTAGACTCGACTTCGCCCGGAGTTCTAGTACATAGTACGAAAAAATACGGATTGCAATTGTACGTACAACGTACGTATTGTATGTGTTTTATAAATGCAGAACTAATATCTGACCTAGTTCTTAAAGATACAACTGATCTTGTCAATATTTTTTTATGATATTTTAAAAAGTAAAAAGAATCTCAAAAATATTTATCTGATCGGCATTCAAACCCGAGACACCACTTTGCGTACAACGCAAAAATTATTGCCATTTGGACTGGCAAAATCTCTATTATTGATATTGTTGCACGACGGAAGAAAAAAAATGTAAGCTTAAAAAACGCGCGGTTTCTCAGGGATATGAATTTGGGACGAGGAAGGAAGATATTTTTCTCCTCCAAAACCCCTTTGCATATTAAATTTCATGGAAATACTTGACGCTGTTTCCGAGATTCTGATTGTATATACAAGAATTGCTCGTTTAAAGTATAAGATAATAATTAGTTAATATACCGCTATCGTTTGTGTGTCTTGCTTGGTCTTCGCCTGTATCATGCAAGCTTGCTTAAGACAATGCATTGTGTTTTCATAGTTAAAAATTGACAGAGCCTAGAGTCTGAAGAGGCTTTTTCAATTTATTAGTAACCACAGACAGAGTAAATAAAATATACTGGTCAGCAAAAGAAAAGACTAACTACACTTTTAAAATTTCACTTTTTTCGAAACTACAAAGGCTAGAGAATCTAAATAAAAATGCAGTATGAATAAAATTTTGGTATTGGAAAGACTAGTATTTTAAAAGGAAAATCTTCAGTTCTAAAATCTAATATTATGTAGAGTTCTGTTGCAACAGTTGATGATGGCGTACTTATACGATCCACTTAACAGGTCCATTACTGACTAATGTCTCATCTAATACCGTCATCAGCAGTCATCAGATGTGTCTAGAATAATAAACAGCAGTATAATTGTAATGGATTCGGCTCACAATTGTCATTGACGAGAGGAAAACCCCAGCTTCCTGCAGACGTGCGCCCGCCGCGCGCCGCCCGCCCCGCACATACTAATGCGCAGCCCTCGGCCTGCTTGACTCAGAAGGATAGTATCATATCATCTTATTCCGGGATCTGAAGGTCAATTCTGCTAATTAAATGCTGCAATAATACAGTTACGATCCAGTCCCGATATGTTAAAAATACAAATGGTATAGGTACTCATAAACGTCAAATCAATGTGAAACCCGTTTCATTGGTCAGAACTCCAAAAATCATATTTGATATCAAGATTTATAATTCAATAAAAGTAAAATGAAAGTGTATAGTGATTACGAGAGTTGGAGTTCAGGTTTACGTGGTACATCCTCGCCAGTCGCCTCACACATGTACAGTGCAACTACTTCCTTAAAGTCCCTCGGCAATTATCGTTATCTATGGAAAACGAGGATTCCTGTGACGTAAGCACGAACGTGTGACAACGACGTGACGTGACCGTGTAACGTTATCGTATCGAGGTATCGAGAATTAAGAGAAGCGCAGGGCGCCTATTCAGATTTGCAAATTTCACACCACAACGTTACGAATTCGTTGATGTCAATGAGGGTTTTTAAATCCGTGACATCTGACAGCGACAAGGACCGTCGAGCTACCCTCATTATTCGTGCCTACCCCATTGAAAGACATTAAGAGCGTGCTTGTACTGTAGGTTATAAATGCTCTGTCTTAAGAGGTCCACATCTACAGTATACTTATAAATTGGGCTCCGATTTTCTTTTTGCTAGAACTTTGGTAATTTTAGTCTAAACTTCTCTAGTTTAGGTAAAATTTCACGAGTTTTATACAAGTGTCGATGAAGTGAAGGGAAGTTCACTAGTCAAATAAGCTAATAAAATTGATTATTAAGTAATATTAGTCACCAGCGTGGAGCGTCTTCGTATAAGGATATGTCTGATGACGCATGACGCATCCTCCGCGCCTCGTCTTATTGTGGACTCTACATTATTGCATTAAGACGTTATATCGAGTGCCTTTCCGGGGTAGGAAACTGGCGTATAATTTTGGTTGATTGTAATTCCTTTTTGATCTTGGTCGAAGGTCGCCGTCACGCCCCGGCATCATGTCTGGCATTACATAGCTTTTGGAAGTTTAGAGAAGGTAGGAGAAGGAAAACTTGTCAAAGATTGGCCCAGGTAGAACCTGGGCAAATGCTAATTTCTCCAATAGGTTGTAGGAACTCCTTTGCCCAATTAAATCTAAACGTAAACGAAGAAACAGTAGCGCGCTATAATGCCACCAATTTAAAAGGCATAATTATTATCGTGCAATAAAGAAATACGATTATACATTAATTTGATCGGATCTAATTAATTGTCTACGTTTAAAATCTGTTTGATCTGGACATATTATATCACTAAAAGAAATCCACAGCCGAACAAAAATCCGCCATCTTCTTGGAAGTCGGTTAAATAGTTCATAATAAACACAAAACAGTAAAAAAAACCGTAAAAGAAGTAACCCAAGTTTTTTGGTAAATAAAAATGCACCGTAAATATTAATAAACCGTAACCATAGATTAAAGTTAAACAAATTAATGTTTTTCTCGCATATTTTTTCTTTCATTCAAGCTTAATTTAATAGGCTCTTAATAATGTACCGCTACGCTAGTATGGAAATTATCCTTTTTGGGCATTTGTCGGAATTTGAAACAGTTAGCTGTTGTACCGGGACGCCGCAACTCGCAAGGTCGCGTTTACGTTATGTCATGCAAATTACCGCGTAATAGAAAGTAAATATAATATGAATTATGCATTTACAAACTGTAATGTTTCGTGGAAATTTGATGAATTGGACAAGGAGTCGCCGGAGGTTGTAATATACTACTTAAGTATAACTAATCACCTCAGCGATCTCTTGTGACGTAATCTTATATTTACTCCCAAATAATATAAAATATACGTCTTATTTAGGAGGTGCGGACGACACGTGTTATGAAGGCGGCCGATATACGTCTTTTTATTTATTTATTTATTTCTTTATTAGACTCGCCAACAGCAAAACACAGAAATACATTAAAAATATACTTAAACTAAAACATGCACTTATGTGTAAGCCAATTATAGGCGTGTACAGCATTCATTGCGAACAGTAAATATCATTCCTTATATAAAATCAATTAAACCCCATATGAATTGAATGTCTAATAATAATTACAATGTAGTTTTAATTTCCGAAAACAGTAGTTTGAATGTTGTATTTAGTTAGTTTGCTTTTTATACTCTTACAGGAATCATTAAAAATATCTAGGTCCTTTACAGATGTGCAAGCTAGGTTGTAATCAGTACAGATATTAGATAAGGGAGAGTATTTTAGGATGTTTGTTTTACTTTTAGGAGTGTAGAATATTTTGGTAATTGGATAACGAGGATAGTGATACGGGACATTTAATTTTATATAACGAAGCAGGTTGTCGCAGTCAAAAATTCCGGATAATATCTTTTTTAGGAAAATTATATTAATCATCATTCGGCGACTGTGGAGTGTCATCATTTTAAAGTGCTTTAAGCGTAAATCATAAGTAGCACGATGAGAAATACCAGGAGAGTGGAACGCGAGATGTCTCGTGAATGCTCGTTGGACACTTTCTATGCGCATGGAGTGGAAAATATATCTGGAGCCCCAAACTACTGATGAAAACTCCAAATTGCTACGAACCAATGAGTTATATAGAATAATTTTAGGCTTAATACTTGAAAATCCTGTAGTGTTTCTTTTAAGAAATCCTAACATTCTATACGCTTTTTTGACACACATATCTATGTGTGACTTGAAATTGAGCTTGGAGTCAAATACCACGCCCAGGTCTCGAATCTCTGTAACCTGTTCCAGCATGGCAGAGTTTATAACATAAGTTGCGGTCGTATTATTTTGTTCACGTTTTCGTGTAAATTTGAGATGAAATGACTTTTTCGCATTTAGAACCATACCATTAGCACAGCACCAGTTACATATCCTATTTAAATCTTGCTGAATAAGATCAGCATCCAATGCGCAGGTCACCCTTCTGTATATTTTAAGATCATCAGCAAATAGACCGAACTCACTATTATGTATGACATCTGAGAGATCATTTATAAAAGCTAAAAAAAGTATTGGACCAAGATGGGAGCCCTGTGGTACACCAGAAATTGCTGTGTAATCGTCTGACGTAAAACCATTAACAACAACATATAAAAGTCTTTTTGCTAGGTATGAACGAAACCATTCTAAAAGAGATCCTCCAATACCATATCTTTTTAACTTTCTTAACAACCGGGCATGACAAACCTTGTCGAAGGCGCTAGAAAAATCCATATAAATTGTGTCTACTTCCCGACCACTATCTATTTCATTACACAAGTAAGTTTTAAAGGTCACCAAATTAGTTTCCACACAGTAGCCTTTTCTAAACCCATGTTGGTGGATAGAAAGATTTTTTCCTAACTGATGTGTGATTAGAGGGCAAATTAGAGACTCAAATAATTTAGGGATACACGAAATGATTGCAATAGGCCTATAATTACTAACATCATTGCTTTGGCCTTTTTTAAAAATGGGAATTATTTTGGTTTTTTTCCAAATCTCCGGTAATATTCCGTCCCGCAATGATCTGTTGAAAATAATTGTTAGAGGAAGTGATAGGGCAGAACTACAACGCTTTACAAAGACAGAGGGAATTCCATCTGCGCCAGCACCTTTTCGTATGTCAAGTTTCTTAATTGCGCGTGAAACCTGATTCTCGGTAATATAAATGTTGTTTAATGACGATGCACCATCAAAAGTTAAATCTGTATCATTGTCTAAAACAGTATTAGAAAAAACGGACGAAAATTTATCAGCAAACATTTGGGCAATTTCTGTACCATTTGTTGCTATCATGTCGCCATTATTCATGACTGTCGGTATAGTGGTGTTACCCTTCCGTCTATCTTTAATGAATCCCCAAAAGCTTTTCGGGTTGGTAGAAATGTTGCATTCTATTTTATTTTTATAGCTTAGAAGACACTGTTCACTTAACTTGTGGGCACGCTCGCGCAGTATTTCATATTCAAGACCGTCACGCGGATTGTTGTATTTACGAAATCTATTTCTTATTTTATTTTTTTCATAGAGCAATTTTATAAGAGAACTACTGAACCAGGCAGGAAATTTTGTAGATTTGGGTTTTAGTAATGGTACGAATGAATCAATAGCACTTTGTATATGTTGGTAAAGAAAATCGGTCATTGCATTAACATTCGGACAGTTACCAAATGAAATATTCCAATCAATGTTCTTTAAGTATGCAATAATCTCACTGTAATCCGCTCTAAACAAGTTATGGCGTCGAGTAAAAATAGGTTTTAGGAATTGAGGAGAATGATTTGATAGGGAAACGCAAATAGGGGGATGCTTAGGATCAATTTTACTAAGTGAATTAAGGGATTTACATACATTTATACCATGACAATTTGCTAAAATAAGATCCAAAGTTCTGTTATCCACATTTACCACGTCATTGTATTGAGAAACATTATTCATGGCCATAAAATCGATAAGTGATAAACCTAGCATAGAATCATAGTTTGAGGGACTACATGGACCAACATTATTTTGCTTGGACCACTTAACAAAACCCAGGTTAAAATCACCTAATATCATTACTTGATCAGATTGATCCATCACAGAGGTTGCATTCTCAAAAAAAGTAGTCAGAAGCTCCAAAGAGACGGGAGGTGGTAAATACACAGCGCAAAAAGATATTTTCTTTGCTACATTATGAGATTTGACAGTAACTGTTATCCATAGATCTTCAGCAGTACTCTCCCAATTAATTTGTCTAACAGAAGGAATATCCCTGGATACCGCGATTAAAACACCCCCGCCGTCTTTTTTGGAACTGGTTGTGCATGAACGATCTTTTCTATAAACAAAGTACCTTTCGTCTATAAGTTCTGTACTAGATACATTACAGCTTAGCCAGGTTTCGGTGAATACAATCAAGTCATAATTACTAATCGAAATATTTCTTAATACATCATCAGTTTTGGTACGCAGACCTCTAGTATTCTGGTAGTATATATTTAGAGACATTTTAATGATAAATAAGTGTACCTTAACATTGTAAAAAATTGGTAATATAGGTTAAGTAATATAGGTTAAACAATTAATTTTAAACTATCTTCGTCTCTTATGAATAAAACTTTACTCTGTTCGTTTTTTCTTGCAAAAATCCTACCATCTCTAACCCAGATAAATTTAAAGCCTGCTTCTTTTGTTTTTAGTCGAGCAGCTGCATGCAAGTGTTTATTTGAGGGAGTGAGATGCTCCGATACAAAAATAGGGATCTTGCGTCCACCTATTCCCAAATGTTTAGAGTTTAACTTGTCCACGTTTTTTTTATTAAATTTCATGACTGCAGCCAATATTTCGTCGCGTCGTCGTTGACTGGAGAGTTTGACAATAACGGAGCGTGGACGGTCAGAGTTTTTATTGTGTTTAGCTATACGAGTCACATGGAGAATGTCTTTGTCTTCAACAGGAGATTCTATAATTCTGCCCAATTGCTCTATCGTCTTGACTAGATTTTCTGAATGATGTTCCGGCATCCCATTTATTTCGAGATTCGGGGATCGCATGATTTGTTCAATGTTGTTCACCTTTTCTGTCAAGGTTTTAACCTGCTGAGATAAGTCTTCATTTTTAGTTACCAGTCCTGCAATAATTTTATTTTTCTTTTTTTTTTCTTTCATTTACAGATTGGAGAAGATCATCATACTGCTTACTAAGAAATGTTTGTGACTCATGAAATCTTAAATAACCAACAGCATGTAACGATATGTCTAAGGAGGGTTCCGTAACTATCAGCGCGCTATTAATAGGTTTTCTTTGAATTACTTCAAAAGTAATTGTCCGATTTCACTCAAAATAACTTTCCTAAAGAGTTTTTAGTATGATCTATATAGATATAGATATATATATATATATATATATATATATATATATATATATATATATATATATATATATATATATATATATATATATATATATATATATATATATATATATATATATATATATATTATTAATTGAGCCGATTACTCAAAAATGGTTGACTTTACAAAAAAAGTTATGTATAAAACCTTGCCTTTATTTTAAAAGACTTATTCAACGATACCCCACACGATGGGATATAATGAAAAAAAAATTCATCCCCACTTCACTTGTATGGGGATGTTAAAACCGAGATCTATACAAATTTATAATTATACTAAATTTTATCCATTTATATTCATAATTACAGGAGCTAGGAGAGCAGACAGACAGACAGACGGATGGACAGAGCGAAAGTATTAAGGGTTCCGGAGTATTACGGAACCTCAAAAAGGACACCAACAGTATATGTATATAATATATAAACCATTAACATAATAATATACACTTACACTTATCTCAGAATTCATGTGCATTTGAAATAAGATACGATATGGAAAGTTTAAACATAGGAGGACGCCGAGTGCTGACACAAACTGAGATAAGGCGAACGTTTTCTAATTAGTTGAGATTGTTTTTCTTTAGAAATACTACTTTAAAGTTTCTTTAAACGAAATGAAATAAAATGAAAAATGCTTACAAAAGTTTATGAAGACTAGTTTTAAATTGAACTTTGATTTGGCGCATTTTGTACGTAACAAGTATCACCCTCAGTACTTAGTTCACAATGCAAAGCTTTTTCCAGTAACAGTCCTTGAATGACATTAAGCCGTCGTGGACCGGAGCGCGGCTGTGTAGGACTCCGTTTGCCGGGGAAGCTCCCATTGTCCCCCGAGAACTCACTAATCTCTGTCATCATCAAAGTAGTAAAACTGAAGTTGTACGAGTTATATCGGGACTTCCAGCCCGATTCAATATCCTATCTACCAATAACTATTTGTTAGAAACGTCAAATTTGTATCGCAAAACACCGGCAAATGGTTGAATGACGACGTTTTTAACAAATAGTTATTAGTAGATAGGTTTTTGAAACGGGCCAGTAAAAATCATTTTTAGATCATTCTACCGTCAACTTACAATTCTAAGGCCTATTCTATATCGGTATTCTATTTCGTGATGATCGGTTAACGGCCCGTTTCAATATCCTATGTACCAATAAATATTTGTTAAAAACGTCAAATTTGTATCGCCAAACACCGGCAAATGGTTGAATGGCGACGTTTTTAACAAATACAAACTATAGGCCTATCTCTAAACTTAGTATTTTCGCCAAAATTTTTGAAAGAATTGTATATAAGCAGGTCTATGCTACAATACAGTCTTGGTTCATCCCAGAGCAGCATGGTTTCTTGAAGGGACGTTCAACCACTTCGAATCTTCTCCTTGCGTATGACTTTGTTAGCTCTTCTATGGACTCAGGCAACCAGGTTGACATTATTTATACTGATTTCTGTAAAGCTTTTGATCGTATCGATCACTGCATTCTGCTTGAGAAGCTCCAACAAGCAGGAGTTCATGGAAACCTGTTTCGGTGGTACCTCCTATATAAATAACCGATCTCAGGCAGTAGCATTAAGCGGATACGTATCATCCTGGATGTCAGCCCCCTCAGGAGTTCCTCAAGGCTCGCTTCTCGGGCCTCTTCTGTTTGCCATATTTTTGAACGATGTGTCATCTTGTTTTCATCATGCTCGTTTCTTATTATATGCCGATGACACTAAAATAATAAAACGTATCACTTCAAGTGATGATAGTCAACTACTGCAAGATGACCTTAATAGGTTTAGTGAATATTGCCGTAAAAATAAACTAGATCTTAATGTCTCAAAATGCTTTGTAGTGAATTTTACGCGTAAACTCCATGTTATTAAGTACAATTACACACTTAACAATCATGCCCTGCTACATAAAAATAAAATCAAAGACCTGGGTGTAATTGTTGATCACAAATTATTATTTGATGAGCACCTTGATTATGTAGTGAAAAAGGCCTCTAGGGCCCTGGGGTTTGTAATCAGGTCCTGCAAAGACTTTAGAACGCTCAAACCTATAAAAGTGCTTTACTGTTCTTACGTACGTAGTGTACTTGAGTACTGTTCTGAAGTCTGGAACCCTGCCTACGATGTTTACAAAAATAGAATTGAATCAATACAGAAAAGGTTTCTTAGATACTTACAATACAAATGTGGTGATAATCTAATTAGTTATGAAACTAGATGTAAAAAATATCATTTTCTTCCCTTAGAGTGGATTTACACAATAAAATTAAAATAAATGTACCCTCTAGATTCTTCCGCACTTTTGTCCCACTTTACATCCCACCCTATAATACTAATTACCGTCGCAATTCGTTTATCTGTAGGTCTACCACACTATTTAACGATTTCCTACGCGATCACTCTAATGCAGATGCTATCTTAATTGAATCTTCTTCTATTAAACGACTTTTAACTGCAGAATATTTCTGTTAATTATAATCAATTAGGAATGTGTGATCAGTTCAGTGATCCAGAGGTTTGATTGAATTTTCTCGAATGTTTTTGTTAGTTTTTTCGTTGATTATTTCATTCCCCTTTTTCTTTTGTATAAAGCTAGCACTCACCTTAATATTTTTGTTACATATCTGTAAAAACTTGTCAATGGCTATCTGTTTCAATTTTGTTGCTACAAAGTTATGTTTAGCTGTAAGTTTTTCTATAGAAATAAAAAAAAAAAAAAAAAAAATAGTTATTGGTAGATTTATTGAAACCGGCCGTAAGTAGTGTTTACGTAAAAGCGTAACAATGAAACAAACAAACTCATATACATATTTATAATATTAGTAAGGATAGATTAATTACAAATGTCGGCCAGTCAATGAAAATAAAAGTAAATATATTTAAGCAAATTATTAATGTAACTGCCAACTGGCAAGTGGCAACCGGATATTACATTAAGTGGCTAATGTAGTAATGTGTAATGCGCTACACTTTCTGTGACGTCAAAGGTTAGACGCGTCACCTGATGGAAGTATCAACTGTCAACCGTCAAGTGATGACAGATCAAATGTCATTAATGAGTTTATTCTATAGATCTAATTGTTTAGTGTGAGCCAGCGGGCAGTGTGTGTGAATAAATTACCTGAGCCGCACATACTTTTAATAATAAAAAAAAGAACAACAATAATAAAATTTGTTTAAACTTCATTTACTACAGTAAAAATAGAATAAAAAAATATTACAAAAAATCGCTGAGGACAGGATTCGAACCTGCGCGGGTAGAACCCATTGGATTTCAAGTCCAACTCCTTAACCACTCGGACACCTCAGCCGTGAAAGTGCCGTCGAAATGACGAGTCGCTTTACAAATGCCGCGAAACCTGTATTTAGTGATGACCGGATACGATGATACGTCATAATATCGCATTAAAGGATGAAATACATACTTTTGTAAATTATAGCTACCTGCAAACAAAAGGATTACAAACTACCAAAATTGATGTGTCATACTTGAGAAATTATACATATACTAATTATTTCTTTATTGTACAATGCTCGGTAAATATTTAAATTGGTAGCGTTATAGTGTACACTTTTTGTTAACAAAAGGATCCGAGCAGGATATAATACAATTCGTGTTAGTTTTTCAATAAAATACAATGTATTCGTAAAGTACATCCCAATAGTCCTTAAATCATAATACAATAGGCATATGCAAAAGAATATATAAAATACATTCTTAAATGCAAACTATTATTGATATGAAAGGTAGCGTCGTCGCCAATTTGAATAACTTTAACTAAATACTCACGGAATATATTAGTAGTCGATGTTGCTTTGACGGTTAACCCAAGTGCAACTTGCTGCTGACGTCAAATCATAGTTTCAGGCATCATGCACTCTGCACAGATCACAAGCTGTTAAACAACTAGGAAACTGTCATAAAGCTGCACTTAAATCTTAGGTAAGATATTATGATGTTCAATTTCAAGCTTCAAGGATGTAGATAATCCTTAATTAGTAATTTTTAGATAACTAATTAACATGAACTATGTGAAATCCGTCGTTGGAAAGAAGATAGAGTGTTTTAGTCAACCTCCCTAGCACACCTCGTCGCCATAAGCGACAGAGTCCAAAATATTTCATAAAGTTGATTTCACACTTGATATGTTTTGGCAGGAATTTAAAAGTGTACCGTAGTTGTTTTTTTTCTATTTCTTCCTTAAAATTGTGTTATTTCGGCTCTTAATGTAATATTGGTAAAATATTATCCATTAAATTAAGTGTGAGCTAGAGCTACTACTTCAAAAAACCGCGCTATTTTGTGTTCTCTCCAAAACTCCCTAGGAAGATTCGGTAAAGCGTCTACGACTTTACTGAATCGACTGACTTTATCTGACTAATCATTGACTGCACTGACGATTTACTAGGACTTTGGATATAGAGAAACGGTGTTGCTTGAAAACATATACGAGAATACTTTTTCCCGTCTTTTTAACTTGACCTTGGCAATAAATACTGTTTAAGCTATAGCTTCTATGACCATTGCCAGTGCAACAAAGTTACACGCTTTACACTGTCACACGCCTGACGCGTGTGGAGACGTCACGTCGTGGAGCGCGAGTCGAAGCGCGTGTCCAATCTCGTCGGTCACGCTGCCGCACGAGCCGCACATCTGCGAACATTCACATAACAGAACTAATTTGTTTACTTTCCGTTAATTGTCGCTTCACAGAATACATATACTATAATTACCTACTGAAGGTGTCAATCTTAAAAGCCCCGATAGGCAAACGGCTTGTCAAGCAAGAAAATCCTTTTGTTATCCGGTGCCAACCCGAGCAACCCACACTGGTGGGTCTCTGCGTGCCAAGCTAGCTCTGCCTAGCGCGTGCGGGCGAAATATAATGTTATTTATTTTTATGATAAAATAGCCTATTATCATTACGCATTATTATTTACATCTGTAGAAGGTAGAGTGCGTAGATACTATCGACTGCGTAATGTTTGGTCAGGTGTGTGTATGTGTGTCACTCGCTAAACGTCTGCCGCACCGGGGGCTCCTTTAGGCATATCATTGACTTTCATTAATAGATAGCACTTTAAATTACTAATTAAAGTATTTGTAATATTAAAAATACTTTATTCGATGACGCGTCCGAAAGATCTTTCTTGAATCTTTAGTGAACGGGTACACATATTCACTCATCAATTATTTCATATAGCCGCGCCGGGATTGTTCTTTTTTTCTCATAGACCATTTTTAAATTTCGTTGATTCAGGTGGACTCACTGTAGCTTTTGGCATACGACTTAACCGATCTAACCCTTTATTTTTCACTTTAAAATAGAAGTTCAGCCGTCCTTTGCAGCCTGCCGCTCCGGGCAAATTATGCGCATCAAATTATGCGAAATAAACTATTTTGCCGTAATTTAGTTTTTACTTATAGCATAGAGAACTTACAAACACACACAATAACGTACAATACTTAGCAATAAAGTTCGGTTGGCAACCCTGTAATGGTACGAGCGGGTGAAGTCAAACCGACATTTTAGTTTAGTTCTTCACTATCGAAACTTTCGTGTAAACCCCCGTACCCCGTCGGGTATCCCGTGGACCCTAGAGGGTCTACCTGGATCACTTTAGGAATCACTGTTCTAGTATCTAGATGGTTTGTTTAATTAATGAATTTCCTACGCCGTCGTTGAGTTACAAAAACTTGTCATCTAAACTTGGACTACTGGTCCAAGTCCAACTGGTCCCTCGTATTAATAACAACTAGTAGTAGCCCATAAACGTTGATGAAGTCGAGCACATTACGTAGACCGTCTCATTACTGGCGGGCAAAAGAAAAACAACGCACGACGGAGCAAAATGTCTACAGGCGCCCCTCCGCGTGAGTCTTAAGCGGGTATTCCACTACACGGTAATCAGTGTAATAACACTTAGGGCGGTTAGGGAGGTCAGTCGTCACGCGGGTAGGTAGGTAGTTGTTTGTGATTGGAAGTTGTTTGAGTACTTAATTTAGAGAATTTACGATTATGTAGGTCTCACTCAGTGAGCGAGGGATAGAGAATAAATATATATATATAATATAATTCCTCCTCTCCCATTCTTAAATAGTTTTTAAAATCCACTGGTGATCACAGAGCATTGTTTCCGCACATTGACGTACGACATTGAAGTACTTTTCTCTTAGTTTCAATCGCCATGATACGTCTCTATCCGCGTTCACACACATTTCATCACATTCAGACTGTACACAGAGAGTGAGGGGCCGGTATTCAGTATAATAAACGACGGGGCCACGCTCACCCTGACTACCGGGCCCTGAATATCGTGTAGTGAAATACCCGCTATAGCGGCAACGCTATAAGTAGAGGCAATATTAGGTAGATAAAGCCTACTCATATTTAATTACTTTAGTTATTACTTATCAAAATATAGTGTTCTATTTTTAATACAATAGTCAATAAGTAGACTTTAGTAGATACAATTGCTTCGATAGGCTTGGAAAATAATTTGATAATTGTTTTGGGCACGAATCGTTGTGAAAAAGTAAATATTATGATAGTTAATGAGACTAATAAGACTTACGAAGACAAACCTTAGCTTAGAAGATGAGTGATATGGTCCAGTAGATAGGTGGGTAGTGGGGTAGTTCTAAACGGACTAGTCGTGGAACTGGAAGTTATTGAATCCGAGACGACACTAGCCGGGCCCCCACGGCCACTCCCCAGAACCCTTGATGTGTAACATGAGTGTGGGCTGACAAACTCTAGTTAAATAATGACTTCAATTAACCTAATCAATAAATATTTTGTTCACATCGGCACTGACCTTGCCGCAAAAATAAATCCATCCGCCACACCTACATAAATAAGAACCTACTCACCATCAAACTACATTGTTGTCTATGAAACGGATATGGCGGAGGTAGAACGTACTATAACTAGTCAAGAGTTCAGACTCGGCAGCTGAATGGGATAATATCTCTCCATCAATAATAAAAGCTTCTAAGGCCGCTCTTACTTCCCCTATTACTCACATCTGTATCTTATCTATAATTAATGCATGCATTTTACCCAAAGCCCTCAAAATAGCTCTAGTCCACCCGATGCATAAGCAAGGAGACAAGAGCGAGTTTTCTAACTATAATCCGATTTCAGTTTTATCAGTGCTGTCGAAGATCCTGGAAATAATTTTGAATAACAATCTTGTAAAATTTATAGTAAAACACAAAATTATAAATATATCAAACAACCAAATTCGGTTTTAGAACAGGTATTTCGACAGATAATGCCGTTGCAGTTCTCACACAAGGAATTACTACTAAATTAGACATTAACCAAAAATGTTCTGGCGCATTTCTTGATCTTTCCAAGGCCTTCAATTCCGTATCAATCCCTATCCTTCTTGGAAAGCTTGAGCGTTGTTCCGTACGCGGGGACGTTATGAAAATTTTTCGTAACTATCTCCAAGATCGCATGCAATGTGTAAAAATCGCGACATATACTAGTGACTTAGAGCATATAACCTACGGCATACCACAGGGCAGCATCCTAGGACCAACGCTTTTCCAATTGTACCTGAACGACTTAAGTGAACTTCTTCTTTACTTACCATCATGCGATATATTTGCTTACGCGGATGAAACAGCACTCCTCGTTTATAGTAACACTTGGAAAGATGCCAAAAATAATACTGAAAATGCTCTAAATTGTCAGGGATTGGCTTGCGGAGAACTTACTTACTTTAAATATTAAAAAAAAACTAATATAATTGCTTTTTCTTTAACTCCGTCAGCCGCCCCGACAGATGACCTATCTAGCATTATAGAACACACTGGTAAACCTCCTTCAACTAAATGTAGATGTACCACTATTAAAACTACTCTGACAGTAAAATACCTAGGAGTTCACATAGATGCAAATTTAAATTGGCGTTCTCAAATTTCAGCTCTTAACTCCCGAGTTCGTTAATTATATTTTTAAAATCATACGGCAGGTGGCTAACTTCAATTTCACAAGGATGATCTATTTAGCATTGTCCACTGCACATGTGACCAATCAATTCTGGCATACTGCATTCCCATCTGGGATGATGCTGGTACAGGTATAATGTTGACACTTGAGAGAGCTCAAAAAGCTATTTTAAAAGTAATGACCTTAAAATATATAAGATTCCCCACAGACTGCCTATATTCTGAATGCAAAGTGTTGACAGTCCACCAACTTTACATTATACGCACAATCCTTAGAAAGCACGCTAGCTTGCCACTTGACCCAACGGTCTTGGAGCGACGCTCATGTGTCAAAATCTGTCATATACAAAAATATAGGACAACTTTCGCTGCTCGTCAGTATAATATACTCTTAGCAAACATTTATAATAAAATTAATTCACTTATTTCAATGTATCTACTTTCAAAGTTTGACGTAAAGAAATTGACTACCACATACCTCCTTAAGCTATCTTATCAACAATCCGAAAATTTGTTAGTCGTTACTACTTAATAATCAATTGCATACATAATCAGTTTAAACACACACGCCCTCGTACAAAAACTAGAACACATTCCACACACTCTTGCACCCTAGCAGTACCCAGTTACTGAACCTAAGACATCGTCGTAGGGCTAGGGAGCATGCACTGTTCGCACACTCACACACACACACTTATACCCTAGCAGTACCTAGCTACGAAACCCAAGACGTCGTCGTAGGGCTAGGGTGCATGCACTGTTTGCACACTCACACACACACACTTGTACCCAGCTACTGAACCCAAGACGTCGTCGTAGGGTTAGGGTCCACGTACGTACTCAACTAGACACACATACACACAAATACACACACACACTTTTTTATTTCATTATGGTTTTCTTCTCTTTCTCTTACTAACTACCCAATAAACATGTTACATGTCTGCTTTTAAAAAATGTTTCAAATATGGAGCACTGAAATGATGTTATAATAAGCAGCAACAGAGGGAATCCCTGACTCCGATATAACAATATAATAGTTTCGAAGTCAGAGATCTACTAAACAGTGTCGTCATCTTTCTTAAGCCCTGAGCTTATTTTTGTATTGTGATGTTGATTATCTGCTATAATATTATTTCTTTAACTGTGAAATTGGCCAGATTTACCCAGATTTAAGCTTTGAGTAAATAAATGATTATTATTATTATTATTGAATCGGAAAGCGTGTGATGGGCCAGGCATATGGCATACTGACGGACTAGATGTTGTCCGCGACTCGCGACTTCGTACGCGCAACAGGAAATCTCGCGGGAACCGAACAATTTGCCGCGACAAAAAGTAGTCAATGTCCTTCTCCGTGTTCTGATCTATATCTGTGCCAAATGTCATCAAAATGGGTCCTATAGTTTCGGACCCTATTCAATGCAAACAAACAAACAAACAAACAAATCTTTTCTCATTACATGACCCACGTCTTCTGCCTTATAGCAATTAAAACTACATACATTATTATACTCAGATTCGAATTATTCTAAACTTAAACATATTTAAAACTAGCTTTTGCCTGCAGCTCAGCCCGCGGTAATATAGTATCCCACAGGAACACTACTTTTTCGGGATAAAAAGTAGCCTATGTGTCAATCCAGAGCTCAAACTCAGTAGTGTTTGCGTGAAAGAGTAACAATCATCCATCCATCATCCACCCATCCATCCATCCTCACAAACTTTCATACTTTTAATAGTAAAGTAGTAGGGTCAGATTCGGCTAAATTACCTATAAGGTCATTGTATTTCTCTTTTACACAGCAATTAAGTGACATTTAAATAGGTGTCATTATGCTCTCCTGTTCTCTTGTTCACGTTTAGAATAAGTTTGATCTGAAATAAGTTTGTATATTGTGTTATAAATCATAATTTAACTTAGTTAGAGTTAAGCCTAGCGCCGCCTTTTTTATGTTAATATAGATAGCAAACTGGAAGTTAGTCCTAACAATAGTGACAAACTACCGGAGAACTAACTCATTACCTAACTTCATATTGCAACTTCTATTCACGAACTCCGTAACACCAAAGTAACTCCCGACTCCGCGTTAGATCTTCGAGTAAACACCAAAATAATATTTTGTATCATCATTATTTTATGGAAGTTAACTTATTGAGGTAAAGTTTTCGAAATGTACTTTTTTAAGGCGATGAATTTACGCGTTCGGTATTTTCGAGATGTCCAGAGTACTGTAGTTGTTAATGACTGTGCGTTTATGCCAAGTCCACTAGGTGTTGGGGAGAATAAAAAAACAACATTCTCAGACAAAAGATAGAAAAAGCGTACTTATGTCTAGTGATCGGTGATGTGAAGTTAGTGGCGTGTGAGGCGACCTGCGCATGCGCATGCGCAGGTCGCACACGCGCACGCCCACTTCAGGTTGATATCTACCGGTGTTGAGTTTGCGGGATGCGCAACAGACGCTGACAGTAGTCTAATGAAATTGACCCCAAAAGGCACTACCGCCACTTCGGTATCGAGACTGAAAGATAAATAGAACTCAGAAACATCACTGTGAACACAACTGATGTGGCTTCAAAGCTTTACATAAAGGTTATCGCTCAAATTATTTGTAGTGATAGTTAAGTTTAATTCTATGAACTGTGTGAGCAGATGGATGTAGTTAGAACATGCGTGACTTGCGATATCCACTCAATGCTTAAGGCCCTGTTTAGACACAGCGGAAACTGCGCGGTCGAGAACTGTGTGTCAATGTTGTGGATTAACCGCACGCAGCGCATTACAAAGGTCTCGTATTACAACGTTGACACTAAACCGCGCGAATTAAGCACGGGAATCGCGCGATTTCCGCTGAATCTGGACAGAGCCTACTACTTATCGTCACGTACACGTCTCTAATGTATTTAGATTTCTCTCTGTTGATGGACACTGCATCAAGCGCTTACGTGTGCTATAATCGAATCTGTTGCTTGCCAGCATCCGTCTGCTGCGTAACCGGTATAAATAATCAGTTTCTGTTAGGTTACACAATCTACTGATAAGTGTCGGATAGCTTATTTGCATGTATTGATTTTATCTATCTCTATGTAAGGTTAATACGATTTAACAAAAAAAGATTGACATCTTTTTTTGTTAAATCTCACTGACGTGAGAATATAAATGAAAGCCTTAAAATGTCGTTCTAAATCTCGACTCGAAAGTGTCTAGTTTAGCAGCGTCAAAAATTCAAGGAATTGTTTTGTTTCAAAGAAACACTTCAACTGCTGCAGCAACCTTGTAATTTTATTTGTCTTCAAAAGAAACAAGCAAACACTCCATGGGCGGCCTTGTACCTCGCGCAGGGCGGGCGCGGGCTGGCGTGAACTTTCACACGGAAGGCGGCGGCGATCATTCAATTGGGGGCAGCAGCGGGATTGAAAAATTGCCGCCGGCCATCCGCAAACAGTTGCTGGCCAGTTGTTAGGGCCGCACATACTGCGACCGCTACAATATATTTTAGCTGTATGTATTTCCACATCAGTAAAGAGATATAAGTAAAGGATTACTCACCTGCTTACTGCCTGATGGTCTCGCACACATACTTCTATTAGTGTACTAAGCATTTTGAATGACTATAACCCCCGAGGGAAACGAAAAAGAAGTCATGTAGTAAAAGGACAGGACTATTGTAGATCGCTAGGTTGATAAAAGTTTATTATAAAACCAGTTCTAAACCACGTTTTTATATGAAACCTGTGCTTGTACTTGTACGGGTTGTACCTAATGACCTCCTGTTCCGACAGTCGACGCTAGCACTATTACACGTATAAGCTACTGAAAGATTATAATTTACAATAAAATATTTTTATTCAAATAAAATGAAATGAGTAATATTCACTCTAATTTCTTAATTATTAGAATTATTCCAAAGCGATACAGATAAAAAAAATATCGACCTCGCTGTCGCTTGTACTAAACGGTCGCGGGCCGCGGACCGGCGGGGCACATATGGGGCAGTTATTGGGCACAATGACTGTCACTCTTCATGTCCCGTTCTCATGGACTTTCTACATCAATCCCAGTGACGGACATACACACATACAATCTACATAGCATGACAGTGCGACCCTAGCAACACTTAAGTGACACTGACCTGTAATAATGTATTAATTTAAATGATGCCAGTATCCCAGTGCCAATTGAATGTCTGATGACTTTCAAATCAATCTTCATCTACACGTACCATGACCGCATCACACCGACCGACGCGACATGGTAAGGTGGTCAAGCTGCGTGCCGCACATCGCAACCACGACGCAACCGGCGGCACCGAGTATTTATACCGGTAATTCATATTAAAGATCGACATTTTTCGGTACCACGTTGCAACGACAAGATGCCACAGCTTGACTACATTCTGTTGCGTCGCGTCGTCCGTGTGGTGTGGTTGTGGTTAAAGGCCCATATTTAATATTATCATTTATGATTTACACTATTAGTATTCAAACTGAAGCAATTCTATACCTCAATTAGTTACTAATCTGGCGCTTAAGCATATAAAAACACTATCTATATGATATAATATTGTCATACGAGGAAAACTCTCGACCAACGACCAGTCAGACTTGCACTGCATATTAAAAACATTGTAGCGAGTTTACCTCATCTATGTAAGCGTGTGTAATGATTGCCCGGTATTATAGCATGAACCAAAAAATGCAAAAAATGGCAAAAAACGGACAAAAAGTGCCTGCGCGGGCGATGCGCGGTCGCGGACCCCGAGCGCATTCCTGCGTAATTATACCGCGAGCTACCTGTCCGTTTAGCTCATTGTGAGCTGATGCTTTATACGTCACATTCCTAGACGAGATCGAACATATCTCCCTGACTGAAGTCCTACCCCAGTGTGCGTAGTCGTTAGCGAACTTTCTATAAGTTCAAAATACGTGTGGTTACTTTCTATCATGGAACAAGAAAAGTCAACAGCACATGTGAGATTTACAATTTCCTTTTATGTCACTTTCGGCCGAATACGGAAACGCTAGTTTAAAAGTTAAGCCCTCCTATTGACAGGCTGTCGCTGTCTTTGTTAGCTGAAATTACAAGGACGTCATGCGACTTGAGCGTCACTTGATTCAACCTGTTTCACAATTTTCTAATAAGTGTCGGATAGCTTATTCGGAAGTTTTGTCGCTGCTTACTTTATATTGAGCGACAGAGACAAAACATGCAAATAAGCTATCTGACACTTATCAGTAGATTGTGATAAGGCCCTTAGTAAAGGCTCTATACTAAAATAGAGTCTATTGATCGCTGGAAAATGTTGTTTCTGTTGTTTGATTTGGTTTTAATACAACATCATTGTTTCGTTGTTACAGGTCGAAAAGCGACATGGCGTCGCTCCAAAGAATACTGCTAGTAGCTGCTTTTCATTTAGCAATCTGCGGAGCCGGTGAGTGTCTCGCATTCTACTCGCATGCAACTCTTCATCCACCACCTAATACTCTATCTAACGTCGGTGGGGTTAGCAGGAACAATTGACAGCTACGTATTCGTAACGTTATCGATAGGGGATTGTATGAACAATAAGACAGCGCGGCGCGAGCGCTCGGCCCATACAATTGACATTCGACAACATAACATAGCTGTCAATTACTCCCTCTTGGGCTACGTGTTATCTACCTCAATAATCTATAAGCTACATATATTGTCAGTAGTAAATGACACTTTAACGGCATACTTCATGTACTCGGTACTTGTGACTCATTGTTGTCTGTGACTATCGATCGCTCTACTTCCTAAAATTGGGGTTACAAGTTTGAAGTTATAACTGTTACTTAAAATATGAGTCATCTTTTACTTTTGTGGGTTGTTCCTAATAAACAAAGAACAATATTTTTGTATGAAGCCCGTCCCCACCGTTGTAGCGCTACCACACATGCTTAAAATTAAAGGGCTTGTATAATACCAAAAACAGAATTAAATAAAAATTTAGGTGGGGCTTCAAAGGGAATACATGAAACGTGATTTGTCGTTTGTACGGAACCGTTCGTGCGCGAGTTCCACTCGCGCTTGGCCGGTTTTATTGTATAGTTGTATGTAATGTTGGTGGTGCATCTATTGCCCGGAATCTGCGGGCGGCGGGCGCGCAGCTCGCGGGGTCAAGGCCCGCTGGTTATGTAACGAATTTAGCAGACCCACGTCAGTAGCGTACTCCGCGATCTCGACCTAAAACAAAAGAAATATTAACAAGCAGTATAATTATGCACAAAAACATCAACAAACATTATGTAAAAAACCGGCCCAGTGCGAGTCTGACTTGCGCACGAAGGGTTCCGTACCAAACGCTCAAAAAACAAGTTTGTTGTATGGGAGCCCCGCTTAAATATCTATTATAGCGGTAACAGAAATACATCATCTGTGACAATTTCAACTGTCTGTCTTTCACGGTTCATGTGATGCAGCCTGGTGACAGGAAAACGGACAGACGGACAGCACAGTCTTAGTAATAGGGTCCCGTTTTACCCCTTGGGTACGGAATCCTGAATATCTTTGTAAATAAATGAAGTGCGTCAGACCGCTTGGCGCTGGTTTTCCCAGCGCTGAGCGCGCGATGACTCAAACCAATTATATTTTGTAAGTCTCGCCGAGAATGCACGCTTGAGGGTGTTAAATATTAGGTCATTACATATGAAATTGGCGTTTTGTAAAGGAGGAACATAAAGTCATTTTTTTTAAACATAATATATTTATTTAACCAAAGTATATATCATTGCTATCTATGCACTTTTGCCATCTCATAGGTATAGTTCATTGATTCCTTTATTAAAAAAACCACTCGGACAGGAATCAATAAAATCTTTGAAGGCACTTTGGACTGCCCCATCGGAGTTGAATTTTTTCCCTTGCAAAAAGTTATCCAAATTTCGAAAAAAATAGTAATCTGTTGGAGCAAGGTCCGGGGAGTACGGTGGATGTCTTAGACATTCCAATTGAAGCTCCTCTAATTTGGTAGCCGTCTGTTGCGTAGTATGTGGTCTAGCGTTGTCCTGAAGCAGCAGTGGCCTAGAGCGAATGACCAACCTCGGTTGTTTAGCAGCTAGATTTTCCATTATGATTTGCAGTTGCTGGAAATAGACATCTGCCGTAATCGTCTGGCCAGATTTAAGAAAGCTGTAGTGAACGACACCGGCACTAGTCCACCAAACGCTCGCAAGTAACTTTTTTTGAGTCAATTTTCGCTTGGGGCAGGCTTTGGCTGGTTCGCCAGGGTTCAGCCATTGTGATGAGCGTTTCCGATTATCGTACGGGATCCACTTTTCATCACAGGTAATGATTCGATTTAAAATCCTTTCATTATTGCGCCGGTTGAGTAATGTAATGCAGCAGTCGACGTGCGTTTGTCGGTTTGCTGCACTCAATTCATGAGGTTTGAACCTTTCAAGCTTTTTCACCTTTCCAATTGCTTCAAGTGGATTAAAACAGTTTTATCACTAACACCGCAGCCTGCAGCTAACTCGGACGTGGTTTGTGATGTATCCGCTTCCATAGCCTTAATAGCCTTAAATTCTGCATTATCTTTGTTCTCTTTTTTCAAAGTTTTTCCGTAACGAAAAAACCTCACGCTCCGTGCATCGTCTAACGTCGTTTCAGTTCGGCAGTCTTCGACACGGCGTTGTGTGCGTGCGATTAGACGTATTGTACGACTCTACGAAACTCGCACGAATCGAGACGAGCTGCTCCGAAATCGGACGAATACATAAGCAGCTGTTTATGAGAAAGTAATTGTAAAAAATAATAATTTAAAACCCACATGTATTGTAAAATAATAAAAATATTTTAAACAATATTAACTTTTTATTTATTTAATAAAAGAAAAATTTGTTTTCTTATCGGTCACCACGCTCAAAAAGTGTAACTTGAATTAATATCAAAGAAAAAGAAATACTGCATAAATAAAATAAAATAAATAAATAATTATAATTGCATAAGTTGATACAAAATGCTATGCAATAGCTTTACCGCGGCAGTCCCCGAGTGCCACACGTCTTTTTTTATAAAACTGACTAGGAAACGATCATATGGATCGCCTGATGGCAAGCGATTACCGCCGCCCATGGACATCTGCTACACCCGTTACAACTTACAAGTACTTTCCCGGTTCTTAAAATCCCCAACACCCCCTCGGGCTAACGGTAACCTCACTCACTCGGTAAACCTAACGCATGCCGGTTTTCTATGAAGCCGTGACATTGATAGGGCGGCCGGCCCATTCTTGCCGAAGCATGGCTCTGCATGACTTTTGGCAATGCTCTATTTACAAGGTTAAGAGTGAAAGCGTGATGAGTGTAGGCGCGGGGGACAATAACGAGGGGGGCGGGGGGAGCGAGCCGGCGCGGCGGCATTCCGACACCCGGGGCGGTGTGCAGGGCTGTCACATGCGTGTGCCGCGCGAGTATCAAATTAGTGAGGGTATTAGACAAGGACGCAGGGCAAACGATCAGCGGATGATGAACCTACTGTAACGTGTTCAAGGGGCCTAGCAGGAACATTTGACAGCGGCATAAACGTAACGTTATCGAATGAGAATTGTATGAAAAATCTGTCAAAATCATGACTACGATTACGATTACGACTACGATTGCTGCAACGTAGCTTACGTTACAGCAATCGTAGTCACGGAGGAATATACTAGTCATATATTCATTAATTGATTATATTGATTCATTTTGCACGTTGAAACCTCTCACGGACAGAAGCATCTTTCAAATGCATAATAATATATTATATGGACGCTTTACACCACGTCAGTCTGGCCCCGTGCTAAGTATCCGAAGAACTTGTGTTACAGGTACCAGTCAACGGGAAGTAAATTTAATATTTTTATACTATACATATATTTAAGATTTTTATTATATTATACACATATTTAATACACATCCATGACCCAGGAACGCAGAATAACTATTTTGTTCCTTCGGCGGGATTCGAACCCCCGGCTTGAGCTCCAACGCGCTTAACCACTGAGCCACAGAGGTCGTCAATTCTTGAGTTCGTTGAATCAGTCACACTCACAACTCACAAGTCACTAGAATACAGCGTAGGCGTATCTCACGCGCTCATCGCTCATCTGAGGTATGCAAAAACTCATCCCCGAATGTTGTATGGAATGCAGAAAAGCTTGTTCACCAAAAACTCATCCCCGAATTTTGTATGGAATGCAGAAAAGCTCGTTCACCAAAAACTCATCCCGAATGTTGTATGGAATGCAGAAAAGCTCGTTCTCCAAAACTCATCCCCGAATGTTGTATGGAATGCAGAAAAGCTCGTTCACCAAAAACTCATCCCCGAATGTTGTATGGAATGCAGAAAAGCTCGTTCACCAAAAACTCATCCCCGAATGTTGTATGGAATGCAGAAAAGCTCGTTCACCAAAAACTCATCCCCGAATGTTGTATGGAATGCAGAAAAGCTCGTTCACCAAAAACTCATCCCCGAATGTAGTATGGAATGCAGAATAAAACTCATCCCCGAATGTTGTATGGAATGCAGAAAAGCTCGTTAAAAAAAACTCATCCCCGAATGTTTTATGGATTGCAGAAGAGCTCATTCACCAAAAACTCATCCCCGAATGTTGTATGAAATGCAGAAGAGCTCGTTCACCAAAAACTCATCCCCGAATGTTGTATGAAATGCAGAAGAGCTCGTTCACCAAAAACTCATCCCCGATTGTTTTATGGATTGCAGAAGAGCTCATTCACCAAAAACTCATCCCCGAATGTTGTATCGAATGCAGAAGAGCTCGTTCACCAAAAACTCATCCCCGAATGTTGTATGGAATGCAGAAGAGCTCGTTCACCAAAAAAACCCATCGTAAATATTGATGAAGGCCGAGTCGGAATTATATGAACAAGTTCCTTATTCTTGCAAAAATTGATTATGTTAGAGTTATATTTTTTGATTAGAGCAAATGAAAAATCAAGGATACACAATTAATACGTTTAACAGCTTTAATCATCCGTTTTACACTTTTCGAGGATTATTTTACAATATTAATTTTTAATTTAGAGGGTTAATTACGGCATTCCTATAATGACTAATAAGTCTTAGTACAGATAGGTATGTAAGGTATTATTACCTCATAGCTATATCGTGTTAGTGACTTCAACTTGAGTTGATGAGTTATTCAGTAGCAGATGTCATTACTGATAGATGAGAGATCAATGTAGACAAATGCATGTGATCTCATTACGTTTTTGTGCGCAGGCGGAGGGCGCGCAGGTCGCAGTGAAAGTTACAGCGGACCGTTACCAACAACAGTTAGCGCCGCACTGGCCAGTGGCCGGCACCTATCGGCTACCGCTTTTTACGACGACGCCCGCTGTGGCTCAGTGGTTAGCGCGTTGGCGCTCAAACCCGAGGTTTGCGGGTTCGAATCCCGCCGAGGGAACAATACGTTTTCTGTGTTCCTTGGTCATGGATGTGTATTAAATATGTATATAATATAATAAAAATATTAAACATAATTGGTATAATATGAAATTATTAAACATACTTCCTGTTGTCTGGTACCTGTAGGCTGCAACACAAGTTCTCCGGATACATAGCACGGGACCAGTTTGACGTGGAGCGAAGCTTCCATAGATATTATATTATTTACTGCCGAAAATCTAAATTAGAATGGTTCGTAGAGGTTCTCTCTAAAATACATTTTCGAAAATAGACTCTTAAATGTTTAATGCGCTCTTGGCTCTGGCTCCGGTTAGCGAGAAATTAGCAGAAATCAATTTAACGGAAATAATTTGACGTGACATCATATTTATACTTTTAGTGGATATTAGTAGTTCTATGACCGTTTCATGTCGTCATTAGTGACGCAATCTAAACTTTGCTTATCAATATTTCATAAAATTGTTTTCCGTTTGAAAAGACATCAATCAAGGACTGTCGACTGACCAGTGAGTGACCACGGAAATGATGCTCCGAAATTTTCTGTCCCATTGACCCTAGGGTCGAGAGGTTAACCTCAGGGCGGGACAAAGGCGCGGACGGACCCTTTACATCCCTCGCGATCCTACGTGAGGCCTCTTATCGGCTGAGCGTATTATGAGCGTAGGTACCTACTACGTAAGAATATTTTACGATTCAATTTGTTTGATTACATATTGTATTGTCAATCTATTCCTCGACACGCCCAGTGATCGATTGACGATTTTTAAAATAATTGCGATGTTTCCCATGTGCCAGGCCAGCTTTGGCTGATGATGAAGATGTACCCGGAGCCTGTGTAATGACGTTGTAGACTGTAGTACAGCGGGCTTAGCATGGCGATCCGAAGAAATAATTTTAAAGAAGAAATATTCTATCCAAAAAAGTTCGTCGCAAAATAGTTCTTAATTCATGGTAACAAGGCCGTCAATAGAAGTCAATATTTCTAAATAGCCATATTTTTAAAATGGCTGCCGGGAAAAATGAGGAAAAATCTCTCAAAATGATAAAAATTTCAAGTAAATGACTGAACGTAATGAAACTATTTGTCTTGGACCGCTATGATGTGGAGTAGTTGACATTATTGTAAGACTATTTGACATTGAACTCAGAAAACGTTTCTACTTTATCTGTCAAAAGAGGCCATTTTGTGAGCTCATGCTCGGCAAGAAAAGAAATGTTGTTTCTCATATCGACGATGCATCGACCTTGCTGCCTTACAATAAGAACTATATTCCTCCGAATCAATCTGTCATTTTGTCGATTCTTCGGTGATTCTAGGATGTGCATGCCAAGCCTGCAGTAGTAACTTGTAATGAACGTACTCAAGTGATGGCCGGGAGTTGAATAACACAGGATGCCTGGCGCCAGTGACCACTCCGGCAGCCGGCAGCTGGCGCCTGGCACGGTGTAATCAGCGCATCAAATCTTTACTCTAACGTGAGTGGCGACATATTATTAATCTATACCAATATAATATTATTATAAAGAGGACAGATTTGTTTTTTATAATTAAATTTGGCACAAATATAGAACAGACCAAGGGGAAGAACTTAGACAACTTTTTATCGTGGCAAAATGTACGGTGCCCGCAGGAATATGTTACGCGCGCATGTCACGGGCAACATCTAGTTAATGATCATTACTCTGATAACTTACACCCGTATCATTAGTTGTTCCCTCGACATTTCCTCCAGTTGACTCAACCTCAATCCATGAAAATTGTATCATTAGTTCAAATAAATGTCCTCGACTTGAGGAAATTCCTTACGCGAGTCGAGGAATCCACTGTCAAACTTATGGTACCTCAGGACGTGCCCCGAGGCTCTCTCGAGCGTGTATTTCCGACATTTATATCAATTCTTTTTATAAACAGAGTGGAATTATTTAAAGCAATTACGCAATAACAGAGGGATACTTATTCAAAGAGAAGCATGGAGGATTTTTTGGAGTTTCTGGATTACCTTTACGAAACTTAACGTGAAAATATGAACGAAAATTTTAACATGGCAATATAAGTTAGGGGTTCACAGGTTCACAGACCACACTTCACATACATCACAATGAGGGAGAGCTTTTTGCAATATGAGGACCGTCGTGCTACCAAGCGCCGCCTGGTGACAAAAAAAGAATCGAAAATTCTTATTGACCGTTTTTGATACCACTTACGCCACCAGATGACGCTTTGTGTGAGTTGGGTCTGCCTAGCGGCAGAAAAAATGTCAAAAACCCTCATTGACAATGACACTGATGTTAAATTTGAAATTACTTTTTTTTAAAACGAAGGGTTATAGCATCATTCTGCCAAATTTGCATCGAGTTTTAATGGTAACTATCGGTGTTGACATAAAAAATATATTTTTCTATGAAATTATCTATGACGATCTACCCTCTCTCTACTTTACCTCCACTCAACCTTACTGAAGGAGCAAACAGCTGAGGTAGAAATTACGTTTAAGAATATCAAATTCGAGGAACTTCATAAAGATACATCAGCTGACGTTGAGTCGAGGCGGATTATAATTTTAATCCATTGTCTTATCAATAAAACTGCTAATTCTTTTTTCGAGATTCGAGGGGACTCCTTTGTTAGATGTCCCTGATCAGAGATCGGACTATCTCAATTCTCGATTAATTAAAAAAAAATGTAGATTATATACAGTTCTCCAATGTAATAGATACGACAGGTGAAGATCTGGAAAACGAAGTAGAAGCAATTGTTGTACGTTGAGTTTATCACTGCATACAGTTTAGTAACAAATGTGCTGGGAACAAATCCCTCCACCAACCCATGGCCCTATCAACCGTCTTGGTTATACGGGCCGAAACATGGGAATGCGCACCCTACTGTCCTGGGTCCTGCCCTTCAGGTGCGCAATTCTTGATTCCCTACAAGTTCTTTAGTCTCTTTCTATTTGTCCCTAAGTCCTTCTCCCCTTTCTGGGGCGGACAACACAGATGCGACTTCGGTGTCTTCCGGTAGCGCGTACTGGTTCTACCATCTAGGTTTTCTTCCTTATTCGCCTCCAATTATTGCCCTCTCTTGGCGTTCTAGTCCACTTCTTATCCTGTGCCATAGTCGCGCGTATTCCCGTAGCCGTCCGAAGTTCGCCGCCGTGGAAACGAGGTCGCAGTAGTAGGCCGGACCCTCTCCAAAGACTTCGATCCCATCCAAAAGCTCCCTACGCGCCTCCCCGTACAGAGGGCATTCCCAGATAGCGTGGTGTACGTCTTCCTCTGCGGCTTCGCCACAGTAGCATGACCCCACGTCGGAAAGATTCAATCTGTGAAGCCTCCCTCTGAAACAGCCGTGACCGGTAAGTAGCTGCGATGTTTCATAGTCAGGCTCTATCCAAGTTGCCTTGGAATGAGCCTTCACGTCCGGAAAGAACCGATGTAGTTCTCTTCCCCGTGCCGATGAGTCCCAACGCTCCTGCCATAGGGCATAAGCGGACTCAGATTCCCTGAGTTTCGCACTCCGAAGCTCTTCCTTGGTAATCGCGGTCTCGCGCATCACACCTAGTCTGCCAGCACGTATTACCTCGAGGTCGGCCGGCAGCACCCCTGCCAAAATTGCCAGGGCGTCAGTGCTCGTCGTGCGATACGCCTTGGTCAGAAGGATCAAGGCGTGTCTCTGGGTGCGCAAGAGCGCACTCCGCACAACGTGAAGGGTCGCCCGCTCGTACCAACATGCTGCCGCATAGGTTACAGTAGCTACAAAGGTCCCCTGGTACAGCACCCGAAGAGCCCTGTACCTAACCCCCCATGAGCTAGCCGAGACTCGCGACATCTTGCCGAAACAATTTGCCGCTCTTTCCCCTATAGATACTGCATGTCGCGCGAAGGATAGACTCGAATCGACTACCACTCCCAACACCGTGGTCGACGCGACGCTCCCAATGGAGTTGGTCCCAAATTTGATGACTGGGGGTCGCTGGAACTTCCCCTTTATCGTCATGGTAGCCCGCCAACATCCTGTAGATGTTTGGCGGACAGCCCCCCCTTTTCGCTTTCAGCATGATCATCGGCCACCAGGCATTATCAAAGGCCCCAGAGATATCTAAGAAAATCGCCTGAACATACTTCGACGAGCTCTCACGACCCGCTCCAAGAATCTTTCTCAGAGCAGATACCGTCGACCGCCCTCGAGTGAACCCATGCTGGCAGTCCGATAGACCACTCGTCATTTGCGTGGCGCATTTTAACATTACGCGTTCTAAAATCTTACCAAAGATCGGCAACAGAGTGACGGGCCGGTAGGCTTTAGGATCGGAAAGAGGCTTGCCATTGCCTTTGGGCAAGACAATCAACCTTCCGTCCTTCCATACTCGCGGAAAAACGCCCTCTTCGACACATCGCCTAAACACCTCAGCAAATTCTCGCGGCGCGGCTGCCCAAACGTGTTTTATAATCCGAGCGGTCCACCACTCGTACCCACGCTCTGTTTTCCCCCCCCCTTAGTAAGTCCCAGGATGCTCGTAGCTGTGCTCGTCACCATTCTGGTGAATTTTGCACAGACTACCTCGGCTGGATCGTGCCACCTGATGTTTCCTGACCTTTTCTGGATCTCGTCTTCAAAGATTCCCCATTCCACACCACGCTCCCGAAACCGCATTGGCTCTTCGATTGGCTCAGCGCTAGAAGTAGATGTATTGGCCACCATGAATGTGATCAGCCTATGGTCACTGTCTATTGCGTCTTCTCTAACTCTCCACCCCGTTACCAGGGTGCCTTTGGCTAACGTTAGGTCGATGTTGGACGTTCCGTTCGTCGTGGCGAACGTGGCCGGCTGGTCGTGTGCATTGGCCAAGCGGAGTCCATGTGCCAGGATAAAAGCTTCCATCGACTCGCGACGGTGCGTGACGTCTGGTCCGCGTCCTTCCTCGCAGTACCACATCGGAGAGAGCGCATTTGAGTCCACCCCTATGATTATTCTCTTGCCTCTCAAGGAGGCAAGGACAGTGCCCAGATGTTCAAGGTGGACATCTATGTCGTCGCTGTACTGAAAGTACGCAGAGACAAGGTATACGCCGTCTTTGTCATTTAGAACATGGCACACTAAGCAGTGTGTGTTTGACAGATGTTGTAAGACGGCGCACGCCAAGTCCCTCCGGCGAACATAAATCCCCGCCCTGGCACTTTCGCCGCTCTGCAGGATGGTGTTTGCCGCGGCGTGAGGGGTGGGTCCAGGGTAATGTTCCTGGACCAGAACGACGTCTAGTCCCAGCTCCTCTGCAACTAGGGGCTGCTCTATGGTGGCCGCCTGTGCCCCCGCCAAATTTATCTGGCCGACGGTGAGGTTTGTAGTGCCCGCCATTAATAGTTCGCGGTTTCTACTAGCCTTCTCTCCGCATATTGCCTTGCTGGGCACTCCGCACTGGCTGTTTTGTGCTCTAGTGCTGTCTTTGTGTGGCCGAACTTGTGGCATGTGGCGCACCGGCGGATAGTCTCTTTACATCCGTCCGCCGAGTGCCCGTTGTTTCCGCACTGGCCACAAGTTGCCTGTTCTGCCTTACAGCCTTTCTCACTATGACCGTAGGTTTGGCACCGTCGGCATCATATTTCTGTGGTGAAGTCCACTACTTCTACCACTTCCCATCCTATATAGAGTTTCCTTTTTTCAATGAGGCTCTTACGTAGCTCCGGAGCGCATTTTAAGATGTACGTTACACGGGTGCTTCCAGAACGACTCTTCCTGAAGGCCAGCTGGCAGCTCTTGAGAATTCGCTCTAGTGGCCAGTCAGCGTCCTCCCTAAAGTTTTGGTCCTTGACCGCCTTCAATATCTCCTCCAGTTTTTGGTTGCCACCATCAATGTTCCGCAGGGCAACCAGCGGCTGACGAACTCTGAGTGGCTCCGTTTTAAGATTGGCAGGCATGGCTGCCTTTAGCCTTTCTAGGTCCGTTGCCGTTCTGGTCTGTACCAGCACTGCTGCTCCGGAGATCTTCTTAAGCCTGTCCACCTTTATATCTAGGGTAGCGGGGGCTATGGAGGTCTTCAGTAGTTTTTTCGTCTCCTCAGAAGTTGTTGCTTCATTGGTGGTCGGTACCACCTTCACCACCGGACCGCTCATGCTCATGGTACCACGCACTTTGTCCGCAAACGACGGCGGCGGAGCTAGTGGCCGGAACTGGGCCGCGGCATTGGCTCTACGTCTCCTCTTCCACAAGCTCTTTTTCGTGCTGAAGGGCATCCATCAGGCTACTAACTCTGGCGTTCCCGACTTCTGCCACCTTTGTCTTGTCCCCTACCATTACTGTCAAGTGGGCGACAATTTCCGTGAGCTTGGCCAGCTCTTCTGAGACTCTGGCACTGTCCGTCTTATTCAGTTTTGAAACTGGCGACCTTACGATAGTGTTGATCTTTGCCGCGGCCTTGTTTGCTGTGGTAATAAGACCTCTCGTGCCCATCTTGTCGAACTCTACTTGCTGGTTGTCTTCCTCGGCATCCGTCGAGCATGGCGTCCGAAAATCCATGTTTGGCGTCCCGGAGTTACTGTCTACCCCTTGAATATCCTCAAAATTAAGAGTCGGAAGACACGGCCGGGCCGGTTTTCTCTTCAGTCGTTTTTTGGTTGCCGACCCTGCCTCTTTTGGCGACAAGAACCGTTTCCCTGCCTGCGGCTGGATATTGCTGCTTGATGGTTGTGGCGGCGACTTCTGCGGCGATCGGATTGCCTCTAGCATTTCCTCATAGAAGCGTCTCGCCGCTCCCGCAGCCACCGCCTCCACCGCCGAGTCCTCATCCGACGTCGTATTGTACGTCACCGGGGGAGGGGGAATGGGGGGAGGGGGCGTGCGGAGCAGAGACTTCCGTGGCTGGAATGGCTGCGGGGGTGTCTTCCGCGGAGGCGGTTGCCCGCCATCCTCTGACTCGGACATCCTGCTGCTGTACGTCCCGGCTGGGTGTGCAAGGTGCACGTCCCGGTACACGTAATGGACTTAACAAAGTCAAGTTAAAAGTTAGTAATTATTAGTTTGCCAGTACACGTATTGAACTTTAACTTTCCAGGATAAATAAAAATATAGTAAGTTGCCAGTACACGTAATGGACTTTAATATCAATCTAAAAGTGCCGGTACACGTATTGGAATAGCAACGAGCCAAATGCTCGTGTCTGTCCTCGTTGACTGGCAACACTTTTGACAGATGTCACCTGACACCTGTCGCACGTCACACGTCACCCGTCACTCAGTGTCAAAAACCACGTTGCGAGCACGCGGTCGCACGTGGTTATCCTAACTATGACTAAACTAATAAAATCTAGATTAATCACTAATTAAAACAAAGTAAAAGTTAAAATAAAAGCTAAATAAGAGCGTCCATTCGCAAAACAACTTAAACTAATGAGTGTTAAGGCACTTACCAAGTGACTTACACAAACACCGCGTCCAAATCGCACACAAATCTTCCTCCTATTCCCTCGGGAGACACGCCTCGACCGAACAGGGACACTAGGATTCACTATAACACACTTGTACACGTTATAAACAGCAGTAAGACAATGAAGAAAGCTAATAATAATAAATTACAAATTAATACAACGGAGCGCAACCGAAACGATGCGTACGCGTCGGCGGTCAGCACCGAAGTGCTGTGTGGGAAATGTGCTGGGAACAGTATAAAGTGATAAAAACGTCTTCGTTAAGAACTATTTTCTTATATAACCCGGATACGTAAATTATGTAGCCTATGTTACCCGGGCCATTATTGCGAATCTTTTGACACCTCAGCTAATTAATTAAAATCGGATCAGTAGCTTATGTGCTAGGGTGGAACAAACGTATTCATACATATATAGACTGCCAAATTCATTACCCTTCCTTTTGGATTCGCAGGAGTTGGATAAAAAAATAAAATATTCCACAGAGTTGAAGTAATTTTGTTGATGTAGGGCGCGTTCGATCCAAATTCAGCGAAACGAAAAAAATCATTCGAGCATGAGAGACAAGTACGAAGACAAGTTTGACCGAATTTTTCAGACAGATTGTCAGTTGAGTTGTATACCGCTTCTAGAGTGATGAACCAAATATAAACATTAATTACGCCGTCATTACACGGCGTTGTGTAACGCGGTATTTACACACACCGTCGGCACTTACTTATTATAATATGTCAGAGACATCTGCTGGAGATTTGTTTACGGGATTGATGATTGTTATAAATCTAGAAGTCTATGATGATCATCTTCTATCATCATAGACTTCTAGATCGATCTATTCATCAGTTTATCTTCTAATAAATTTACTTAGTTCCCCACACCAATTTCGGTAACGGTGGCCGGTTTCATTGAAACCTGAGGGTCAATTATTCTGCGAAACAAAACCGGCAATAATACAATTACAATCAAGACCCGATACGCTAAAACTGTCAAACGATATTCATGTAAACGTTAAACCTGCGTGAAACACGTTCTGATTGGTCCAAACTTCCAAGGCGCTTCAGTTATAATACAATCAAATTAAAATGAAAGTCTTCTTTAAATACGAGAATTGAGGTTTAGGCCAGCTACCCAGGAGTTATTTTATAGTGCCCAAGCGTGTGCGCAATACACAAGAGCACTCTTTCTTCCTTTACACTCATGATATTTACAAGACCGATAGATTTTCTTTTCTCGGTTTCAATCTACTACGTAGCTGTTTCTTCGTCACACTTTGGTCAGCTTTTATCAAATTAGGGCGTTAATTAATAAACGGCGTGGGTCGGGCGTAATCCGGAAACTCTATCAGCGGCCTCACACCCCGCGCGAGGCAGCTCTTTACGTTACAGCGTTATCTTACAGCGAGTATAGATAGACCTTTGAACATACACATTACAGTATGATCCTACTATCCTACTTTGTGCGGATGAATGGATGTTTGTTACTCTTTCACGCAAAAACTACTGAACGGATTTTGATGAAATTTGGTACGGTAGTAGTTTGAGCTCTGGATTAACACAAGGGCTACTTTTTATCTCGAAAAATACAGTGTTCCCGTGGGATACTGTATTTTCGCGTGCGGAGCAGCGGGAAAGCTGGGAAAGCTAATTCGTTACTGTTTGTTTATCACAATCCATTACTGTATGGATCAATGGTCTGATAATAAATGGTTTTTATTTAATTTTTCACCGACTTTCAAAAAAAGGAGGCGGTTATGCATTCGGCTGTATATGCCGGGTGTTTTTCCAGCCAGTATCCAAACTTTCAGGAGTGAATATAAGCAACTTTTACTATGGGATCAACTTTCCTACTTGAAAAAAAAAATGGCTGTTTCATACAAATGTTGTCCTGTTTTCACCAAAGTGGTGACCTGATGATGGAATCCATGAGGAATCGAGGGAACTTCTCGAAATTTATATGGATACATAATATGGTGATTTTGACTTTTTCTGAAGTAGTCCAAGCATATGCTACCAAAAACTAAAATTTTGCACCAAGGTCCCTGGATCCAAAAGTACTGAACATAACTCCTCACTCCTTATAGATACATGTTTGGGGATTTCGGCGGTGTTTAAATAACTGCAAGCATATGCCACTATGTCAATTATGGTAATCATCATCATCAACACCATCATCACACCATACATCATCACATTATGATGATATAATAGGTACTTACCTACTTCTCATAGTATTTTACACAGACACGGATATCTTTGAACATTACTTGGCCGTATGTGAACCTATTTGCAAAATTGTTTTGTTGTTGTAAAGGCTATAATTCGAAATTTGTCCTTTAGTCACCAGAGACCTGATGATAACAATGATGAGGGAACTCTTCGAAATTTATATGAACACATATAGTGATTTCTACTTTTCCTGAAGTATTCCAAGCATATGCTACCAAAAAGTAAGCTTTTTGTACTAAGGTATACCCTGGATCCAAAAGTACTGAACAGAACTCCTGAGTCCCGAGTCCTTATAGATACATGTTTGGAAATTCCGGCGTTGTTTAAAGAACTGCAAGCATATGCCATCATACCACTTACAGTAATCATCATCATCATCACCACCATCTTCACCACCAACTTGTTTTTGCAACTATTGTACAATGTATTGGCGCCAAAATGAGAAAAATCAATGAACAATCATATAAAAATGACATTTAAAAATTCAAATGTAATATTTTGTTTATTTTTAACTGTAACAGTATATTTTATGGCCAGACTAAGGAGTATCTAATCAATACCGACTTCAAAATTATGAATATTGAGTAGAGAAATTGTTAAAATTTCAGCCGAATTTAAAAGGGGAATTATTTAGAAAATTGGTTTTATTTCATACTTTTTTTTGCATTTTTACTTTGGAAGTCGGTTTTATTTTTTTGTTTAAAAATTATTATTTATTTATTTATTATTAGTACCTATATTCTAGTACAAACCTACAAAGAATAAATATTATGATATTTCATATCAGTACGCTTGCAATTGCATACAATGTAACATAATATTCATTATACGCATATTATGTTCATATCTTTATTATTAATAGGTATTATAAAGAGGAAAGATTTGTTCTTAGATTAATATTTTTGTATGTTTTTATTGCTTATTAAAATAGTAGTAATAAAATAGGAAATAGTTTGTTAGTTTGTCCCCGATTCACTCCGAAACTACTAGACCGATTTTAGAATTTTTTTCACCTTTGTAACTATTTATTGCTATATTATTACCATCACACTGTCCGCTAAGATGCCAATATGCGGTATGCCAGTTCGCGCTTTACGCAATGTTGTATGTTTAAAGCTCTGATCGCTTGCTTAAATGAAGGGAAGTATTTACTCGTATTTTTGTGTTCCCTTGTGAAACAGGAGCAGAGATGCGCGGGGGCGGAGGCCTATCGATCGGGGCCTCCGTGACAGACCGTGTCACCGTATCCCGATTCGGCGATCACTCTTGCTTTCACGCGATACATCGATGGATTCGTACTGAGCATCGAGATATTTTACTCGCCCGGTGCGAGTAGTGTACGATGTATCTGCTTGGGCGATGACGGTTGCACGAGCCGCTGTTGATGTACCATATACATGGACGGCTTAGTACTGCTCGGCTAGGTATTCGGGAGCTTAGGCTGGGTCTATATGTTCCGGAATCCGGGAAGCCAGGGAAAATTCAGAGCATTGAAAATAGAACTCTGCTCAAATACAGTACAAACATAAGTGTCGAGTCAAATGTCAATGTTATAATTATATAACAACTCGACAGTTTGATATTCAACTCTATTGTATTAGCGCAGAGTTCCATTTTTAGCGCTCTGAATTTTCCCTGGCTTTCCGGATTCCGGAACATATAGACCCAGCCTAAGCGAGCGATGTACGGTGTGCTGTGGGTTGGTTGTCTGCGAGTTTGGGCGATGAGCTCGTTGTTGAAACAGCGGCGATGTGCCCATTGTGTGGACCGTGAGACGTGGCCAACTCACTAGTCACTGTGTACATCGTACTAGAAATTACTGTTCTAGCCTGCAATATATGTGACTGTAGCCATAGTAGTATGTTGCGATTGGGTGACATGAAATGAAATGACGATAGCAGTCTATCGTCGGTCAACGTTAACATAAATATTCAAGATACACGGCTTACGAGTTACGAATAATGATTCCGCGGGTAACAAAATCCATATACTTTTTTTTTTAATTTTGTGTTTCGAAAATTGAACCTCGGATTTTAACAGCTAAAAAATTTTACCGAGATAATGATCACGTGTTTGGTATCAAAATAAAGGTCTCGACAAGAACATCACAAATATGTTTATATATATTATACATAATATTGTGGCGTGCTTGCACAAACATGTCAAAATAAACGTTTAAAATGCAGTCGTATAAACCCAGTTGTCCAAATTTCGAACATTACGTAGTTAATATAAGACTATAAAAATATAATTTTTATATTATACATATTACTTTACCCTCATAAAATAATGTATTTCATTTTATAAATGATAATATTATTATCGTTGTTAAAATCTAGAAAAAACATTGTCTCGCTCCGCGCTCGGTAAGATACTATTTTTAATTTCAATTGTTTTGATTTTAGGTACATACTCAGTTAACTACTTATTAATATTATTCCAAAAACATGTTCGATTGGGAAACGGAAAACGGAAAAATACGAAACAAAAAAATAAGTTATAGCCGACTACGTAATAAAAAAGGGGTCTAAAAAGGACGAAATAAGAAAATAATTCAGATATAAATCCAGAAATGCATAGATACCAAAATGGGCAAGGTTTTATTACGTAGTCGGGTTATATTGTTTTTATGATTGCTAAGTTTGTAGAGCTGCAACACATATTTCTTGTGGTGTACCGCCCGGCCCGCTGAAGCCCCCCCCCCCCCCCCCCCCCCCAACCGCAGCCCGCACGCCGCACTCTCGAGAAACTCATATATTAATTACCGTCGCCTTAATTAACACCCCCTCACCAACACACCCCTCCTCACCCCATCTAGCACCCCTCACGCCCTGTGACCCCCGCCAATTAATTAACGAACACCGGCCGCCGCCGTTTTTAATAAATCCCGAACTTAGGTGTTGTCAGTTGTACTTATCTATAGTCTGTTCGCGATAGGAAGTCAGTGAAATGTCAAAAAAATTTATAAAAATTGACCAATGACGCATAAGGTTCACACTTCACATCAACCAATTATTATAGTAAGCTATTTTTAACCGACTTCCAAAAAAAGGGGCCGGTTATACGTTCGGCTGTATATTTTATTTTGTATGTTCAACGATTACTCCTTCGTCTGTGGACTGGTTTTTAAAATTATTTTTTTGATGTATAGGTATAATCCCAAATTGTTCCTTTTGACATCAAGGTGGTGACCTGATGATGGGATCCATGAGGAATCGTGGGAACTCCTCGAAATTTATATGGACACATAATATGGTAATTTTAACTTTTTCTGAAGTAACCCAAGTATATCTTACCAAAAAGTAAGATTTTACTCAAGAGTATACCCTGGATCCAAAAGTACTGAACAGAACTTTTGACTCCTTATAGATACATGTTTGTGGATTTCGGCGTTGTTTAAATAACTAGAAGTATATGCCACTATGTCAATTAGAGTAACCATCATAATCACCACCATCAACACACCATACATCATCACATTATGATGATATAAAAGGTACTTCTCATAGTATTTTACACCACATTATGATGATATTTGGTATATTTAAATTTTTCTGAAGTAGCCCAAGCATATGCTACCAAAAAGTAAGGTTTTGCTCAAAGGTATACCCTGGATCCAAAAGTACTGAACAGAACTTTTGACTCCTTATAGATACATGTTTGTGGATTTCGGCGTTGTTTAAATAACTAGAAGTATATGCCACTATGTCAATTAGAGTAATCATCATAATCACCACCATCAACACACCATACATCATCACATTATGATGATATAAAAGGTACTTCTCATAGTATTTTACACCACATTATGATGATATTTGGTATATTTAAATTTTTCTGAAGTAGCACAAGCATATGCTACGAAAAAGTAAGGTTTTGCTCAAAGGTATACCCTGGATCCAAAAGTACTGAACAGAACTTCTGACTCCTTATAGATACATGTTTGTGGATTTCGGCGTTGTTTAAATAACTAGAAGCATATGCCACTATGTCAATTAGAGTAATCATCATAATCACCACCATCAACACACCATACATCATCACATTATGATGATATAAAAGGTACTTCTCATAGTATTTTACACCACATTATGATGATATTTGGTATATTTAAATTTTTCTGAAGTAGCCCAAGCATATGCTACCAAAAAGTAAGGTTTTGCTCAAAGGTATACCCTGGATCCAAAAGTACTGAACAGAACTTCTGACTCCTTATAGATACATGTTTGTGGATTTCGGCGTTGTTTAAATAACTAGAAGCATATGCCACTATGTCAATTAGAGTAATCATCATAATCACCACCATCAACACACCATACATCATCACATTATGATGATATAAAAGGTACTTCTCATAGTATTTTACACCACATTATGATGATATTTGGTATATTTAAATTTTTCTGAAGTAGCACAAGCATATGCTACCAAAAAGTAAGGTTTTGCTCAAAGGTATACCCTGGATCCAAAAGTACTGAACAGAACTTCTGACTCCTTATAGATACATGTTTGTGGATTTCGGCGTTGTTTAAATAACTAGAAGCATATGCCACTATGTCAATCATCATAATCACCACCATCAACACACCATACATCATCACATTATGATGATATAAAAGGTACTTCTCATAGTATTTTACACCACATTATGATGATATTTGGTATATTTAAATTTTTCTGAAGTAGCCCAAGCATATGCTACCAAAAAGTAAGGTTTTGCTCAAAGGTATACTCTGGATCCAAAAGTACTGAACAGAACTTCTGACTCCTTATAGATACATGTTTGTGGATTTCGGCGTTGTTTAAATAACTAGAAGCATATGCCACTATGTCAATTAGAGTAATCATCATAATCACCACCATCAACACACCATACATCATCACATTATGATGATATAAAAGGCACTTCTCATAGTATTTTACACAGACACGGATATCTTTGAATATTACTCTGCCGTTTTTGGACCTATTTGCAAAATTATTTTGTTGTTGTAAAGGGTATAACTCGAATTGGTCCTATAGTCACTTCCCTCGAGTCCTCGAAATTTGTATGGACATACATATAGTGATTTTGACTTTTTCTGAAGTAACACAAGCATATGCTACCAAAAAATAAGATTTTGCATCAAAGTGGTGACCTGATGATGGGATCCATGAGGAATCGTGGGAACTCCTCGAAATTTATATGGACACATAATATGGTAATTTTAACTTTTTCTGAAGTAACCCAAGCATATCTTACCAAAAAGTAAGATTTTACTCAAAGGTATACCCTGGATACAAAAGTACTGAACAGACCTCCTCAGTCTTTAAATATACGCTTTTGGAAATTTCGGCAATGTTTAAAGAACTGCAAGCATATGCTACTATGTAACTTAAAGTAATCATCATCATCATAATCTTATTTACAATACCTAATGGAAGCTAAGCTTGGCGCGTATTCAATTATACATTCGATCGATTATTTTAAACATTCTTAAAATGTATTAATATTAATTTAACAAATATCACTAAAAACGGAAAAATTATTATTTGAAAAAAAAAAAAACAGACTTCCAAAGTAAAAATGCACAAAAAAGGTATGAAATAAAACTTATTTTCTAAATAATTCCCCGTTTAAATTTGGCTAAAATTTTAAGTTTTTCTGTACTCAATCTTCATAATTTTGAAGTCGGTGCCAGCCAACTTCAACGTGAGTTTTGAGAGACAGATTTTTACTTTGAAAGTCGGTTTAATTTTTTGTTTATTGGATACTAATTATGTTTCGCGAAGATACCTCCTGGGAGAACCGTGGCGTGATTTGCTAATTTTATATTTATTTTACGCGTCTTTACTGCAATAACTAAGCAAGATTAAAAAAAAAACTACAGTGAGGGATCACAGCGTTCGCGTTAAGAAAATAATAAGATACAAGCTTTTTAATAATTATTCTTAAGTACTGTAACTAATGAAACTACAATTGTCGACTTATTCACTGTTCCACCTTTCCGTACTGGATACACACTTATTTAATTATAATACTTAATTTGATACACAGTCACTCTATCATTTTTGCAGCACTTTTACACTTTAAAATAAAACACTTTTTCCAATTACCTCTAAGAGATCTGTCGATAGAAAATATCCCCGTTCGCTGTCGAGCACGGCCTTTTATAATTCCTCCATAATCGGTTGAGTGTTTGTTATACGGATATGAGACATTGGCGCCATTTTAAATTCCACTGAAACTCACCATAAAAATCGTTACTCTATTAAAAATAGCTCAAAAGAATAAACTATGATTTATAAGACGTATACTTCAAATATTTGCACATTTTTACTAAATGTATTTTTATTCTCAATCATCAATAACAAATGGTCTGACATTTCCGGCTGACTTATAAATCAAATAAACAATCCAGAAATTCCTCATGGTAAAGATCACTTTTGAAATAATTAAAATGAATGTATCATTTTGTAAAATAACAATTTAACATTTATTTTAAACCGATATCAAATTATTAGTTCACAAAATTTGACTTAAAACGTTGATTTAATTATAATAATAAAAACAAATGTCAACTGTCAGAACAAGAAGTCAATTCTTATAAAGCTAAAAGTACCTACCAACTTAATACCTATACATACTCACATCAATACATATTAAACGTCTATTCCCGATGGTACTTACAAATCCTTCTCATATTGGTACATATGAGAGATGCCGACACATACGTCTACACCAAAGAGAATGTAAACTACGTAATACGAGGTGGCACTCTGAATAAAAAAAAAGTGTTCGAAATTGAAAAGTTTACCGTAACTTTTATACGTATCGTCTATAAGTGCAAAAGTATCAAGCGTAAAATAAAAAAAATACTATGCGTAAGTTATTATCATCGATTTTTTATTTTAAGATTATTTAGGTTAAAAAGGTAAATAAAACAACAAAACAACTATAATTCGATCGTTTTTATTGCATTAAAAAAATACAAAAGTAAGGCAACGTCCTACGAGCTTTTTTATGTAGTCGCGACAGAAAATACTGCACTATAAATAGAGAATAAAATAATAATATATAATAAATAATAGAATATAATCTCACGCTAATACAACACAGCTGAAAATCGTGTACAGCTGTCAAATCTGACATTTTACACTTGGCACTTAGATTTTCAGCTCTATTGTAGGTTAGCTGCAGAGTTCTATTTACAGTGCAGTTTTTTCTATCACGAGTCGCGATCACAAAAAAACTCTCGTGGGTACGAGGGCTAAAGGTTTGTAACCAAAATATTTCAGGTTGTCACATACGGCATAGCCTGATTGTCTTCAGCGGTTATCCGTTAATGCACAATAGGTACACTTCTGTGCGCCTACCAGGAACATTTGTCTGGGGCGTAACCACGTAACGCAAGTTATCGAATGAGAATTCTTGAAATATGTTCATGTTATCAATATTGTTGCGGTTTATTGGTATATTCCCTTGAAATTGGAATCCAGTCCCTGCAATTTATGAAAGTATACTACGTTTTACTTATTCGTAATACTACCAAAGGTGCAATTAAATGTAAAATTTAATCATTAAGTGTGTGGTAAAACTGTACAATAGTATATTTAAAATAAAGTATAAATATTATTATGCACCTATATCGTCAAGTCTAAAGTCTAGTCAAAGTCCAAATATATAGTCAGTACAGTCCATGAGTCATGTCAGTCGATTCAGTAAAGTGGTAGAAGCTTTACTGAAAGTTCCTAGGGAGTTTTGGCGGGAAACACACAGATAGCACGTTTTTAGCAGTTGTACCACTTGCCCACACTTGTACACGTTAACGAATATTTAATGGTTAATATTCTACCAATATTACACATTAACAACCGAGATAACACATATTTATGAAATGTTACAAATTTCACGTCGCCCATTGAACTCCCCGGCAAAACTCTTCTCTTTGCATCTCGATAGGGTTTTGCATGTGACATCTGTCAATAAAACATTGACATTATCTACTTTTTATAACTACTTTATACTTTTTATAACAGTAAAGGCGTAGAAATCGACAAAAAGTTATCAACGCTTGTCGTCAGCCCGCATGGCTGATAGCACCGTGCGACAGCCTCGGCGGAGCGTCGCGTCGTAGAGATTAAATAGTTAGTCTGAAGGCTTAGACAAAATCACTGTAAACTCGATGGCGAAGTTCGAAAACGACAAAATGTATGGGATTGACTTATTACATCGCTGGATGCCGTGGTTGGTCCCATACATTTTATTCTTTAAAAACTTCGTCATCGTTCTGAACCTCAATTCTCGTATTTTAAGTAGACTTTCATTTTACTTTGATTGTAATATAAGTAAAGCGAAGAAGGCATTATCATAAACTGATTTTAAGAAGTTTCGACCAATCAGAACGCGTTTCACGTTGGTTTTACGTTTACCGGTTTGGCAGTTTTATTCTGTCAAGACTTGATTGTAATAGGCATGTCACCTTAAATTTTTTTTTGTCTATTAGATGTTAGACATCATGTTAATAAACAATCTCGAACCCATTTACGTATATCTTAAAAAATAACGAAGATATAAACATTTTAAATTTACAATATGAAAGAGAGCGATATATCGGCCTGTGACGTCACGAGTTGCACCCGCCATATATTTGTCACTACAAAATGTATGGCGGTTGCAACTTGTGACGTACTAACAAATCGTTTTGTTATAAAGAGGTGGGCAATATTTTTTATGTGCTTATAATTTTTAATCACGTCACGTCTAAATACCTATTTCTTTTAGATTTATGTATCTTTAATCAATAATTTTAAAATTTTATTTTTAAAAAATGTGATATTCCATACTAGGCAACATCCCTATTGTATTATTGCAGGTTTTGTTTAGCAGAATTGACCCTCTGACTTCTGACATTGCGTCTCTGCGTCTGACTTAACTGAAACGTGATAATGTTACTATTTAAAACAATGCAATAAAACTAATCCTATGTCAATAGCTCTTAATAAACTATCCAAGATCATTGTACACTCTGCTGAGATACTATTTATATGCCTTCTGGCGGAGCTTATGTCCAACGATGTAGATAGTAGAGCAAGCACTTGTAGAGTTTGTCCGAAGTCGTCCTGACCCCAGACCCCTGGCCCCTGACCCCTGGTCTCGGCCTCTCGAGGCCTCTCGCGGCGCCCTTGATATCGGCGAAACACTCAATTTCCTATTTATTTACATCAAGTGCGGCCGACACTTGTGTTTGTAACTTTGTACTCGTTGGCTTTAACATTTTATGTAATACTAGATGTTGCCGACAATCCCGCATGAGCCGGACATTTTGCCGCGATAAAAAAGCCTGTGTCCTTCCTCGTAGTCTAGTCTATGTCTGTCTGTCTGTCTGTCCGTCGAAACCGGCTCAGTAGTTTCGGAGCCTACTCAAATACGCAATAGGACAAATCTTTCCTCTTTATATAATTTGTAAAGACTGTAAAAGTAAAGATAAGTATAGGCTATGTCATAATTCATGCGATTGAACATCATAACGACTACTATTTTTTCAATATAAGACATATTACTTACATATAATTACATATATTTCCTATATTGCTATGGAAAATTAACCAGCAGCAATTGCTTATGTAGTGTTTTTCGGTTGTTATGTGATAAACGGGTGCGGGAACAGGGAAGTAGGCCCCGGGGAGTGGAGGTTATTGGATAATACATTCAATAGTATTAAATTGGCACAAAATATGTCATGTTTATGTTATCGCTATAAGACATCGTAAAATTAATACGAACTTACAAGATGTTGCCTGCCACTTCGTGCGCGCTAAACGAAATCCCACAGGAAGCGTACATTTTGCCGCTATAGAAAGTAGCATATATCGTCTTATCTATGTCTGTGCAAAAATTCATTAAAATCGGTCCGGTAGTTTTGGACAGCGCTATTCAAACAAACAAACAAGCAAGCATACAAACAAACGAGCAAACATTTCCTCTTCATAATAATATATAAGTATCTGTCCATGATAGATTAGTCTATATATAGACTAAAAGGCAACTATATTGAAGTGTGACGTGTGAGTGAGTGTGAGTGTTCAGACGTCAGATTCAATTGAATCTAAACGCATCAAACGCATTGTATTTCTGTATTGCACGGTATTTATTATACAAGTGACATTTAAATTAGTAGCATTATGGTGGACTTTTTACGCTTACATTAAATAGGATCTGAAAATAGGCGGTCTATTTATAAGTCGATTCCATTACTGTCATTACTGCTGATTAAAGCTATAAGAGAAGTAGGTACAATGTGTACCATTTACCCTGCTCGTTTATATACCTATATGAGAATGTTTTAAATCGATTACGGATATTTTGGGTATAACATTATGATCTCCTGCTTATGTCAAGACGTTTCGGGTAAAATAATAAAAATTTCAATATACAAAATAATTATACTAACTGAAATTACATTGCGCTCTCTAAGGAGCTGAGGTCTTTAACCTCATAGAAACACGTGATTCAAAGTGGAAGCAAAGACTGTCTAAATGACATCAATAGAATCAGCTGTGTGACGTCAATTATCTTAGCAGCGCCGTAAAGAGCGTTATGTTATTGTATTTAGTTTTTTTTGTAATTATTAATTATTTTTCAGCCTAAACGTCTTGAAATAAGCGGAAAGTCTATAACCCAAAATATCCGGAACTGATTTTGATCAACCTTATATACACACTATTATCTAAACATTAGGTCAATGTTCTGCTGTGAAATGTGAGGGGGTATGGAGCACGAGCCGCTGGGATACTTTATCTCTCGGGGGTCAGCTTCGGGGGTGAATACTTTCCACCGATCAGATAATAGGGATTCCAGTAAAATGTTTCAGCTTCTTAAAGCTTTAATCTTCGAAAGCCTTTTAAAGAAGTCGATTAAATGCGAAATGCAAGAGAGTTCCTTCAGCATTTTCTGAGACGGCAAAATAATGGCGATTATATTATAATATGTTAAGTGCATTGTAATTTCTTGTGCCTAATACATCCTCAGATGGAATAAAAAATCACCCAGCATATTATTTGATGTGAAGAAACTACCGAGTTACTTTTATGAGTAATAAATTCTTTTTCTATCTATTCCAGGTCCTGTGGGCCCGCTACCGAATGCGACGAGTACTTATTTAGGACTTACAGAAGGTAAGGACGACTGTTATTCTAAGTGCTATGCGGCCGAATACTGAAACGCTACTCAAAATTAAGCGCTCTTCATAGGCCTGTCTCTGCTCGCCGAAATGACAAGGACAGCATGTGACTTGAACGTAACTTAATTTAACTATCGTTCCAGTATTCGCCCGTCGCTTATTCAAATACTATATTTAATTGAATTCTATAGTGTAGACGTATCTAAAAAAACAAGGCTTGTACACAAAAATGTAAGATGCATATTATTATTGTGATAATTGTATGGTTGTGTGACGTCATTATTGCGATGCGGCGTCGCATTGCAGTTTTGTGTAGAAAATAGAACACGCTTAGGCTCGAACTACATCATCCGGAATCTCTCCGGCCGGAAAAAAATACGAGTTGAAAATCGACCACACGGCAACGCACGGCAGCAATTTAAAAACTTGACTCTCGTATGTTCGATTTTTAGCTCTATTGTATTAGCGCAGAGTTCTATTTTCAGCACTGTTGTTTTCGGCTGGAGACATTCTGCATGTTTAGTTATAGATACACGCTCCTCTAAGGCTCAGGTGTTTTATTAAATTAGTATTTTGCCACATAATCCTCGGCTTTCGTGTGCAAAGTTACATATATTATGTATTGAATGTTTCAGGCCGCTGCTCCGTGGGTGCCGCGTCGTATGCGGCAGGCGCGACGATACCGGGCTCCGGGCCGTGCGAGCGCTGCGCGTGCGCAGGCGGGGAGGTGCGCTGCGCGCGCGACCGCTGCGACCCGCGGCCGGGCTGCAAAGCGCTGCACCGGCCCGACCAGTGCTGCCCCACCTACCAGTGTGACTGCGAGCAGGTACAACACGTCAAAGTATTACTCCGTGTCATAGTTGAAGTCAAATTGAAAAATATCCTTTATAAATGGCTAACGGCTGGTACCGGATTTAATATGATACGATATAGCTAGTTGATTATTTCTTAGGTGAATTGAAAAAAAATATTTTTTTTTATTTTTAGTGCACAATTAATACATGAAGTCGGTTTTTACTTTTTGTTTTTGTCAATTTGGATATTCGTTTGGACGATAAATCACAATTTTTAATTTTGTAAATCAAAACATTTGTACCCCTCGTAGCGCTTGCGGTAACGTGGATGTATTGTATTCAGGACGGGCGCGTGTACGCCAACGGCGAGAAGCTGGTGGATGCGGCGGACCCGTGCCGCGTGTGCTACTGCCAGGGCGGCGAGGTGGTGTGCCGCCGCATCGCGTGCTTCCTGCGCGACGACTGCCGCCCGCGCCTCGTGCCCGGCCGCTGCTGCCCCGAGTACGACAACTGCCCGCTCCGAGGTGAACGTCTATACTATAAACCACGAGGGAGAATAATTTATGTACACAATGACCGTCTGTCAAAAATCAACCCAAAGTAACTTAACGAAACTAATAAACTATTTCACTTGGTCAGATTGTAATCCAGCGTCTGACACAGTTATGTGTACTGTAATGAATTTGACAGTTTTGTTATTCAAGTATAAATTAGTGACAATGACGAAGTGATCACTATTTGTTCAATTTAATCCAAAGTTTGCGAAACCCTAAACGTTTGTTTACGTTTTTTATTCGTGTTACTACGATGAAGGTAATATTTAAAATACACATATATATATTTATTTATAGGTATATATATATATATATATATATATATATATATATATATATATATATATATATATATATATATATATATATATATATATATATATATATATATATATATATATATATATTAGTATTATTACCTATTATATTAGACAAGCCAAAAGCTACTCGTATTATACTATAAATCCTAATGCTTTTTTTTAAAACAAACTTTAATTATAATAAATATTTTAATCACAGTATCTAATATGATGATATTTATGTATTCCAGGTATAACGTCGTTGCCAGGAGCATCTCCGCCCAACCCTAGTATTTCTTCTATCGAAGAAACCAGCGTGAACTCTGCGCCTGCGCCGCCCAAGGAGCCCATCAAGCAGGAGATAACCATCAAAGAAATAACACCGGTCTCGGAAATTCCGATTAAAACGGACGTTAAAATAAAAGAGATAATCTCCTCATCTGACGTAGAGGCCGTCGAATACCCATCATCAAAGTCACCTCTTATCCCCCGAGAGGCCACTTCTGAACGAGTCGCAGATGTGGATGTATCGCCCGATCTCCCCGATGTCAAAACCTCAACATCTCTCGACTTAGCAGCAACGAATCTGTCTACAACATCTATCAATAGTCCAAGCGTTGCAAAGACTGACGCCGCTAATATGTCTAAAATTATTTTGCCTACCAAGGAAAATAGTGATGTTTATTTATCTAAAATACCGAACATAATCCCTCTCATGGGAGTACCAGCAACACTACCGACACCTATGACCACTAAGGCTTCAATAATAGAAGAGGAAGAGACACCCTTAGATAATCCAGCTTTTCCGCCCATACCAGATGATCTTTCCGTAATGGGAAATCACGAGGATGATCAAAATATTGAAAATGAACAATCTAATGACCACGATGTGGTAAATGTAACGAATAAACCAGTAACCATGCCCGTGCCGGATTTTAAAGAAACCGCGATAACCTCTTCTTCGAGTATTATAGGGATCGATTCGTCAATTACTGAACGTTCTATCGAAACTACATCCGACACGATCAAAGACATTCTGATAAGTACACAATCTGCAGCCTCAAGTGAAAGCACGATGCTCGATTTAAGGTCTGCCATTCCTAAAGAAATCTTAGACGTCCCATCTCTTATATCAAATGAAACAACGGGGGAGCTTTTAGAAGTTACGGAGTCATCTACAAAAGGTGTATCCGAGGAAAGATATAACGCTTCAGAAGTTTCCACAGAAAGCGAGTATATTAAGACCGAAAACTTAGTAGCGTCTAAAGAAATAAATACGCCTATCTTATCAAGTGAAGCGGCTACAACAGTTACTGAGATAACTGAGGGCACTAGTGAAAATGTCAAGCAACTTAATTTAAAAGACGAGGCATTCAGTTCTACTGCAAATCTTGGTGAAATCACATCGCAGACTGAATTTAGCTCCATCCCTATAGAAACTAGTGACCAAAACCCTCATGGAATCGTTGATAAGGACGAATCAGATAAAGTTTTCCTATCTACAACTGATTTGTCAGTATTTCCAACCTTACCGACCAAACATACATCGGACTCTGAAGTTATTACATTATTGGCAGAAGTTCCAGCAGTAAAAGATGACAGGTCTTATGAATACGTGGAAACGACTGAATTTATTGTGTCGCCGTACTATTCCGAAGAGAGCGCCACAGAAGCTGTAGAGCTTATCAAAATATCTCCCAATGCGCAAGAGTCGTCATCGATAATATTGCGACCGAAAGGAGCTGAGAATAGCAATGTTTTGAATGATTTAATTAATTTAGTCGGTGATGTGGCTTCTATGCCAGACCATACAGAGAAACCTGATTCAGAATATCAAACATCAGCACCCGCAGCTCTCAATTCAAACTCCGAGGAATTAATTCCAGTAAATGCCGGATATAAAAGTAAAAATAACAACTGGAATTTGAATTCGATCACAGAACAGACACCCAAAACTAAATATTCTGGTACCGTCACCAAACAAAAAGTGGTCGAAATAGAAGACGAGGAGAGTGACACCATAACAGATTCACCCCCGCCCAACGACAAAGTGGAGCCGACTACCCGACGTCCCATCATCGATAACGTTTCGGACAAGGCCGACAACAAAACAGACAAGTCAAACAAGAAGGACATCGAAATTATTACTCAATCCTATGTGCCGACTATCAGCAAGCGCCCTACTAAAGTCATCTTACAGCAGGAATCCGACGCTTCAGAGGATCCAGGCAAAAACAGCGCTCCAGCGAAGGTACAAAAGACCTCTGAAATCTCAACAACTTCTGAAACCACTCTCGCGCCGAAATCAGTAGAGCAGCCTGCTCCCGTCACGGACAAGGTGTCAGAACAGACAACAGACGCTTCGACCGTTTCTAAGTAAGTCGCTGTTCGGAACAGTTTCGGAGAACATCATCTGTCAAGCATTTCGTAGTACTACGTTTCATTTTTGAAACTTTTACTATTGTAGAGACTATTAGGTTTATAGATACGTGAAGTTTTATAATTGATGTCAATTGACCCCGTCGGGGACATAGGAACTCTAGAATAAGTAGGTGCCAGTGCGCTGGCTCGAATTTATAAATTGTATTAGCTGGACAAATTATTTATAACATTTAGAATATAGACGCGACGTCGGCCCGCGGCTGGCGTCAGACGAACGGCTTTTCGTGTTAGATTAAGTTATTTATTTTAGTGAGAAATTCGAGTAGACGATCGATAGGTAAGCAACCGAGCTAGTCAAGATGTGACTGCGGTCTCCGCGCCACGTTGCCATTTCTGCTAGCTGTCCCCCGTCCGCCGGCCGGGGGCCCCGGAGTAGTCGCGCCGGCGGGGACGTGCCAATGTGGTTGCGTTTTACCGAGCTAGGTGACTCCGTCGCCAGATTTTTATGTCAAGCACCTAACTTGGGTAAAATCTAACCCGAAAGTAATTGTCGGTAATTTTCGTTTGAATATAGTAGAGTGATAGATACATGACATTATATCCTTCGTCGATGGAACTCCCAAACGTCCACACTGCCGCGTGTGGTAGGTACCAGTTCGTCCAACCTCGTCCCGCCTCCACCGCGGGAGGCTCAAGTATTGTAAGGTGTGGCAGTCGCCGCTGTAGGATCTGTGGCGGTGAGGTTAGCTCCGGGTTCGCGGAGGTACCGGGACCCGGGTACTGGGTTTGTATGGAATGCTCCTTCTTGCTCCGGAAGACCAGCACTTTTCCCGGGCAACAAGCGCACGCTCACTTGTATTTTATTTGAATCTATTGTTTTTTACAAATAAAAATTTTAGACTGACGCCTTGTTTCATTTAATACAGTTATGTTTATCCCTTCACTTTAGAGATTCCTAATGAATAAATATTTAGTAAAAATACACATTTGCTAAAATTTTGTATTAAGTATAGCCTTATTTTCGTATTCATGGTTTGTTTAATAATGCCTATTGATAATGAAATTAATCTTTGTTTGTGATGTGGTCCCAATGAAACTTACTGATGATATTGTCACATACAATAAAATATAGCATGAAGTTAACTAAATATTTAAGGAATATACCTAGGAATACAATTTCCTGAAACAAAAGTTACATTTTATTATTTTCTACAAATTATTACCTACAGTAGAATGTATTCTGCTGCAATGCTCGGCATAGTTTTGTTTCGTTTCGTTACCTCATAATATATATTACACAGAGTTACTGTAACCTGAAGTTTTAGTAAATCACGTAAGTGGCAAACGTGTAAGGTTTAGGAATTCTCAATTATTTAAATAATTGAACATACGGTGTTTCCTTGCTGAAAATCTACGTCTTGTGCAGCCCTGAAATGATGCTGAAAACTATGACATTTGTCGCTCGACAATCATGAACACGTTAACAACTCCAGCTGCAACAAGGGATCCATGGGCTATAACATAAATTCCATTCGCATTCCGCTTCATTTTGCCGTAAAAATGAAAGTTCAATATAAAATACGCAAACAGAATCGTAAATAATAACGACGTCCGTTGCCCAACAGCCAACACCACTGCGCAGCGCCGCGCACGCACCACGCACACATACACACACGCGTTAAGGGTCAGTTCGCCACGCGGAGCCGCATTTTGAAAATAGCGATTTAAAATTGAACTTTATTAACTACGCAATAAGATACACGTTTCATTGCAAGAGATCGGCGCTGCACCGCGCTGCGCGGCGCGAGGAGACGCGACGAGACAAGACGACCGTTTGAGTCCACTTGGCTAACTGTAGGTCTAAATCTCAGACCAAACAAAAAAGTGAAGATAGAGTTCTGCGAACAACACCATGAGGTCTAAAAGACCTGTGTAATTGCACAATGTCACACACACAAATATAACGAAACTACACCTTACTTTATAAGTTCGTTATGAGTCGTCGCAGTGTGTGGTTTTTACGAGTATGTATGTATGTAGTTAGTAGGATTTGACATTGTTAGGTGGCATATAAAGATAGCGATGCTTTTATCAAATCCAATACATTTTTGTTTTAGAGCTTCGTCGTCGTAATTAGCGGTGGCATCTTGGCGAAAAGACCGGTTCCTTCCCGTGACACAGTTAGATTAGGAGGTTACGTATAACAAGAGCCTAATAAATATTATAGCTGTGATAATGTTTTCAGTATTCAGTTGCTTCTGTTTTTCTCGTGCACTAACAAGTTTCAATTTACGTATTTGACAGAGAAAGCTGGATATATTACAATCACTTTCGCCCATCCTTACGTAACACGTTTATATTCAGCTCGGGCCAAATGCAAATATTATGCAAACGGCGCGGATAAATACAATCCACCCGCTCACACTTTGTACGGAGAGTCGTCAGATAAGATCCATGGGATTTTTCACCTTTATAGAACTAGCTCTATATTTGGATGGAAACTTTATTGTTAGAGTAGTAATTATATACACCTACATCTCGGGACAAATAATGTATCTATCGAGAATTCAAGACACACGTCATAGCATTTAGGGTCAGTTCACACCGAAAAGATACGCTATGCTACGCGATGCTGCATTTTTAAGATAGCTTTTCAAAATTAAACTTTATTAACTACATAATTTTATGTAATCAACTACAAAATACCTACACCTATAATAACTACACGTTTCATATGACATCAGTACACACGATACAATGCACATGCGCGGTGCAACCTGACATTCGAACTCTTACAATGAAACGTGTATCTTCTAGTGTAATGAATAAAGTTCAATTTTTAATAGCTATCTTAAAAATGCAGCTCCATGTTGCGTATCGTTTCGTTTCAGTGTCTTCTGTTTATTCCATCGACGTTGTCGTCGCAACTAGCGCGTTAGAAAGGCGCGTGAACTTTTACGGCGCGGCGGTTGGGTAACGTCATCTGGGGAGCTGTCTTATGAGTTACGAGTTTCAACACTGATAATCCGCATGTGAATAACAGAGTGTTGACTGCTAGTTTTTATCGCTGCTCGCCGTGAAGAAGTTAACTACAATAATATATTGTATGGCGTCGAAACAACGCCCCTAGTGACAAACAATGGTAACAAACTCGTGACAAATACTCGCACTCAGCTCACAGAACCCCAATTATCGTCATTTACTTACACTTTCATTTCACTTTAATTGAATTATAAAGTAATCGTCTGATATCATTAACTGATTTTTGCAGTTTGGACCAATCAAATCGAGTTTGACGTTGGTTTTACGTTTATGAGAATACCATTTTTTAGTTTCAACATATCGAGACTGGATTGTAAGTGTATTATTGCAGTATTTAATTAGCAAATAGACCTTCAGATCATACACGTGCATCTGATGTGTTCTTATCTTGAAAATATCGTAATAAATAGTTTGGGTAACATAATGAATAGTGGAAAGGAGGCCTCACATTGTAACGTCCCCAGAGCCCTAACGCCGGCCCTGCAGGTGTGAAACATTGAAATTACTCTGTACAGTCATCTGTTTCATGGTCCTGTATTTATATGTATTTGATGTTGATTTTTGATCTTGTAATTAAGTTTTTATCATCATCGGCAATATCCGAACATTGACATCATGACACTCATTCAAAAGACTTAAACGGGGACTATAGTACATTAGAACGGTTGTTCTAAATCGAAGGCGTAGCTAAAAGGAAGGGTAATGATTTTGGCAGTCTATATATGTATGTTTGTTCTACAGTAGCGCCTAAACGACTGGTCGATTTTAATAAAAGCAAGGGTGCCAATAGCTTTGTAGTAACAGATCCCGGATCACATTGGCTATATAATTTACGTATTCAGGTTATAGATTTTTATAAAAAATTGTAGTCATTACAGTGCAACTAATTTATGAATATCCATCAGAAATCATTATTTTTCTATGGAAATTACAGAAGATGTATGAAAAAAAAAAGATGATTCCTGAAATGTATTAAGAACGTAGTTGTAATGTACATTTACGTCGTAGGAAGGATAGTATTGGACCATTCAGTACGGTATCGCTGTTCAGATCTGGTGCTTATTACGGTCAGCGAGTGTTACCGGCCGATAACTGTTACATAAGGTGTACACATTCGAGTCGAGCCTCTAGACAGTACACATGGTACTAGCCTGGGAGGAACATCGTCGAGGAATTTTGGTCATCAGTCTTTTTATATTATGAGTTCATACATAATAGTTTAGCTACGTGTTTGCTTTTCAGGGTAGCTAACCTAGTCAGGATTTACCAGCAATTTCGTATTCCTTTTTACCCGCATACAGCGAAGCCAAAAGGATGGTTAATGATTTTGTTAGTCTATGTATGTATGTATGTATGTATGTTTGTTTCACCGTAGCGCCTAGACTACTGGTCCGATTTAAATAAATAAAGTGTCAACATATTCGTAATTGTAGCCCGGGTAACATAGGCTATATAATTTACGTAGTCGGATTAAAGTTTTTTTTATAATAATTGTAGTTACTAAAGTTAGAAGTTTAAATAGGTTTGCTAACTAGAGATAGTTCTCTAACTACTAGGTAAATAGGTTTGCTAACTAGAGATAGTTCTCTAACTACTAGGTAAATAGGTTTGCTAACTAGAGATAGTTCTCTAACTACTAGGTAAATAGGTTTGCTAACTAGAGATAGTTCTCTAACTACTACGTAAATAGGTTTGCAAACTAGAGATAGTTCTCTAACTACTAGGTAAATAGGTTTGCTAACTAGAGATAGTTCTCTAACTACTAGGTAAATAGGTTTGCTAACTAGAGATAGTTCTCGAACTACTAGGTAAATAGGTTTGCAAACTAGAGATAGTTCTCTAACTACTAGGTAAATAGGTTTGCTAACTAGAGATAGTTCTCTAATTACTAGGTAAATAGGTTTGCTAACTAGAGATAGTTCTCGAACTACTACGTAAATAGATTTGCTAACTGGAGATAGTTCTCTAACTACTAGGGGTCCCCCGTCTCCACTATTCAAATCTGTATGCTCGAATCAGCAAGTGGGGGGAGATGAATAAGCTGAAATTCGCCCCCCACAAAACCTGCGCTTTACTGAGCACGCGGAAGCTCAAGTATGACGTGCCCCGACTTATCATGGGGGGTGTGTACTTACAATATAACGACGAGATTAAGGTATTGGGTCTTACCATAAACAGCAACCTCACCTTTAACGCCCACGTCGGCAACGCCTGTAAGAAGGCTTTAAGCAGGTACAAGCAGCTAGCCAAAGCTGCCAGAGTAGGTTGGGGGCTTAACCCCCAGATAGTGAAAATTATATATACAGCCGTGATAGAGCCGACTATTTTGTATGCATCAGCAGCGTGGGCACCCACCGTGGAAAAGATGGGGGTCCAGAAAAGGCTCAACTCCGTTCAACGGGGTTTTGCCCAGAAGATCTGCAAAGCATATCGGACCGTCTCCCTGAACTCTGCAATGCTGTTGGCAGGGATACTCCCTCTTGATCTCAGGATACTCGAAGCTTCGAGGCTCTATGTGATCAAGAAGGGGTACCTCACCCGGTGTTGAAGGATAGGGAGGTGGAGCGAAATGCTCCAGCGATCGAGGACCCACATCCGGCAGAGCAGGAAGAGCTGAGGTTTGGGTTGGTAGACGAGGACTCTTATGCGGACGTGGTTAATAGCCACGTCCATAGGATCTATACAGACGGCAGCAGAATTGAGGGTCGAGTCGGAGCCGCACTCTCCGTATGGGAGGGTGAGGCCGAGACGAAGGCCGTCAAGTTTGCGTTGCCGCCGTATTGTACCGTCTACCAAGCCGAGCTTCTAGCGCTCCAGAGAGCTGTAGACATAGCCTGCAAGAGCGGAATGGCGAAGGTCGGTATCCTTAGCGATTCCAGATCGGCCCTCCAGGCTGTCACCCTTAGTTCCCCTCATCCCCTGGCAGTGCAAACAAGGGCGGCCCTCCGAAAAACAGCATCGCAGAGGCGGTCTCCCTGTTTTGGATTAAGGCGCACGCAGGGTTGAGAGGGAATGAGAGGGTCGACGAATTAGCCAAGGAGGCCGCGCTGAGATTGAAAAGGAAGCCTGAACTACGATCTGTGTCCTGTTTCATTTGTCAAGCGTATCTTAAGAGATAATACGTTTGAGGAATGGGACAGGAGATACGAAGTGGGAGGGACGGCCGGAACCACGAAGCTCTTTTTCCCAAGCGCTGCTGCTGCATACAAGTTTGTCAAGAAAATAGACATTACACACCACACCACACAGATACTGACTGGGCACGGCGGGTTCGCCTTCTATTTGAATAGATTCAAGTTGAAGGAGGACCCGTCGTGTTCATGTCAGCCAGGAGTTGAGGAGACGGTTCCTCACCTGTTACTCGAGTGCCCGATTTTTGCTAGCAGTAGATATGATACTGAGCAAAAATTGGGCATATCGATTACGGGTGAGAGCCTGTCTTCCATCCTGGGGGGCAAAAAGAGGGATATCTTCCTCGAGTACTGTAAGAAGATTGTGAGTGTAGTCTGTAAGAAAAACTGTGATATTTTAGTGTGATTATAGTTAGGCTCTATTTATAATGTGTTGCTGTGATATTAGGTTAGACTTTTACTTTGTGCCGTCATTTTATTGTTGACATTTTAAATGGTTTTAATTGTATTTTTGTTGAATTTTATTGTGATTATTATTAATTGAGTTATTTTAAAATTATTGGAATTATTATTTTAAATTGATTTTATTGACAAGTGTCAATTGAATTATTGTTTTAAATGACTGCTTTATACATATCTTCACTGACTTGTTACTAGCTTTAACAACTGACAAGTACATAGCTGTACTGCTATGTAATATAAAAAAGGAAATGTACAAAATAGAATAAGAAGGAGATAAAAGCATTAGAAATAATCAAAATAAAAATAAAAGAAAAATTGTAAAATAGGTTTAAATAAAAGAAAATGTACAAAATTAAAATAAGAAATAGACAAAATTGTTAGTAATAATCAGAAAAAGAAAAGAAAAGTGTAAAATAGGTATAAGATAAGATAATTGTAAAACGAAAATAGATAAGATTAAAACAGAAAAAAGACTAAAAATGAACAAAACAAGCCCTGATTATGTTAGGAGGATGAAAAAAAAAAAAAAATCTGTATGCTCGTGGCTCAACTCGGTCTTGACCCTTGGCAGATGTAAGTCAGACGAGCTAATGATGTTGGTCTAGATGAATGCGCGCACGCAGGCCCAAATACGTCAAGGGCCAGCGACCGGTTCTATGTGCACTGGAGACCAGCCGACGGCGGGCACATAGCTGGGACCCATGTGTGTGTGTGTGTGTCTAATAGTACAGAGTTGATAGAATATAATATACTTACGTACAGAGTAACAGCTTTCATATAACGATCCAAATCGATTCAAATTTGAAAATTTTGACGTCCCCTTCAACGGCCCACAATTTTTCCACACAATCGTGGACACACCGTATGCTGCGATGCCTAAGCATAGCATGAAATCGAAAGCTAACTATGTATCTGTTTATCTGTTCCTCTTTCTTATCTGTGGTAATAAGAAACGTCGAGATATTGGTGACAGGGTGATCGACAAAACATATTTATAATGTGCGTTGGAGTAATGAATTTAGTAATCTACTTAACGCAAAGCCTGTGGCTCAGCTGTTAGCGCGTCGACGCTCAGGCCGAAGGTCGCGGGTTCAAATCCCGCCGAAGGAGCAAAAAGTTTCTGTGTTCCTGGGTCATAGATGTATAATAGATATGTGTATCATATTTATTACACATCTATGTATATATGACCTAATAAAGGTCTCAAAGATATATTGTATGGTATATAAGCATTAAATATATTTCCGTTGTGTGGTACTCGTAACACAAGTTCTTCGGATACTTAGCACGGGGCCAGATTGACGTCGTGTAAGGCATCCATAGATATTATTATAATAAGATCATTAATATATATTTATCATTTATATTAATGATCTTCCAAAGCAATCCAATAACACTCCTCGTTGATGACAGTACAGTAGCAATTAAATGTAAAGACATTCAAACATATGAGCAAGACAATCAAACGGTTACATACAAACAATATAAAAGCTATAATAGAAAAAACTAAACATGCATTTTAGTCAACGTTTAAATGCTCCAAAGCTTAACATTAATTACAAATCTGAGCCAATTTATGAAGTGCAAACTACCAAATTTTTCGGACTCACTATAGACAGTAAGCTGACATGGAAACTTCATATTGAACAACTATGCACGGAAATAAATAAATCAGTTTATGCACTTCATGAACTGTCTCAAATTGCAAATGTCAATACAACAGTAGCTGCATATAATCCAGTGGTTTCAATACTGAAGTATGGCGTGGTTTTTTGGGGAAACTCGACAGACATTGAAATAGTCTCTAAGGCACAGAAACGGTGTTTAAGAGCTATTTTTGGGCTATCAACAACCGATACAGGTAAACCATTAAAAAAATAAATAGAATTCTAATTGTTACGTGTCTGTGTATATGTACTATATAGTATCAGAAACGAGCGGCAGGCAACAACGTGACGTATATCGCTATAATTGTTACGTGTCTGTGTATATGTACTATATAGTATCAGAAACGAGCGGCAGGCAACAACGTGACGTATATCGCTATAATTGTTACGTGTCTGTGTATATGTACTATATAGTATCAGAAACGAGCGGCAGGCAACAACGTGACGTATATCGCTATAATTGTTACGTGTCTGTGTATATGTACTATATAGTATCAGAAACGAGCGGCAGGCAACAACGTGACGTATATCGCTATAATTGTTACGTGTCTGTGTATATGTACTATATAGTATCAGAAACGAGCGGCAGGCAACAACGTGACGTATATCGCTATAATTGTTACGTGTCTGTGTATATGTACTATATAGTATCAGAAACGAGCGGCAGGCAACAACGTGACGTATATCGCTATAATTGTTACGTGTCTGTGTATATGTACTATATAGTATCAGAAACGAGCGGCAGGCAACAACGTGACGTATATCGCTATAATTGTTACGTGTCTGTGTATATGTACTATATAGTATCAGAAACGAGCGGCAGGCAACAACGTGACGTATATCGCTATAATTGTTACGTGTCTGTGTATATGTACTATATAGTATCAGAAACGAGCGGCAGGCAACAACGTGACGTATATCGCTATAATTGTTACGTGTCTGTGTATATGTACTATATAGTATCAGAAACGAGCGGCAGGCAACAACGTGACGTATATCGCTATAATTGTTACGTGTCTGTGTATATGTACTATATAGTATCAGAAACGAGCGGCAGGCAACAACGTGACGTATATCGCTATAATTGTTACGTGTCTGTGTATATGTACTATATAGTATCAGAAACGAGCGGCAGGCAACAACGTGACGTATATCGCTATAATTGTTACGTGTCTGTGTATATGTACTATATAGTATCAGAAACGAGCGGCAGGCAACAACGTGACGTATATCGCTATAATTGTTACGTGTCTGTGTATATGTACTATATAGTATCAGAAACGAGCGGCAGGCAACAACGTGACGTATATCGCTATAATTGTGACGTGTCTGTGTATATGTACTATATAGTATCAGAAACGAGCGGCAGGCAACAACGTGACGTATATCGCTATAATTGTTACGTGTCTGTGTATATGTACTATATAGTATCAGAAACGAGCGGCAGGCAACAACGTGACGTATATCGCTATAATTGTTACGTGTCTGTGTATATGTACTATATAGTATCAGAAACGAGCGGCAGGCAACAACGTGACGTATATCGCTATAATTGTGACGTGTCTGTGTATATGTACTATATAGTATCAGAAACGAGCGGCAGGCAACAACGTGACGTATATCGCTATAATTGTTACGTGTCTGTGTATATGTACTATATAGTATCAGAAACGAGCGGCAGGCAACAACGTGACGTACATCGCTATAATTGTTACGTGTCTGTGTATATGTACTATATAGTATCAGAAACGAGCGGCAGGCAACAACGTGACGTATATCGCTATAATTGTTACGTGTCTGTGTATATGTACTATAAAGTATCAGAAACGAGCGGCAGGCAACAACGTGACGTATATCGCTATAATTGTTACGTGTCTGTGTATATGTACTATATAGTATCAGAAACGAGCGGCAGGCAACAACGTGACGTATATCGCTATAATTGTTACGTGTCTGTGTATATGTACTATATAGTATCAGAAACGAGCGGCAGGCAACAACGTGACGTATATCGCTATAATTGTTACGTGTCTGTGTATATGTACTATATAGTATCAGAAACGAGCGGCAGGCAACAACGTGACACATATCGCTATAATTGTTACGTGTCTATGTATATGTACTATATAGTATCAGAAACGAGCGGCAGGCAACAACGTGACGTATATCGCTATAATTGTTACGTGTCTGTGTATATGTACTATATAGTATCAGAAACGAGCGGCAGGCAACAACGTGACGTATATCGCTATAATTGTTACGTGTCTGTGTATATGTACTATATAGTATCAGAAACGAGCGGCAGGCAACAACGTGACGTATTTCGCTATAATTGTTACGTGTCTGTGTATATGTACTATATAGTATCAGAAACGAGCGGCAACAACGTGACGTATATCGCTATAATTGTTACGTGTCTGTGTATATGTACTATATAGTATCAGAAACGAGCGGCAGGCAACAACGTGACACATATCACTATAATTGTTACGTGTCTGTGTATATGTACTATATAGTATCAGAAACGAGCGGCAGGCAACAACGTGACGTACGAGTATATCGCTATAATTGTTACGTGTCTGTGTATATGTACTATATAGTATCAGAAACGAGCGGCAGGCAACAACGTGACACATATCGCTATAATTGAAATTAACTTGACATTGATTTGAAATAATATTGACCATTGATTTAAATTGACTTAAGTACTTAACTGTTCGAATTGAATTTATTAACCTTTATAATTTTTATTAAAATTATCTATTTGAATTAAGTAAGTATTCCATTTATCTTAGTTTTTGCAATTTAATATATTTTTATTTAAACGGTATGTTGAAGTTAAGTTTATTTCAATTTCGATTAAATTAACTTTAAATTATAATTATTATTAATTCAGTTACCTACAAGTACTCGTATAAGATACATGTTGCGTGCCCACTTATTAGGTGGAAACACTTGAACCACGTATAATTATTGTAACGCCTGTTGTTGTTGTGCTTTCTGTAAATAATAAATGATTTTATTTGATAAGTTCTTCGAGAAATTACCACGGGAAAAGCGTGCATAGATAATAATATTATGGTGATGAAAACAAACAAACGGCTTCTTTTATGATTCTGACATTATGCATAGCGCTGATTAGCTATAAATATGGAATTTATTCATAGCTGCTGAAAATTCATGAAGTCGTTACTTTGTGGCCCAGCGCGGCTTATATTCCCCTTGCAACATACTACCATGGACCAATAAAGTAATAATTCCTCCATTGTGTAGGTGTACATTAACGGAATATTTAGGTATGTTATCATAAAATAAAGTATTAGTTTAAAAAATCCTCCTACATAAATATGAGTTTGTGAGGATGTTTGTTACTCTTTCACGCAAAAACTACTGAACGGATTTTGATGAAATTTGGTATGGTGGAACTTAGTAGTTTAATCTCTGCATTACACATAGGCTATTTGTTCTCATAAAAAAGTACTATATAGTAAAAGGATGAGCTGTGGGCAAAAGCTAGTAAATTAAAATATAAAGATATCCAGTATTAAAGGAGTACACATATTCTCCGTAGAGCTATTCAACAGCAAGCTAGACATTACCTTAAAGTCTGTAGGCACTTTATAGCATAGCTTTATAGCATCATTAGTCGGTGAAAATCGTCGTTGTAAAAGTTACTTAAATACATTCAATAAATAAAACAAAGCCAAATATGAAATATATATTATTTACTTTTCACAATTGTCTGTGATGTTGTAAACATAATAATCCTAAGTTACTCTGAGTATTTAATGAGGTGTTATTGTCTATTTGAAAAATTTGAGCAAATTAATATTTATTGAGTAAACAACGTTAAGCTATCAGCACTTTTGTTAGCAAATATCCTATTTATATATGTAGTATTCATAACAATTTTGCGTAAATGTAGAGTCTTGTATAATATGTTAATTGCTTTAAACTATTAAGTGATTAATATAACATCAGTTAAAAGTTTTCGGGAGCATTAATATAATTCACTAACGGGCGAATACTGGAACGATAGTTAAATTAAGTGACGCTCAAGTTATTACATGCTGTCCTTGTCATTTCGGCTAGCAGAGACAGCGACAGCCTGTAAATAGAAGGATTCTTAATTTTGATTAGCGTTTCAGTATTCGGCCGTTTCAGTAGCTTTCTAGTCCGCTGGCCCAAGGCGCGGTCTAAGCTGACAAGACGACCGCCCTCAGCCGGCAGTAAGTAGTAAGATACGATAGGATAAGATTAGCCTCCAGTTCCTACACTGGTCTGCGGGTCTTAAAAGGCCACTTCGAGTGTCATATAACATATTACGTTCATAATTTGTTACATTTGAGATACTTATTATAAAATGACTCCATGTCAGATGAATCATCATAAATATAATCATATTAGAAATTCTTACATAAATTTTGTCTATACAAATGCGTAGAATGGCCCACTAAGAATTGCCTAACAAGAGATTTTGTTCGAAGCTGAGGAAAGAGCAACTTTAGATCTGTACTATGAACGTATCATATCCAATTTATTCTAAACGTAATTATAGCGACCACTGCGCTCTATAATGCTACAAATTTAAATGTGGCCGGAGGAATTTTAAGGACCTGGAACGCAAGTGGCAATACCAGAGGAGTTACAAGTATATCTCCTCTGATGTGGTGGTGTGGTGTGATCCGTGTTGCTAGTGTCCATGGGCGGCTGTGATCGCTTACCATCTGGCGATCCATCTGCTCGTTTCCTTGTTCATTTCATAAAAATAAAAAATGTCGGTTATTTACCGATCATTAAAGAAATGCAACATAATTATTAATTTGGTCATATTTCGGTTTTACCTTTTTGCTTACGTTTGGATAAAATTAGATCCGAACAGAGTATCAGGGCAATAGAATCCCTGCAGATTAGGTCTTCAACGGTCTCTATAGTAGCGCAGATACCATGGACCCTGGTTTAGCCTCTGAAACCACTTTCTCAGAGATGATACCGGGAGATGCTTACTGCTTGTGGCAACTTACGTGTACTGACAATCATATGGTTATCAGAGCCTTTGGCCGAGTTGCCATCGCTAATTACGACGACGAAGAGCAAAAATGTATGGGATTTGACATAAGCATCGCTAGAAGCTCTGATCGGTTTTAAATTGTATATGAATTCGCTACGTCACTAATGACCCTAAATAAAGTTTTACAATCTTGATGTCGTTAACTTTATTTGGCACGTGGTACAAAAAATTAAATATGTAAATTGAAATAAACTTGGTACCATACTACCAAACATGGCGGGGCGGGGCGGGTGAAAGCACGTGGGGGGGGAGGGGGACGGCCCTCTATATGCGGCGGTGGGCTGCGCGCGCGCCACACTCGGACATCCATCAGGTGAGTCCCTACCTATTGCCCGCTCGTTGCCGTACTGTACAACTAAATTCTTAATGTCCCTCGGTTTACAGTTCGTTACTATACTTACTAGCAATATTATTAATCTGAAAGAAACTCTGTCTGTTTGTAACAAATGGATGGGGATATAATTTGGTATAGGGGAAGATTAGACTTGGGTAAGGACTAAGGAGGCTACTTCTTATAGCGGCAAAATGTAAAGTTCCCGCGCGATACTGGTAGATACATCTACCTGTTCAGATCGAATTTAATCTTTCTGTAAACAAAAATATAAAAATCGCCTAAATTAGGTACGTGTATTCCTTTATTGCACGGTAAATAAGTAACATTAAAATTGGTAGCGTTATATTGTACTGATGTCATATTGTTTACGTTTAGATTAAACTGGATACGGACATCCACTCGAGAGTCGAGAACTAGTCGCTATATCTGTGTGATGCTGCACTTTCCCTCTGACGTAAGGAGGAAGTTGCGAGCTATATGTAGCGGAGGTTCCATGAGAGTTATCCTTGCGTCGTCGCGTCGGCTTTGAATAGTGCTCCTGTCGCAGGTAAAGTAAATCCGAACGGCCTGTAATGTGGAGACTTATAATGTACAGTCGCTTAGTTGTTGCAATCTTTAATAGTATCAGATGTATAACATATTATATATAATTTTAAAAAATTTGGGGACTTAACTACATTTCACTTCACTTAACGTCTCCATTCCGTGAGTTTAGCTTCCAAAGTACGAGATAGGAGCTATGTGCGATGATGATGTTATTGTTTACTACGCGAAATTTTCCCTAGCTCGCCTCAATCCATAATATGAAACCTGATGTCCTTCGCACATGTCTATTCCTGTCTGTCTGGAACTGATTGACGAGTAACGACGATCTTGACCGATGAGACGTTAAATTGATTCCAAATTATTTACCAAATAATCTACAAATTGAAAGTATCGACCGGAGGCTATGGACCCATCGTAGTAGTTGATATACTTTTCTCAGAAGTATCCTTACTAATGTCATAAACTCGACGGTTTATATGCAGGGATGTGTGGATGTGTGTATGTTTGTGACGCTTTCACGCAACAACTACTGTACGGATTTTGTCGAATTTTGGTATGGTAGTAGTTTAAGCTGCGGATTGACATACAGGCTACTTTTTATCGCAGCAAAATGTGCGGTTTCTACGGAATTTCTTTTTGCGCGTACGAAGTCGCGAGCAACATGTAGTTTAATCTCAACGTGAACAAAAATATTAAATCCGACCAAAGTATCGTGTCATTGGCCATTGTATGTTATTAGTACACGGTAAAGTGACATTCGAATTAGTAGCATTAGGATGCGCCCTCGTTTAGGGTCAGTTCACACCGCGGAGCCGCGACGTTACGCGACGCTAAGATAGCTATTCAAAATTAAACTTTAGTTACTGCACAAAAGTCACACGTTTCGTATGACACCAGCACATGCGCATGCGCAACGCGGCGCGTTTGCAACTTGATATTCGAGCTCTTACAATGAAACGTGTGTCTTCGTTTGTGTTCAATTCTAAATTTCTAAAAGTTCAAAAAATGAAGTTCAATTTTGAATAGAGCCTATTTAAAAAATGCAGTGCAGCGCCGCGTATACTTAGTTTCGTTTCGGTGTGAATTGACCCTTAGATTAAATCTGAACGGAGTGTAGTAGAAGGATGTCAGTAGACTTTCGCTGCTGCACAAGACGTAGCCTATCGACTGTCGGACGTGGGGACGAGCCAGCTCCGGCGCTCCACTTGCGTCATCGGCTCGTTGGGGTCAGGTCACACCAAAACGAGTCGATACGCGACTCGCCGCTGCATTTTTAAAATAGTGATTCATAATTGAACTTTATTCACTACACAAGAATATACGCCTTTTATTGCAACAGCGGCGCCGCGCTATGCAGACTGTTGACGTGTATCTTCTTGTATAGTGAATAAAGGTCAAGTTTGGATCGCTAACTTATAAATGCAGCGCCGCGTATCGGCTCGTTTCGGTGTGAACTGACCCTCAGTGTCCGCCGATCGTGCCCTAACTATACGCATATGATAATATCCCGATTTACTTCGTGAGACGCATATTGTAAACAGTATACAATTGTAAAACCAACTTGAAAATGTTAAAACTTGTCTAATGTTGAATATTTTAAATATCGATGTGTATATGTCTACTGCTATTATGAGTGTGAAAGTATTCAGGGATGGACGGATGTTTGCTACTCTTTCACGCAAGAATTACTGTATCGATTTTGATGAAATTTGGTATGACATAAGCTCTGAATTAACATTTATTATAATATACTTATTACTACGAGAACACTTTTTCGAGATAAATATTAGCCTTGTGTTAATCCAGAGCCTAAGCTACTACCACACCACATTTTATCAAAATCCGTTCTGTAGTTTTTGAGTGAAAGAGTAACAAACATCCATCCATCCATCCTCACAAACTATCACATTTATAATAGTAGTAGGACTATATTTTCCGTTGTCTGGTCTTAGGTACGTAGCGCGACTTCAGATGGACGTGGTGGATATATAGATTTTTTTATTAGCAAGGTGCTTTATGTGATTAGTTTCAGATACTGACAACCATGAAATCGATCGTGCTGTGCCTGGCTCTGGTGGCGGCTGCGCTGGCGGCGCCGCAGCGCGAGGGCGCCGCTTTCAGCAAGGAGGCCATCAAGCAGGCGCAGAGCACCTCGCTCATCCCGCGCGACGCCGTCATACAGAAGGTAAAATCCTCTAATGCTATGAAAACAGAAAACGAGCAGAGGGATCACCTAATAAGCAAATACCGCGATAAATACGGCGAAATACAAACACATTTCAGCCGGTTTTCTGCGAAATGTCTGGTAATGGTAATGGTATTTTTCTCGAGTCTAGCAGGTCTATTTCATGTCAGAGACAAAACATACAAATAAGCTGTCTGACACTCATTAGTAGATTGCGAAACATGCCCTTAGTATTTTAATAAAAAATCCTTTTAGATCTCTTTAAATGTTCAAAGGTGATCGTCATAAGTCGTAGCGGATACCGCAAAGCCACAAACCGCGCAACTTATACGCCGGCTGCGGTAGAGCTGACTTTAACTAATGGGCGACAACTTTGTAACTTGTGAGTTATGACTTAACCGGCGTCGTATCGCTGTCGAGAGTGTAATATATTATGACTTATGACAAATTAACCTCCTCTTTTAGCAGTCACTTTATATTACGACAACTCTTCTTCAACCACAATCAGGCAACCACACGCTTAGCCAAAGTAACCGTGAAAACGATAACGTAATTAGAAAAAAATGTACGGGAATTGGAATTGCCATAATATTCAGTCGCTTAATCACGTGGCTAGGTCCATATATTTCTTTATTTTCTGACTTCGTTTCGTTTCGATATTTGACTTTGTACATGCCCCCCAGCTTTTTTTACCATGACTAAAGTGGTAATTTTCCACCAGGTGCAAGAGGGCGTAGAGCTGGCGGCGTACGAGTCCATCCCCGGCAACCAGAGGATCAACCTGTTCGAGATCCTGGGCGACCAGCTGCCGCAGGAGGTTATCAACAACCTGCAGAGCCAGATCGACCATGCCGTCCAGCAGTAGACCAAAGTGCAATCATCATCACATCAAACTTGTTACAGTAATACTACTTAGCACTTGCAGTCTTCTGGAAGTTTCCCTCCAATCTCTACTGCCAAGTTCAGGACTACTATAGGGCTAGTACTAAGTCGTAGTGCTGTGTCTTCGTGTGTCATTCTCATTATTTATCATAAGCGAGGTACCAGGCGCCCAGCGCGCAGCAGGAGATAGGCGCGTCGCAAGCGCCATGTTGTGATATTCACATCGTTTTGTTTGTACATAATATTATTACGTATTTTTTTATAATAAACGACATAATGTATTCATAGTTTTATTACGTAACGAGGAAATCTCTGAGATATTATTCAATATCTAGGTTTCATTAACGAGTATAAAAGTATGGCGAGTTATGTAACATTTACTGTTCAAATTAATCACCTGCGATTAAAATAATTAATTTAACTTTTTTTTTAATATATGGCTAATGCATTACATGACACCTATAATGATTACGATGAAAATTGAAAGCTGTTTAAGTTGGCAGATATTTTTTAGATTAAATATCCCGGAAAAAATAGTTATGTACATTATGTTTTGTTTCCTTATGCGAAAAAAATTGCATTTAGAATTCGAAAATAACGGTACTATAACAATATGGAGCTAACTATTAATTTTACATTTTACAACTCTAAAACAATCACAAAGTTGTAACTCTTAACTCAACCAGGTCATGCGTGACTTAACTCTACCAGGTCGTACATGTCTTAACTCTACCAGGTCACAACCGCAGCATTAAATATTTTTTCATTTCTATTCTTTAATTAATAATATATTCGAGTAAGCATGAACTTAGTTTCTATCTGCAACTTAATGGAGAAAAGAGCATATTTTAAAAATATCTTCCGAAAGTTTTTACGGGGTCAGGCCAGGTGTGATGTCGCAAATACAATTTAAGTCTCTTCAGGTATGATTTAGCAACCTCTCATAAAGATCTTATGGAAGTGTTGGCAACACTTAATGATGGCATTAGTGTCAAGTTATGTGGTCAGCTGCGTCATGACAAGGTCATGAGATTGTGACACATGTCATTTTTGGGTGCTGATGATACGTATAGCCTTGCACTTTTAGCGCTAGAAAGCTAGAATTTATTCGTTTTGTCCGTCTTAGGAATCCCGTTTCTTTCGAAAGCCAAACCAGGTGGTTTATGATAAAAAATATTATACGTACCTATTAAGTTTCTAATGTGTGAGTCGGACATCGCGCATCAAGGGTTCCCTGCAAAAAAAACACGTTTATTGTATGGGAAATGGATACCCCACTTAAATATTTGTTTTATTCTATTTTTAATATTTGTTGTTATAGCGGTAACAGAATTATACATCATCTGTAAAAATTTCAACTATCTGTCAGCCTGTGACAGACCGTTAGACAGACAGAGAGCAAAGTCTCAGTAATAGGGTCCCGTTTTTAGGGTCCGTAATACTCAAGGAACCCTTATAGTTTCGCTCTGTCTGTCCCTCTGTTTGTCTGTCTGTCTGTCTCTCCGCGCATCTAGCTTCTGTAATTATGAATATAAATGTATAGATCTCCATTATGTCGGCAAAAACGACGAGTTAGTCGCCCTTCATAGACATGTCGTGACATGCTCCTGGTTAGGTTATTATCCTTTGGATACGGAAGCTTAAAAACGATTATTGCCGAGGGCGATTATTAACAATAAACGAGGAGCAGGAGAAAGTGGGCTCATAAATGTGGAATTATCTTTTAATTATACTTAATTAATTATATGCAACTAAAAACTATCTATCTATCGCCATGAAATTCCGTTTAGTTACTTTGTGCGAGGACACAGGTCGCAGGTGCATTGCGTAACCGTCGTGTGTCGCGCCGATAGAATTATTCATCGACATCACCCTCCAGAGAAAGTGTTACGATAACATGTGAGTGGTACGTAAGTACGTAACAGCCGCGATGTTATATTATGTCCCAGCAGTGGGATAAGCCTTAGGGCCACATCCACCACACCGACGCGACAAACGATGGTCAGCTGTGGCTTCTTGTGGTTGCGATGTGATGCCGACGAAATGTCGATGTTACTTATGAATTACCGCTAGAATACTCGGTGTCGCTGGTGGTTGCGTTGTGGTTGCGATGTGGTTCACACGTAACCACAGTTTGACCGGTGTGGTGTGGTTGTGGGAAGGTCCTCAGGGGTTTGAAGTTTGAACTCAGCAGTAGGCGAAACTCTTGGGGTTTGCACCCAACAGTGGGGTAAGCTTCTACTTGCAATACACACGAGAGAGCGGAATGCACCCGTCGCTGCCACCGATGTATCAGTATTTATCGTATGTAAAGCTGATGATCCACTTGGTGTCTGTGAAATACTCTCTGATTAACACTACACAACGGAAGGTCCGATAGACAGACATACACTTATGACAACACTGTTTTTGCGTCGGGGGTTAAAAAATCATATTTTTTTTTACAATTTTGGTTACAAACATGAGAAATATTAATGTAACTTTTACGTAAGTATTATTTTCTTTCTAGAATAGGTTATAGGAATAGCTCATAGATATGGCCCACATAGTTACACTTTCTACAATGAGCATGCTCCACGGAAAGTTCTTGTGATTTGAATACCGGAGAAAACTCACGAACTGCCTGACATGACACATGACAGACTGACAGAACTGCGCCTCTAATTCCTGAATGTACGAGAAAAAAACTGGTGCACCACATTTCGACCTTATTACATAATATTACAATAGGAATATCGTCCAAAATATGCGGTTTACACCCGCACGTGTCTTGTTCAATATTTTGAATATCCTTACTAATTTATTTTAAACGCGATAGTTTATATGTATGGATGTTTGTTACTCCTACATTCAATAACTAGTGAACGTATTTTGATGATGTTTGGTAGTTTAGACTGTGGATTAACACAATATAGTCTACTTTCTATCGCAGCAAAATGTAATGTTCCTGTGGGATCTCTTTTTGCGCGGACGATGTCGCGGGCAACATCTAGGAAATATTTAAATTAATTTAAAGAATCACTCTACTGAGCTTTATGTCTCTGTTATGAGTTTGCTAGATATCTACATCACGATATGTATGCAGTGTTTTATCAGTACTAATGTCAAAATTGAACAATGACACTTAAGCTGTATTCAATTCACATTCATCAATTGAAGTAACTATTTGATATTTGCACTGATGTCACAGCAGGTATTTCTTAAAACCCAAAGCTAAAAATATTTGATCTAATTTTTCTTTTATATGAACTGTGCAGTGCCATCTGGTATTAACCAATGGAACTAGAAACACACCGCGAAACAGTTCCATCTAGCGAGACACTGAGTATTGTATAGCTTGATATTTTAACGACAGATGGCAGGACACCACATAGGCACCTGAAAAACTTATTAGATACATCATAATATAAAAAAAAAGAGAATACCTACTACAGTTGCTATTGCGTGAAAGAGTAACAAGCATCCACACATCCACATATCCATTCTTTTTTTTCTTTTCTTTTCACATTCTTACAAACTTTTGCGTTTATAATGGTAGTAAAGATAGCTATTATCTGTGTCAGCCCTGAAGGGTCTCATGGCCTCAGTTTTTGTGTGAATTAAGAGGCCATACCAATTAGCTCCTTCTACCACTGCCTGTGCCGTTACATTCCTCGTAGCTGATGATTCCCAGTAGGTAATTATGTTCAAACGGCCACCGACTGGCAGTGGGCACCACAGGCGAGATGCCCGGCGAACAATGCGAGACATTTCCGTGGCGGCGCGCGGCTGCGGCGTCTCCTATCCGTTGTAATTTGTGCCCTATATGCCTCTCTGTTTCAGGGCTGTACACGCTTCATTCTATTTGGTCAATGCGGGCCAGCAGAGACAGAATAGGAGGGCTCTTAATTTTGATCAGGGTTTTCCGTATTCGGCCGTGAGAAACCAGAATACAGATCCTGTATATTGTAATTTGTGTAATTTGGCATGCAATGGGTTCTAGTATATGTATAAAACCTTTACAAATTTTCCATAACATTTGGAAATACATAACCATCTTTTTAAACCTTCTACCTAAAGTGAATCAAAATAATAATACATAGAGGGCACATACATACCCACATACAGTAATTTAGGCTCAGGGCAAATAAAAAAATGAAGACAGAGCTTTGTCAAACAAAAACTGTGGCCGGTTTTCTCTGCATGCGTCCACACGCACTACATACAATCTCACACCGCGACAGCTCGCCTCACAAGGTAAGGCGTAGTTTTGTTTCATTTGGTCCGTTGGACCGGCCTCAGTTTGTGGTTCCCAGTATTCCGTCTTCACTTTTTTATTTGGCCTGAGACTTCAGGGTGGTATGGATCTCTCGTAGCTGGGACGGCAGGACAGTCCCTAGGATATGGGACTCTGTTATGGTTAGGCGCATGTAATTTAGTGTCGTTAAAGCTCGGGAGTGTTAATCGTAGCTGGGCGTTCCGAGAAGTGACACTCGGGCCGACAATACCGTCCGACACTCTACATTACATAATTACACGTCAGTCATTAAATCATAAACGGCTTCTGTTCATCTCACGTAAAAACTAGTCTCACTTTAACGTCACTGAATTCCATACCATCATCACCAAGAACAGATTGTTTAAGCGCGTTGCGACTATGGTTAACTATGAAATGTTTCTTGTTATTATCATATGTCTTCCCTTAGCAACAGATCTCACAAAAATGCACATAAAAGGTTAAAACATTAAAATAAATATATGAGTTCTATAGAGGTCTATAAAAGGGACTGCACTTTTTCTAATGTATGTAAATGACATTTTTAAAAGCCACTCGAATTTAGCAGGATTTTTTTTTGATGACACTTAATTTAATTTTACACACAGAAAACAATTCGTACTCTGGAATGTAAAACAAGGTCTTGTAACCTGAAAAAGGCTATGAAATTATTAAAACCTAAAAAAGAAGAATACAAAGTTTAAGTATATAATACCTCAAAATCAAAAATCAAAATCAAAATTTTTTTTATTCAAAATTGGTATTTTTAAATACTCTTTTTGAACGTCGTTACTACGTGATGCCTACCACCGGTTCGGGAACTAACCCAGCGAGAAGAGCCGGCAAGAAACTCGTCTGGGGCCATCTGTTACCAAAAAGATGGAAAATTATTCTTTTAAAATCAAAATTATTACATTGTTTACTTATGTCTATGTAACAAATAATAAGATAAGATAAGGAGCCACCTTATTCCCAAGGTGTGCCGTCTTGAATGAAGTAATTAATTTTATAATACGCTTTGGCACACAAACGTTCTTTAACTACTTTTTTAAACTTATTAATGGGAAGGTTTTGAACCTTTTCCGGGATTATATTGTATAAGCGTATACATTGGCCTTTAAAGGATTTACTAACTTTGCTTAGTCTGAACACTGGCATATCTAACTTGTTCTTATTTCTAGTGTTTACACAATGATTATCACATTTCTTTTTGAAGTTGTTTATATTCTTTCTTACATATAACACATTTTCCAAAATGTATTGAGATGCGACGGTCAGAACTTTTATTTCTTTAAACTTTTCCCTTAGAGATTCAAAAGTCGACATCTTATAAATAGAACGTATAGCACGTTTCTGCAGCACAAATATTGTATTAATGTCCGCAGCGTTTCCCCACAAGAGGATGCCGTACGACATTATGCTATGAAAATAGCTAAAGTAAACTAATCGCGCGGTCTCTATGTCGGTAATTTCTCTAATTTTTTTAACAGCGTATGCTGCAGAACTCAGCTTATCTGCCAATTTAGCAATATGTGGTCCCCACTGTAACTTACTATTTAATGTTATACCTAGACAAACAGTGGTGTCTACTAATTTCATTTTCTCATTATTTAATAGTATATTGGTTTGTGCCTGCGTAACATTTGGCAAGCTGAACTTTAAACATTTTGTTTTATTAGAATTGAACAGTAAATTATTAGCATTAAACCAATGTACTATTTTTGAGAGAGCACTATTTACCTCGTCATTGTTAGATTGTCGTCGCTTCACATTAAAAATTAGTGAAGTATGATCAGCAAAAAGTACTATGTCATGCTTATCATTAACTAGATAAGGTAGATCATTTATATAGATGAGAAATAGAAAAGGGCCTAAAATAGACCCCTGTGGTACTCCCAGTTTAATTTTAGTACCATTAGACCTTTTGGAATTAACTTCTACAGTCTGCGTTCTATTTATTAGATAAGAGCTTAGAAGCTTTAGAGCCGTGCCCTTTACACCATAATGGTATAATTTCCTGAACAGCGTATCATGCTCCACACAGTCAAATGCTTTGGATAAATCACAGAATATACCAAGTGCATCCTGTGACCTCTCCCAAGCTCCAAATATACTGCACAGAAGACTAATGCCTGCATCTATTGTGGACCGACCTTTAGTAAAACCAAACTGATTACTATGTAACAAATTATTCGGGTTGAAGTGAAAAATTAATTGATTTAGAATAATTTTCTCAAAAATTTTACTTAAAGTCGATAATATGAATATTGGTCTATAGTTAGCTGGGTCTGCTTTATTCCCAGCTTTAAAGAGAGGCATCACCTTGCTGTGCTTCATCAAGTCAGGGAACACGCCCCTTTTAATACAATTATTAAAAACTAATGCTAGGTGAGGGGCAATGATGTCAATTACTGGGTTTATAACTTTTGTGGACATACCCCAGAGATCAGTTGTACTTTTAATATTAAGTAATTTAAATGCCTTGATAATGTCTCTAGAGTCTATTTCTTTGAAAATAAAATTTACATCACATTCCCTCACATTATCTCTAAGTAATTTTTCGGCAACTGTAGGTGATGAATTTAAGTTTTTTGTAGTTGAGATTGGAATGTCTGCAAAAAACTTCTCAAATACTGTCGCAACTTCAATGTCAGAACTAACTTTTTTATCATTAATATAAAGTTCAAATTTAGAGTTGCGACTGGCAACTTTTCCAGTCTCATCTGCAATTATTTTCCATGTGGTTTTCACTTTGTTTTTAGAGTTCTTAATTTTTTCTTTGATGTGAAGAACCTTCGCTGCTTGACATACCTTCTTGAAGATCTTCGAGTATTTCTTGACATATAGTTTAAAAGCTTCACTCCTGTTCATTGACTTCTTGTTATACAAGTCATACAATCTTTGTCTACTAACAATAATACCTGCAGTTGCCCAGTTACTAAAATTATTTCTTTTGTTATTAAATCTGACCTATTTAGAAGTAAATACAGAGTCAAATTGGTTTTTTACTACTTTAAATAAATTATTAAAAGTTTCATTTGGATTAATTGACTCATTCAAACATTGAAAACTTGAAAGTAATTTACTTCTAAATTTCTCAATACGTTTTGTGTTTACAGGAATAAACTCAATATTTTCTATCGGATTATTATCACATTTAAGATCAAATGATGCTAGCTGTCCACAGTGATCTGAGTTAAGTACATTAATTTTTTATTTCCTAAAAGTAGTGACATTTGTGAAAATATTATCTATACAAGTAGCTGTTGTTTCACATATTTTTGTTGGTTCGTAAAATAAATTAATTAGATTATACGATTTGAACAAAGATGTGAATCTAACAGTGGTGGAGTTAGAGCCTAATAAATTAATATTAAAATCACCACATACAATAATCTTCTTATTAGAGACACATACTTTCGTCAGCACTTAATCCATTATTTGTTCAAAAGAATCGTATAAGCTTGATGGAGGCCTGTATATGCATACAATAATAAGGTGGCTCAACTCAATACAAGCCAACTCAATAATTCGTTCACTAGACAGTTCTACAATATCTTTACGTTCTTTACATTTCAATTTTTTATTAATCAAAATTAAGTAGCCTCCCCTAATGACATTTTCTTGACAGAAAGAGCTCCCTACTTGGTGATCACAATAGTTAAATATTAATTCATGATTTTGTAACCAATGTTCTGTTAGGCATATATTGTCAATTTTAAATTCATTTAAAAATAACTCAAGTTCTAATTCTTTCCCTATTATGCCTTGTAAATTTTGATGCACCAAGTTTATATTAAAATTACAGTTTGTCCTATAATCTAATTTAAATTATTTGGAACATATTTCAAGTTTTTACTAATAAAATTGTCAGTATAAGAACACTGCTCAATAAAAGCAGTGGTGGGCTTAGCCAATTTTTTGGCTTGTCTTAAAACTAAAAAATTATATAGCCATTTAGCTAAATGTCGTGTAAAAATTTAGATAAGTAATACTTATCATATGTTAGATTATTTAACCTAGAGATAAAAGTAAAACCTAAGTAAAACTGTGTAATACCGTTTTATCTTGGAAAACTTAAGATCAAATTAACGCATTTACGTGGGAGAGCTATGCATCGGCACGAATAAGCCGACAGAATAAATACCGCGGACTCACAGAAAACTGGTGTGAAATAACGCTTCTGGTGTGTTTCGCCAAGTAACTGAGATTACAGAAGGTCCAAGGGAGGTTTGGGATTTAAAATCCCAAGAACGGGACTGAGCAACACCGGAGGAGTTACAAGTGTTGCGAGTGTCGAATAGATTACGATAAGGCGATCCGTCTGCTCGTTTCCTGGTCGATTTCATAAAAAAAACACGCTGCAGAACCAATTTTACAACACCTGGGTCAAGCTGCGCGGAGATCTTATCTCCTTGGTCAACGAACGATCATTGAATGTGGCACTCGTGGAGATATCCAATTACATTTTACTTGCGAAGTATATAGCATAAGCTTAATTTTATTGTATGAACAAGTAATGTATGAACAATGTATGACGAGTTACTACTAATACATGATCAGAAGAGTTGAGTTTGAGGTGTAGTTAAAGATGATGATGGATGGAGGAAACGACGAACTATGGAACAGGTATCAATGACAGTAGATTTCTGCATTTATATGTATGTATTTTTATAAAGATCTAATGTTTTAAGTGCAGCAATTAGGTTTTTGGGATGACGCCGGTTGAGGAGATGATAATAGGGACTCATCGATCATTAATACTATGATCGAAGTACTATTTTAACTATAAGATACTATAAGATACTTTTAGAAGGACTATTTTAACAGTATTTTGACGCTGCATCCGATTGATTTCATCTGCGAGGGTATTATTATATTAGTATTTCCGGATTTTTTCATTGTGTTTTTGTTTCAGGTTGTGGGTGTTCGGGACGGCGATGTTTATGAGATATGTTGTCTTTTCAGGTATATTGTGAGAGTTATGTCAGGTATATTGCTCAGAATGGTGCGGTCTGTGACAATGTCGCGATCCCAGTGGAGTTTTGCAGTGTTATTTTCGAGGACGCTGCTGGGTTTGTATTTATAATTAGGTGTGTGTGTGTCGAGATTGTATTTCGCTGCGAGAAATTGGTATACATGCTTGGCTACGTTGTCGTGACGGTGTGTGTATTCTTTACTGTCTAGAGAGCTACATCCTCCAGTAACATGGTCAATGGTTTCAGTAGATTGGTGGCATAGTCTGCATTTGTCAGTTTCTATATTTTCTTTAAGGATATATTTACAGTAACTACTCTCAATAAGGATTATTTGATCCTGTATTGCTATGAGGAAGCCTTTTGTCTCACTGAATATATTGCCTTTTGTTAGCCAGCTGAAGGATGCATTTTGATCTTCTTGACTGTCTTGTTGTAACTGATGTGGGAATTTACCATGTAGTGGTAAACCTTTCCATTTACTTATTTTGTCGTTGTCTTTTAATATTTTGTGACGTAGATCAAATTGATTATTGTTTAGGTGTAAAGGTGTACCAGAGTGGGGAATATTTATTATGGCATTATGTAATTCACTCATGTTAGCTTTATTTAGGAAATATTTTCTAATAATTCTTTTTAGTGTAAATCTTTCAACTGCTAAATGGATGTGATGGATGTGGTGTTTATAGGTTGAATGTACCGGGTTGCGGTGTGGAGGGCTTCGAGTTTATTATTATTACTATTATGGGGCGAGCGAATCACTTAATTAATATAAATAATACTTTAGTGCCTGGGACAGTCGGTTCATACGTCGTATGCTCCGTACATAGGACACATACATCTGGACGAATATTATAGTGTTACGCATAATATTTTTATTTTATGCAGAACACTATAGTATTGGCCTATAAAAATTAAGCGAAAGATTATTATCTTGAAGCTGTTGGGGCTCCGCAATATTATTCCTTGGAAAAAACATTAATTCTCCGAACTCTATTTTTCCCTGCCCCATAATGATTAGCTCCGTATCCAGCCTCCATACTCCTACTAACATCCAGTGCTATACAGATAGTAGCGGTGGAACCCCTGCGTGTTGGGCAGTTGGCTGCGCGTGCGCCGGTCAGTGTGCTGCTCGCCGCCGCCCGCGCCGCACGATGTCCCCGCTCGCGCTTGCGCTCGTGCTGCTCGCAGGTAGGGTCACTGACCCCGATCATCCTCGCACTTTTATCCTATTTTCGGTTTTTGCGGTTTGTCAATTTGTAAAAATATTTTGCACGTGTTTGTTTAATGTATTTTAACACTTCAGTAAATTTTGTAATTTTTCATTATTTCCCGAAGAAATATAATTTCCCTGATTTTTCACATAAATACTGAATAATTTTTCATTCATATTTTTTTGCTCTAGATTCTACTCCGAATTTTAAACTCGAAAAGTCTAACAATTAAATAGTAAAAAATCTAAAATTAAAGTTTAAGGTTACAAAATACGTTTTCCCAATGTTCCATATTATATTATGAATAGGTAAGTGTTTTTTTTATGAATAGCTAAATATACCCGAAATTCTATTGGAATGTGATTAAATGAGCTTCAAAATTGAAAATTCCTTTTGGTGAGTGAAATGAAACGACAATATACAGGTAAAAAAAATTACAAAAGTTATTAACAATTTTAATCGGTCTTAAATAATCAAATGTTAAAAAATTAAAATTATATTATGTTTGGCGTTCGCACAGATTCGGTCCGCGCTTTATTGATGTGTGTAAAGAGTTCAACGCGCGACGCTGTCGTCTGTCTCGTCTGTCTCGTCTCATAACTTTTTACACCAAACTTATTTATTTTTTGTGATTTTTATACAAGTAGTCGGCAGACGACACCTTTTCAATATACCATTTAATGTTGCTATGCTTCTTATGAATCGTTTATATTAAGTATTATAGTAGAAACTTAAGATTCGCTACTTAAATCGTGTAAAAATTGAAGTATCTGTATATAATTTTAAAGTATATCGTGAAAATATATAAGGTACTTAAAATAAAAATATATTTTTTAAATTTTTGTATGTCCGTCGGTCTGTTTGTTCCGGCTAATCTTTGAAGCGGCTGGATCGATTTTAACGGGTCTTTCACTGGCAGATAGCTGATGTTATAAGGTGTAACGAAGGCTATTTTATCTGAGGGTTCTGTTTAAAAATATGGGGTTCCGTTTCCGTTAGTTCTACGCAAACTAAGCGGCGGGCGCCAGCTAGTTACCAATAAAGTTATTATTTTCTTTCGGTTATTCCGCCATCATAACCAGTGCCGGATTAGCCACATAGGCGAAGGCAGCAAAAGCTTCGGGCCCCCTCCCCCAGCCCCGCGCTCCAACATATTCTGTCCGGCCGGATTGACCGCGAGAGCTTAATTTTTTTTTTTAAATATTGTTTTTGTTTTAAAAGTATGGAAGACCAAAAGTACACGCCACCACAGGTTTTTGTTATAATGAAAACATAAGAATTAATTCTCAACTTAAAGATATTTCTCGAAGACATAAATCGTGAACAATAGAAAATTAAAACTTTCCATAATCCTGTGTAGGTACAAATAAGGATTTGGTAAAACAAATTACGGACATTTAAGTAGCAGCAGTATAGTAGACGTTTAGGCAGAAAAATATTTAAAATTTCGAAAACACAAAATAGTAGTAGTAAAAATAGAGATTACATTACGATCTTTACGGAGTTCTTTAAACCAGCTGACGCAAGCTAACGTTCTGTTTTAGCCTATTGTTTTGATTGTATTTTCCCAAGTGCAGTCTTTCAGGTTTTAAAGTTGAACAGATTTTAATCAGGAAAGTAGGAAAATGTTTTTGCTCGCTCGCTATGCGTTTAGCATAATGTTATATTATTAAGTACCGACGGTCGGTTTTAGGCTATTGATTTAATTGTATTCGCTCGCTTTTCTCTCGGGGGCCCCACGGCAGAATTTTCTAAGGGCCCCGCGCTGGCTAAATCCGGCACTGATCATAATGTAGTGTTTTCCTACTACTACTACTATAAATGTGTAAGTTTGTTAGGAAGGATGGATGTATGGCTGGATGGATGGATGCTACTCTTTCACGCAAAAACTACTGGACGGATTTCGATCAAATTAGGTATGGCAGTAGTTTATTCTCTGGATTAAAACATGTAAGCCTTATATCCCGAAAAAGTACAGTGTTCCCGTGGGATACTGTAATTACGCGGGCGGAGCCCGGGGCAACAGCTAGTTTTCTATATCCAGATCACAAGCCAAATAATTATAGAATTAAGTATGGGAGTAGTGTTGGCTTATAAAATGTTCAAATGTATAGCTAATTATGATCTAATCCCTGCTAATGGTCCTCCATATTACAATGTCTGACTGATAGCGTAGTATTGCAAATGAAGTGACGTCCCGCACACACACACACACTATAGTAGTATGTACGTCCGCGCAGGGTAGTGTGTGGGTGTGTGCGTGTGTTCAGGGAACAGGTTCAGTCACAAAGAAACCAGCACCCGCCTGTTCCAACTCCGAATTGCACGTGCACTTTTAGAAGTTCTCATTTTAAAGCTTCTTCAGATCACTTGTGAAACCTAACGCGTAAATAAGATACACAAATTAATGTTTTTGACTCAGTTTCTGATATCTGTTCATAATTTTAATACACTTTATGTAGTATTTAATTTCTAGGGCAGAGTTTCCTGAGCTCTTTTTCACTCCTGTTCTAGGGTAGCGTGTAGGTCCTCTGAGGATATCGTTCCGATCAGGTGACTAATGATAGAACATTAATTTAATTGGCCCTTAGTATTTTCTGACTATTAATTTACAGAATTGCAACGAGTCATTATATTGATCGGCCATTATATTATTCTATTTGATTTGAGAGTTTAGATTATAAAAGCTTATTAAGAACGATGTAATAATTGTGTGTGGCACAAGCGTCTCGTCGTCACGTCACGGACACTGTTCCCGTCTGACGTCTCCCGCTATTGTTCCTATGCTAATAGTTGTCGGCATCCTGAAGGATATCCTAGCGCTGATTCCGGTCTGTCCTGTTTAATCTCAACAATCGATAGTTAGTGCCTTTACACACGCGCCGCAGCTCCGGTGTGGATTTATCGCAGGAGCTGCGGCGCTTTACCACCGGCGCGGCGCGGCGTGGTCGTGGCGTGTGCACCTATTACATATTTGTGGAAATGTGTCGATTATGACTTTAGCCAGCCAAGCCGGTCATGATTTCGGCGATTTCCGTGCTTCGTTTTGGTTGCCATATATGTACGGATTTCTGAATGTATATCTACGGAATTTTAAATTTTGTTCAAGCCTGACTACGAATGCATACGGATTTCTTAAGAAAATGTAAACAGTAGTTTAATATTAATATTTCTAAGCAAAATTATTATTATATTATTTACAATTTATCTGATAGGCCAGTTTTAAAGTCGACTACTATAAAGGTCGCCGGATAGTATACATCTCTACATACTAGTCATTTTATTTCATATCCGAGCTGAAAAGCGGATGCTTTGACTAGAACTTTTGCTTCTAAATAAAAGTAGACATTCCGTCAGTCCATTTTAATACCAATTCATTAAAAGCTCGAATCCTACTAATATTATAAATGTGAAAGTTTGTGAAGATGGATGGATGGATGGACGTTTGTTACTCTTTCACGCAAATACCAGTAGTATTTCGATTCGAACGGATTTCGATGAAATTTTCTATGGTAGTAGTTTAAGCTCTGGATTAAAACTGGGGATACTTTTTATCTCGAAAAAGTAGTGTTCTGGTGGGCTGCTATAGTAGGCTAAGCTAGTAGTTAATATATTGCGTAGGATATTGCGTACCCAATAAAATATCATAATGTACGAGTAAACAAAACTTTACTAATTTATATTTGTGGATTGGCGGAAATGCCTACTAATATGCCTACGTCACCATTATTTCCCTACGTCTATATAATATAATATCATAAATCAAAAGTTGTAACGCAAACATTTCAAAACTGTATTCGACGCACTACACATACTTCTGACGACGACCTCTGTGGCTCAGTGGTTCAGCACGTTGGTGCTAAAGATGGGGGTCGCGGGTTCGAATCCCGCCGAAGGAACTAAAAGTTTTTTTCTGTGTTCCTAGGTCATGGATGTGTATTAAATATGTGTATAATATAATAAAAATCTTATATATATGTATAGTATAAAAGTATTAAATATACTTCCCGTTTTCTGGTACCTGTAACACAAGTTCTTCGGATACTTAGCACGGGGCCAGATTGACGTGGTGTCAAGCGTCCATAGATATTATGATTATTATGATTATGATTACTTCCGAAAACTTTTTTTTGTTTAGCCGTTCTGCAGCCTCGGTTTACTTTGGATTGCTTGTAATTACGTCTTACAAAGTTAAGGTCGTTTATAGAGGTATGTACGTACAGTCTGGACTCAGGCTCAATTGGTTGACGCGCGAAGGTCGCGACCGGTTTGCCGGACTCTTCGGCTCCACTAATTGACATTTTCATACCGATGATGCTCTGAAGCTAAAGTTGATTAGCTTTTTGGCAGCTCAGTAGCCACTACCAATGTTTAGTGTATCTGTTGAGATTTATTTTAATAATAATAGCTCCCCACACCGATTTCGGTGACCGACACGACTAGCGAGAGATCTGGCTCAGGTCCGACTTTTTACATGGCCATCCAACGCATGGATCTTTCTTGTCAGAAAATCAGGTGATCGGCCTGCATTGTCCTAACCAGACTCTAACCACTAGACGACGGAGGCTGTCTTCACTTTCCCTACTATAATATTATAAATGTGAATGTAAGTTTGTTTGTTACGCTTTCACGCGAAAACTACTGAACGGATTTTGATGAAATTTGGTATGGTACTAGTATAGACTCTGGATTAAAACATAGTGTACTTATATCCCGGAAAAGTACAGTGTTCCCGCGGGATACTCGATAGTATATTTACGCGGAGCGGGAAACAGCTAGTAATGTTATAAATGTAAACAGTAATACGTTATAATACTACCAATTTAATGGTAGTATGTCGGAACAAAATGAATTAATTCTTGGATTTTACTAATCTGACGACAAGACGGTATATTGATTTAGATTTTAGAGTAGTCCGGTAGCGACGGACTCTGCGGTTACGTCTGAGTGTCTTTTGCTAAATAAAACCTGCAATAATACAATAACAATCAAGTCCCGACTAAAACTGTCAAACCGGTATTCTCGTAAACGTTAAAGCAGCGTCTAACGCGTCCTGATTAGTCCAAACGTCACAAAATCAGTTTATGATAACAAGTCGCTTCACTTATACTTATATAATAGGTCTTTACCTATGAAATTGCCGTTCTGCAGTACTGGCCATTTCAAATCAAAATAATTTTTGTTTGGCTAAGAATTCTAATTTCAAATTAATTTTATTTTAAGAACATGGAATTCTTTTTCCAAAAGTAGTCATTTGTTTATTGATTAGTGTTATATTTTATCGCATTTCAACCTTTTTCGTCATCATGGTTACGTTAAAAATTCGACTAATCATGGAATATGAGTACCGTCGTGGCAGCAACGCGGTACAAGCGGCACGCAACATCAACGACGTTTACGGAGCTAACACTACAAACCAACGCACCACCTGTTATTGGTTTGCTCGCTTCCGTTCTGGAAAATTCGACCTGAAAAATGAACCTCGCGGTCGTCCGAAGACTTTGGTCGACAATGTCGAATTAAAGGCGATTGTGAAAGCTGATGATATACAATGGCATAAATAAACTGCCAATGCGTTGGCAAAGATGCATTGATTGCATGGATGATTACTTCGATTAATACAAATAAAAAATACATGAAAAAAAATTCGTTTTATTTTTTCATACAAAACGGCAATTTCATAGGTAAAGACCTAATATACAATCAACGTAAAATGAAAGTCTACTTTAGTACTTAGAACGGGACATTATCATAAAATATAAATAACAAACTGCAATAAATAAATTCAATTAAGACTGTAGTGTAAATAAAAAGCTGTTTGTGTAAAGTCCGTTGACCTTAGTATTTCAAATGGCGCCATTCTATTAGACATGTGGGTAGTATTATCATACTACCCTCCTATCAACAATACTCTTTATGTACCACTTAATTCACCTGTATATATATCTAAGGTCTTCTCTAATTATCTAACCTAGGACCAAATACGAAGACTGTGCTTAAATTTAAAGTTAAATGTGGTCGCTTGCTGCCCTTGTCATTCCGGCAAGCAGGGACGGTGGTAGCCTAAGAATAAGGCACATAACTTTAAGTAGCGCTTCAGGATTTGACCTTAATATTTGTTGAATTTACGTTTTTTCTAAAGCGACAAGGGCCTTTAGTCAAGATACATTCGATAATTTTGACGGTGAAGTTCAAAATCAAAATTGTTTGGGATTTCATATAAGTCATCGCTATGTGACATGTCGTTTGCGATGCCTTATGTCAAATCCCATACATTTTGTTTTCGAACTTCGCCGTCGAAATTATCGAATGCATCTGGACTAAAGGCCAAGAAGTTTTTACTTCGCGTAGAACATACCGAGTGTAACTGTGTAGTTTTACCACTATCCGATAAGGTTCGGCAGGTATATGTTTCAATACGATACCTGTCTTTGTCATTACGGGTCCGATATTGGATATCGGATCGGATAGTGGGAAAACGCACTAATGCCGACGAAATAAAATAAATTTTCGGTCCGACATCGTATATCGGATCGGATAATGAGGAAACGTTCTTGGTGTCTCGTATACGATAACACACGCAAATACAAACAGCACGTTTTACGGCCTCTACTACAGAGTGGGCGATATTTCAACAGGTTCATCGACTCCAAAACAAAGCAATAGAACAAGGAAACGAACTAGAACGGTCAGGGCATCTCCGTGGGTCATGGGAGCGGCCGACGCCGACCTGCCCACCTGTGGGAAACCCCATTGTTCAGATGATGGGTAGTAACGGAAACATCAAATACTTCGATAACTGTAAATGTAAATAACGTAGGTGAACTTAAAAACTTATGAATTGGCCTCATACTAAGCTGCCTTTATTTCTCTTGTATTTTTACCCAAATCTCGTAACTATTTGCGTTCATAGTCAGACATAGTCCTGTTTCGATCCGCGCGCTGTTTGTCTGCGACACCGCGCAGACCGAAACAGGATTATTAACATGAATAGTTACGAGAATTGGGATTCTGGGAGACGGCCAACCAAAGAAATACACGCTGATAAACGGTCATCGTTTAGTTTTGTACACACGAATAGATTGAGTAGCGAAACCTGATTTCAATGAGTGTACCGGTTCTAACGTATCGGCTCCCATTCATGCTCGTAGCTAGCGACAGAGCCTTATCCCCGGGGCACAGGGCCCACAGTCCCGCGGCTCGTGATCTACCGGTGTACGCGATAGTAAAAAGCGGCCAGCCCGCACATTTGCATACATTATCCGCAGGCGACACTCCAACAACATTGACAACTTCGAAATTCTTATCCAATCCGGCACGACACGACATGCCTGAACTTATAACATTATTTCTTATCCGTTTTAGAAGCTCGCCGTAATCTGTTCTTAAAAGCTTATGAGTTCATTCACAAACTAATTGTAATTGTAAAATAAGCTTGTAAGGGTCAGCGCACACCAAGACGCGATACACGCGACGCAAGGCGGTGCATTTTTTTTTGGTTAGATTTTATACGTAGCACATATTTTATGCTTTACAGCATCTTCAAGCATCGACGCACCGCGTCGCGTCTCGGTGTGACTGACCCTAATGCTCACGATGGCGGTTCGAGTGCGCTTCAATTACCGATTAGAGAAACCCGTGTCTTCGGGCTATCGATATAATACCTGCTACGTCAGTATACCAGAGGGATTAGCCTACCTAACATGCCATCGTTAATTACAATGACGATTTTCAAAATTGGAAATACAAATATGGGATTTACATAATGATAAAATAGCGATGGTGAAGATAGAGATAAAAAATATTTAGGATTGACGTATCGAGCGCTGTCACTTAGCAAACGTCATGTCCATCTCACATTTTTTATATTTCGAAGATCGTCATTGTAATTAACGATGTCATGTAAGCCCTCTTTATACACAATATATATATATATATATATATATATATATATATATATATATATATATATATATATATATATATATATATATATATAGGTATTTATGTACACATAGTCCACGAATCGTTATCGAGCAAAAAGTTTTCCCTGTCGAGATCAAGTAATCTTTGTTTGTAGCTTCATTAGGTGACCTACCTTAAATGAATATTGATGTGGGGCCACCGTTAGTTATTAGCGGGTCATTGACTACCTGGTCGCGGCAGCCGAGACACTCACGGTGCTCAGTATCAAATATCAAATCATTAGTTGGAGGAAATTTCCTCCAACATAATTATGAAAACATATCTTTGAATCTAATAAATAAAAATAAAAAATCTAATAAAAAAATAAGTAGGAATTATGAATTTGAATTTAGGTTACTAAGTTTGTAAAGGAAAATTGCTTGGCACCACGCACGTGCTGAAATGCGGCCCACGCGTAGTGCGTCGTCATTACAACTTTCGGTAATTTTATAAAATCAGCCGCGAGGGTGCAGGCTGTTTGTTTGCCTTCTTCTTGATATGTGATTCTTAAAAGGAACAAATACGTGGGTATGTCAAAAAAAAGGTAAAAAGAGTCCCAAAAATATTTATCAAACCGGGATTCGATAAGAAAAAATATACATAGATTAAAATGCGCAGTTTCCCAGTGAGAATACCTAGCTAGATCTATTCTTCTCCCCCGAAACACCCATCACACAAAATTTCATTAATGGTAAAAGTAAAATACTTGCAGCCGTTTTCGAGAAACCGATTATATTATACAAGATTTGCTCGTTTAAATTATAAATAATAATGTAAGATAATTAATTTGCCGTAGCCATACATTGTAGTCGATATAAACTGGATATGATAAATACAACATAATGTATAACGTAGTACACCAGACAGGACAGACGCTCCGCCGCCTAGCAGCCGGCCACAACACTTTAATAGCGCTGCCTGTAGATCCTAGTTATGTATATATCTCTTGTATCTGGGAACAGCACAATGTCATGTTAAAGAGATATCTTCACTCTTATTAGTTACAAGATGCCACCCGCGACTTCGTGGGCGCAAAAGTCGATTTCGCAGAAACCGGACATTTGTTCCGCTATAAAAAGTAGCCTCTGTCCTTCCCTGTGGCCTATTCTATATCTGTGCCAAATTTCATCAAAAGCGGTTCAGTAGTTTTGGAGCCTATTCGATGCAAATAAACAAACAAACTTTTCCCTTTTTTTATTATTAATTTAGATCGTGTAAATACATCACCGAACATATCACAAAGTGTTTTATGTACGAGAAGAACGTTACGTACCTACATCACACACACCCTGGGTCTGCGGTCTGCGGTCTGCGGTCTGCGGTCTGCGGTCTGCGGTCTGCGGTCTGCGGTCTGCGGTCTGCGGTCTGCGGTCTGCGGTCTGCGGTCTGCGGTCTGCGGGCGCGTGCGGTACTGCTAGGTGCGGTGCCGCGGAACCGGCCGCTCCTGCCTCTGCCCCTGCCCCTTGCCCCAGCCCGCAGGCTGTTCCCACGCTCCGCGGAACTCGTTTGCAAAACTGCTCCTCCTGCATCCTAATGGAAGCGCTCCTGCTTCCATTAGGAGGAAAAAGAACGTATAATATGAGAGACTTTTTGTGGTGGGCATTAGGCTATGGACGCGGTCTTTTCTCCTTTTGTAGGGTGTTATAATTTTAAAGTGTCTGTATGTGTGTGTCTCTCTGTGGCATCGTAGCTCCCAAACGGATGAACCGATTTATTCTAGTGTTTTCTAGTTGATTGAAGATGATACTATGTACATATTGTTATTTTCAGCAAGCAATGTAAGTGGAAGCCGGGCTGTCCGCGCCATCAGACATAACAAGATATCAAGTAAGTTAAAACTTAAATCCGTTCTTTCTAGTTGGTTTCGTTGAACCAATATTCTAAACTTTAATTTATTTAATTTCTATTTCAATCAATTATTATAACTAAATCATACATGGCCCGTTTCAATAACTATTTGTTAGAAACGTCAAATAATTGAATGAGGACGTTTTTTACAAATAGTTATAGATAAATAGGTTATTGAAACGGGCCGACAGTCTATAGGATGTTTGAAAGAACATAGTCAATCCGCTGAATGGAGATGCGGGGAGAGAAAACAAATCATTGGAACCCCCAATTACCTGTATATAGGTTTCCAATATTGGAACGTCTTTGAGATACTGTTTACATTTTTTCAAAAGTGTGATCCGAGTTCCAACATATTTGGATCATAATAAAACACACCTGTATACTCGTAGTGTGTGATAAAACACACGATCCTGCATTTATCTAAGAAGTGGGTACAGTGCATAATAGCTTTGCTTCAGAAATTACCTCTGATTGTTTGATCCCTATAGACCATAAAATATTGATATGGTGTATCATGTATCGTGGTTTCAGGGAAGGTGGAGCTGCCAGTGGGCTGCCTGTACGGTGGGCGCTGGCACGGCGAGGGCGCGGTGCGCGCGGAGGCGTGCCTGGCGTGCGTGTGCGTGCGTGGCGCGCTGTCGTGTCGCCGGCAAGCGTGCGCGCCGCCGCCCGACCCTCCGCCTGGTTGTCGCCTGGAGCACGTGCCTGGAGCCTGCTGCCCCGAACTGCATTGTCCAGGTACGTCTTCGTGAGATAATGTTGCGATGCTGCAATGGTATTTGAGTATTAGTTAACCTATAAGCTGTAGCTTCTAGAAGTGAAGACAGTGGTTGAGAAGAAAGAAATACATATTTTCAGATGGCGTAATAAGGTTGGATCAAGGAGCGTCAGCGAGGCTGGACGATTTTATGCCGGAATCGATGGACCAAGGTATGGAAATAAAGAATTTCAATTTAAATGGTTCTATGATGCATGTTATTTCCTTCTTTACTTTTGTGATAGTATTTTCCCCTATTCCTACACAATTATTACGTGAGAGAGTAATCTTATTTCCTTCATTGGGTGTTGTATAGGACTGAAATAATTGTTCTTTTATACTACACCATTAACATTGCAAATTCGTGCTATTATTGTAAGAACGAATTTGAAATCGTTTAATTTATGATAATCGTTTTATGGGTTTTGCTAGATGTTAACATGGTAATCATTAAAACTTATCACCTATAATTTTGATTTTTTAGGGTTCCGTAGTTTAAGTCTCGGAAGTCTTATTGGTTTCGTCAGTATGGTAAAAGTATGATGGTAGTCCATGTGATAAACTTTAAAGGAAAACTAAAACGGCTCATATAGCTTTGTTAGATTAGGAGCTATAGATGCATAACTTGTAAAATGCGCTTACTTGGAAAACTTCGTACAAAAATAACTAAATAATAAATAAACATGTAGAATATTGGTGTAACGGTAATACCGGTACGGAACCCTACGTGCGCGAGTCCGACCTGGCTTGGCACTTGGCCATTTTTTGTTAATCCATTTAATCGTTGTCAAAAAGGAGTCGTAAAAATATAAAACGGTGCATACTGCATAGTAATCTAGCTAACAAAATAATTCCTCAATGTTCAGGCGTGGTGCTGCCGGCGTGCGTGGAGGGCGGCACGGTGTACGCAGCGGGCTCGGCCATGGCCTCCAGCGTGACGTGCGAGCAGTGCTTCTGCCTGGGCGGGGCGCGGCGCTGCGTGCGGCCGCGCTGCCTGCCGCCGCCGCCCGCCTGCCGCGCGCGTCCCGCTGCCGGCGCCTGCTGCCCGCAGCGCTACTACTGCCAGCATGTAGATACTACACCGCCGCAGTCCCAAAACCCTCATGGTACCTTAATTGATTCAGAAATTACTAAGAACTATTCGTATTATTCAATAAACTGATAAATGATAATAACAATATAGTTGTTCGCGTTTTCGTTTACGTAAAAAATGCGTTATACTTTCAGATTGCCAGACAGAAGACGGTCAGTGGATCCGTGAAGGCGAGAGAGTGCAGGCACTAAGCTCGGACAAGTGTACACAGTGCTTCTGTTTGGGAGGCAAGATCCTGTGTCAGAGTCAGTCTTGCGCGCCCAAGCTGAAGGGCTGCACGCCGCTAGTACTTCCGGGGCAGTGCTGCCCGCATAAGTATATTTGCAACGACCGGAGCAATAGTAAGTACAATATTTCAAACATTTTACAAAAATATATACAGAATTAATTTTGTCTCTTATGTTTGACATTAGTTTTTCTAAAATGATTATTGTGTTAGTTTGGAATGGTAATTTAACAATGCTGTTTGATATTGTAGATACCATATCAAATTTAAGTAATCAAGATAATCTACTAGTATTACCATTAAACGAGAATAGATCCTTCCATACATCTAAGTCCGCTAAGCGCGAGACAACGGTTAAAGCAGCTAGTTCAAACGCGAGCAAAAAACTTTCTTTGCTGACGACCACAACTAAAGTGACGACGACAACTAAGCCGACAACGACAACTAAGCTAACTACGACAGCCAAACCTATAACAAAACCCAAAAATGCAACAACAACTAGACCTACGACGACGATAAAGAAAAACCTGGTAACTAAAGCTGAGAACATTACCAAATCTAGTACCACAAATAGTCAAACTACAAGCAGCACTATCAAGGATGAAAAAACTAATATAACAATAACACCAGTATCTAAGGTAAAGAACGAAGTAACTACAAAACCACCTACCACGGTTGCTGAGGAGAATACAACACCAGAAAGTTCTACAGAGAGTATGAGTACAGAACAACCAGAAAGGACCATAAAAATTATTATCAATGGAACTGTTAACTGCACGACAGAACTTTCTTCGTCTACGTTGCTATTAAATACGACAAATACAAACGATAGCGTATGGTTAAACACCGAGATACATCCTCGAATACCTATGTTCAATAAAGAAGAAATAGAGGCACATACTTCTTTACCGAATGAGATAATAACAAATAGAGTATATAATGAAGATTTTGATGACGATGAAAGTATCACTATAAACGTGTCGAGCTCTCTGCGTACCAATACTAGCAGCCATGTCCTTAGTACCACTACCACGTCAACCACGCTTCGACCTAAAACTGTGCCACCAACATTGGTCGACGGAGCTAATGCATCGAAGCCAAAAAAAGACGAGTTGGATTTCGATTACAACGAGCCCACGTTACCGCCTTCATTGCCTAATCTCAAGTAAGATAATTTACTATTTATATTTTGGATATCTGTTCAAGCATAAAGTTAATTTTAATCATAGTTGTCGAGAGAGCACATAAGTAAATAGCTATTAAGTACTCATACACATTTTTCAGGATAATTCCTTTCGTAGCAGCGGATGCAGTTGTTGATGACGAGACATTACCAAAAGAAAATATACCATTCACATCTGTTGTGCAAGACGAGAAATATCCTGTGTATTATCCAGGGCTAGAAACTAAAGAGCATGAGTATCCAACTAGAAGAGAAGACGATTACAATGCTAATCAGTATCCGATATTCATATCAAAGACAGAAGACAATAAGAACTATCCTTCTTTAACTAACTTCGATAACTTAAGTGCAGATAATTACAATCTGACCGATGTAATTTTATCAGGAATGCAGAAATTTATGTCTGAAACTACGAATAAGAATAAAGTTGAAATCAAAACACCGGAACCGAGCGTCGACAACAGTAGAATACCAGATTCCAGCCTGTTCTCTCCACCAGCGGAGACAGAAGGTAATAATTAAAATCAAAGAATTATTAAACACTAGCTAACCCAACACACGTTGATCTGTCTTAAATATGAACTGGAAAAATAAATAACTACACCTTCACCAATATTTACACTTACTTCTACACCTGCAACTACACTTACCTACTGACTTACAACCTATACACCTACAACCTATTGAAGTTCCAATCAAACAAATAAATTGAACGACGAACGTACATCAACAGTTTTGACAGTCAAGTGACAATGGAGACTCAAATTTACGCTACCCACGGAACGAACATCAAATGCCTACCTGTCAAAGGTAGGAACAATTAGTATAGGAAAATTTCATTGTGATTTTTAGTATTTTCCTCGCAATTATTCCAATCCTTCCCATCGTTTAAACCTTCCGTAAACTCCACAATTATTTCAAGATCAAAATTAATTAAATCGGTCCAGCCGTTCTCGAGTTTAAGCGACACAGAAACTGCAATCCATTTTTATAAATAAGAAGAAGGATAAGAAGATGACATAACATTATCTTACTATGTAGTCTCAGTATTAACTTATTTGCTTATTATTTATTATTGACTATTTCAGGTGGGTTTATGCCAAAAGAGCCTGGAGCAATCGACGAATATTATTCCATATATCCGAGTACACCGGCGGGCCCTGCTGTTCCATATTTGACAACATTAATGCAAATAGACACAAAAGGTTTCCTAATTTTTAATACATACACTGTTCAGTCATACACACAGTTTTCATATTTCAATTTTTACTCAGTCATCCTACTCTAAACTAACTGCTAACGTGATGGATATTAAAGCTTTATCCTCTTCGCAAAACTGGAAAACGCATATGGGCACATTTGATCTTTCAGAAGACTGTATATCCAGCACCGGTCAGCGCATCTCGGGCGGCAAGACCATCGTGATGGGCTGTTCGCTGTGCATCTGCGCATGGAGTGAGCTGCACTGCTCTCCCCGTCCCTGTCACACACCACCTGACTGTAGATGGCACACCGCCAGCATACACTCACATGATTTGTGCTGCGGGGAGTTGATATGTGATCATGGTAAGACTAATGTTCATAATCATAAGAATATCCTTGAATCCCCCATCTCGTGATTATTATCGTAGAAGTCGGTAATGATAAAATAAAAGCTACATCAATCAGTCCTGTGTTCTTTATTAGATGAATAAAATGTTCTTATATTATAATTACATAGTGGGTAGGTAAATTATATATTATGTTATACGTATTTTTACATTTTAGACAATAAATACTCAGCAGTAACGACTGAATCAAATAAACCGATTAGAGAATCTCCTAAGATACCTTCCAAGAATTCTGCAAGTGATACGGCCAAAGAAGAAACCAATATTATATCTTCCAATAACACACTAACTATGCTAGAAAAGGAAATTGAAAACAAAGTCATAGGGAATAATGAATCCTTTACAGCAAATAATACCCAAGTAGGGGTACCCACTCAACAGTCTCCACTAGCAACAGCAAAGGTCGAGGAAAATACAACAAAGCTTCCAATATTTACTGAACCTTCTAGTAACATTGGTAGTAGTCAATCACTGGAGTATGAGGAGGAGGAAGACGATGATGAAGGATTTTCTCTGGGAAGTGTATTAAAACTACTACTTAGTGAAAGTTACGATACCAAAACAACAACTACGACTTTATCACCGACTAAGAAGACAACTTTACGTGTAACAGAACAAACCTTCAATGTAGAAACAACAACAAAAAAATTCTACGACACGCACAACGAATTCATTCCCATGCCACCGTCAATAGTGCCATTCAAGAAGATACCGATATCTAGTAACATACCTAATCTTATCACTCGAATTGATCATCTACTACTTGGTGAATCGAATGCAATCAGAGATACCAGTCCACGGCTTCCAACCACAACTAAACCAACTCCAACGACAAGAAAATATACTGTAAAGACGACGCAGCCGCCGTACACGAGCAAGCCGACAGCGAAAAATGAAATAGTCACAGACCCGACACGACACGACAACGACATACAGTCAGTAGAGATCGTCCAGCCCCCGCAACCCTTTGGTCTGGGCCTGCCCAAGCTGGCGGGCTGTAACATCTACGGGCAGATGTACCGCGTGGGCAAGATCATCACGGAGCTGTCCACACCCTGCCAGGAGTGCCGCTGCACGGAGTTCGGGGTTCACTGCACCGCGCTCGGCTGCTGAGGATTAAGTATTTGCAATATTATTATTAAGTGTTACAATTAAATTGTCGCATTTAAAGTGCATTTATAGTTTATATTGTACAGTAGAGGAGTAATTAAGATTTCGATATAGAATATATTTATTTAGTTTAATATCAGTATTTACGCCGGCGTTGATCTCACATAGTAGTACCATTCATAATTTATATTAATTTTTACGGTCAAAGTGAAACATTCATTTACGAGAATAGCTTGCCTCAATATATTAATGTTAGATAGTAAATTTTGAAGTAATTATGAGGAAAAAAGAATAAAATATTAGAATTGGATAATTTTTGTTTTATTTCATCAACATTATTGGTCAGATGGATACGAAACTAATAAAAGAAGAATTTATACATTATGACATTATTAACAAGTATCACAAAAGGACATCAACGAAACTAATACAACGACAAGAAGCTAGTGACTTCATTTAATGTTCAACATTCAAAATAAGACAGTCTTCACATGAACACCTTCGAAGTTTTACAATCACAACGTCATACGAGTACAAAAGTTAACAATTTTAAACATAATAGAGTGCGCACTGCACAATTTATTTACACCAATCATAAATATACATCTGAATAACATATTATAGTTATAAATAATGAAAGTTATTTTATACTTTATGAAGTATAAAGTATATTATGATATGTTCGTAAAATATTTTCAAATGATATAATACCTAGACAATCTAGATGCCCAAAATGAAAAGGCGGTAGAACTTATATTGGACTAGAGTTTGCAACGCTCTCAACGCGCTGGCAGTTATCACGCCATACCTTTATTCCTTTCACAATGCACTTAATGGCATTCATCACACATCCAAATTCTCACTTAGAAGCCCCGAAAAACGGGATTGTGGACAGAGTCTCAACTGCTTTCCCGCATAGTCTGTTCGTAAACAAAAAGATAAAATTCAACCAAATTGATGTGTCATTGTATTTCATTATTGCAACGTAAACAAATGTTATTTAAATTGGTAGCATTATGTGCTCTATTGTTCTATTTACTTTAGTTAAGATTAAATTACATTTGCAGCCCAAGCACGAACAATTTGCGACAAAATATTAATATATTGTATCATCGAAATTAAAATGTATGAAAATCATGACAGAACCTATACAATTTACATTTGTGACTTGACTTTACGATTACTTTGTTATCAACAGTTGTTAGTGATTGGGCTACGGAACGGAGTAAAGAGACTTAACTCGAAAAAAAAAACTTGTCGCGAGGCCTCGGGTCACGAGCCTGGATGCTGCATATAATAACACAAGGTATTTCATAAGTCAATTCGTTGCTTCTTTCTTACACTTAAAATACCTATCTAATAACAATTTACACTTAAAAATAGATGTCAATGTTGTATCTTATATGTACAAATTATTAAAAATTGTATAAATGTAAAAAAACACATATAAGTACCTTCACTACTGTTATCATATTTGGTATGAAATTAACTTACAATGAAATTTATTACGACTATGAGGTTACACATAAAAATCACTAACAGCTTGTTTGGTTAGTTCATCTTGACTTTGCGAAATCGCTTAAAATAAATCCATCGTATTACATCGAGTATCAAAATATACTGGAAGACTGAATTTTGTGCGTAATTTTTATATTGTACTCAATTCGGTTACAACTCTTTCATCTTACGTGGATCTTCATACGCTTACGTCGATTTTATCGTCTCTATCATATTATACCAGAGCCTTATGTACAATCATTTCGACGATCAATAAACTAAACTACATGAGTATTGAGGTTCACGTCGGTTTGACTAGCGAACATAAGACAATAGTCCCAACAGGACCGCTTCTCAGCCCGGTTTATCTCGACAGCTTTTCTCTCGAAGTTTTGATCAGCTGAGAGTCCACATTTCTCGATTGGTTTTCCGTTTTCGGTAATAAAATGTATCAGGTGCCGAGCTCGACTTGGTACTTGTGAATGTAGAATACGGTCATCGTCAGCACGCCCGTCATCAGTAACACGAATGAGCCGATACGACAGATCTCCATGTAGGCCTTTGACGAGTTTTCACCTGCAAATATAAACAAAATATTTTAGAATGGTAAATTGAAGATGATGCTTACATGCATGAATTATTTCAAAGTGCTAACTTAGAGCTAATTATCCTTTTACTACAATAATAGCATTAGTAGCCTAAAAATGACAGCCGAAACATAAATATAACAGACATAACAGACAAAGAAAAATATGTGAAGTGAATATAAATATCATTTAACTGATTGAGGTTATATTATAATAGTGCTATACTTTATTCAGATCCCAATCAATCTAAAACGTAAATAGAGAGAAGAATAGAAAACACAATGCTACCAATCAAGAAACAAAATTACACATTCATTTTGGTAAAATTTCACCTTTTAGTTTACGTTTTGATTACACTCGGTCTGAACGGAGAATGGAAGTCGTGGTACATACCGGTGAAGACCAGGAAACCGAGCAAGAGGCCGAGCAGCGCGCCGAACACGTGCGCGGGCCAGGCCACGGGCGAACCGTCCGACGGCGCGTGCAGCAGCGCCACGCCCTCCGACGCGCCCAGCACCACCACGCTCAGGGGACGGAACCACCACAGCGGCACGTGACCGTACCTGCAATACAACATCTTAGATTAGTACATAGGTATTGTAATATACCTACTACATGAGGCTGGGACTATATGCTCCGGCATCCGGAACGCCGGTGAAAATTCAGAGCATTAAAATTAGAACTCTGCGATTAATACAACGGCCCGCCGGATTCAGGTACATATTATCTTCCCAGCCAGCCCAGCGTTCTCGGAAACATATGTATTGCAGGAACATGCAATAAATGACTGACTCTTCTTAAAATTGGGGCCTGAGGAAACAAAAACATGTCACTGAGGCTAATCGAATTGGCAGAATCGGTATGGATAACGGCATACGTAAACGATGGGCAAGCGGAGATTGGTGAGTACCAGAAACCAAAAGGATTTGTTGCTTGCAGCTTGCCCAGCTGTCCATGCCATGTAAATCTAGCATTAAATATGGCTGGGAGAAAACAATGTTGTACCTCAGGCAAACGTTGGGTATGTGCGCGGTGAGCAGCGCGTACACGGCGGCGGACGCGCCAACCACCTTAACCCGCGGCTGCAGCGCGCTCGCACCCAGCGCGCCGCAGCCCACGCCCGAGACCCACACCAGCGCCACGCGCGCCCAGCCCTGCTCGCGCTCCAGACGCCAGCCCACCTGGAAACATTATACCACCCTTAAGACACTGGAACACATCCTTAAGACTTATTGGAACATGAGATTTGTTGCTCAGTAATAAATTATTGTTGTTTGTCAACATACTTGAAACATACTTATTTTTTATATCTACCCTCACTGTCAACTATTAGTGGTTAAAATATTAAACCTCTTTGTCGTATTTTACTAGCAATAAAGGCCATTATTAATGGTACGTACAGCGAGGGCGACGAGCGAGTTGAGCACGAGGTGCATGGGCGTGGCGTGCACGAGGCCGTAGGACAGCAGACGCCAGGGCTCACTCCAGCGCGGGCCCGGCAGCCACTCCAGGTGCGCCTGCCAATGAGCCGGCCCGCAAAGGTGCAGCAGGACCTGCAGAAAAAAAACAGTATTCGTTAATAAAGTTTAAATGATAGCGGATTAATGCTCGGTTTCTGAGTTGATTTTTTTTATCTGTTCTTTAGCGTTTTTGGTTCGACAACATAATATGCGTTTCCGAACAAAAAAAGTGACAATAAATTAAGTTTAACTTTAGATGACCAATGTGGTCCGTTTATCGATTCTATAACTCGTAATTGACGTAGCATTTTGCTACTGAAAAATTACGCTGAAAGATTTTAAGAAAACAAAGAAAGAAGAAAATTATTATTGGTCTTACTTGTAAGAATAGTTTAAAGTGATTCATTTTGCTACCAAAATAACAAATATGTTTATAATAAAACTAGTTACTGTAGAAAAGTTAAACTGACTTTATCCTATCGAATAAAAAGGTTTAGTGAGAGTTTAAATAAGTTCTTCAGAAAACGGGCTTAAAGGAATCGGGAAGTTTGTACTAATATTGTTCTAGAATAATTCTTGATCGAATCGAGATAATAATATCATTCGATAACTGCTTACATTACAAATAAATAATAACAATTATTGTTTGTCAAACGAATTCGATTTTTAAAAGATTATAATAATATTCACTATCGGCGTTGTTTTGTTTATTTTTTATGATTCCTTATCAAACAAACGCTGCGCACTGAATGACTCTCTTTGAAAGTTAAGTGTCAGCAATTGAATAATTATAACGTATTAATTGAGGAATAAATACTCACAATAATAGCGATCATGGATATTATGAAGTACGGTGGTCTGAGCGCATCGAGAATTTTTTTCTTCCGCTTCTGGAATTTCGTCTTCGCCGAAATACTCGTCTGCTTCGTGAGCGGCGGGCATTTCAGGTTCTTCACGGGCAGGGTCAGGTTTATCTCGTACTGCCTTCGGGGGGTTGACTTCCCGGTACGACCTAGCAGTCTTCGGTTTTCTCCGGGGCTGTTGGTGCGGCTGTCGCCCGGCCCGTCCTCGGTCTCTATCCATGCCTGCGCCAGCGGCGGCTCGTCCGGGATAATTCTTCTACCCTGGTGCACGGGTACGTACTCCTGGTTCCGCCTCTTCGCTTCGTCGCATTCCGCGTTAGGGGCCATGGTGTCCCGTGGTCATCGCGCGACGTCACGACATGTCGCCGGCCCGCGCTGCAACAGAGTGCCACAACTATAAATACGAGCAACATTTATATACGAATATTACAGGAAATATTGCCCGGCAAATTTAATAACAATTCCCGTATTGTGCCGACCAGAAACCGATAACATATCCTTAGTTTTGCGGTTTCCTCTGAATATGGTAATATCCTGAAATTACGTAAATTCAGATGACTAAAAAAGGCAATGTTCCCTATGTTTAAGCTTTAAATATATATTTGATGATCTTATATGTCCTGAATTTACTTTGCCTATAATAGTGGGCACCCGGACAGCAGTGGCCATAAGTTCGACTATACTATACATACTCCGTTCAGATACAATTTAATCCAAACGTCAACAAAGCGAACAGTGGAACATAGTGATACCAAGTTAAATGTGCAATAAAAATACAAATGACACATGAATTTGGTTGAACATTATCTTTTTTTTTACGAACAGAGTATACGCGAAAGCGCTGAGACACTGTCCACAATCCCGTTTCTCGGGGCTTCTCGGCGAGAGTTTGGATGAGCTTTTGGGTGCATAGTGAAATGGTGGTGGTAGTTATGGCGTGATAAATGCCAACGCGTTGGGAGCATTCCCAACTCTAGTCCAACATAACCCCCTACCCCCTTTTCATTTTTATCGTAGGTGATTTTTCATATGTTATGTTGAAACTTGAAGGTCTTTAACAAACGTACCAGAAGGTACTTTATGATGTACTAGCTTTTGCCCGCAGCTTCGCCCGCGTGGGAGACTGTTGGTGGCTAAAGAGTTCTTTAGCAAATATACCTGCAATATTATAGCACGGAGTAAAAATATATACATCATAATAAATTACTTTTTAATTTGATTATAAGATATCTCCTAGATATAATCTCCTAGATAAGAATAAATAAATTGTATCCGTCTAAATAGCTTCTGAAAATACCACATTATATCTGATCATTTTTTTAAACTTAGAATGGGTATAGTACCCTATCCTTAAAGGTAGATATACTTAATATCTATGCCATCGCGGATTTTTTGTAGAACTATAAAAGAGAAACAATCGCACAATACATTTTTTTGTTATTTATCTCCAACGGGTTAGGTTAGGCAGCGTTTTCGATAAAAATTCCCAGGCGGTTTGATTTTTCAGACACCTTCAACAACTTTCGTCATAAATCAAACAATTTCCACAAAACCTTAACAAATTATTATCGACCTAAACCTTCCTAAGGAACCACTCTGTCGGTAAATGTAAAGGGCATGAAAATCCTTACGGTATTTTTTGAGATTATCGCGATTATACAGACAGACAGACAGACTCGACGGGGCACTTAAGTATCCTTTATTCGTATCCTGGTTCTAAGCTACCACCCTACCGATTTTCAGCCAAATCGGTTCAGCCGTTCTGAAGTTATAAATAGTGTAACTAACACGACTTTCTTTTATATATAAAGATACGACTATATAAGAATTTTTAATATTTATAACTATAATATTGTTTTTCGGATTTATTTTGAAGATTCATTTGTACCGACAAATGAATTGTGCTGTGCAGTGCTACTTCGTTAAGCATATACTGGATAGGGGATATGAACAGAGTAACTATAGGTTTCTCAGGTATATTTACACACCAGCACGCCGTCTGCAACGTGACATGGTCGTTGTGCTTGTTACTACTACAGCACATGTAACTATTTATATAATGTCATGGCTGTTATCTCCCGGCTGCGGTCTGAGGTACCTAAACATAGGTATTCCCCGACAGATAGCTCCTCAGTCCGCGGTAAACAATCTCACAGCTGGACTATTGTCTATTTATTATAATGTTATGATGGGTTTTCACCCGCGACGCTTCTCGTTACCTTATGCCTTATATTTTAGCATTTCGACTTGGTACTATCGTTGCTCAGCAGTGGCGCACAGTTTGCAATTTGTATCTATGTCTGTATGAGATAATAAAAATAATTATTATGTATAGTTTAAATTTACAAAAACTTTATTTAGACATTCATCAGATTGACAGTGCGATCTCTATGGTCTCGCTTAACTTCAATTATTGACAAATTTTTAAAGGGGTTCCGAGACGATGAAGCTGCTTGACGGCAAGCACGTAGTTTTTTGCTTGCATCAAGAATTTGTACCATCTACATTTACAAGCAAGCATTTTGAGACATGCTTTACGTCATTACGTGCTTGCTACTTGCGCTTGATCGCTTTTATTTGCTTGACGAGACAAGTGGCAAGAACGATCATGATCAAGCATAGCTCAGTAGCAATAATGGTGGATGATTTGATTGGCCGACGAACGGGGTTGAAATGAGGAAAAATGGGTCTAGCTTGATCAAGCCGCTTGGCAGGCGTAAATGCGCGTATCAAACTGTTTGAGCAAGCATCAAAAATTACGTGCATACCACCAAGATATTTGATCGTATCGGAACCCCTTAGTAAGCATCTGAACGAGAAATAAAGTTATTAAAACACCCAAAAGTGTTTTCAAGTTATGTTGTACGAACTTATAACATACGAAGTAAGAAGTTTAACACAAACAACAATCATGGCTGGAGGATGTCAGGAGTCATGAGTCATAGCCATCTAGATTCTCGGCTATGTCGATGATACATGACGACCACACACGCTTGTACAAGTTGTCCTTGGCCATGTACAGCAGCTAATTATGCCGCACCAGCCGCGTCCGTCTGCACTCAGCTGCCAACGGCGACAGATCTGACAGATAAGCCACCGGCCAACAGAACTGATGAATATTCAAACGCTGATCACCTTAAACTGATGGAGCCACTGAGCTTGAGAGGTGCCAACTGTCCGCCAACTAGTATGGATGATGAATAAATAATTACGTATCTACTATTTAACGTAATGTCTCAGTAGTAGGGTTTTATCTTTTGAGCACTGAACCCTAACAACTAGGTAAAAAAACAGGCAAAAATTAGAAATTAGGTAAATTGAAACTTTATCCTTTTAATTCCCATATAACCAAATTAAACAGTAAACACTCACTGCTAATATAATTTATTGCCCGTATCAGCGATATGTTGTCACCAGGCACCAGGCACCAGGCACCAACCACCAATCCGAATAGTTATTGTAACCAAATGGAACATAATATTTCTTAAGCATTAGAAACATGTCGCAAGAAAATCGCTAACACAATAAGGAAAACCACAAAATAACTATTTGATACACTTTAAAGCTCTAAATAAATAGGTCTTCCATCTTCTATAAAGTCACAATCACCTAATTTTATTTTAAATTTTAACTCTTCTGAAATCGCTTATGTCTTCGCGTCTTCGCTCTCAGGTTTTCAAAGCGGTAATAAGAATCGTCAAGTTCTCATCTTTTGCCGAAACAAATTCTGCCAATAACTAGTTCGGAGTTTAACAAAAGGAGTTTAAAAAAATGCCTTATTATTATATATATTTTTTGGAATGTTCATAATATCAAACCGATTTGAAATGATTTCGATTTTTAACCGACTTCCAAAAAAAGGAGGCGGTTATTCGTTCTGCTGTATTTAAAAAAAAATTGTTTTGCATGTTCAACGATTACTCCGCTGTCCGTAGACCAATTTTTTAATTATATTTTTGATGTATAGCGTATAATCCCAAATTGGTCATTTGAGACTAAAGTGATGGGATCCATGAGGAATCGAGGGAAATGCTCACGATTTATATGGACACACAATTATGGTGATTTCCACTTTTTCTGAAGCAGTCCAAGCAATGCTACCAAATGCTACCAAAAGAAAGATTTTGCACCAAGATATACCCTGGATCCAAAACTACTGAATAGAACTCCTGACTCCTTATAGATACTTGTTTGGGGATTCCGGCGTTGTTTAAAGAACTGCAAACATATGCCATCATACCACTTACAGTAATAATAATCATCATCACCAGTTACAATACGAATTACTCTTTTTTTTTATTTCTATAGATAAACTAACAGCTAAACATAACATAGTAATAATAAAATTGAAACAGATTTACAAGTTTTTACAGATATGTAATAAATAAGGTTTTATCTTTAACTTTCATTATTTATGATTTAATTACAAATGTGCTAATAGTTTAAAAAATTTATTACAATAGATTTTTTCTTGTACAGATAGTGTAGATAGTGTTAAACGGTGTAACTATTGATGATTGATGTAACTAGCCAAATTTCATAGCTTTAGGCCAATGGGAAGTAGTACCCTATGAATTTTGATTCCATTGAGAGAGTCGAAATATGCATTTTTGTGGCAAAATCAGCCGATTTTTTTTACGGTAACTTAGAAGTCTGATTTTTCGCAGCTTCAAGGGACCATAGGCCAATTGGAGTGATTGCACAGATGCTCCACGCGTTCCCAGAATAAAGGGTCTTGGCAGACACAGATGGATGAACAGACGAACTGATGGACACCAAAGTGATTTTATTAGGGTTCCATTTTTTCCTTCTCAGGTACGGAACCCCAAAAATGAATAAGCACTGCTTATTCAAAAATTATTTCAAATCACACAATATGTTAGTGTAACGACTTAAGAGTGTCCTGTTCTTACCTACGCACTCGTACCTACACAATAGCACTTACAGAAAAAGGTGTTTTGTACCTGACTGAACGAAGCAAAAGTCTTTGCAGTAGGTATAATTATTTTAACTCAGGTTAAAAAAAAAACGCGCGTATTCCGATTTGAAAAGAAATAAGGACGAAAGGACTTGTTGTTACCTGTACATTGTCATGGCGACATTGACTATGTACTACCTGTCCTCCCACTAATATAAATGTGAAAGTGTGTGAGGATGGATGGATGGATGTTTCTTACCCTTTCACGCAAAAATTACTGAATGGATTTCGATGAAATTTGGTGTGGTAGTAGTTTAAGCTGTGGATTAAAACATTCTACTTTTAATCCCGAAAAAATACAGTGTTCCCGTGAGATAATTTATTTACGCGAGTGAAGCCGCGGCAAAAAGCTATTTATCTTACAGTGCAAGATCCGGTATAAGTAATATATACCCTCATCTGTTATTTATTAGTGATGAGAAATATATGATAGATAATATTCACATTGACACATTGCAAATAGGTTGCCTAGTCAAATTGCGCCCTAAAGGCCGATTCACACCGAAATGGCATCGGAGCGGCGAGCAGCACACGACCGCTGATGGCCGCTAGCGACCGTAGCGGCTATCAGCGGCGGTGTGAGCGGCGGCGGTTGTCTCAAGCGGATCTGTCTTATAATAATGAAGATAAAGTTTAAAATTAAGTATATGACAGTTATGCTGCTTGCCGCTCCGCTGCCATTTCGGTGTGAATCGGAGCGGATTTGGTCCGCTCCGTACGAAATCAGACCGTGGGTAGAGTAGTATGGCGAACATAATTATTATTAATTGAATCCGCCACAGTCCGCATCGGATATGGTTCGCTCTGTACCAAATACATACGTGTGTAGAGCAGTCGGGCGTTTGGGTTTGGTTTGGGCGTATAACGATCTCATCGTTGCCAACTTAGGGATTTTCCCCCAAAAGTAGGGAAAAAAATTTACGGGGGTTTACTTTTGGAGTTAACTCCTTAAGAATCAATTTTTACATGTGTACTTAGCCCGGGCTATGAAAACTTATAGGGAGTGAAATCAGATTAAGTGACACGTTAGTTTTATGTAATTTACGCTTAAGTCTTTATGTGTATAAACACAAAGTTTTTAGTTTCTAGCTTATTATCTCTTATACCGAGATTTACGCTAATATTGAACTATCCTAATTACAGTCCAATAAAATTTGCGAAAATATCATAAATAACTAATTAAAGAACTAAAAATTAAAGAATAACTAAAGAACTATTTTGGAGACTTGGTATCACTGCACGATTTCAATAGCTTGCGGGAATCATCGTCGTCGTCGGAAAACAGCACTGTAAATAGAACTCTGCGCTAATACAATAGAGCTGAAAATTGAACACATGAGTGTCGAGTTTTCAATTCGGTCTGCCGGACCAAATCCGTGCGTCTGTAACGACACCGGAATGCGTATGGAACGACCAACTCCGAGTGTTTGTTAGCACTTTAAGGGCGTAATTTAACTAGGCAACCTATTTGAAATGTGTCAGTGTGAATATTATCTATAATTTATTTCTTATACTAATAAATAACAGATGAGGGTATATATTTCTCATACCGGATGTTAGACCATAATCTATATGACCTATATTATGTGACCCACTGACGTATAGACGCTTGCACAGCGGTAACCGCTAATTTTAAAAATTCCACCCTTAAAGGGGTGAATATTTGTATGGAAAATCTTTAATTGTGCACCGATTTCGATGAAAATTCAGATTCATGCTCTTGAATACATTTCATTAAATAAAATTTTCAGGGTTTATTAGAATTTTGATGATAAAACTGAGGGTGTAAAATAAGGGTTGAAAATCTGTATAAAAAATCGGTTGTCTGTAAAGTCGGTTTACTGACGATAGTTGAACGTGACAACGTCATGTTTATAGTGCGCGCGGAACTAATTGGCCACGCCTTAGGTAGGCGTGTTGCCGCCGCGAAGCCCGGCGCCGAACTGAGTAATAACATCAAGCGCCCCCGCCTCTCCGTCCCACCGCTCACATACCTAAGGCGCGGCCAGCTAAAGTAACGGCACATGCGTCATATTTAGCGAGGTAATGCTGGTAACGGCATGAGTCATGTTTTTTCGTGCGTGCAGCCGGCTCCATCGAATTATAAGACGTTGTCATGTCAAAAATATTTAAAATCTGTACCGATTTCGATGAAATTTAATATCGGAGGAAATAAATAGAAATTATTGAGTGCGTATTTTATAGTTTTTATAAATTTGTCCCCTTAAAGGATGAATGTAACGGGGTCCAAAGTTTGTATAGTGAAATATCAACATCTGGTCGGATTACGTTGAATTTTTTCTATTTATATATTATATCTATAATGGTTTTTTGAAACACATACCCTACAGGGGTGCATTAGGGATCCACACGGACGAAGTTGCGTGCAAAAGTAGTCTAATATATTTATATCATTTAATGTTTCTTTTGTTTACTCGAACCTCACTCAAACATTACTCAGTACAAATAAATGCACCCAGTAGAGGCAAAATTGAGTCCCCAAAGCGGAGAATGTACAGTTTATTTATAGAAAGGTTTCATCGGAATGTGGTTTCGTATTGTCCCCGTAATGTTGCAACTTGCAAGGCATTGTTCAACAGGAAATTCAATATGATGGCAATTAGGAGTTCCAACGCATTATTATTTATTGTTGTTAATAGTTATTAAATAAGGAGCTGGCGAACAAAACCGGAGAAGTCCACTATAATTTCAAAACCTTTTTTTTTCGAATCGTGATATCCAAGACCTGTTGCGTCGATCCCTGTTAATATTTTCAATCAAAACCGGCTCTAAGTAGGCCAAATTAGGCTTTAAAAAGTGCATTTTCAAAAAAAACCGAATTAGTCCGATATCCAAAATAAAGATTTAATAAATTTCATCTATTTTCATTCTGAAGCGGACTTGTCCTTTTGAAATATTAATTTCTTTAAGACATTTTCAATCAAAACCGGATATAGACAGTAAAAATAAACACGAAGTAGAAAATATCTGTATTTTTTGGACGGCAACACTGGCATTAATCTGGCAACTTACAATATGTTTAAAAAAAATAAATCAGCTGTGATTTTTAATCATTGTCGGTGTTTTGTATTTAGATTCATTTCAAGTTTAGTGTTAAAAATGGACGAGAATGTTACCGTGGAAAGTATTAACGATGGTTGTCGCAAAAGAAAGAAACGAGGACGTTCTTCAGAAAACAATAAACATTTAAAGTAAGTACGAAACAAAAATAACCTACAAATTTCTTAAAATTCAAATTTGATGAATAGCTTTCGTATAACGTATGTTTTAATAACTTGTTGTAGGTACTCTGACAAGGATCCACTTGTTTTGGATTTTCAATCGCCGTGTGACCACAAATGCAGGGTGTTTAAATGTAGAACTCTAACATTAAACGAAATAATAAGTAACCGTAGACATTTGTATACAAATGTTGGAAAAAATGCCCAAGATACTTATCACGCTTTATTGCACCATACCCTGTCAAAAGAAAGAGACAAAGAGAAAACTTGACCACACCACGACCAAATGAATTTTCTGTTTCTTATTACCTACTTTTTTTTTTTTTATTAAATAAGGGGGCAAACGAGCAAACGGGTCACCTGATGATAAGCAACTACCGTCGCCCATGGACACTCGCAACATCAGAAGAGCTGCAGGTGCGTTGCCGGCCTTTTAAGAGGGAATACGCTCTCTTCTTGAAGGTTTGCAGGTCGTATAGGTCCGGAAATACTGCTGGTGACAGTTCGTTCCAGAGTTTTACAGTGCGCGGCAGAAAGTTACGCGAAAAGCGCACGGTGGAAGATTGCCACTCATCAAGGTGATGAGGATGGTATGTTTTTCGCGTGGGACGATGGCGAAAAGTTGCAGGTGGTATGATTCCGAACAATTCCTCAGAGCACTCCCCGTGATACAACCGATAGAGGATGCAGAGTGAAGCTACATCTCGGCGTAATTCCAAGGGGTCCAACCTGTTTGAAACACTATGGCAGTCAACAACACGAGCGGCCCTTCGTTGGATACGATCCAGAGGGAGCAGTTGGTATTTTGGCGCCCCTGCCCAGAGATGAGAACAATATTTCATATGAGGCCGAACCTGCTCCTTGTAGAGTTGTAGGCGTTGGTCCGGACTAAAGTACTGTCTCGCTCTGTTAAGAACACCAAGCTTCTTCGAGGCTAACTTGGCCTTACCCTCTAGATGATATCGGAACTGGACTTCGCTCGATATGTTGACGCCAAGTATCTCAATGCTAGGGGAGATGGTTAAAGATGTGCCCTCGAAACGAGGATATACGACCATTGGTGACTTTTTAGTGGTGAACGCGCAGACTTGTGTCTTGGCGGGGTTGAATTTGACTAAGTTACGTCTACCCCATTCAGAGACTTTCTCCAATGAATTCTCAATTTTAGACACATGTTCGTTTCGACTCTCAATGACATTTAGCCGAGAAATATTGGGGGAGCCGGTATATACAGCATCACCTGTACTATCATCCGCATAGCAATGAATGATTCGTGATTCTAAACATGTTGTACCAGTGTGTAAGAATTTTTTCTATCGGCACTGGGATTGAGAAAGCATAGAGTTAATTTACTTGCGAAGACATTATTTGCTGGTAAGATTCCTCGTGATGGAAGAGGGGGAGACAGAAAGAGTGGAAAATCGGTGACTAAAAAAGAAAGTGTTCATAAGTTTATTGCTTCATTGCCAGCCAAAGAGTCTCATTACAACAGACAAAAGTCGAAAAAAATTTATTTGTCGTATGAATTAAACATTAGAATGTTGTGGAAAAGTTATAATAACTCAGTAAGTGATGAAAATCTCAAAGTAAATGAGACAATGTTTCGGCGGGTGTTTGAAAACGAATTTAACATTGGGTTTTCATCTCCTGCGTCGGATATCTGCATCACCTATTTGTTGTACAAAAACAAATTGAAATTAGAAAATAATCCTGACGAGATTGCCACTATAAAAGCAGAATATACATTCCATAAGGCCAGAGCAAAGGCATTTACTAGCCATATGAAACGAAAACCAGAAAGTTCCCTGTCCCTATGCTTTGATCTGCAGCAAGTTCAACCCCTGCGAAAGACCCCTATACAAGAGAGCTTCTATCTGAGACAACTCAGCTTCTACGCATTGTGTATTACAGATATTGAGACACAACACCCTTATTTTTACGTATGGACTGAAAATATAGCAAAAAGGGGATCTACAGAAATATCATCAGCGTCAATGAGTCACTTACTCTCCCTCGACTTAAATGAGATTGAAGTTTTACGTCTTTTCGCAGATGGATGCGGAGGCCAAAATAAAAATTCCCACGTGATACATACATTAATGTTTTGGCTTAAAAATCATGCTCCGTTCAATCTCGATAAAATTATTGTGACCTTTCCTGTAAGAGGGCATAGTTATTTGCCCGCCGATAGGGTCTTTGGTAGGGTTGAGAAAGACTTGCGAAAAAAACCTTTACTGCTCAGACCACAAGAATATCATGAAATTTATGCTAAGCATGGCAAAGTCAAGGTTCTCTCTGAGGATTGGAATTTACTCGACGTAAAAGGGCTAGAAACTTATTACAAAAAACTGGAATGTATTCGTGATGCCAAAAGGGTTATAATACAAAAACAAATAGTAAACCAGGTTGTCTCTGAAGGTACTCAAACTCAAAGTCGTGGTCGTGGTCGTGGTCGCGGTCGAGGTTCTAGACGTGGTCGTGGTAGAGTTGCTTGTAATACAACGCCATCACTTACTCACTTTGCGTGCGGTGTCAAAATTTTCAATAACTATAACAGTGACGAAAATACTTTACCTTATACGAACCTTCTTAAGCAGGGACAAAACCATCCATCATTACTTCGAAGAATGCCTTCAGTAAACGAGATTAAACCTCAAAAGAAGAAATACATTAAAAGTATTTTGGTAACGCAGTTCGGTGATAAATGGGTCGAGCATCCAGAAATAGAATGGTATAAAGAGGTATTACAGACTGCTGCGTCAGGATCCACAGACACCATTGAAAATGATGAAGCAGATGATTGTCCCGTTGAAGATTGTGAATGTCTCGAACTAGATATTTCGGAAGTTGTAATCTAAATTTTGTGTATTAATATTTTACAATAAAACTTACAAAATATCTATTTTTTTGCTTTGATTTTAAGTTCCTCTTTTATACAAAACCGGTTTTGTCCGATATTAATAAAATCGGACTTGTCACACGTTTGCATTCACAACCGGATTAGTCCATTATTTTCAAACAAAACCAGATAAGTCCATTTTAAATTCTTGAATAACTTCTAGACTATTAAAAGTTTATAAAATTATTATTAGTCATGCAACAATAGATCTAATTCACCTACCTATAATAATACAATGTTATGTTGTTTATCACTTGTATATATTGATATTAGTTTTTTAGCCAGTGTGTAAAATTTATTTTTGCGGACTAATCCGGTTTTGTTCCCAAGCTCCTCAATTTAATAATTAGAGAATTATATCTAAATATCATTTTTAACCGACCTTAAAAAAAGAATTTCTCAATTCGCCTGTATTTCTTCTTATGTTTGTTTGGAGACCGATTACTCGAAAACTATTTGCTTTATAAAAGTCATTTTTGAAACCTCGCCTTTATTTAAAGTAAAGTTTGTATGAAAAACGTTTTTCATCCCCACCACTCACATGTATAGAGAGCTTTTAAAATATAAAATCTACACACAATCTTTAACTGTACCCAATTTAATTCATATTCATTATTACAGAAGTTTTATAATCAATATCTGAAAGGCTTTTATCAGACTTCTAGTTGCCCAAGTTAGAGAAAATGAGACATACTCAGAAAACGGATTTATATTCCTTTTAACATTGAATATGCCAGGACTCGGGTATCTTACACGTTGGCATATTGGTGGCACGTGGGAGGCACACAGCAAACGATCTGTTTTGGCGTTTGAACACAATTTTGCTTTGTTTGGTTACAGATGTAACTTACAAGGCCGTGCACCGCTGCATGTGTCTCACATTATGGGCTCCGTACTGTCTCTATCATTCGGTAGAATCTGTAGAGAATTATTAGGTGACAATTATGGAACGATGATGCTGCTGGAGGGACACACGGTTTACGTTACTTGGACCTGTTTCAGCTCGGACCAAGGTTGAGGCTGGACCGAAATAGCTCCACGCCGCCGTTATGTTTATAGCCGGTTAGCTAAATATTTATTAGGTAACTCGTAGTTTGAGAATAGGTACAATGTATTTGATTACATTTGGATTTAAAAAGATAACTCTACACATTTTACAGCTAAGTATATTTAAAGTGTTTATCATATTTTTATCATAAAATTGCAGCGTTACGTTGCCAAAAACAGGAGCGATGAATGATGATGTCCAGAAGGAGACGTGTTCTGTCAAGGAGTCATCAATGTGGGAAGAGTAATGTGAATATGTGGAAAGTACCCCAAAGGGAGATCTCCGACCGAGCGGGTGGTATGCTCGGTCAGGCCGAAGCCGATATTTCAGCTGTTGTATATAATATAGCCCCGAACTACAGAAACTTTGATAGCGCGATTCAGGATTGTGGCGTTATTGTCACAAAACATTGCACAAATTCATGCCATGGTTTATTTAGTTCAAAAAGTTGGACTAAAAATCAAGTTGACTATTGAGGACGTTTTACGGGTAAATTCATAAAACATTACGTGCAATACATTGAGCTATTAATAAATAATTAGTGGGCGTCAACGACCGCGGCCACTGTCCTCGTTGGGGTTTCCCGCGGCGACACAGTTAGGGAAAAGTAGGGATTCTACTATATTTGGCCTTTATAAAACCACCATGTTACTATATTTTAGTCTTTATACTATGTTCATTATATAATCACTCGGTAAGTATAATATTATTCTTATGAAAATTTCAATATTCAACATCATCATCTTTTTGTTTTCCTTTTACATATTATAACAGAAGGGCTTAGTGCTTGTCGGTGGAGTTTCCGCCATTTTTCTCTATCATCTGCGAGTAGTGCTAGTACCTTCAGCTCCCTAAAGGGGCCCATACATGGTCCGGACTGCCTTCAGTTCGGCCTGAACGGATGCAAAATCGTGTCGTGTGTGTGCTCGAATCCGTTCAGGCTGAACTGACGTCAGTTGGGTCGGATGCGATTTTTTCCGTGTATGGGCTCGAATCCGTTCAGGCGTCAGTTCTAACTGAAACGATCGGCCTCTCGTCTGTGGCTGCCTTAAAGGACATGATATTGGCATTCTTTAAAACTTGACTGTATATACTATACTTTTTCCTTTGTCTTCGCCGAGAGAGATACTCTTTCCTTCTAATATGATATGAAAGGACAATCATCAGTATGTCATGTCTTATAAGATGCCCAATCACCTTTCCTCTCCTATTTTATAAAGTTTTGTGTGAAACTTTTATTACATCGTCTCAAACTTTTTCGTTTGTGTGTTGCATGTCGCGTGACGGTCGGCCGCGGAGTAGGGATAAAGTGAAAGGCGCTCGTCAGAGCAGCCGAGGCCAATATGGCGGCGCCTATAGTTTGCATCAGCTGACCGTGTAGTGTATAGACTAGTACTCATTTGTGCCAGTGCTCCACGCTATTTTGTTATTAAGTTTCACTTTTACCGTGGTTTCATAAAATCACACAATCCTTTTATTATGTTTGTCCTTTGTCTCCTATAGTTATCCGTAGGCGGAGCACTTCCCGTTAGATTTTCTTTACCTTCCTATTTATCCGCTGCATCCCTCTCCCTCTCTGCCCTCATCTCGAGCGCTTCCAATCGTGTCCTATCTCTACTTCCCGTTCCTTGTATTTGAGTAATCAGAAAGTACCTACCATTGACACGCACCGCAACTCGGAACCTGCATAACCCTCTCCCCGCTAGGATACCGCCTCGTCCATAATATTGTTCAGAAAATATTGTCTAAATAAAATCACGGTTAAATTACTCCGTAGTCCGTACTCCGTACCTACCCTAACCGCTGCTTGAAGAGTCTCTCTTTGTAATGAGGTACCGACTACGATGGATTTCCGTCTACGCTCCGTACAGTCGCGTCCATCGCCGGCCCTAAAAATGTAATTATATACGCAACGGTCCACTGTCGCGTTCACAAGTATTGTGGTAGAAACCACAAATAATTGTAATGAAATTAAATGAAACTTTTTTATTTCCAAATAGTTTAACAAACTTTTTTCGGAAAGTCAACAGAAAAAGCTACCACCGGTTAAAGTGTAACCCGCCGAGACGAACCTTTCAACGCATTCAACGGTTGACCATTCAAGTACGCTGAACTAATATCACTTACGGACTGTATGCGGCAGTGTATTCGCAGCCACAGTAGTCCAGAAGCGCGCACCGCCGGACACGTATTTCGCGCAACTCTGTAGGCGACAACGGGCAATACAACCGCATCCACAGCCACAAGGTCTAATTTGCGCTCACCTGCTCACAGTATAATCACAGATTAAAGAAAGAAGAACAGATACGACGAACACCTTTCGACTTGATTGCACATCTACAAGCATACGGTGTGTCCACGATTGTGTGGAAAAATTGTGGGCCGTTGAAGGGGCGGCAAAATTTTCAAATTTGGATCGTTCAATGAAAGCTGTTTCTCTGTGAGTATCAAGGTATATATTATATATTATATATTTTCTACTCTGCGGTATAATAGTCGCTTTAGCAACAGACGGTGTAATCTGCTCCCAAATGTGCGCGACAGTAAAGCCGCGATCGCTACCCTGCAGACTGTGAAAACTGCGCTGCTGTGCGCAACTGTATGTAGCACAGTCGCGCACACAAGCACGCGGTTGCAATCTGCGCGACTGTACTTTACGGTAATGAGCGCTCCTCGCTCCTGATTTAATCCCGCCATAATGACGCACCGACAGACGTAGAGACTATGGACTCTATGGAGTAGAGAGGTACTCGCGGGAGACTACGGCCTTCCTACTTGTAGGCCTTTGTTTTACAGTATTAGTAGCTGAATCAGATAATACGTCATAGGATAAACGCAGAGTTTTTGCTTCGATTAATAGCCACAGTAAATGTATAACGTATACTTATGCATTTTATAGGTATTTGAACTAACTATATCAAACATTAAGATCCCAATTCCTTATACACGCTACTGGTATTACTATATGCATAATTCATTGTAACGAAAAAGTAACAATAAATAAACCAACCAATAAGCATGTCAGCCGTCATTTTTTTAATATTTCTTCAAATGTATTCGATTCGATATGATTTTCAAATTTCGCTCAAAATAATTTTCCTAAAAAGTATTTAGCATGATCTATCAGCATGGAAAGTTACAAACTCTCTTATAGTTTAGAAATGCCAACTTCTAAATAACTTGTAAACTTTGGAGGCCAATTACTCGACAATGGCCCACTTTATAAGAAAATCATGTAAGAAAAGAAACCTTGCATTTATTTAAACAGACATATTCGTTGATACCCCACGATACATACACGATGGGGTACAATGAGAAAACATCCCCACTTATATTTTATGCTGCTAAAAGTAGAGTCTATCATTAATTTATCATTCATTCATCATCAATCATTAATTCATTAGTAATTATTAATATAAATTGATGAAATTTAGTTCACTAGTGTTAGTAGGAGCGGACAGACTGAGGGAAACTACAAGGGATCCTTGTAATACGGAACCCTAAAAATAGTTCATCAATCCAATGAAAGATAAACAAGTGCTTAGGGCCTGTTTCACAATCCTACTATGTAGTAGGATTGTGAAACAGGCCCTAAGCGCTGCTCCCTCGGCCGCTAACGAAATAAAAAATCTTAAGTGAGAGTCGCGGTAAGCACTTGTTTATCCTTCATTGGATTGATGAACTATTTTTAGGGTTCCGTATTACAAGGAACCCTTGTAGTTTCCCTCAGTCTGTCCATCTGTCTGTCCGCTCCTACTAAGGTACTAGGTATGTATGTATGTAAGCTACTAGGTATGTACCTACTATTATAAATGTGAAAGTTTGTGAGAATGGATGTATTGATGGATGTATGAATGGATGTTTATTACTCTTTCACGCAAAACCTACTAAACGGATTTCAATGAAATTTGGCATGGTAGTAGTTTAAGCTCTGGTATAAAACATAAGTACTTTTTACTCCAAAAAATGATAGTGTTCCCGTGGGATACTGTATTTACGCGGGCGGAGCCGCGGGCTACAGCTAATCTTCTAATAAGTGTCGGATAGCTTATTCGAAAGTTTTGTCGCTGCTTACTTTATATCGAGTGACGGAGACAAAACATGCAAATAAGCTATCTGACACTTATCAGTACATCGTGTAACAGGCCCTTACAGTAGTGAAGTATATTAAGCCACTGTTACAGCAATAAATATAATTATGTAACGAGCTGTATCAACCACCTGATGTGCGTGTAAACTGTGTCGCACCTGAAACTCGGCGGTAAATGATTACTATTGTAGCTGACTTTTTAGGGTTCCGTAATACTACAAGGCTTGTAGCTTCGGCTTACCTTCCAAACAGTGAGTGCTAGAAAGATGAAACTTTTCATCGATAATATATTTTGTATTTATCACAGAGTGCTACGTGGACTACGGAACCCTGAAACAGTCGCCACAAGCCTATTGCACAAACACCAGAGTGTTGCCAGGTACGATTTTGCTTAGTTGTTAATTCTCTGTCATTGAAATTTTATTTTATTTCCGTCGAAAGGCTTTCGTGAAGCGCCCTACAGAGTCTTATGAATGGTTTTATTCAGTTTCAGGCAATTACACTGCCGTCCGTACTCCGTAGCGAAGTCATCGCAAGCAGTTTATAATGAGCTACGTCAATGGGACGTCTATAAATCCTGCTACATAATAAAGTGAAAGTTTGTGAGGATGGATGGATGGATGCATTTTTATTACTCTTTCCCACAAAAACTACTGAGCTGATTTCGATGAAATTTGGTACGATACTACCGGATTTTGCACCCGTTTTGCTGTCTTTTTATCCCCAAAAAGTACAGTATTCCCGTGGGATACCGGATACTATATTTACGTGGTAATAAGATACTGATACATATCTCATTAAAAAAAGATGGGTACTGACAAGCGAATATATTATACTATACGACACCCGGTGAACGATCAGCTGAGCGACTCGCTTTACTGATTGATTATTTTGCTACCTTGGGGAGTACGTCTATCATAAAGTGAATGAATTGTCAAAAATATTCTCCCTCACAAAATCTGCGTGCAAAAACCGACTCACTGAATGGCTGTTGACACAAAACTACGAGGACACTGAAATCTAAGTTCAGTATTAGAAGTATAATACGACACCCCACACACACATACGCAGTAGGCACACACACACATGCTCTCAAACACACAAACTACAATACAATTGCAATAATTATTTACTAACCTCGACACCACCCTGCACAACATATTTAATCAGCTGTAAATTGTGGCGGACCAATTAGCGCCACGATCCTGAATCGCGCTATCGAAATTTTACACAGTTCGGCGCTATACAAATATACAACATCCGAAATCCATACAAGTGGGCTTTGAGTGGGCCTGACCGAGCATACCACCTCGCTTGGTCGGATAAAATTCTATATAATATAAGTATGAAAAAATATAACTCTATGGATAAAAATACCTGGGATAGAGGCACATAGAGGTGACCTGAAGCAGGCTAACGCCAAGCTTAGGCAGCTGCGGTCCACAAGTCCACAGCAAATTACTCCATCAAATTTACTCTACTCTGAGCTTATTATTACGAAATTGTGGTGAGAAAATAAACGATCTATACGTCAGCTAAGTAAATGATCAAGCTAAAAGTAAATGATCAAGTGCGAATTTCTACATTCACTCTCAACATTTCACAAACATTTTCACAAACGCCAAAGTTTGTGGACAAACACTCATTGATCACAAGTTGTGGACAGTGGAGGGCATGCTAGAGGAAAATGAGCAATCATTATCTCACCACCACACCACCACCACAGTATTATTAATATTTTCACCACGGATACGCTAATCCATGTTGCTGACATTCTGTACGTGTATCACGTTGGAAAAGCCATTTGAGAGACCAAATCAGCAACGTAGATTCGCGTATCCGTGGTGTAAATATTTTCATTAATAAGAGGAAAATGTTCCAATTTAATTTAAACGCGTAAAATTAACGTGTCATTGTATTTCTTTATTGCACGACTAGATGTAGCCCGAGGCTCCGCCCGTAAGTAAAGAGTACTTTACTTACGGGCGGAGCCTAAGCAGTAGCTTAGGGATAAAATTCGGGATAGCCTATGTTGTTCCCCGTGGTCAAGTTTATAACTGTGCAAAATTTAATCAAAATCAGCCCTGCAGTTTCGGAGTTTATTCAAACAAACAAACAAATTTTTCCTCTATATTATATTAGCACATATAGATAAATAAGTGACATTATAGGGAGTTACTGTCTCCGTTTACGTTAAGATTGAACTGTTTCTGAACAGAGTGTAACACGTGGATGCAGATGCAGTCGACAACTGCAAGTACTCGTTATCTATGTAGAGCTCGTAGTTAGTTGTACTAATGTCGTGTTGAATTAACCCCAAAATGTCGGCATCGAGGTGACTAGGTGCCGTAATCTGTGTCAACGGCCTGTGTATACAGATTATAGAAAAACTAGTGGATTGTGTAGCGAGTAGCGATCGATAGAGTGTTATTGTAGATGAGTATCGGCACAGTTCTTCATCATAATATAAAAGCTCCCCACACCGATTTCGGTGACGGTGGCCGGGTTTATTGAAACCAGGCAGGCTACGCAGGAGTTATTTTTATAGTGCCCAAGAGTGTGCGCAGTACGCAAGAGCATTCTCTCTTCCTTTACTCTGGTAACCCAGTGGGACACGAACCGACACGACTGGCGAGAGATCAGGCGCAGGTCCGACTTTTTACATGCCCATCCGACGCATGGATCACTTTTCTTGTCAGACAATCAGGCCTGCATTGTCCTACTACAAACTTGGAAACAACATTTTTTTTTGTAGTTTCAACGCGGGAATTGTACCCACGACCTCCGAGTCGAGAGCCAAGCTCTAAACCACTGGACCACGGAGGCCGAATTCTTACACGATAGTTAAATTGAGGGCTCCCTAAGTCACATGCTCTCGCTGTCTCTTTTTAATTAACATGGTCCAGGGACAGCATGTGACTTGAGATCCTACTAATTGTATTTTATTATAGCCTTAAGGCCGTAAAATAATTTGTGGAAAATACGTAAGAAACTTTTCTACTGAACAGTAAGCACACAGTACACTAAAACTGAAAAGCCACCACGGAATGCCCTGCAAATGTGTAACATCGAAATAAAGTAGCATCCCATTTCGCCGTCGTAATGTGACCTTGTGCTCGAAGTGGAAGCACTTCGAGCGGGCAAAAATGTGAAAACTACATGAAAAGCTTCAATGAAATTTTGGAAACGTTCGGTTGTTAGTCCTACTACCATTGTAACTACGTGAAAGTTTGTGAGGATGGATGGATGTTTGTTACTCTTTCACGCAAAAACTACAGAACGGTATGCTAGTACTTTGATGAACGGTATGCTAGAAGTTCGAGCTCTGGATTAACACACAGGCTACTTTTTATCCCGAAAAAGTACAGTTTTCCCGTGGGATACTGTTGCTACGCGGGGGGAGCCGCGGGCAAAATGTAGTTGGCTATAAAAAGCTGTTGTCAGTTCTGTTTCACACGCCACACGTCACTCGTTGATGACTATGATTATAATTATAAGGAACATCGCGAAAATAGTTTTTCGCGAGCTGCAAAACGATTCATTGATATGGCGGACCTTCAAACGGAAATACTCTTAATTATATTCTTCCCGATCTTTCGAACTGTAGACTACCAAATTAAATTTGGCATTCATTTTCATTTACCTCTTATAAAATTATTTCTTTCTTTCTTGTCGTATCCTCATAACTGAGGGACGTGACAACCAAAATTTGGAGTGTGTGCTCGTGCTGTTATCGTGTCCGTCCATAGTGTAGGCGCTCTGCCTCCACTCCTTTTTCCCTCCATTTGCCCCGCTAGTATGAGTTTCTCTCTCATATAAAATTAACTAATATTTTTCCCCGAGTTTAATCTGTATACTAATAACTTCTTTTCTTTCTAGTAATCGCACTCCTTATTATTTTATCAGTTATCACATGAAGCAAATAAAATCTGAAACTTTTATTATAGTATTTGGTTACACTTTAACATCCATAAGATTTTGTTTTGTTCCAGGGTAATAATTGCACATTTCGCCTGAGGTAAGGTAATTAGATTTTCTTTGTTCTCACACTTATTGCACTTACACGCTTTGCGATTAGTTTATCAGCTATCAGTTATCACTCGTTCATACAAAGAGCGGGACTGATGCAAATTATGTCTACACACAACACATCAATTGGTCATAAGTCATAACTCATAGTATGATATAATTCATGATTACTAATCTAAACGTAAAGAAAAATATTATATTCGATTGATGTGACCACATTGATGTGTCGTTGTATTTCTTTATTGCACGGTAATTAAGTGACATTTGAATTGGTGAATGGTTGCATTACTTATAGGACGCTATTGTTTCTTTGTTTACGTTCGGTAATTAGGTTGGTTCTGCACGGAGTACAAGTAGATATTTACCTATTAGTTTGACAACAATAATTACGAGTAGGTATGAGTAAGAACTTACGATGTGTTACAGGTGCCGAGTGCCGAGTGGCGACTTTCTGTATAATGTATACGAGTTTGTGTTATGTAACCACGGTCCACGCGCGTCGGGCGCGGGCTCTCTTGCCGGCCGCGCCGGGTCGACTGACGCTATCTGATAACGGCCGATAACGGCTGATAACGCGATACAGCTGGAGTATCGCGCGGGCGACGGGCGACGGGCTGATGATGATACCTGATTTTGTACATACGGAAATAGCGAAGTAAAGTGAGATGTGAATGGAAGAATATTGGTATTGGTATATTGGAAGAACATATTAAAAAAAGGAAGGTCAAATAAGTCATTGATAAAATAAGTGATGATTATCAATAAGGTTGTATAATATCTGCTAAAAGTGTAAAAAATAGGTTTCTCATAAATTCCGGGTCGTTAAATTATACCAAATAAGCAAGCATAAGTTTTTGAATGTTTTGATTACATGATAATATCGCTTTAAAGAGCTCATAAGACACTGATGAGTGATAACACTTCTGACTGATAAGCAGCTGATAGTATGTGAACTGTAAACACTCGCCACTCGCCACTCGCCACTCGCCACTCGCCGCACATGTGGCGACTACTCACTACACGCGTCACACATTAGCGGATGCCTCGTGGGATATATTTAAGGTTGTTTCACAATCTTCTAATAAGATCGTATAGCTTATCCGACAGTTTTGTCGCTGCTTACTTTGTATCGAGCGACAGAGACAAAACATGCAATCTATCAGACTATATATTTAAGTAGATTTTGAAGCAGGCTCTTAGTCTTATATAATGCGAAACTAGTCAACATGTTCTATTAAAAAATCATAAGATATCAATTGTAGCTCTGTTTTAGATTTGTAGTGGGCTTAGTGGGATATACAGATTTGTGTGACCCAGACATTACTGGTGGACAGTGGGCGGTGGGCGGTGGGCGGTGGCTGGGTCGTTGTTCTGCGTATGCTGATAATAACCGAATTTGGCGATCACTCGACCCCGCGGTTATCGTTATGTTATTGTTAAATTAAATAATACTTTTTCCTTCATCAATGATCATAATTATTGTTATACAACGATGCTATTTCCCGTATCAATGTTTGCATACAAAATCAGAGGGCTAAGCCAACATGCGATTGTTAATTACAATGACGATCTTCGAAATAAAAAATATATATTATTATGGGAATTACGTAACGCGCGATACGTCCATCCTATGCATTTTTGATTTATAACTTCGTCGTATAGCTAATTAGCGATGGTATCTCGGCTGAAGGGCAAGAACCCCCTGAGTCGAATTTGTAACTTCGAATCGGTCGAATATATGTATGTAGTATGTGTAACTCCTCCTTTTGCGAACTTAAAAACGTGTCATCTTTATCAAAATTATTATTCGGCATCGTATTTTTAATACCTTTTCTTTCATCGACGTTTGCATAACACAAATAGCATCGCGAGGAATGTACGCGATTAATTAGTGCCGACTACGGACAGCCGTAGAGCCTTTAGGCCGCTACTCACTACTGACTCTGCTTTGGTTCATTATTTGTGATTCAGTTTCGGTTCGATTCCGGTGCGGCTGAACAAATTTCAGTATCGCTCTATCCTGCCGATCGTAACTCAATGTTATTTTTGCTTTTATTTTATTTTACGAGCCATTTTTACCTCATATTCTCAACAATTTAATACACCGAAACAAGAAACGTTTCAGAAACGTGCGACAAATATCGTTTATAAAGTAGCATCGTATCAACTTTTGTTTTGACGTCGTAACGTTATCGCATGTCAATTGTTTAGGCACAGTCATTTCCTTCGATGACGTTACGTTGCTGCCTCGGCGGGCAGTGGCAGCAGCAGCGACGCGCGCGCACCATACGGCCCGTTTCGACCAATAACTATTTGTTAGAAATCTCAAATTTTTATCACAAAAAACCGGCAAATGATTGAATGACTACGATTTTAACAAATAGTCACTGGTAGATAGGTTATTGATACGGGCCGATAGTCACCGCTTGTCAGAAACCGTGCCGCTTACTGCGAAATCCGAGGCCTAACGAGTACGTACTTGTCAATTGTTCATGCAAGCCCCGCTGTAGGAGCGGTCGATACGCGGCGGATAATTAAATACGCGCTGCCGATTGATGCGCTCCAGACTACAGACTACGTAACCTTGTTTTGTTCCTGCAAATCTCATCTTCCGTTTACTGATACCTTTGTTTCAGTCTTTGGTACAATACCCGGGGAATTGGCTGGAACTTTGCACATTCTTGGTTATTGTATAACAACTTTCGACTCATAAACGGCAAAGTTGAACGGAAACAGAACTGAATCGCAAAACTTGAGAAGTTTTGCGATTCAGTTCTGTTTCCGTTCAACTTTGCCGTTTAACAATATTATTTTCTATCGTATTCAGAATTATTTTTGCAGGAAAATTTGTAGTATGTTCCTAAATCTCGTTACTTACAATACGATTTATTATTATTTACAAGACGTACCTGTATATTTTCATTGATTCTATTAAATACTTTACTAACTACTATGTTTAAGCTAACCATCCCATGCAATTCTGTAATGCATCCCCGTCCGGTAAAACTTCGTTAGTTTCCAATTAAGAACACAGGAATATTTCAACATAATTTGACGGCGCGCGCTCTTGGCATGCAAATATCTCCCGAGGCACCGGGCCCCACGGTGGAGCCCGTAGCCCCGTATGAATATGTACGCAGGCGGGGCACTCTGGGGCAGCGTCTGGGTATGCGGGGCCCCCGCTGGGGCCCGGTGACCCCGGGAATATGCAGCGTGTGCAGGTGCGCAGATCTGATTATGTCTCGAGAGCGGCGGAGAGCTGTCTCGCCCCACAAGTTACATGGCATGACATGGCACGCCAGTCATATGTCAAGTCGTCTATGACAACGATACTCTACATTTCTGCAGAAATGAATATATTGTATCATCTAATAAGCATAATAAGTCCGATGTTATGTAAACGGTACATGAACATTTGGATGTGTGCGTGAGAAAATCATTATTACTAGAGGTCGACCTGTGGTCGAAATTCGTCCATGATAATAAATATTATAACATTTTTGAACTTCATAAGATTTATTTTGCCTCTTAGATAGAAAATTAGAGTAGATAGAAAAAAGTAAATGTTGTGACAGATGGACAAACGTCAGCGTGTAACAAAATTGTATCCATCAAAAGCACGGTAGTGTGTGTTAATAATTTGAGATAGTGTGTGTGTTGTTGTTATGTTTATTAATTTTATGTATTTCTAAGCATTAAAAAAAATATTACCTTTCTGCACACCTTGTTCCACATAAACGTTAACTGTGTCAAATATCATACTCCTCCGTTCTCACAGCTCTCGTAAAACTGTACTGAAAATTTTTGCTTCACGTTACACGTATCTTTAAATACTTTAAACGAGACAATCTTGTATCTCAGAAACGGCTGCAAGTATCTACATAAAATTTAGTACGTAGGGAATTTTGGGGACGAAAAATCGATCTAGCTAGGTTTTATCCCTTAGAAACTGCGCATTTTTAAGTAATATTTATATGTTTTTTCTTTCATCGTGCAACAATATATCAATAATTTCGACTCTAATAATGTCAGTCCTGAACCAGCTCGTGGGTCCAGATTGGCAGTTTAGTTAATTTTTGCGTTATTCGGAATATCGGAATGTAGTGGGTTCGAACCCCGGTATAATATTTTTGTGATTATTTTTATTTGTTTTAAAATCTACTACTTAGAGCTCCCAGCAAAGCTCTGCTACCCAGGTACTTAATATATTATATATGTGGTATGTACAAGGCACAACAGTCACCGCCCACCGGACCTGCATAGTATAGACTTGTGACTTGTGTGTTGTAGTCCCTTTGGAATATTGTGTAGTATTCACAAGTGGGTTCTTGTGAAAGAGTTTAAATTTTCGTTTCAGCCATTCGAGTGCCAGACTGCGGAGTGCAGAGTAAGTACCACAGCGCTGAAACTATTCCATTGGTAAAAAAATAATCAAATAAATATTTTGCAATATAAACCAGCCCGTTACCCGTCCCGTATCTATACAAAAACCTCACGAGTCGTGCTTTAATTATTTCTTTCATGTAATGGCGCTTTCATTGAATATGATGATGATGATATTATGAATACAGTAATATGATGATGAATGGAGAATGTTACTAGGTATCACTTGAAACTTTGTTACAGTAAAGCTATTCCTGTAGTGTCCGTCCTGTAAGTCCGTGTAGTGTCCGTTGAAGTCGATGAGGATTCGACCAGGCCGCGGTGCTTTGAGGCTGGTGGTCGAGGTACCCGATGAGGCTGAGTTTGGCTGGCTTGGTGCGGAGGGGCGAGGGATGATGATGATGTCCAGAAGGAGGGTCACCAATGTGGGAGGGGTGGATGCCCCAAATCACAGATCTCCGATCGAGCGAGATGGTATGCCCGGTCAGGCCGAAGCCCACTTGTAATCATTTCAGGTGTTGTATACATAATACGAGGGCGGCACTAAAAATTTCGGGAATCAAGGAAGTGACACAACATTACTATTTAAAAATGTATTTATTGCTTTTCGAAGTATTCTCCGCGAAATTTGACACATTTTTCCATACGATGGAACCAATCATTGAAGCAACCACTCCATTCGGAAGTTGGGGTCTCCAAAACGGCCGTTTTGTAGGCGTCCACAGCTTCTTCAGGTGATGAAAATCCCTGACCACGCAATTTATTCTTTAATTTAGGGAAAGTCTAGAAATCATTAGGGCTTAGGTCGGGGCTGTACGGCGGATGGTCTAATAATTCTATGATTTCTTGCTCTAAAAACTCTTTTGTTCTGTGCGCGGTGTGAGAACTCGCATTGTCGTGATGGAGGATGATGCGGCGGTTGCAGTTCTCTTTACGGAGTTCAGAAACGACCTGTGGCAAACAAATGTTAGCATACCATTCTGCATTAACCGTTCTTTGTCCCTCAAGAGGAATAGTCGCAACATGGCCGGTTTTGGAGACCATTTTGGAAACGTGGCCACCATTTTTTTTGCAACACTCCGTGAACGAACCATTTTTGTTGGCTTTAACTCATTTTCGAACACCCAAACTGGTGACTGGTTTTTTGTTTCGGGTTCGTACGCTTATATTCAGGATTTGTCACCTGATACGATGTTGTATACAGCATTTGAGGATCCTGCGTGGAATCTTTCGAGAGTTCTGACGCACCAAGTAACGCGAGCCGCTTTTTGCTCTTCACAGAGCAAATGCGGTATCCATCGGGAAAACAACTTTTTTACACCTAATTGTTCATGCAAGATTATTTGTATTTGACTCATGCCAATGTCTAAAGTTGCCTGAATTTCGCGGTATGTCACATGTCGATCTTCCTCAATCAGCTTACGCACAGCATCAACGTTTTCTTGGGTGACTGCAGTTTTTGGACGACCTTGACGGGGATCATCACTGAGCTTGACACGTCCACGTTGAAATTCAGCAAACCAGCGATAAATTGTGGTTTTGGATGGGGCTTCATCACCAAATGCAGAAATCATCCGGTCAACACACTGTCTTTGTGTTAAACCACTTCGAAAGTCATAATAAATCATCGCTCTAGAATTTTCTCGAGTCAATTCCATTTTCTCAACGACTAAACAAGTTTGACAAGACCGAGAATCTTTTTTTAAATAAATAAACGGTATTCGATTTTTAAAACCAAGGAGTTATAAATTAAAAAGATTTTAATATGACAGGAACAGTGGAAATATTCCATTCCCGATACTTTTATCGTATATACCATCGATCTTAGAACACTTCGATAGCGCGATTCAGGATTGTAGCGCTAATTGATCGGCCACAATGTATACAGCTACACTAGTTTTTATTTTATTCAGTAAGTAGTTCTGATTTTACACGCTTTAAAATTTCCGAATATTTTCGAATCCCGCTACGTGACGTCACGCTACACCTCGGCCGTACAGCCCGGAGTTCGCGCCGTACTGTATGTCCTATTATGTATTCTGTGGCCGTACTACGCACACCGTCGCAAATGACCGACTTTAAAGTTAAATATTATCATGGAAACTAGTTGACGTAAGAAAATAATTCTTTCAGGAGCATTTTTATTTTCTACGGAGAATACAGAAATTATTACATTTAAAATTATTGAATATTCCCAATTACATTGACGCTCCTCACATTAATTTAGTAAATATAGATTGAAGAGTACCTGGTTCTCGTTCAAAGAATATATTTTCTATACCGCTTTAACAATTTAACTTTAACACATGCAATAGCTCCCTAAAACATAGCGTTTAAACTTACAACAAAGAACTTAAAGATGTACATTTATTTAGCAACAGCTTGGCTGTTTGTAAGACACAAAAACACAGCTTCGCAGTCTGTTAATAACTAAGTGACTGTATGTACTTATTACCTAGTTTGAATTTGGTATTATGCCGTTTTTTTAATTGTTTGGAAATTGACGATATGTTTTGCTGAATATAAAAAATAAAGAAATGGACCAGGAGACGAGCAGATTAGGCGTGGTGTGTATTAATACAATTATGTATAATATTATTCTTTTGTATATTGTTATTAGTATAAAATTATGCGTGTATTGTATAAAATATATTATATCCGTTGTCTGATACCCGTAACACAAGTTTTACTTAGCACGGGATTAGATTGACGTCATATATAATATTATGTTATTATGTATTAATAATGTCTGTATATTATATTTTTAAGTCTGTGTGTGAATAAAGAATTTGACGTCATTACCGCCGTTCATGGACACTCGCAAGAGCAGATACACTTGGAAGGCCTTAAACATTTCGCATGTAACGTTTCCAAAAGCATCACAAGTTCGCGAGTATGTGATCCAAACATGGCGGAACTTAACCTACTTCTGTAATTAGGCGGGTCAAGTGTACTCACAAGGGCTCGACAGCGACACTGCCTTTTCTACACAGCACTCGGTCCTATTGTGTGATGTAGATAGCCAGACGCGACGGCGCCGGCCAAGGTCGGTCAATATTGTATACAGTATACTGACTCACCACAATCCACAACATAATAGCACTTGAAGTAAAAACTACGATAGAGAAAAAAAATAAACAGCATTTTGCCAAAAGATCATTGTTTACAAAAAATATAATTTGTGTAAACAATGACCATCTGGCAAAATGCTGTCAAAATGAAAATAATTATAAATTCAATCAACCCAAAGTAACATACGTGTCATTCGATACCAATGAACAATTTCACTTGGTCGGATTATAATCTAGCGTCTGACACATGAATTGTCAACCGTCTGACGACGCCATTTTTAAGTTAATTAGACAGATTTGTTATGCACTTGTCTATGAGGTTTGAGAAAGTGGCAAATCTATTATTTCGATTTGATCCAAATGTTGCGAACCTCTAAATGTTTGTATATATTTTTTGTTGTATCTCGTGAACTCGACTATACTCATATCTACTATAATAGTACATGCTTTATATTGTAGGAACGTGTACGATGATATATAGCTATTAATAGGAATAACATGATTTATGACAGTTGTTTTCAAGTGTGTGGATTCCCATTTATCTATTTATTGCATTTCCTTGAATCGAGCTATTCTTAGGATAGTTTATGTCTAGGAATATTGTTGTTAAGCTATGTTACCATGTTGTCGTAGTTAAGATGTATATGTTTCATAAACTTTACGCTTCACACCACGTCTATCTGGTCACGTGCTAATTGTATCCGACGAACTAGTGATACAGATACCAGACAACGGGAAGTATATTTAATACTTTTATACTATACAGTATACATATATTATATGATATAAGATTTTTCATAAAATTAAACATACGAGTATATATGACCCAGGAACACAGAAAACTTTTTGTTCCTTTGGCGGGATTCGAAGTTGAACTCGTGGCCATCGGCTTGAGCGCCAACGCGCTTACCACCGAGCCGCATAGGCCGTCACCGTATGTAGTATAAATTATAATAATATCTATGGACGCTTTCACACCACGTCAATCTGGTTCTGGTCCTGTGGTAAGTTCTCGAAGAACTTGTGCAACGGGTACCAGAGATCGGAAATACATTTAATACTTTCATACTATACTTATATTTAGAAATTTTACTATAAAATACACATATTTAATACACATTCATGACTCAGGAACACATAAAACCGTTTGTTCCCTGGCGGGATTCGAACCCGCGACCTCCGCCTGGAGCGCAAACGCACTGACCACTGAGCCACAGAGGACGTCTAAGTATTAAGGAGTATGTACCGACCTGATATAAGATACCTCCATGGTACCGACTTACCGAGGCGGGCTTAATACAATGCAGCAATTAGGTTGACATAGAGATAAGGTAATATTAGATGCGTTTATAAGATAGGAAGAGATGAAACGCAGACAATAAGAATGTTTACTGCGGTAGAGTTTTGCCTTATATATGGAGAAGACATTTTTGTACTTTAACTGCAAGTATGCAGACATTCGTTTTGTAAAATATCTGGAAAATACTGTGATGCTTTTCTTAGGGCTTTAGGCTATAAGCTATCTGACGCTTATCAGTAGATAGACTGTGAAACATCAAACAGGCCCTTAAACAAAAGAAGTAACTACCACTCAACACAATCCCGGAACCGAAGTTTCACGTTATCAATAACACCGGATGATTCTGCGAAGGTCGCTCTCCACTATTTCGAGTATTGACTGGAGTTTCCTCGACTTTAGTCGCTAGCTCAATGAACGAGGATAACTCTAGTATTCAGGGAAATACGATAGCGTCCGATATACTACTGAATTAATTAGGCATGCTGGACGCGCTCCAGATAGATAGCTTCGTTACCGTCATGTGTGTTGATTGGCCACGGGATTCCTAACTAATACGCTTTAAGGATAACTACTTTAGATACTTTAGTGAAAAAAAAAGTTATTAACTTCTGAATCGTTGTGTTATTTCTATCGAAAAACGATGATTGCCGAGAGGCATTAACAAGGTGGTTGTACTGTATGTTATTACTTATTATAATCTGTTCGTGCCAGTTTTAGATAGGGTCTGAGTTGTCATTCTTTACTCCTTATCACAATATACTTTATGTACGACTCAAGAAATAATATTTTTGAAATGTTTCAGTACAAAACTGCAGCAAGTATCATAATCAACAAGTATCATAATATTTCATATTTAAAGAGGCATTATGAAGATTAAACCCGAGAGCCCACAACGACGTTGTGTGCTCTCGGGCACTCGACCCACTGCAGACAATGCGGGCTAACCCGGCTAACGCGCGCTAAACGAACGCTCCTACGCTCCATTATATTCTGTTGTTTCCTACAGGCTACTATATTAAAAATGGCGTTTTTTTTAGTTTAGTCTCGTGTACCACCGTCGCGCCTCGTAGCCCGCGGCAAAACTCATTATAATCCGAAACACGCTGTATTATGTTCATGAGATTATTTTGGGTTTCACTAAAAATTGGGGTTGCCTGTGCGTTGCCGTCAAATATTGTTTAATACAAGATTTTTCCCGCGGCTGCACCCCCCTATAAACATTATATTTTCAGAAAAAAGTGTATCTGAGATAGTGTAGCATTCAAACGGTGAAAGAATATTTGAAATCGGTGTAGTAGTTTTTGAGTGATACAACAACAAACAAACAAATAATACAAATCTTTTCTCTTCATAATATTAGTAATACCTAGAAGTATGAATTAAGATTTTTTTTGGGATTCCTTCACTAAAACTTGCAGCTGCGGACTGCCGTCACACATCGTCGAGATTTTATCCCGAAGCTTAACTTGACACTCTAATCCGTGAATGTATATTAAGATGCAGATGTCAGAGCGATGTTAGATTGACACACTACCGGCCGGTTTCAGTAACCTATCTACCTATCTACCTATCTACCGGTAACTATTTGTTAAAAACGTCGTATCGTAAAAAACCGGCAAATGATTGAATGAAGACGTTATTAACATATAGTTACTGGTACATAGGTAGATAGGTAGATAGGTAGATAGGTACACACGTTATTGAAACCGGCCGTTAGTTGCGTTAACGAATTATGATCTGTCACAATCTGCGATGTGATCGCGCTATTTATGTCATACTTAGTTAAGTACTGTCTACTATAAAAACTAACATCTGCGCGCGACTTCGTCCGCGCATCATTTAGTTCATTTATCTATTAGCTCAGATATTCATTTCATGGAAATTGAGGCAGATTTTAAATAATTTTCATAAAAAATTCCAACCCTTATTTTAAACCCTCGGAGGGTTCATTCTAATAAACCCTTAAATACGTATGTAATGAAATGTTTTACTCTTAAAGTATGAATTAAATTTGTAACAAAATCGGTGCCTAGGATGACGCCTACGTTATAAATTAAAACAACTTTCAAGTTTCTACGAATCGGAAATTCCCTTAATCAAATTTGTATTTCCCTCGTTAAATGGCTGGCGTGTGGCGACTTATCACGCGACAGTACTGAGCTGTGACGTCACGATATCTGGCCATTACCGAAATATCTAAACGTCAATTCTCGTATACAACTTATAATTTCATATTTTTCAATGAATAAAAAATGAATTGTAGGATTTAATTAGCAAAATCGACTCACTGGTGTTGGTGCCAGTTGTAAGGTCCCACCAGATGTCACCAGCACCTCACGCTGCTAGCCTAAAGCCTGGCTCGCGTTTTGGCCTTTGACTTACAGGTCGTCCATTGCCAAAAATAATAAAAAGCCGAGAAAAAAATCTAGTTATTTTTAGGTAAGAAAATTCAAACGAATATAAATGAATAGGCCGTAAACATGTAAACTTTCGTGGTACAGTTAGCAACATACATACGTTTTAAGAACCTGCTGTTTTTACGTAACACATAATACATTTTGTGTGTGTGTGTGTGTGTGTGACATATTGTAATTCATTCAACATAACATTTGCATGCAAATACCAGTAGGTCGATTCTGCTGATTAACTCCTGCAATAATATAGTTACGATCAAGTCCTGATATGTTAAAACTGCATAATGGTATTCTCATCAACGTCAAACTAATGTCAAACTCGTTTTGATTGGTGCATACTCCAAAAATCAGTTTATGATATCAAGACGATTCGTTTATTATTCAGTAAAAGTAAAATGATAGTGTAAGCTAACTTCGAGAATTAGGATTCTGTTCTTGTTCAGTGATGTTACAAATAATTACATTTGGGTATCGTGTAATTTCGATGGAAATACGAACAGCATATATGTTGCTGTCTGTACATTGCCCAGCACTCAGCACGCACCATCTACAAGCAGCTGAGGGTTGCGTGCTAAAAGTTATTCACAAAGGTTACACATTACAATGTTTAGTAAAATTGGGCTGGATTAAAGTATAATCTGTGTAATCGGCCCATGGCGCATATTTAGTGATTTTTGCCCCTGGGTTAATTTGTCGACGACGGAAATACAATCACAGACTTCCTTAAAAGAACATTTTCTAAATAAATCCTTAAAAATTTCGGAGTACGTACCTTAAAACAAAAAAAAAATCCTTTCTTATCTAATATGTAGTCGTAATTCTAATTAGTGGCGAGTGCCTATAGCCAGGGTCGCAGGGGGCGCACAATTGATAACAATTTTATTTCCTATGCATGTTTATGTTATGTTGCCACATCTATCATTCCAGACTCCACCCAGCTGGTCCGACGCCTCTGTATCCGTAAATAGTATTGTTACAACCGGCGCATTACGCTGATGTAACTATCGGCGATACGTTTACTGCACATAAAACTAATTGAACGATGTTACTGATGGTGTTGGCCTGTTATGACGTGGCCCATGGCCGCCTGTCGAGTGTTATTGGCCTACGGCGTGGAGTGTTATGGCCCATAAACTGTCGTTAGATAACTGAACCGGCGCCGGCCAGGCCCTGTCTGTGGAGCGCCCGGAGTCTACACAATATGGACATCAGACACTAAACCGTCCCTTGTTCTGTTCTAATACAATTTAACATAAACGTAATGCTACCAATGTAAATGTTACTTATTTACCGTGATATCAAGAAATTAAAATGACACATTAATTTATATCTGTTTTGTTTATGTTTTGATTAAAATTTGAACTAAACGTAGTATAGAAGTCTTGGTACATACCGGTGATATTTTGTACCTCGTCAAATCTACTATTTATGAGAACGAACGTCACGAATAAATAAAAATATTGTTTATTATTTGAGACGTTCGTGACGATTAATAAGCTAGTGTTTAATGTTTATATATTTAGTTTGACGACCTCTGTGGCTCAGTGGCTAACGCGATGGCGCTCCAGCCGGAGGTCGCGGGTTCGAATCCGGCCAGGGAATTTTTGTGTTCCTGAGTCATAGATGTGTATTAAACATGTGATAACAAAAATCTTAAATATATGTTTAGTATAAAAGTATTAAATATATTTCCGTTGTTTCGTACCCGCAACATAGGTTCTTCGAGAACTTACTACGGGACCCGATTGACGTGGCGTGCAAGCGTCCATAGATATGATTATTATTATTTAAAAGAGGTATAGTTTATGACTTCGCTTATTTGTGATTTTGTGCTACATTATTTTTCAGTGTCATATGTTATTTACCTGAAAAACGATAACAATTTTCCGTGGATCCGGATTCATTGCAAAATAAATCGGAGAAAAAACGGTCGAGCACTCACACACTATTACTAGAGCTACTTATTGTGTTGTATAATTTATTTTGATACCAATTTTGTGATAGTTTAATATAGTTAACACTACTGTGCGAGGAAAATTATGACATCATTTACACTATGACGAATAAATATTATAAAACTTTTTAAGTAATTATATACAAAAGTACACTATATTAATGTTATAAAGAAAAAAAAGATTTCATTGTTTGTTTGCATCGAATATCCGAAACGACTTGAATTTGATGAAATCTGGCAATGATATAGAGTAGACCACGGGGAAGGACGTTGGATAATTATTGTTACTGCGACAAAATGTACCGTACATTTTGTCGCAGTAACCAGCCAGCAGGATTTCTTTTTGCATGCACGAAGTCGCGGGGAATCTCTAGTTGTTTATAAAAATGGTTATAAATATACCTTACCTAAACAGCTTAAAGATCACAAAAGAATTTTATAAATTCCAAATAAAATATTTCCGCTGAAAGTACATTATGGGTATAGGGGAGGAATTAATCTTGTGATCAGTTTGCAGCGAACTGCGAACTGCGCGATAGTGCGATACTGTATAGTGTTTATGGTGATCGAAGACGCGATCGGATGTGTTAACATCACTATTTTTATCTATCTACATTCTGCGATTTGACGCAGCTGTTGTTTATAGTTTTGTTGAATATTATATTATTATAAGTACTTAGCTATTACAAGTAGAAGGTAAACATCTTACCTGTCACCACGCCTGGTGCAGGCGGGCGGCGGGCGGCGGGCGGCGGCCGGCCCTTGTGTTAACTTCTCTCAATCATACTTCATTACCCGCCCGCCCTCACAATCACGATTATGAATTAAACACGATCGGGACACTCGCGACGAACGTTACGTGAGCTCTGTTTACAAATACAGGGCGGGCGCCCGGTCGGTTGGGCGGGCGGCGGCGCTGGGCGGGTGGTGCGGGTCAACGGCCGCGTCGCCCCGGCAACTGCAGGCTGCGCGAGACAGATCACATGCCATTGTGAACTCCGATCGCACGCACTGAAATTTAAAAAAAGTCTAGACAAAAAATCTTGGGCGTATATGTTACTGCGAATTGCATTTTTCTTACTAAAAAAAAGTTATATGCATTGTAAAAATAGTTTTTCTAGTTAGTGAAAAGATGTATTGAAATGAAATTCAGGAAGCAATCTTGATATTTTTCAGATTGAGTCCTGTTATTGCTTAAACGTTCTGTAAGAACTATATTATGCTTAAACGTTCCGTTAAGGTACAATCATTTGGTTTATTTTAGATGGTGATGATAATGATGATGATGAAGACCATAAAGATTTAGATCGAATAGCGCTTAAATAGCCCACATGACCACTATGGGTGTACTTATGATGCTAAATTACAGCCTTTACAACACACAGCTATAAATTAGCTCATATGTTACTCATTATTCCCATTACAGCTGAAATCATGTACTTTAAAGACTTATTTATTCAGCGCCGTGTAGGTATTAAATATCCAGTTAATTCCTCCGCCATTTATTAGCATATATAGTACAGATATTGTGATATATACTTGGAATTGTATTATCCATAATGTGGAAGGATAAACGAAGAACTGTCGGAACACGCCGAAAAATTAATGTAGAATCCACATTAGCGCGGTTATCTGATTAGTTACAATATTTGCGTACATGTTACCCGCTATAAAGCTGTACAAAAATTTGTGGCTGACTTGTTTTACACAATAACTACAGGTATCAGCTCGTTACTGATGTATTAGGTCCTTACATATGAAATTGACGTTTTGTCGTACTGGCCACTTATCTTTGGTTAGGAATTCCAATTTCAAATTTATAACGCTATATACTCCTGCATTTGTGTGTTCGAAAACCGTAATTAATTTTTTTTTCCTGTTTTGATATTTTCTTTGCGTCACTCAGATTACAAAATGGAAAACTTGCAATATCGTATTATTTTCGAGTTCGAGTTCCGCCGTGGCACCAGTGCTGCAGAAAAGGCTCGAAGGATTAATGATGTGTATGACGGCGGTGTCGTAAAAGAAAACACAGTTTTTCAGTGCGTTTTTGGTTCCAACGTTTTCGTTCTAGAAATTTCGACCTGCAGAACAAGCCTCGTGGACGACCGGAAACCAAAGTTGATAATGAAGAATTGAAGGTTATTGTGGAAGCGAAACCATCACAAACCACGTCCGAGTTAGCTGCAGGTTGCAGTGTTGGTTATAAAACTGTTTTAATCCACTTGAAGCAAATTGGGAAGGTGAAAAAGCTTGAAAGGTGAGTGAGTACCTCATAATTGAGTGCAGCAAACCGACAAACGCGCGTCGACTGCTGCGTTACATTACTCAACCGGCACAATAATGAAGGAATTTAAATCGAATTATTACCTGCGATGAAAAGTGGATCCTGTACGATAATCGGAAACGCTCATCGCAATGGCTGAACCCTGGTGAACCAGCCCATGCCTGCCCCAAGCGAAAATTGACTCAAAAAAAGTTACTTGTGAGCGTTTGGTGGACCGTGGACCGGTGTGCTCACTACAGCTTTCTTAAATCTGGCCAGACGATTACGGCAGATGTCTATTGCCAGCAACACCAAATCATGATGGAAAAGCTAGCTGCTAAACAACCGAGGTTGGTCATTCACTCTAGGCCACTGCTGCTTCAGGACAACGCTAGACCACACACTGCACAACAGACGGCTACCAAATTAGAGGAGCTTCAATTGGGATGTCTAAGACATCCACCGTACTTCCCGGACCTTGCTCCAACAGATTACCATTTTTTTCGAAATTTGGATAACTTCTTGCAAGGAAAAAAATACAACTCCGATGGGGCAGTCCAAAGCGCCTTCAAAGAATTTATTGATTCCTGTCCGAATGATTTTTTTAGTAAAGGAATAAATAAACTGCCTATGAGATGGCAAAAGTGCATAGATAGAAATGGTATATACTTTGATTAAATAAATATATTATGTTTTAAAAACATCAACTTTATGTTTACAAAACGCCAATTTCATATGTAATGACCTAATATGTACCACGAGTGAATACTTATACAGCCCATAGCGGTAATTGTGATCACATTGCTTGTCCGCCATTTTCAGGTTATAATTCTATGTAACTCATTGAATGAAAAAATTATCTTTGTTTACTATCGAAATTTTGATTGATTTAAATAGAAAATGTACTGATTTTATACGCAACCAGCATAAGGACAATGATAAATGCAAAATAATAAAAACCTACATATTTTTAACTATAATTTTCAAGTAAACAGTGATATTTTGCAAGCGCGTGAATATATTCATATAGTATTTGACAATGAATTCTCTTTCCCATAAGAATTTGGAGTATAAGCGAGATTTTCCCGAAAACAATATTCGCTGTTATATATTATTCACCATTACTTTACGTCATAAGTCGCACAAAATGGTGAACAAAATATAACAAATCAAAATAAACTAAGGGACCTTAAGGGTAAAAATTGTTCACAATTTTGGCACTTGTGAACAACGAGCTCCATAGAAATTTTAAAACAACCCGAACGTTTACTTTGTACTGTATAAAAGGTAACACATTTTCTAATAATCAGCCAATTTCAGCTCTTGGGACAGCTGTTACCTTTAATATATATAGCTGTTATAGTGCTGATATACAGCAAATGTCACAGTTATAGCTAGTACATACACTTTTGGGTTCCATTGTGGACAGTAATACAGCTGACGTACAGCACTCTTGTGCAACGTGGGACACTTACATGTATTTTTATTTCTAACCTCAGATCAAATAAGTAAGATAAAAAAGTGAAGACAAAGCTTTGTCAAACAGAAACTGACGCCGGTTTTTTAGGGTTTCGTAATACACAAGGAACCCTTATAGTTTCGCTCTGTCCATCCGTCATGTCCATCCGGATGAAATTAGCTGTATAGATTGTGTATAGATCTCGATTTTGGCATGATAAAATAATAACACTTTAGAGCCACCCACGCCCTCGATACATGCAAAGTGGGGATGAAAAATATTTTTTTTATTCTACCCCATCGTGTGGGGTATCGTTGATTAGGTCTTTTAAAATAAAGGCAAGAATTTTTATATGACTTTTTTACAAAGTCGACCATTTTCGAGTAATCGGCCTCTAAAGTGGTTTTTAAGTTGGTCCCCTCTAGAATTTCTAAACTATAGGAGATAATAATAGATAATATACTTGTAAGTTTCCATGCAGATAGATCATACTAAAAACTCTTTAGGAAAATTATTTTGAGCGAAATCGGACAATAACTTTTGAAGTAATTCGAAGAAAACATTTTGCGCGTTGATAGTTATTTATTTATATCGTGCGCACTACATACATACACACATACAATACAACACACCACAACAGCTCGCCTCACAATGTAAGGCGTAGTTTCGTTACATGTGTTGCGTGACTGGTGACGTGGTGCACTGGTCACACGCTTCTACAGTTTCAGTTGCTAATGATGATGTTCGGCAATCGATGAACTCGAATAACATTTCTTACTCAGAATTAAAATACCCCAAGAAAATAGTTTAATTATTTTTTTTTTATTATATATCGGATAATCTGCACAAATCTTCTCAATAAACGACAAAACACAAAAACGGATACGGTTATTTTTGTGTTTCCTAACGCCATCTATCGTATTGTTGCAACACTTACTTTAAATATTATAAGGGAGTGTCCCTTGCTAGTTGCAACACTTCATAAGTTGTTTATCAGTTCTTAAACTTTCCGCTAGATGGCAGTAAACAAATCATTTAATTATCACAGAGATAATAATATACTACGTACAACAGAGGGACAATCCCATTGGTCGATTTGACCCCACACTAAGTCGCGCGGCGCGGGCGCCCGTGGCGCGAGCTTGATACTACGAGTTCTATCATTGTCAGTATAATGTTATTTACTAAGAAAACTTACTAGATGGCACTTTACGTGGAAATTATAAATGACACTATTTTCAGAGATTGAACATAAAACATAACTAAAATAGGTCGGTACCTACCGCTACCGACCTACGTAAAGATTTTTTTTTCTTTTAATGTTGGTTGTTTTACAATCTATGCTATGAGTGTATAGTATATTATTATCTCTGTGGTATTACTTGTAAGTAGTATTTTAGTAGTAGGGATATTACCCAACCCATGCAAGTTGATTAATGCTATTTGTACGTAGTATCAAGTAGATTTTTATGGGGATTATTGTAAGTAGGTAGGTACTAAATAAAACAAAATCCATTAAATTATAAAAATGAATTGTATGTTTAATTGTTTTTTAAAATTAAAATTTTACATTTTCGTGACGGCATTCTTAATGTGGAATGTGTTACAGTCAATGCAACAGCAAATCCAGTTTCCTTGAGCACAGCCAAAGTCGTCGCGTAAGCAAAACAGGGTTCTAGTAGGATAGCTGGGGTCGTCGAATGAGGAACAGTAAAAAAACGTAGCCTGGGTCGTCGAGAATGCGATCACGGTAGTCCAAATGAATGCCAGAGTTGTTGATAAAACCATCACAAATTGAAAACGATTGAAACTTCACGAACGCCGGTAGAAGTCGGAATGAAATCGAAGAAACACCACGCACGAAATACAAGTGTGACAACATGAATTGAGTCACAGATTAATATTTTTTGTTTCCAATTTCGTTTATCAAAAGGCAAATAATCCTAAGTTCCGTGCCGTGCCGTGCATACTGCCGTGTGTGCAGTTTTAAATTTAATGTTTTATTTGAATGGCGAGATTAGTTTTAATTTATAAGTCACGATAACATATACTACGATACTATTATATTAATTGTACGGAGTATATTATTCTCTCTGTGCTTTAAAGATAAATTGTTAAATTAGCGCCCATAGCGCCGCCTGCGCGTTGTGTCGTCGTTTTAACTAGGCCATCTATCGTGAATTGACGATATTTAATTTGAAGAGTAACCTCCCGTTAATATAATTTACTTTTCCATGGTTCACAATGCATACTCATAGCGACATCTTTACGTACTGAGCATGTACTTCATTTTCCAATGTATGAAACTGACCAGACATGATATTATATATAAAAATAAAGTATTAAGTAGTTTTATGTTCAATATATGGAGGGTAGGGGAATTAGTAATACGATTATAAGGTAATAATCACATTGTTAACATTTGATATTTCTTGTTTTAGATTGTTAAAATATTACTTAATACCATTTTCTTAATGTTATAATAAATATATTAAATTGCAGTTTGAACTCGTTACTACGTTTTTAAATAAAAAAGTAAAAATTTATTATTGTAGCAAAACATCACGGAACAGAATATTCCAGGCAAAACATAATATCCAGTAGCGACATCTAGAGGCGAATAGAAAAAGTATTCGTTGAAACAAAAAATATCTCAGGTACGGTATTTTTTCCATAATATACAAATGTGTAAATACATTGACCAAAATTAATAATATTGTAAAAAGGTAATTAATTGATTATTCCCCATATATTATAATATTTTGTATTAATGCAAAATCAATTATTACTGTTTGCAAAGATAATCAATAGTTAATTAAGTAGCTAACAGATGGCGCTACATATATTATTTAGGTAGTGTTTTCCCTGATGAATATTAATTATTATGTAAATAAAACGTTATTATTGGCCCTGACTATAATATTTTGTCTAAATCGATTATTGTAAATCTACACTAATATTATGAAGAGGAAAAATTGGATTGTTTGTTTGCGTTGAATAAGCTCCGAAACTACTATGCCAAATTTGATAAAATTTGGCACAGATATAGAATAGACCATGGGAAGGACATAGACTACTTTTCACCGTGGCAAAATGTATGGTTACCGTGAAATTTACTTTTGCGCGCCTAAGTCGCAGGCAACCTCGGCTACATAAATATAAAATAAGAAATGGACTCGTCCGTTTTTGTTCTTACTTTTAATTTAAGGTATCTAAAATATGAATATTCTCAACTCGCAAGATTATTACAATTTTAAAGCCTCTCAAACCCAGTCATTTTGTTAAAAAACATTTAATATTATCTTTTTGCAAGCATTGCATTATACTATATAATTAATTCTAATTAATTTTATTATTCTTGTACGTGGAGCATAATTACTGTAATGCGATCCCCAACCCGCCTGCTGCAGCCTGCTGCTCCACACTCATGAATAAGTGGGTTCATGGGTGTCGATGTGTGCAACAACAACAACAACAACAACAACATTGGTTAAGCCGGTCACTCCCGGTTCGTCTACCGTATGAAGTTGTCACTCGCTAGTTCCTCTGGCGCTGTATTGATATCTCACTTGTTTATTGCTCACCTAGATCCATCGCTAAACTAAATACCGTCTGTTTGTTTTCGTACGATATCCGCGAAATATGTTTCACTTTATGAAAATACTCGACAGAATCTAGCCGAACATGCTCGCAAATGTAAACTTTTCTCAATATTTTGTTTTATCCGCATTAATAGTACTAGTGGATGATCTAAACGTATTTACTTTGCACATTCCTAGAAATAAATGTTAAAACATACTAGAAATATTAAGACCCTGAATGCTATATTTTAAGCCTATGAATACATTATCTGGAATCTCTCAAGAACTAAGCGCAAACGAAATAGAGCTGAAAATCGAACACAGGAGCGTCGAGATTATATATTGCTGACTGTTGCCGTATGTTTGATTGCGGACTGAATAAACTTCGGAAAGCAAATAAAATTCGGAAAAAAATGTCAAGATGACAAATATCAAATCTCGACTGCCCCAAACAATAAACAACCCCAATAGTTTAAGTTTGGACACTATTTGCCTCGACATGCCTCGTTTAAACTAATATTAATTATTATAAATAGAAAAGATTTGTTTGTTTGTAGGCAGCATTGAATAGGCTTCGAGTTTCGAAGCCTATTCAATGGACCGATTTAGGTGAAATTTGGCACAGATATAGAATAGGCCACGAGGAAGGACATATGCTACATTTTATCGCGGGGAAATGCCCGGTTCCTGCGCCTGCGATGTCGCGGCAAACAACTATCTGTAATATACTTTACCTACATTACCTACGTTTCTGTATGCACCTGTAACGGCTCCCAATTCCCAAATCACAATACATTTAGACTCGTAGGAGTATTATCGATTTTCAATTGAAGCTGGCGCTCCTATCTGCAGAATATTTAAGCAAAGCGTCTGTCCACTGTCTACTGTCTACTATTTATTTTTCTCAACGTGACATAGCAGTTGGCGAGCTTATCTCCACTTCACCTGAACATTTTAGTAATAATTTACTAATCTTTGTATAATCTTGTATTAACGACTCGATGTATCCCGCGATGAAAAGTTCCCCGTAGTCTATCGATATAAAGTGTATCTGCGCCAGTCATCTATATTTGTCCCGTAGTTTCGGAGCCTATTCCATGACTACAAACAAACATACAAATATATCTTTCCTCTTTTTTAAATTAGTATAGAAGACGAAGTAAGTTTTTCCGCGTCAAATGAGTTTATTATAAAACCAAAACCCCACGAAACAGATAGGGCTACATTTAGCTTCGCAGACACTTATCATGACGTAGCGGATGCTATCCTGACGGAGCAATTACAGCAGTCATGTCCTGAAGGACATTTGAGCTCGAAAGTCAGAAGTATTTGGCAGTGCAGACGCTATTTACTTACTTTTAGTGCTTAGTGGTAGTTGATCGTAGTCTAGGATCGCTGTATCAAATATCAGCGTGATTGACGGCATCAGGCCAGCGCAGGCGGTTCTGATAGCGCGAGCAACCAATTTGCTAATAGTTCTCGGCAATATTCGATTTTCTATAGAAAATACAGACTTGTATGAGAAACGACGATTCCCGAAAATCATCGACGTCATGGTCACACTGTAGTCTGTTCATCACGAAGCTGCCAACTGCGGCCCTAATTACTGTGCAGCATTAGCATCAGCCTGAATTAACAGGCACAATAAAGGAGAACGTTTATTAATTTCAAATGTAAGCTTTCTGTATTCTCCGTGGACAATAAAAAATACTCGTGAAAAAATATTTCGATGATAATATTCAACTTTAAAGTGGCCCGCCCTACTTAACTTGCGACGCGCGTGAAACACTTCCCGTCATTACACAAGTATCAGCGAATCCCTAAAAGTAAGTCTGGGAGATCGCCGGAGACTCAATTAGTCGGTACAATTATGTCTGAACGGTTTGTCTGATAGTCTTGACTTTAGAATCTAGATAGATTGATCGAGGTAAGATCGTGGCTAGGCAGTAGGCTCTGAAAAAATTGATAGCCTTCTCTAATGTCTAATCAGTTACGACCGCGGGATAGATGTCTCGCGCCAATTGACTTGCTTTGCGCGAGATAGCTTCACACGCGTCGCGTCGCGTCTTTGACAGTGGAGAATGTTACTGTGTATGTACAATCACTTGAAGTGTGTGACGCGACGCGACGGTGTGCGTAGTACCGTACCGTCGCGGTCGTCGCTTGTACTGTACGGTTGTCGGCCTTATTACTAGGGCGCGGCGTTGAGGTGAGGGGTGAGGGGTCGCACGTGGTTGCTGCTGCTGGTCGGCGACCGTACATAACACCATATACTACGACCATAGACACTTTGTTTATTTGTGATACTTCGGAGAAATTTGTGTGTAATGTAAACACGCCAGATCAGTTTGTCAGATCAAACGCCTCGCCCACGCCCCACGGCAAAATGCAGGTCTACTGCTAAAATGTTTTGCTTGTATTGTTTAGGTTACTAATAGATATAGAGAGATCTAGAGAGATACACAAGTCACACAAGAGAAATATAGAGTTTACTATATTTGGAAAGCGAGCGCGTATGTACGTCTGTAGGTGAATATGATGTCGTACGTCTGTATGATGAATTGTGCGTGACGATGAATGAATGAATGCGTAAATGCGTAGTTCAAGCGCGTCTGCAGTCGTTCCGGTCACTTCCTTTGTGTTTAAATATTTTGGGGCGTCCAAGTGCAAAGGAAAATGTATAGAAACTGGTCGAACAGGAACTTCGTCGATATTGTACAAAATTCGTCGACAAAGCTATCTCGCGCCGATAGATTTGAATACTAGGAAAGGCTTTGTCGTCAGCGCGCGATATAATTTAACTCGCATGGCGTCTTCGGATTTGTACTGCAATATACAACACCAATAAATACCGACGAACTATAAAAATAATTCCGAGAGTTCACGTTTAAGTATCAATTTCGAGTGGCGTCTTTCATAAGCTTATTGCGTTTTTGAGCAGTAAAGCTGATTGGTCGTGTCAGCGCCCGCGCTGATGGCAACTTCTGAGTACTTCATCATGACCGACCTAATTATTATGAAAAGTATCATTCATGGCAAGAAGTCTCGCGAGAAATCCTCCCTCTTGTAAGAAGTCTCTATGTGAGAGCGAGAAGTTGCGACTGTACATTAAATTTTCTCGGGGCTTCTAGACGAGATTCTATAGGGTGTTAAGCATTTTTAGCCAGGAGTCTGGCTGGCTTTTTGTAGGTAGTTTATCTATTCATTAGCGCTTTTGATTGGATAACGCAAACGTGTAATCCAATTTAAGCGCTATCAATGAATAGATAAACTACAGACAGGCAAAAACCCTCAGAAACCGAGCATCAGTCTGATGAATTATTATTATTACATTTGCAGAGCAATTTTACGTAATATAATTTTTTTTTAGGATTCTCTTTGTGTTTACGTACTATATGCGAGCGAGGGAATGCCGAGACATCGAAAATTACATGTCGACTGTCGAGTGAGCAGTGAGTACTCCATGTTTATTGTTTGCGTAAACAATGTCGTATAGTCACAATGTCGTGTAAGATATTCGTTTGATGCTTCAGCGTTATGTTGGCGTTTATAACATAAGATTAGACAAGATTTTTGAATTCAATACAAGTATTGCGACTTGGGCATTGTATTATACAAATACCTAACATTTATGTACTTTAAATAATATTAGCTATCATTTGACATTTGGCTTCTGTGTAGTAAGCGGTTAGCTTACGTTAGCGTCGGCACTTATGCAGGAGGAAAATTACGCATCAAAATTCACAAGTCACACCACGTCCATCTGGCCCCGTGCCAAGTACTCGAAGGATTTGTATTACGGGGACCAGACAACGGGAACACATACATACTTTTATACTATACATATTACTAAGGCGGGTCAATAAGTCCGTGACTTTTTGAATTTCTAACCTCCTTACTGAAAAAGCAACACTACTCCTGTCAACAGGCATCTGTCAGTTGACTCCTATCAAAATTTGAACTTGCTGCGTCAGTTAGTTTGTGTTTTACAGCTATCTTTATCAGACTATCCAGTAACTTAAGGAAACAATGGAAAAAAGTGAATTTCGTGTGCTTATTAAGCATTATTTTTTGCGAAAAAAAACCATTACCGAAACCAAGGCTAAGCTTGATAAATACTATGGGGACTCTGCACCATCGATTTCAATGGTAAAAAAGTGGTTTACTGAATTTCGTTGTGGCCGTACAAGCACTGAAGATGCCGAACGTCCTGGACGCGTGGAACGTCCTTGTGGAAGCCATAGGCATCTCGCATGGCTCAGTGGTTTCAATTTTGAATGATCACTTGGGCATGAGAAAGCTTTCCGCAAGTCGACCACAAACGCAATCGTGTAACAACTTCACAGGAAGGTTTGACGTTGTTTAATCACAATATGGAGGAGTTTTTGCGCCGTTTTGTAACCGTGGACGAAACATGGATCCATCACAACACACCAGAGACCAAACAACAGTCAAAACAGTGGGTTTCTAAGGGTGAATCGGCGCCAAAGAAGGCCAAGGTGGGTTTGTCAGCCAATAAAGTTATGGCGACTGTTTTTTGGGATGCACGTGGGATAATCCACATTGACTATCTTCAAAAGGGAAGAACAATTAATGGGGAATATTATGCCAACTTATTGGACCGCTTCAATGAGGATTTGAAAAAAAACCGACATCATTTGGCCAAGAAAAAAGTTCTTTTTCACCAAGACAATGCAAGGGTGCACACATGTGCAGTTGCCATGGCAAAAATCCATGAATTGGGCTATGAATTGCTCCCACATCCACCCTATTCTCCAGATTTGGCTCCGAGTGACTACTTCTTGTTCCCAAACCTGAAAAAATGGCTCGGTGGAAAAAGATTTGACTCCAATGATGAAGTCATCTCGCAAACAAAGGCCTATTTTGAGGACCTCGACAAATCATATTTTTTGGAAGGGATAAAAAAATTGGAGAAGCGTTGGACAAAGTGTATAGAGCTCAAGGGGGACTACATTGAAAAATAAAATGATTTATTTATCAAAAAATCTGTGTTTTATTCCAAAAGTCACGGACTTATTGACCCGCCCTCGTACATATATTTAAAATTTTAATTACATCATATCCATGAGTCATGAGTCATGTCAGACTCAGGAACACAGAAAAGCTTTTTGTTCCTTTGGCAGGATTCGAACCCCCGACCCTCGGCTTGATAATCGAATAAAGTTCAATTTTAATATCTATCTTAAAAATGCAACGCTGCGTCGCGTATCATTTCGCTTCGGTATGAATTGGTCCCAAAGACGACAAAGTCTTAGAGACAAATTTCAGTTACCAACATGTAACAACTCGTATCGGGTGTCCAGGTATCCCTCACCTCGGAGCTATTGACTCTCGGCGCTCAATAAATCAGTGTAACAGTTTCAGCCCGCCTGGTGTCCGTCAGGCGACAGGCGACAGGCGACAGGTATTGCGGCGCCGGTGACGGACGCGGTCCGACAGACTCCCGCGATGGATGACTTTGATCAGCGGGCACATAAATCTAAGACATCGGGGAAGTGTCCGTTAATACACTCAAATATATGTACGTTCGAGGTTCGTGGGTACCTGGTACACTCTACAGGTTTACTGCTCGGATTACGGATGAACTTCCAAATTCCACAGCGATCCATCAAACGCCATAAACTCATAAATGTAGATTAAAAACAAATTTTATTATACTTAGGACAGCCTGTTGTTGGTCCTCGGACAGTTTATAGGTATCCGTTATTTATTTCTGTTTGGCACACTACACCATAATTGTTTATTTGCTAGAATGTAAGTTAGAAAAGTTCTTAAGTATATAAATGAAATACATAAGTGGCAAACATTCTGCTTTGCGTGTAAATGTCCTTGTACAATAACTTACGTAAAGAATCTAATATTGTAATTAGTACCCGGGTAACCGAGCTTTGCTCGGACTTCTAATTTAAAAAGAATCTCAAAAATGTTTATCTGAACGGGATTCGAACCCACAACATTCCGAATTTTTTAACACAGCAAAATCGCATTATACATACGCATACCAAACCGCCAAACGGATTGACATGATCGAGTCGAAATTATTGACATATTGTTGCACGACGAAAAAATAAATAAATATAGCTTAAAAATGCGCAGTTTCCAGGGATAACACCTAGAAAGATCGATTTTTCTCCCCTATAGCCGTTTGTTAGAAACCGAATATATATACTATATTGTCTCGTTTAAAGTATAAGATAACCTAGCAGCGATTTGACGTTTAACTACAATAGTTAAGTCATTCGTGGCTGGACGGCGACGGTCAAGGCTCAGTTCCAAACAATAGTATATTTTTTAAAATCTCCTATATGATCTCGGAGATTCTGGTTTAATGTTTTTGCGACTAGAATTTCACAGACGCCTTGTTTCGCTTCAATCGTAAAATGAAGAGACATCAGATTTCTTAACACTCGCGAACCCCGAGACGTTGAAAGGCCTACAATAATTACTTCTGAACTCGTCTAGTGCCTCTAGAAGCTTCGGAATTACTTCAGAAGTTTCGCGTCCAGTCGCCCGTAGTTTGGAATCGTTTGAAGGCGTCACGTACGTTACGTAGCGTACTCACTTACTCGGCCTCGTATGAATATATTGTGCTACATTACACGGCCAATAAAGTTCCCGACCCAAGCAATAACAAAGTACCAGAGGCGGATTACTGTAAAGTCTGTGAAACACAAATGCCCTGTTGTCCATAGCTGTAAAGTCCCCGAGCCAAATGTTAGGAAAATGTAAACGATCCGTAAACAAAGTTAAATAAAGTGTCAGTAACAGAAAACAAATTCTATGGTTAACTGCAGTAATAATTGTGCTCGACTTAGTTTCAGTGAGACTCTAGGTTGGTTTATTAATATTATTAATAATAATATCTACGGACGATTTCACACTACGTCAATCTGGACCCGTGGTAACTTTTCGAAGAATTTGTGTTACGGGTACCGGACAACGGAAAATGTATTTAATACTTTTATACTGTACATATAATGTAAGATTATACTCGTTATCTTTGAAGGAAAATAAACTACTACTCTCTGAAAATACGAGTTTATTATAAGTCGATATCAAAAACATTAGTTTAAAACAAACTAAGAAACTACATTAAATAACATATTATCATACCGGAAAATACGAGAAACGACAATTATGTTTGTAGGGGACTGTATTATTCCACAGGGTTTCAACCGCCGGTTCAGATTAGACTCGAAGATAGCAAGGTTACACCGATTTGGGCAGAGCCGGGGCGATAATTAAACACTATTTCGAGGAGAACGTTTTTCACACTTTTTGCTTTGCTTACCTGGCTCATGGCAATGCCGTATAGAGAGCCGCGTCTGTACGCCTCTTTCGGGCCGATTTGCCATCTCACTTTTGCATCTCTATACGGCTATTTTCCATAATTTTCCGAATTTTCCATGAGCTAGGTGAAGTAAAACGCATTGTGTGAATCTCTTTATTGTTTTTCCCAATTATGTAAGTCCTTATATACTAACAATCTTATTCCATATAAAAGATATTCATAACCTAAGGTTCACCATGTATGAAATGTTCTATATTTTTACCATTATTTTCTTAATAACTACTTATCTATTTATTATATAATAGAAATCGTTACTCTTCACATTAGGTATTAGTTTTATCTATATAACTCAAAAGAAATTACGCTAAAATTCACTTTAGTTTAAAATATATAAGCAAAATAACTTTAAGTTCATAAAACACCATGTAACACGACTTTTTGCACACTGATGCTATTAAAATCTATACATATATAGTCACTGAATGTTCACCATTATAGTTTATGTACTGTTTTAAATCACTTGTTTATCGTTCACATTTCAATTCACTTGTATAATTACGTTACGAGGCCGCTGTCCTTAACATCCTCCCCCCGGCGCAGTAGCCAGGGTCTACGCAGCCTCCTCAGGTGACTGCGGGCTCGCCGATCCCGCCGTGGACTGCTCCGGTGACTGCGAGCTGCTCGAGTTCGCTGTAGGCTGGTGCGGCGGCAACTGCGGGCCGTTCGTGCCCGCCGCAGACTGCTCCGACGACTGCGAGCTGTCCGGGCTCGCTGCGGGCCGCTTCGGCGACTGCGAGTTGTCCGTGCTCGCTGTAGGCCGCTCCGGCGCTCGTTCTGCGCCCGGCGCCGTCCCCGGCGTCGTCCGCTTCGCTCCCGGCTCCGTCTGCTCCGCCAGCGGTCGCAACTGCGACTGTGGCGCCTCCTCCAGCACCGCCAGCTTCGATGTTGGCCTCCGGAACACGCCACTGCGCGTGCGAACGTCCGCACAGCGCACTTGTCCGTCCGGGCAGGGGTAGACTCGGTGCGGTGCATGACCCCCCGCGGCCACGTATTACGCGGCAGCGTCGGGTCGACGTTCCCAATTATATAAGTCCTTATATACTAACAATCTTATTCTATATAAAAGATATTCATAACCTAAGGTTCACCATGTATGAAATGTTCTCTATTTTTACCATTATTTTCTTAATAACTACTTATTTATTTATTATATAATAGAAATCGTTACTCTTCACATTAGGTATTAGTTTTATCTATATAACTCAAAAGAAATTACGTTAAAATTCACTATAGTTTAAAATATATAAGCAAAATAACTTTAAGTTCATAAAACACCATGTAACACGATGTTTTTGCACACTGATGCTATTGAAATCTGTACATATATAGTCACTGAATGTTCACCATTATAGTTTATGTACTGATTTAAATCACTTGTTTATCGTTCACATTTCAATTCACTTGTATAATTACGTTAAGAGGCCGTCGGCCGATGGTAACCGTCATCGGGCCGAAACAGTCGAGACCACAGTACGAAAATGGTCTCTGGAACGCCCCCAGGCGCTCGGCTGGTAGGTCTCTAGTTGGCGGGGTCCTCGGGTGCGCCCGTCGTAACCGACAGAACGATAGTACGCACCGTCGGGCGCAGCTTCAGTATCCAGAACTTCTGCCTGACGTCGTTCACGACCCTCTCCGGCTCCCGTGTCCCGCTCTAGCGTACTCCCTTGCCACCAGTAACCTTGTGAAATGATGTCTTCCATCCAGGATGATTAGGTTTTTCATCTCTCCCGGCACCTGAGCTGCTTTGATCCTTCCGTCTAGTACGAGCAGCCCGTCCTTGTACACTGGGTTGAGCCGGTACAAGGAGCTCCATCTAGGCACCGTCTTGCCACTTGCCATCTTTTCGATTTCTTGTGCGAAGCTGTCTCGTTGTGATTTTTGATACCACAACTTCTCAGCCCTCTTCAGGTGTCGTACATCGAGGTGCCCCCCGACAATCTCGGCACTTCTCGATGAATAACAGAACCATCGCCGTGCATCTTATGAGGCGCTCATAGCTTGAAAAGCGCATCATATCTGGTAGACTGCTCAGCTCGCTTGACTCCGTGGTGTGGAAGGCGACGTATTCTTCTTGATTTTCAATTCTAGCGGGACTCTCCGCGAGCCACTCGTTCATAGGCCCACGCAGGAAGTCCGGCCCCTGGAACCAAGGGTCCTCGTCGCTCTTCGGAACTTCTTTTTTTTTTGATTTTTGAGCCCGTTCTGGTGGCTAAGTCAGCGACGTTGCTCTTCGTGCTCACCCATCTCCTTGCAATCTGCAGTCCGCATGACTCCCCACGCCTTTCCTTGGAGTTGCGAGACCTCCCGCGTACCACTGGAGTCCTGGTCCCGCCCTGTAGATTGTTCGGCTCCCCCCGTTGTAACCCCGGGGTAATGTGACGCCCTCTTTGCGCCACCGGAGCCCCACTTCGAATCGACCTTCTTCCCTTCGTTTGGCCGTTCTTCCAAAGAGGTCGATGACTCGCTGCTCTTCTAGTCAGCTTTGCCTTTGACGCTATTCCCCGTGCGTCTATTTCGAAGTGTTTCTTCACCATTTCCTCCAGTCGTTCGCCTCGGGTCTCGATCGTAGACACGTGTAGGATGTTCTCGTGTTCTTTCTGCTTTCTGAGGCGTCTGGGGATGCATACGCGCGACGACACTTGCTGTCGATCGACGCGATCTAATTGAAATAGCCTTCTTTCTGGCTAGAGCTTGTACTTCCGAAGCTGCAGGTGCCATGCTGGTACCTGGTCTCGGTTTCAAAATAGTTTGAAGCAGATCCGCTCTTCCCTCGGTCGGCGGCGGCTGGCTCGTGGCGGATCCGGAAATCTTCGTGGTTGCTGCTGGTTCTCCTCAGCCCCACTCTGACTTCTTGTCATAACCATCTTCAAATGTTAAGTTAATCTTCAAATGTTAATTTTCAATGTTAATCTTTAATGTTAATCTTTAAACTCCAAAATTCTCTTTCAAGAATCTTCGGTAGGTTTTTCCGACGAAAAATCTGCCGAATCCTTGCTTCCATTAGCAGCGGTGTATCCTTGTATCTTCGAGTCCGATCTTCTGAGTCCAATCTAATCCCCGGCGTTGATTCCCGTTGATAAATCTTGATAAAGTTTCCAAAGTTGTAACTTGATATGTCCAAAACAGCTGTTCCGATTTTTATAAATGCCGTCTTCGTTATTTTCAACTTGATATGGACTTCGAATATTTCTTCGATCTTGATATTCGGCTCGCCAAAGGACCACGCACTACTGTAGGGGACAGTATTATTCCACAGGGTTTCAACCGCCGGCTCAGATTAGACTTGAAGATAGCAAGGTTACACCGATTTGGGCAGAGCCGGGGCGATAATTAAACACTATTTCGAGGAGAACGTTTTTCACACTTTTTGCTTTGCTTACCTGGCTCATGGCAATGCCGTATAGAGAGCCGCGTACGCCTCTTTCGGGCCGATTTGCCATCTCACTTTTGCCTCTCTATACGGTTATTTTCCATAATTTTCCCTATTTTCCATTAGCCAGGTAAAGTAAAACTTATTGTGTGAATCTCTTTATTGTTTTTCCCAATTATATAAGTCCTTATATACTAACAATCTTATTCTATATAAAAGATATTCATAACCTAAGGTTCACCATGTATGAAATGTTATCTATTTTTACCATTATTTTCTTAATAACTACTTATTTATTTATTATATAATAGAAATCGTTACTCTTCACATTAGGTATTAGTTTTATCTATATAACTCAAAAGAAATTACGTTAAAATTCACTATAGTTTAAAATATATAAGCAAAATAACTTTAAGTTCATAAAACACCATGTAACACGATGTTTTTGCACACTGATGCTATTGAAATCTGTACATATATAGTCACTGAATGTTCACCATTATAGTTTATGTACTGATTTAAATCACTTGTTTATCGTTCACATTTCAATTCACTTGTATAATTACGTTAAGAGGCCGCTGTCCTTAACAATGTTTGTTGTTACTCCTCCTGTAAGGTATTACATTAAAATCTGTAAAATATCTCATTCATATTCTTTGCTTTAGACATTTTCCATTTTAAAAAAATATTAACAATCTCAATAAGACTTCAATTCAATTCAATTCAAATTCATTTATTAGCCTTCACTATTTCAAAATAATTTCTTAAATTAGCACATTCAATAAAAACGTATATTGACACACATATTTACGACTTTTACTACATTAAACACATTTTTAATACACATCCATGACCCAGGAACACAGTAAAGTTTTTTGTTCCCTGGCGGGATTCGAACCCGCGACCCTGGAGGTCAATGTTGGGCGCCAAGGCGCTATCCACTGAGCTACAGAGGTCGTCATCCGTGTTCAATCCCCGTTACGTAGGACGCCGCCGGTAGACAATTTAGGGGTCGAACACGGAATAAGCCCTCCAGCTTTAGCTGACCGCAAGCTGTCAGCAGTCAACATATTGTGATGATCTCATTAGCTGCCCGTGGCGTCTCGTTACTCGCCACGTGCCGGATTACCCGCTGTATCACCCGGCTGTATCACCCGAGATCAATTAACACTAATGCAGTGGCTTGTAGTGTAGCGAGTAATTGTCTTTATAATATTTTATGTGTAGTTTCTTAGGTCAGCATTATGTGTATTTGCGTAACTGTTTCGGTTTATGTATGTTCATAATGATTATGTATTTTTGATTGTTAATAAATTGGATCCTGAATCGGCTTGACGTTTAGACATCTCAAAGTGTCTACTCCTGACTCCTAGACGTCTTTTGTGGCACTGGCTAGTTGCTACGCGAGAGGAGTTGCAAGTGCGTCGATAGTTTAATCATATTCTTTCCAATAAATTTGTACGAAAATGCTGCCGAATAGCAATTAACAATATTTGAAGTGGAATTGAATAGGAAACTGTATTTCGATGAATTGTTGAAACCGGTGGTTACTTGCCAGCGATAGACGGTGGCGATATAATGGCGTTATGATTTACTGCTTATGTAAAGACTTTAGGTAGAAAAATAATTTTAAAAAATAAGTAACGTTTATACTACCTACTAAATCAAATTACATTGCGCTCTCTAAGGGCCACTTGCGCAGATCCGGGTTAAAGTTAACCCGGTGTTAAAATAATAGTTATCTCTCTCGTTCTTCGTATTAATGAAAGAGAAGGCATTATATTTCAACCCAGGGTCAACCATAACCCAGATCTACGCAAGTGGGCCTAAGGCGCTGAGATCATTAACCTCACAGAAACATCTGATTTAGAGGGGAAGCAAAGACTTTACCTTATGAACATCTAAACAATTAGCTGTTCTAGGTCAATGACCTTCACAGTGCCGTAAAGAGCGTATAGAAATGTAATTTTATTTAGTATCTTTATTTATTTTTTTCTTAAATTTTAAATCGTTTTTCTGCCTAAACGTCTTACAGAAGCAGTAGATCATTAATGATCGAAATATCCGTTATATATTTTGAACAACGTTATAATATAACGGCGGTATAAAGTTTTTGGCAAGATTGGAGCAGACTCCTGTAAAAATAACGGGAAGGAATGTGCAGATCCCATTGACGTCACTACATTTGGGACATCCACTATTTTAAAAAACTCTTTTTGTGTCCGATCGAAATAGCTTAAAGAATTGTAGGCGTCCATTTATAATAGCAGCCGTAGACCAAAGAAGTGTCGAGTTCTGCAAACCACAGAGTAACCACTCTAAACTCCGCCTGATACACAGATGTGACGAAACTATGCCTTACCGTGCAAGGCGAGCTATCGTATGTATGGGTATATTTTTAGGGTTCCGTAAAAAGGGACCCTATTACTAAGACTAAGACTAAGACTAAGACTAAGACTAAGACTAAGTCTAAGACTAAGACTAAGTCTAAGACTAAGACTAAGACAAGACTAAGACTAAGACAAGACTAAGACTAAGACTAAGCCTAAGACTAAGACTAAGACTAAGACTAAGACTAAGACTAAGACTAAGACTAAGACTAAGACTCCGCTGTCCGTCCGTCTGTCCGTCTGTCATATTTTTTTTATGTATGTAGTGCGTAGCTACATGCGCACTACAAATTAAAAAAAACAGGCCTCAGTTTGTTTGACAAAGCTCTGTCTTCACTTTTTTATTTGGTCAAAGATAGCAGTGCTGAAATATTTAAATATCTAGATGTAATTCTAAACATCTGTGACTGTTTTTTCCTCAACATGAAATGCTCAGTTCAGGGAATGAGAAGTTTACCTACACATCCAAACGTGGGAGAGCCATGCTGAGGCACGAACGGAAAGGCTGAACAGGATAAATATCACCGCCTCACAGAAACCCGGTGTGTTATAAGTTAATACAACACAACGCTTGCGTTGTGTTTCGCCGAGTGAGGTTTTAAGGTCCGGACGTACTCGTAACTTCTGGTGTTACCAAGTGTCCAACCGATCGCTTACCAAAACGCGATCCGTCTGCGCGCTTCATATAAAATTCCCATTTATCCGAAAATTTAAGGAATATGAGGTTGCACTTGCACCTCGGGTATCGAACTCGCGACCTCCACCGGCACCAGGTGCTTACCGTTCACATTCCTGAGCTATTGTCAGCAAATTTGTTCACCGATCACTTCAAATGCATTCATCATCATCAGTCTATCACCGTCCACTGCTGAACGTAGGCCTCCAACGTAAGGTTACAAAGGTAATACCTCGTCCATCCGCTGCCAGCCACGTTCTTCAAATCGTCGGCCAATCGTGCCACAGAACGTCCCACACTACGTTTGGCTAAGTAGATCAAAGGCATTACTGCAGTACAATCGATTTAAAAGCGTTTTGAAGAGCATAAAGTGATCCTATTAAAAGCTCTTAAAGGACATAATGTAACGATTGTCCTCGACCTCGCACGTCCGGCAGAAGTTACGAGCACCGATGCCATAAACATAAAATGCACTGATATTTTCGTCCACACGCCGTATATTCCATTCCATGGCTACGGAATCAGGATTTAAATTTCCAATTTCAGATTCATTGAATTAAAATCCTGTTTGAATTCAAATTTAAATTGTGCAAGCGCTTAAGCCTAATGATTACAAGATTGGAGCTAATGAAAAGATTGGAGCTATTTCGCACGGTGAACGCTGTTGTTTGGAGTGATGAGCCCATTTTCATTTAAATGGAAGTGTAATCAAGCAGAATTGTCGCTATTTTCCCTAAAGGACAAAACCCCAGCTTAAAACATCAACAGTCACTTCATCCCACAGTGGCGGCGCGCGCAGAGCGGCGTCACTTCTCCAGCAGTGGAAAGGAATACTGAAGCCATTCCAAGAATGTGTCCGAGGTAACGGTCAACATTTAGACGACATAATTTTTAAGAAATAAAACCCGCATTTGTCTCCTTTGTAATTATTAATAATATAATAGTATATCTTACGTAGTTTTATTGTTATTTACATATATTTTAAATCCTAATTCTGCCACCGGACACCCTTTATTTGCATACGAGAGATTGTGACACTACACATCCAATATCGTAATCCAAATTTGTAATCCAAACGTAAACAAAGAACACAATGCTACCAATTTACGTGTTACTTATTACAACCGTGCGATAAAGAAATACAATGATACTTATTGATGAAATGAAATATAATGATATTTATTCGAAAATAATGGTAATCTGTTGGAGCAAGGTCCGGGGAGTACGGTGGATGTCTTAGACATTCCAATTGAAGCTTTGGTAGTCCAATTTAGTAGCCGTCTGTTGTGCATTGTGTGGTCTAGCGTTGTCCTGAAGCAGCAGTGGCCTAGAGCGAATGACCAACCTCGGTTCTTAGCAGCTAGCTTTTCCATCATGTTTTGCAGTTGCTGGTAATAGACATCTGCCGTAATTGTCTGGCCAGATTTAAGAAAGCTGTAGTGTACGACACCGGCACTAGTCCACCAAACGCTCACAAGTAACTTTTTTTGAGTCTGAGGCTTTGGCTGGTTCGCCAGGGTTCAGCCATTGCGGTGAGCGTTTCCGATTATCATACAGGATCCACTTTTTATCACAGGTTCAACTATTTAAAATCCCTTCATTATTGTGCCGGTTGAGTAATGTAACGCAGCAGTCGACGCGCGTTTGTCGGTTTGCTGCGCTCAATTCATGAGGTTGAGCCTTTCAAGCTTTTTCACCTTCCCAATTTGCTTCAAGTGGATTAAAACAGTTTTATCACTAACACCACAGCCTGCAGTTAACTCGGACGTGGTTTGCGATAGATCCGCTTCCACAATAGCCTTCAATTCTTTATTATGAACTTTGGTCTCCGGCCGTGCAAGGGGCTTGTTCTGCAGGTCGAAATTTCCAGAAAGAAAACGTTGGAACCAAAAACGCACTATGTATTCTTTTGCGACACCGCCGCGATACACATCATTAATCCTTAGAGCCGTTTCTGCAGCTCTGGTGCCACGGTGGAACTCGTACTCGAAAATAATACGATATTTCATGTTTTCCATTTTGTAAACAGAGTGACACAAAGAAAAAACCAAAAGAGGAAAAAACAAATTAATTACCTACGGTTTTCGAAACACAAATGCACGAGTAAATAGCGGTATAAACTTGAAAATAGAATTCCTAACCAAAGAAGATATATTTGAGATCAAAGTGGCCAGTACGACAAAACGCCAATTTCATCTTTAAGTACCTAATATTTCTATATATAAACTATATTTAAATATTTCTAGATTTTAGTAGCTATTTTGTCTAGACTCTCTGTTAAATACTTTAAGAATGTTGTATCATCTTCACTTTCCGTATGAGCGTTTTTAGTTTTATTCTATTTTTCTTTTTGTTTGTTGTTCTGGTGCTCACTGAAAATCAGCGATGCAATTTCGCAACAAAATCCTAAGCACCAATTTGGTAAAATAGATCCTAGCATTGTCGTTAATTTTATTGTTTTATGTTCTCTGTTTATATAATTTTCTAAATTAATATACATTATATACATATTTAAGCCACAACAATATAAAAACTTCATATTACGATATAAAAAAAATATTTAAAAAATACCGATTTAAAAATTTGTTAAAATAACTAAATTATTATCTAAACTATAATATATATTTTATTTATTTTATTTTATTTTTTTCGGAAAACATACAGTGATTTATTACAAAATTAAGTGCTATATAAAGTCTTAGCACTATTTACACGTTTCCACATCTAAAAACTAAGTAGCAACAAAAGCTTTTCAGACAAGTGAAACTAAAATACAAAGTTGATAAAAATATAAATAGACAATAAAAAGTACATATTAAAAAGTTTTAAAACGGTACACGTAATAGTTTTCTTATTATACTTAGCAGTTAGCAATGAATCAACAGTTAGAGAACAGCCTCAAACCACTGTTTAGATAATAGCCTTTTTGTGCCAGTAACTGATGAGTTGAATATATCAAGGCCATAATTTTTACTCAAATCAGTTAAAAAATTACATGATCTTATAAAAAAAGAATATGAAGAAATTCTAGAAGATCGTAGGGGGACTTTTTAATTTATTTTTAAAAGGAGGGAAGGGCAGTCTATTCTATGCTAGGTTATTTAACTTCTATTTAACGGTTTGGGTTTCTAAGAGCGGAACAATACCAAACTGGGAAATTTTTTCGACTGTTGACTGTTTTTTGGGGATATATCTGATATATCTGTCCATGACGCTATATAAACAATCGTAAAAGGTAGTAACTGCCTCCTCAAATGTAGTTTTATTAAGACATTCGTGCCAGTTTCTTTCATTTAGTTCAGTGTTAATTTTGTCAAAATCTTCAGATGAGTAAAAATATTTTTTTCGCGAACTAATCTCGAGTGATTTAAGATTCTCAACTTTTAAATAATTTTTTAGTGATTTATGATGGGCGTCTTCTAGTACTAATGGAGAGTCACAGGACATAACTGAACACGTTAAATTGGATAAAACTAAATCTAAAACTCTCCCATTAGCATTGTTACAAAAATTAAATTGCGACAAATTGTATTGAAGTAAAGTGTCCAAGAAATATAACTGTGCTTCACCTGCTGCGCCACTCTGAATACTCCCGTCTTCGTCGACGGGCGACGCCGAGCTGTTTGACGAACATTATGTGGTTTATCGGAGAGACAGGGACTATAACGTCACGCGCGAAAAATACAGTAGTGGCGTACTCTTCGCGATAAAAAGGGAGCTCACCGCCATCGACCGCCCGGAATGGTCATCCTCAACGTCAGCAAACCGACAAACGCGCGTAGGCTGCTGCGTTACATTACTCAACCGGCACAATAATGAAGGGATTTTAAATAGATGAACCTGTGATAAAAAGTGGATCCTGTATGATAATCGGAAACGCTCACCGCAATGGCTGAACCCTGGCGAACCAGCCAAAGCCTCAGACTCAAAAAAAGTTACTTGTGAGCGTTTGGTGGACTAGTGCCGGTGTCGTACACTACAGCTTTCTTAAATCTGGCCAGACAATTACGGCAGATGTCTATTGCCAGCAACTGCAAATCATGATGGAAAAGCTAGCTGCTAACAACCGAGTTTGGTCATTCGCTCTAGGCCACTGCTGCTTCAGGACAACGCTAGACCACACAATGCACAACAGACGGCTACCAAATTGGACTACCAAAGCTTCAATTGTAATGTCTAAGACATCCACCGTACTCCCCGGACCTTGCTCCAACAGATTACCATTATTTTCGAATAAATATCATTATATTTCATTTCATTAATAAGTATCATTGTATTTCTTTATCGCACGGTTGTAATAAGTAACACGTAAATTGGTAGCATTGTGTGTTCTTTGTTTACGTTTGGATTATATTGGATGTGTAGTGTCACAATCTCTCGTATGCAAATAAAGGGTGTCCGGTGGCAGAATTAGGATTTAAAATATATGTAAATAACAATAAAACTACGAAAGATATACATTTATATTATTAATAATTACAAAGGAGACAAATGCGGGTTTTATTTCTTAAAAATTATGTCGTCTGAATGTTGACCGTTACGTCGGACACATTCGTGGAATGGCTTCAGTATTCCTTTCCACTGCTGGAGAAGTGACGCCGCTCTGCGCGCGCCGCCACTGTGGGATGAAGTGACTGTAGATGTTTTAAGCTGGGGTTTTGTCCTTTAGGGAAAATAACGACAATTCTGCTTGATTACACTTCCATTTAAATGAAAATGGGCTCATCACTCCAAACAACAGCGTTGTTTGGAGTGATGAGCCCATAACACACATACCGCCTCCACATAACGTTCGTCAAACAGCTCGGCGTCGCTCACACCGTCGAGCAGCCAGGTCTCCATTAGCGTTATCAGAACTGAGCAGTACATTTCTTTTAAGTTCGTGTGTTTTCGTTCGCAGGCCTCGAGTGTTTTGATAGTAAATACTAACATTACAGCAAGCCATTAAGAGCAAAAAACAATAAACAGCGGGGTAACATCGGAATAAGTTTAATGTTAATTTGTAAAGCAATATATATATATATATATATATATATATATATATATATATATATATATATATATATATATATATATATATATATATATATATATATATATATACTATTTGTGCTGAATAATAAAATCTAATTCCACTGTAACAGCATAACTTTTTAGGTGAACACAGTTTATAAGAGACGTATAATTATTAGGTATTAAAAATAAATAAATACTAAAAATGTTATCATAATATGACGTAAATACAATCCACACGTCATAGTTATAAAACATAATATATAACACGTAGTATACCCTAGAACAAAATATTAAGATGGTTTAATTTTTAATATGGTCCAAGTGTAAACTCACTACCCCCAGACTATGACTTATGAGGTTTTTATTATTTACTTTTGTATTTTTGTCATTTGTTTTAATTAATACTATTGTTTTTTTTTATTATTGTAAATTAAAATTGCAGTTAATAATTGTAAGGTATACCTTGTGATATTGCTTAATCCTACTAATATTATAAGTACGATAATTTGTATGTTTGTATGTACTATGTATGCTTAACTGTCCATCACGCAAAAACGGTAGGTATATCAAAGAAGTTCGGCACACGGGTGATTCGCACAATGAAAAATAAAAATATAAGGCTATAGGTAAAAAACTGAATCTAGGTCGGAGGCCGCAGCCTTAGAGTACCTAAGAGGCTGGCAGCATTGCCTAGCTGCATACAGCCAAACTGATGGCCAGCGAGGCCAGCGGCCTCCCCCGGCTCCACGGAATTAGGATCATGCTACCGGGTCTCCTGCCGTCGTCACGTGCGATACCGTTCGGCTCAGTGTGGCCGGCACGTTGACGGTGGCAAGAGCCCTGCGGATGACGTCATTTATGGAGGCTTGGTGGGACTGGCGGCCGGCACCGCGGCGGCAGGTCAGTCCACGGTGTCCTTGGCGGTCCACCGTGGTACTACAATGGCAGCGATGGGCTGATAGTGTGAAGGTGTGATTATCTAACAGAGTTCCGATATTGAATGACGGGAGTGCCTGGAGCCAGTACCCCGATTCCGGTTCAGTGGACGCTAGAGACGGGCGCGATCAGCAGGGGAGGATCAGTGGAGGAGCATCAGTTTTATGTTTATTTTCATCAAATAAATAATATTTTTATTATATTTATTCTGTTCTATTCTACTCTACTCGACTCTACTGTACTCTACTCTACCCTACTCTACTCTATTCTATTCTATGTATCTATGTTATAAATTATTATTATAACATTCGTCTTATTATTTGGGAATCCTTATTGGGCCCTAAAAGTTAAAGACATACATTTCTATTTTTAAATTTAGCTTTTTGTTGTGTAGCAAAAAATATTGATTATGTTGAGTATAGTCACGACTCGCGTCCAGTAATTAATTAATTTGGGCTGAGTGCTGACTGATGACGCCGAGAGAGGGTCTGAATTGCAATGAGCTAGGGCTAGGGTTAGGTCACTGCTCTCTACAAAGTTTTAATCAATTTTTCGTTTCATTTACGATGGGCTATTTTAAGTTTATTTCAGACGTAAATTAGCTAAATCATTTTCATAATTCGGAAATAATTAATTGAAAAAAAATAAGCACATCATTTTTTAAGATACTGAGTTTGTACAAAGAAAAAAGGCTAGATATAAATTGTGCTATTTAAAACAGACTGGACAAAACTTGTGCTGTTTAATAGAGACTGGACGTAAACTGTGCTGCTTAAAACATACTGGACAAAAAGTGATCTGCTTAAAACAGACTGGACAAAAACTGTGCTGTTTAAAATATACTGGACAATAACTGTGCTGTTTAAAACAGACTGGACAAAAACTGTGCTGTTTAAAACAGACTGGACAAAAACTGTGCTGTTTAAAACAGACTGGACAAAATCTGTGCTGTTTAAAACATACTGGACTAAAACTGTGTTGTTTAAAAGAGACTGGACATAAACTGTGCTGTTTAAAATAGACTGGACACGATCACTGGATTATCATAATATGATAGTGACCATGGTCATGACAACGTCCATGACCATATTTATGGGTAGGTTTAGCATTTCCCCGAGGCCGCCCTCAATTAGCGCGCATTACCGCACGCGTCCGATCGCCAGCTCTCCTCTCCTGACCCGTGAGACTGAGCCCTCGTACGCACGACCGCTTTTTTATCTGAATAAAAACAGCATTTGCATGTATCTGTTCCCAGGAGCGTCGAATTTTCAAGCGCTACCGTGTGTTCGTGTTTCACCACTATTGTATTAGCGCAAGGTTCTTTTCTTTTCTTTTCTTTTCTTTTCAGAGCTGTTCAATGTTAGCGCTTTTTATTACGCTCGTGCGATCGAGGGCTTACAGTTTCAGGACGTTCACCAGGATAATACGATTTCCCCAAATATTGTTAATGTCTTTTAAGACTCTGTCTATTACTTTCTCATTTCATCTCAACACAATTAATTATGCTCAACTCTTGGGGATAGCCCATGTTTGCAGTTCCTAAATAACGAAACGCTTATGAGATGATATTCAATAATAATATTTTCTCTAGCTGAACATTTTGAAAACTCAACTGCAAAGCACGCATGCAAATAAAAGTTTTTTCCTATGAGGAATGTTATCCTAACTAACATAAAAGTTAATCCGTAGCTTTAATTTTGTAAATTCATTACTTTAAAATTTTCGCGCGAGGTGTTGCTTTCAAGACTTTCGGAGTTTCTTTTGCTGAAGAATTACTTCTGCGCTGTGAATTATAATTAGGCACTACACTTGAGTAAATAGCTGTAAATATTTTTTATCCTACGCAAGCGAAGTCGGTTTGAAAAAGAAATTATTGCTATAATATTGGGCACAGCTTCCTGTGTTTTATGTACCACCAGATTTATTCGGTGCCCGCTTCCCGTATGAAGCTATTTAAATATCAAAAGTAACATTAATAAAATATGTTTATTTAATAAGCAATAAATTATGTTTTCGTCGGCAGCGCGGGAAAAATTGACGCCGGCCGCCGATGAATGAAAAATCGACGAAATATGAACACTGTTGCCATGGGCTGCTGGATAAGCAAATACTAGTTATATTTAGTTTATTTTTTTATATTCGGAAATATTCAGGGTATTACTACTTAATAAACATAAAAAATATAAAATTTTATGTGTAATTGTATGTGTCTATTCCGCTTTTGTAAGAAGTATCTTAGAATATAGTTGCCCTATTTGGTCTCCTCATTACATTATTTATAAGTCCAGACTAGAAAGAATACAAAAAAAGTTCATATCCCATCTTAACTATCGTAACCGCAAATACTTTAACACATATGAAGACGCTTGCGCCGAGTACGGTATGTTGACTCTGGAACACAGACGCATTGTCCTCGATATGGGTTTTCTGTATGATATTATAAATAGTAGGGTAGACTGCATTCACCTTGTCTCAAACATCGCATTTCGAACCCCCCAATATCGAACCCGTAACACCACTCTACTACATGTTCCAATGCATCACACCAACTATGCACATAACTCGGTCCTGACACGAATCGCTCGATCATATAATAAATACTTTAATGACGTTGATCTTTTTACTAGCTCTAAAGTTAATTTTAAAAATAATATCATAAAAACAATAAAATCCCTAAAATGATGACTCATAAAATATTAATTGCTTGTTTGCTGTGTTATTGGAGTAGTATCTACTGCTACAATGATACAGGTATATTGTTTTTACAAATTCTTAATCTACATGGTAGCTGTAAAATTTTAATTAAATTCATAGGAAGAGTTACTGTTTACTTTTTTTTATTTTTATATATATAAAATTGTAAACCAGATTTATTTTTCTTAAGAATCACTATTTACATTTCTTACTTTTAAATTATCATTCATCTTTTCACGTTAGCACTATTGTTAATTATGGGAAACCTGTTATTGGCTATTTCTTTGTAAAATACTAATCTTGTAAAATTTTATTTGTATTAAGCTGTTGGTTTTCAAAATAAATAAAATAAAAAAATAAAAAATAAAGTAAGTTTTTAATTGGATAGGTACATCTAAAAAATACAAAAAAGTTTCAAAATTTGTTGCTAACCTTAGAGTGTAGGAAGCCACATTTAGAGTAACCGGAGCACCTAAGGAGTTAAAATATACAGAGCATATGCTCTCCATTCATCGTCCACTTTTTGGACTGTAACGAAATTATTGAGACCTGGAAATCTTTGAAGTGCTGGACCGATTGACCCCCGAATACCCGCATTTTCCCCGAATTAAAGCTTTCCTCACACATTCCTATTAGCGTCGCTTTACCCGCAGTTTGGAGAATTCCCCACAGATTGGCAACCCTGCTGGGCACTAACCCAGATCTCTTATAGAACGACTATTATTTTCATTTCTCTATTCTTTTTATGCGCAGTTGTTATACTTTAATTATGAGTAACAATAACATTTTATATTTCCTAGATCTCCGCGAATAATAGCGTCAACTGTCGCGATATTGTATTCTGTACGAGTATATAGGCGACTCCCGAGATTTCCCGCGGGGTCGCGACCGTCGCCGGGGTTCATGCTGGATGTGTCCCGGGACCGGGACAAGCGTCCGTGGAAATCTAATAACCGCTTCTGCTCACATGTGCGGCTTCTACTCACAGTTGCCTTTGTTGTTCGTACCGCGCGCGAACGACGTACTACGTATAGGTATGTGTACTACTAGCTGGTAACGCAACTTCGCTTGCGTGGAGACAGTAAATGGAAACGGAACCCTTTTTACCCGACTACGGCGAAGTCAAAAGGAAAGATAATAATTTTGGCTATCAATGTTTGTTATTACCTGACTGCAGAAGGTGTTTGGTATCAAAATAATGAGCTTGATTACATATGCTTGATAATGCATATATGCTTGATAACAAAATAAAGAGCCATTCCAAAAATAACAACACATATAGTAAAGTGGTCAAGCATGAGTCTGGTTCTGAAAAAAAGACATTCATGTCCCCGTTCATCCCTTTAGAGGTGTGTTAACTTATTTTCTTTTAGGACTACATTCCAATACAGTTCCAAGTCGAAACGCTCATTAAATATTTTTTCCCCATACAAATTTTTGTACCCCTTTTTACTCCTTAAATGATCGAATTTTAGAAAATATTGATTAAGAGTTTTAATATATCATGCCAAAGAGCAACATTACGAAATTCCAAACAGATCTAACTACAAACAAAAAAGTTACATACAAACGTTAATACCTCTTTTTACACCTTTAGATGTGAATTTTGCAAAATCCCTTCTTAGTGGACCCGTACGTCACAAAAGGAAGCCACGGTCCAAATATTACGTTTCTAGCTTCAGTAGTTTTGGCTCGGCGTTGATGAATGAGTCAGGACATGTTACTTCATATAAATATTAGATGTTCAGATCCAATTCAATCTATATCAGTGGAGTGGGACTCCTACAAACCCATTCCTACCGGCGCGGCTTCGCTTACCGCTTACCTGTTGAAGACGCTCATCCAAATCCCTGCCTATACAGGCTAGGGCTTCTCTATGAAGGAGAACCAGCCTTCGTCAGTGATCTTATGTAGACATATTTTAATTAAATTCGACCACATGAATGTGTCATTGTATTACTCTATAACACGATAACTGAGTGACATTTAAATTGGTTACATTATAAAGTCCTCGATGTTTACATTTAGAATGTAGACTAAATTGAAATCTGAATAGAGTTCTTATATAACAACGTATCTCCAAATAACTGATTGTTATTGGCTGCGCTACGCGCCAGGACTCGGGAGATCGACGCGCGACGTCGGCAGGGATAATATCGTCGTAAAAGCTCCGCTACCCTACGTAAACTGAGCGAAGTGTTTGTCCGCAACAAACACTTCGCTCAGTTTACGTACTAAGTGCTTGCACCTTCACATTGCATGTGGAATTCGCTGCGACCCTTTAACGACAGAAACTCAGGCGCTTAGGTAATAATGTATACGGAGTATGTACTCCTACATATAATATAGAAGTAGGTAATTTGTAATAAATTTTGAATATGAAATAAAGCGCAGCTCTATCAGGAACTCGAGCGAGTCAAGAGCAGTGAAGTAGCAATGAACGTAAGTCCAACGTCCTCACCATAAAAGCCTCCTTGTTTTAAATTATTTGTATTTGGTTGGAATTGTATTTTATTTAATCATTTTGTTATTTATTTTATTACATTGTACCAATAACTTGATATATATTTTAATACGGGTTGCTAACCGGTGTTAATCATAATCTTTTTTTAGATTATTATTTTCTTTTTATTTGGACGTTCGAAAACAATTAATTTTGAATAAAATCACCTGTAGGTGCATCATCACTCCAGGTGCCCGTGGCCACGCAAGTAAAACGGTTATCCGTGAAATTTCGGCGTAGCGCCATTACGCCATCATTTCGGGCTTCACTTTGAGGGGGGGGGGGGGGTCGTGGACGTCACATAGACTCGGATAGATAGAGGGAGTTTGCACTCCAGAGCTGGGAGGTTAATCCTCTCTCGAGGAGTACTCTCGTGGCGCTGACACGAGAGTACTCCTCGAGAGAGGCGTTGGCGAATTTAATAACCGAGAAGCGATAAAACGAAAGTCGAAATGGAAATATGGGTCAGAAATAATTGCATTTTCAGAAGTTCTCCTTTGATTATATATTTTATTAATCAGTTATACAATTTATAAGAATTTCTTCCACAGCGGGTCGCTAATCGCCATACATCACTTCGACATTTTTCAGCATACATTCTTGATTTTTCTAGAACATGACGTAGTTCTATGGCGGATCGCTAACATTACACTAGATGGTGCCCGCGACATCGTACGCGCAAACAAACTCACATAAACCCTACATTTTGCTGCGATACAAAGTAGCCCATGTGGTTGATCCAGAGTCTGAACTACTATCATATTTCATATTTTCATTAAAATCCGTTTAGTAGTTATTGCGTGAAAGAGTAACAAAGATCGGTGTATACATAATTACTTACAAACTTTCGTGATTCCAATATTAGTAAGGAAGCGTGCCTTAGGGCCTGTCGGCTGTCCGGGCTGCGGCGTCCGCACGGCTGTTTCTCACCGCGCGGGTTCTATTCTACGATCGCAATTTCCGCGTCGAGTATCAAGTCACAGATTTATATTAACCCCCGACGAAAACTGAGGGGTGTTATAAGTTTGGCGTGTCTGTCTGTATGTTTGTCCGTGGCATCGTAGCTCCCAAACGGATGAACCGATTTTGATCTAGTTTTTTTTGGAAGCTGACATGATCAAGATTGTTCTTATATTCGCGAGTTTCTTCCGCCGGTTCTTCTCGCCGGGCTGGTTTCCGAACCGGTGGTAGGCATCCCGTAGGACGTAGGACAGGTCCTTAGTGTGGCCCCATCATCATGTTTTATACATCCGAGGCCACATCTCCATTCATTAAATCCTCGATCTGCTAACGACTTGTGTAACTAATTGAACAGCACAGACCTTGCGATACAGATCTATTACAATTTACAATTAACAACGCGTTATGTCTTCCTAAGTCCTGACTCATTTGTTTACTTCTCGCGATTTTCTCAATACGGTCTATATCCCTTGCAGTTGAATTGGTTTAAACGACTACTTCTAGTAAAAATAATATTATTTGATCGTAATGTTTTAGTTGAGGCAATGAAGTGTCTTACGGCCGAATACACGAACGATAGTTAAATTAAATGACGGTCAAGTCACATGCTATCCTTGTCATTTCGGCTAGCAGAGACAGCGACAGCCTGTGAATAGAAGGGCTCTTAATTGTGATTAGCGTTTCAGTGTTCGGCCGCTTATTGCTTGCAAATTGCAATATAAGTAAATCTATTTATTATCCAGTGCTCCACCGTGCCTTCGTCTTTATACACCATACAGTATGGGATATCTACAGGATATCCGACCGAGCCGCTCGCCTGCCATGACCGCGTACCGTTTAACTGACACAGCAAAAAGAATCCTCTCGTGGAAGGTGTTCATCCGTTGCGAAATAATGCCGTAACTCGTCTAATTCGGAAACAATGTGGATGAGTCAGCTCGTCTGTCGGTCAAGGCCGGCCGCGGCTGTCGGCGAGTGTCGGCGGGTGTCGGCAAGCTGTCGGCGTGCGCTGACAGCAACAGTTGACACACATCGACCGGTCACACTCCGCTTAAACCGTTACGGGAAACCCTCTGTTTTAGTTCCGACTCTGATCAATATTTTTCACCGTTATCTTTCATTGCTATGTTATTGTATAATGGGTTGGTAGATAGTGTCTTATTTAAATGTTATGTAGATATTTTAAGTCTTAATTATATTTCAGTTTGATTACACAATCTACTCATAAGTGTCCGATAGCATTATATGCATGTTATGTCTCTGGCGCTCGATATGAAGTAATCAGCGACAAAACTTCCGAATAAGCTATCAGACACTTATTATAACATTGTGAAACAGTCCCTAAATGTTTTTATGATCTCTACAGTCCAGGTATGAGTATGAGTATCCATAGTAAATACACATTCATAGTTACTTGTAAGTTGTAGGAGTGCTAAGACTTAACGTAGTACTCTAACTAGATGTTTAGGAGTCAGGAACAATTTTACAGACTTAAATCTCACCTAGATATAATCGTTAAATCGCATTTATTCTTTGTCTTGCTTTACTTTTTAAATAGAAACGAATCTTGGGCAATTCACGTAGAGTACATTATCAAACAGCAATCGAAATGGAACATCTGGAACATAAGCGCGCGGTCATTTCTAGAACCGTCGATAATGCACAATAATGGCGGCATTAGCCGTGACCTTGTAGTTTCCCGAAATAAATGCATAATATACGGCAGTCGTTTACACAGCGGCTACACTGCAGCATTTTCACATTAGACATGCAGAATAGACGGAGCATTCTCAGGGAATTATAAATTAACCACACTTCAGAAAGGGACGAAGGTGCAGCCAGAATTCAGTTGCCTTATTCTTACACATTGTTATTCTTTGCGAAAGAGAGACAACAGCAAGTACTCGGACTGGACGCGACTGATTTTTAAATTTCTTTCCCATGTAGAGGGGTCCAGCCCCTGACCATGGTTCCCCGTCCGAGGCCTCTTCAAGGGCCCAACGTGACATGACGTAGATAGAGGCGGTAACTCTACTTACGGATTTACTGACGCGAGAGCAGACGTGGAGCACTGAGCAGTAACAATAAATTCGGCATACACCGCGCCGTTGTGCAACTCGAGCGCTGCAGATAAATCAACAAACACCAAAACCCGCCATATTTCACTCAATTAGCGGTGCACCGTTTACTGTAAGCCCCAGTTCTAGTCTTAAGCCGTGTTTGTTTGCATGTTTGTTTGCATTGGCTCCGAAGCTACTGGACCGATTTAGGGGAAATAGAGTAGACCACGGAATATGCATAGGCTACTTTTTATCGCGGGAAAATGTACCGTTCCCGTTAGATTTTCTGAATCCAGTATGTAATACCTATTTGAAATGCGAAATTACCTAAATCAAGCCTAAACTACAGAATAGATTTTGATAAAATTTGGTATGATATTAGTTTAAGCTTTGGGTTAAGACATAGGCTACTGTGTATCCCGAAAAATTACAGTATTCCTGTGGGATACCTACTACATTTACGCGGACGGAGCCGCGAGAAAAAGCTAGTATACCAGTTCCTACACTATATATCAAATGATTGGAAAACATAAGGCGTTCATCTAAATTCCTGTCACATTTGCCGAGGAGTGTCAGTGGGTGCGCGGCTGCTCGCATAGTTGCGGCGCGGCTGCGCGGCGGCGCGGCGGCGCGGCGGTATTCCCGTCACATCGCCAACATCGCGGCTCAACTCGCCCGAATTCTTCCACTTATGAGAAATCTACCTCACTACTTGAGGGTTTCGCCTTAAGTGACAAGCTGCAGCGACACACTGGTCTAGTTTACATTGGACAGTGCGGAGCTATGAACCAGGTTAAGCCTCGAGTCGCGTATATTTATAATGATTTATAAATTTTATCCATATTCAGTAAGCAAACAAATAATTCCAATATCGTCCAAAATTATTGTATCATCTACCAATCTTTATACACTCGTAAAAGTCAACTTGAGAATTTTGAGACCAACCTAAAATTATACGACCATGCAGATGCCATCATATCTAGTACCGCCTACCGACTCACAAAGTGTTCTTTGCCTCAAAAATCAAGGAATAAGATTGATATTCTAAATACGAGAGTAGAGCGGGTGTTCCCGCGAAGTATTATAAAGTATTCGAAATCGGTACACGGCATAGATTAAGGATTAAACAAGGATGTAACTTATTTGAGGCAAAATAAAAATACACTGTACGACTTTTCTACCAATTGGTAACTATAGCGTTACATAATATGGATTATTATTGAGCATATTCCGCTGTCTCCTGTGTCCTGTCCCGAGTTACGCCTGCACGAGCCCCGGTGCCCCACTGCGCCACTTGTCCTGCGCCCGACGTCTTCAACTCACAGACGTTTGTTCTGCTGTTTATTAAAGCTTCTGTTTATATAATACTAGCTGTTTCCCGCGGCTCTGCCCGCGTAAATATAGTATCTATTTAGTATCCCACGGGAATACTTTCTTTCTTCTCGAATCTTTTTCGAGATAAAAAGGTAAAGTACTGTCTACTACCATACCAAATTTTAACAAAATCCGTTCAGTAGTTTTTACGTGAAAGAGTAACAAACATCCACCCATCCATCCATACATCCATCCTCACAAACTTTCACATTTATAATACGAGCTTATTCTCGCGGCTCCGCCCGCGTAAATACAGTATCCCACGGGAATACTGTACTTATGCGGGATAAAAAGTAGCCTTATTAAAATTATTAAAATTATTAAAATTAATATTAAAAAATTAAAATTAAAACTGGAAAATAAAGAAATTGGTCATCCGTAGTTCTTCAAAATAGGCCACTTTATTCAGATCATCGGCCAGGATTTTATGCGCCATAAAAAGTAAAACTATAAACATCAAAGTTTGTACAAAATCAAAGTGGGATCAAAGTTTTATCGTGATAATTAACATGAAAATTTCATTAGAATAATATAATATAAAAGTAGTAAGCCGAGTGCGAAGTAATATATGGGGCCAGGAATAGCTGAACTGCCGGGAAGTGGAACGCCGGAAAATGGGATACCGCTCGGCAGATATGTACATAATATACCGCGGAAGATCGGTCTTTCGGTACTAGTGGAGGAGTATCATTGACGGAAAACAGGCGTGGAATAATGCTTCCAACAGTCTATGTCTGAAATACGTATTGCATCATTATCACTCCCCATTAGGTTTCCATCTGCTCATTTGCCGGGTAAAGACATTTACACACAAACGGAAAAACTAGTGGTCATTAGCCTGCAGTCTAGTGCGAGACAACGACCCGCGAGGCGGACCGGATAATATGAGAGGCTCTTAACATTTCCTTTGCCTTTTCCATTTCATAGAAAGTGGCACTGTAACGGCACAATAGACGCAATGATTACTAATTTTATTTAGTATTTCGGAACCATTCGTCTGACAGCAACAAGATTGATGGCTGAAGATAATTGCGCCTCTCACACGTACAAATCTGACCGTGGGAAAAAGCGCACGCCATTCCAACCCGCGCTCCGAACCGAACGTGTAAATTCTCGGGGCCGACTGTCCGATCTGGCATGTCGATGACAGCGCAGTTTCCACAGTTTATAGCACGACAGTTTGGTCCGCAGTCCAAACCGCACAGATCCTTAAGCGGTTTCTAAAGCAGTCCGATCCTCGGTCCGCACTTTACGTGTGTAGGGCGCTACTAGCTAAATGCTAATGGCACCCTAATGCCAACCGCTCTATCACCACCGACAGGTACTGTTCCATGACGCGCGGTATGCGACGTTGTGAAATGCTTCACTCTAAAATAAACTTTCTCTGAACAACGTGCTAACTGCGAAGGCGAGATAATTAAGCTTAATATCATTTACATCACTTGTAATTACAACCGATGTTGCGGCTAACTAAATGACAGAAAGAGCATCATTTTGAAGTTCTTTAAATGATCATGAGACGCGTTATCGTTTTATACCGGGTGATTTTTGTCTGGGGAAGAAAAAAAATAGATGGTTATGTATCAACAATAGTATACACACAAATCTGAAGTATTTGAAAGTTGGAAAATATTAAAAGAACATGAATTTTTGGTACCCTATATTTTGGTGCGCGAAAATGAAAGTACTCGAATGGCTAAACTGCGGGCGACAGACGGTAGCGCGCGGGCGACTTCGGTAGCGCGTGGGCGACTGCGGTAGCGCGCGGGCGACTGCGGTAGCGCGCGGGCGACTGCGGTAGCGCGCGGGCGACTGCGGTAAGGCGCGGGCGACCTCGTTAGCGCGCGGGCGACTTCGGTAGCGCGCGAGCGACTGCGGTAGCGCGCGGGCGACTTCGGTAGCGCGCGGGCGACTGCGGTAGCGCGCGGGCGACTTCGGTAGCGCGCGGGCGACTTCAGAAGCGCGCGGGCGACTACAGTAGCGCGCGGGCGATTGCGGTAGCGCGCGGGCGACTGCGGTAGCGCGCGGGCAACTTCGGTAGCGCGCCGGCGACTACAGTAGCGCGCGGGCGACTGCGGTAGCGCGCGGGCGACTGCGGTAGCGCGCGGGCGACTACGGTAGCGCGCGAGCGACTTCGGTAGCGCCCGGGGATGCGGTAAAACGCGGGTGACTTCGGTAGCCGCGCGGGCGACTTCGGTAGCGCGCGGGCGACTGCGGTAGCGTGCGGGCGACTTCGGTAGTGCGCGGGCGACTGCGTTAGCGCGCGGGCGACTTCAGTAGCGCGCGGGCGACTTCGGTAGCGCGCGGGCGACTGTCGGTAATTGCAATATTTTTATTATTTTTCGGACATACTTTTCAAATGTTTAAATTGATAATAACGATTTTAAAATGGTAGTGAGATTTTGTAAGACAAATTTTACCATATTATTTACCAGCTATTTTATGTACCTGTTATAGCCTATTTTTCTCCAGACGGAGTTAAAACGTAAAAAGTCACCGTTTATTGTAAGAAGTAAGGCACTACAGTAAAGGCAGTAACTAAAATAATAAAATTTGTTTTACAATCAAAAGTGCATCGGCAGTTGTTTGAAACGAATATAGACTTGCTAATCACAGTCCTAATCGCTGTTACGTGGAGTGCTACGAGTGAATGACCTGTCTGTCCGCCAATTGGTCGGCCAATCACCAATCAGCCAGATTGACAATTGCGACTGCCTGCGCTCAGTGCTTCAATTAGTGCGAAATAATGGCCGCTTCCTGGACGAAGGAATGTTGCAGCTAAGTACAAGTGGCCGTCAATGATTATTATTTTTTACTTACTTTCTTAAATCGCTTCACTTAGTGCAACATCTATTGTAAGCATCAAGCAATATTTTGGTATCATTTTACGGAATATCGTTTAAATATTTCGGCGCAAGAGGCAAAAATGTCACTGCACTGTGAAGGGCTTTTACATTATGATAAGGAAACATCGTGACACGTTCCTCTGCAGAATATTGCAGATTGGTGGAGTTTGCGCCCTCCGCGGGAATCTCCGTCATTTTTTAAAATACCACCACGGGTCTAGGTTTGAGTGACATGAATATTTTCAGCTTTTATAATAATGTGTGTCTACGTGCCGTCTGCCGACGTATGGGGGTATGGGGTGCGGTGACGCAACTGGGCCGAGGACAGAACTAATCATTTAAGCCTCTGTATAACGGCAGTGACCTTGAGCGTCAAGACCCTACTGATTTTGGAGGCGACAAGGGCGTATCGCGCCGACCGGAGATTGAATCGGATTATCGTATTGAAATCGGATAAAAAATCGCTATAAGTAAATATTTGAGACAAAATTTGCAAAAACTGAAATAATTTTTACACTCGTGCGACTTATAGAAGAAGGGAAAAAAGGTTGTAACTTTTAAAAATAGAGTGGACTTAGCATATTTTTTAATCAATACCTACTAAATATAATGAAGATTGACATAATATTATATTTTTTTGAGATTTTTCAATACGACTATGACTGAGAAAAAAGGTTTCATAGAACTCCAATTTTCACTTCTATCGAGCGCACAGCCCCTTAACTTCTTGCCTGCTGAGCGCTGGGACCTGGGACACTTCATTAGATGTAAGATTCTACGCCAGGTTTGCATACATAGTAAAATCAATGTACAGTTCACTTTCATTTTCAAGTTACAACTAATTTTCCAAAGTCCCTCGGCAATATTCGCTTTTATATGAAAGTAGCATTCGATGTATAAAAGATGACGATTGATGCGATTCCTCAAAGACGTTAGGGAGGTGGTTTTGCCGTAGTAATGTGTCTCTATGTACACATTGTAGTACACAGTGTAACGTAGTTACATTCCCTTTCCATAAAATCGATTATTTTGGCGTTACTCGCGTCATCTATGATTTGTATAATTAATTATTTAGTCATTTATAGAGGCTTAAAACGCCATCTATCGGCGCACGTCCTTACTAACGACGTCAGCCTTGCTTTAATACTTAGTTCGTAGATCGATTTTACTTTCGTCTTAAATCTTTGAAAAATAATAATTTAGTTTTTAATAATGAAAATACAGTAAATTTTTAATATTATATTACATAATATATTGATTATTGATATAATATCTTCTTATTTTGATTTCTGGATTTCTTATCTTTACGCTTTAGTTTATAGTTGTCAAAAGTTTAAAAAAGAGAAAGTAAATGTATATATATGGCACTTCTTCGAATGATATTTCCTTTTCGAATTAAATTTTCGCTAAGACTCAAGATGTAGTCGTTATAATTATTATATTTTAATCCCGTGTTCCACGGTGAGTAATTTAGTGTATCTGTGTTGTGAATATTTAGAAAATCATGCTTGTATTAAAACGCATTATTCTTTCATGTAAACTATCATTTTGGTAAATTAGTTGTCAATTATTTGATTGGCCATACCACGTGCTCAATTGTAGTTTCGTCTTTCCAATCTAGCACTATTAAAATGTTACGATGTTTGTATCATATTGGGTCCTAAATATCATCTTATCTTTTTTATTTTGCCTACCTTTGTAATGGTCACACAGCCCGTGATTTTTGATCGTTTGGGGTTGAAATCGCGCTGGCTGTAGGACCGGACTCCTACCGACACATTACCGTGATTATTCCAGGAACTTGGTTTGGGGCACGAAACACCGCCAACTACAGCATTCGAGGCACCAATTAAAAGGACTTATATCTAGCTGGAGTTCAGAGTGCTGATGATCATTGGACGGGGATTTATTTTTTTTATTGAGAGGATCTATCTACGACGTACGGACGCAGCGGTGACGGAGAAGCTTCCAGGAGTGGTAGCCCTAGCTCGCATCCGCCACGTGCTAGACAGCTGGATCCTCAGCTAAGTTCCCACGTGGTTTAAATCCCCTTATCCTACCTTGACACCAAGAGGCTAGTCCAGACCATACGGCCTTCTGCCCACGACCCCTATTTTTTTTCCTTTTTTTTAATATATTTATTGTCACGGAGAATCTTATTTTATTTTTAATATCACCCGTAACAATTGGCGCCCATAAACGTGGTTTTGTCTGGTCTGGCATCTGGTGTCTCTTCCTGGGTCTGTGTGTCCAGTGTTTGGTGTTTGTTTTGTGCCGTCTTTCATATCCAACTCTCTCAGTACTTTTACCCGTCTGGGCCCGGGGTAGAATTGGTTCAGGTTACGTAACGGACACGTGTAAGAGGCAGGTAACGTTACAAGCACACACCCACTGTTTTTTTTTTAGGGTTCCGTGATACATAAGGAACCCTGTGTTTTTTTTCACAGTGGACATAATATTAAATTTATAAAAACTATTAAATTTATTCTTTATTTTTAAATATATTTATTAGTATTCTATTTTTTTGGTCCTGTCTTTTTGGCAGGATATTGTAATTATTTTATATTGTAAATTATTTATTTTAATATACATATTTATTTTACACATACCCACACTATACATGCACACACATCAGCATCATCTTCAATGATGCTTATGTGATCTTTTTGGCCTTAACCTTGTTTTAATTAAATTTTAATTTAACTTTTTACTTCAACATAGATATTTACATTTAACCTTAAATTCGTATTCTAAATTATTTTGCTATTGACTTATCACTTTAACTTAACTTTAATTTAATCTTAACTTACTATGAGTGTTGGATATACTTATTAGTAACTAGTAATCATATTGTTGTTGTGTAAAGTTTAAAATTGTTGATAAACTTTATACTGTTTGTTTTTTACATCTTAGTGTATATGGTCTGTACCATATAGTCTGTAGAACTTGTTGTTTTGTAGTTTTGTGTATTTTTTTTAGAGAATACATCTGATTATTTTTGTATTTTCTCAACACAGATATACTCACCGTTAGGCTTGTGAATATTTTTCTTGAATTTACTTGGTAATTTAACTTTTAAAATTGAATTTAACTTCTGATAAATTCATTAATTGATTTATTTTGGAAAAACTTAATTTATTTTTAAACTTTTGAATTTTTACTTACTTTTTATTTAGTTACTTAACTTCTTAATAAATTTTACTTTTGACAACTTACTTAACTTTGGAAAAATCTTATTTTTATTTTTTTTTAAATTTATTTCTCAATGTCTGGAAAAATAAAATTTGTTTTGCTTAAAATGACTGAATTGGAGTATGGAGTTTTGATTAGGAATATTATACCAGCTCTCACTGTTGAGGAGTTGTATAGGTGTATACTTTAGTTAGGCAGCACTCTATCCACCTAGGATATTTTTTTTGGATTCTTTTCTTTAATAAAGGGTCTTTCTTTTGCTGTCAATACTATTATACTACTTTGGATTGGCTGCGCTCTATCCACCTAGGATATTTTTTTTGGATTCTTTTCTTTAATAAGGGGTCTTTCTTATGCAGTCAATACTATTGAAGTGGTATGTTACTTTGTTGGAAGGCTAGTAGTTTCGCGTTTTTTTGCTGTTCGTTATCTCTTTAGTAACGTTTTAGCTTCGACTTGTGTTGTTCTACCTCTGTTACGGAGAACAATACTCGTGTGTTAGGGCGTCTCGAGTCACACTGATTATGACCAGATGCATTATGAAAGTTGAAGTATGTATGTGATGTGCAATTTGTATGTATGATGACGTATGAATATAGGTGAATGTAGTATGGTGTGAAAAGTTTGTCGGTTTTATGCGTGTAAACACTAGACTAGCACTATCTTCCAGTTCTAAATTTTTTTATTTTCCTAATTCTTCATTTTGATAATTTGGTGAATTTCATTTTTCCAAGGCACTAAATTTTTTTTTTATATGTAGCGAATAGTTATTTCAGGATTTTTCCTTAGAGCACTCAAAATCCTTCGGTAACAGGGGGGGATATGTAACGTAGTTACATTCCCTTTCCATAAAATCGATTATTTTGGCGTTACTCGCGTCATCTATGATTTGTATAATTAATTATTTAGTCATTTATAGAGGCTTAAAACGCCATCTATCGGCGCACGTCCTTACTAACGACGTCAGCCTTGCTTTAATACTTAGTTCGTAGATCGATTTTACTTTCGTCTTAAATCTTTGAAAAATAATAATTTAGTTTTTAATAATGAAAATACAGTAAATTTTTAATATTATATTACATAATATATTGATTATTGATATAATATCTTCTTATTTTGATTTCTGGATTTCTTATCTTTACGCTTTAGTTTATAGTTGTCAAAAGTTTAAAAAAGAGAAAGTAAATGTATATATATGGCACTTCTTCGAATGATATTTCCTTTTCGAATTAAATTTTCGCTAAGACTCAAGATGTAGTCGTTATAATTATTATATTTTAATCCCGTGTTCCACGGTGAGTAATTTAGTGTATCTGTGTTGTGAATATTTAGAAAATCATGCTTGTATTAAAACGCATTATTCTTTCATGTAAACTATCATTTTGGTAAATTAGTTGTCAATTATTTGATTGGCCATACCACGTGCTCAATTGTAGTTTCGTCTTTCCAATCTAGCACTATTAAAATGTTACGATGTTTGTATCATATTGGGTCCTAAATATCATCTTATCTTTTTTATTTTGCCTACCTTTGTAATGGTCACACAGCCCGTGATTTTTGATCGTTTGGGGTTGAAATCGCGCTGGCTGTAGGACCGGACTCCTACCGACACATTACCGTGATTATTCCAGGAACTTGGTTTGGGGCACGAAACACCGCCAACTACAGCATTCGAGGCACCAATTAAAAGGACTTATATCTAGCTGGAGTTCAGAGTGCTGATGATCATTGGACGGGGATTTATTTTTTTTATTGAGAGGATCTATCTACGACGTACGGACGCAGCGGTGACGGAGAAGCTTCCAGGAGTGGTAGCCCTAGCTCGCATCCGCCACGTGCTAGACAGCTGGATCCTCAGCTAAGTTCCCACGTGGTTTAAATCCCCTTATCCTACCTTGACACCAAGAGGCTAGTCCAGACCATACGGCCTTCTGCCCACGACCCCTATTTTTTTTCCTTTTTTTTAATATATTTATTGTCACGGAGAATCTTATTTTATTTTTAATATCACCCGTAACAACAGGGTAGTATAACTACTCTAATAAAGTAACATGACTTTAGTGTCATTGATAGCTCAAGAAGTAAGAACGATGTTGGATCGATTTGAACAGGCGATTATAGCGCCCTGCACACGTAAAGTTCGGAACGCAGATCGGGCATTCCAAACAGCGAAGGAATATGTGCGGTTTGGACTACGGTTCGAACTGTATGTCGTGCTAACTACGACTAAAATTGCGCCACGGTTTGGAACTTTGGACTGCCGGCGTCGTACATAATAAGTCAAAATACGTCATAGAGCACGGTCTGAACTGTGGAATACCAGATCGGTTTGTCGGGCCCGCGCATTAACATGTTTGGTACTGAGCGCGGTTCTGAACGGCGCGTGCTAATTCATGCGGTCAGAAATGTACGTGTGACGGGCGCTAATCACGTACTTTGCAGCGTGGAATAAGGTATTGGTTACTATTTATATTTTATACCTGCATAGTGAAACAAAACCCCGGGATAAGCCGGTATACGGCCTCTTAAAATATTACGATAGATGCGTTCTAGGGATGCCAGACGCCCTGTATTTTAGGTAAATTATTTAAAAGTCCCGCCGGGGCAAGCGCTGTCCCGTAAATCGAACGGTCCAAGGTTAGTAAGTACTAGAATAAAAAAAAATCACCAATTAATTTTGTTTATTTTTGTCCCGGGTAAAAAACTGAAACCCTGTATTTTTTAGCTCATATCAAAAAATCAATTACGCATATTTCTTGCACATGATTTACTTAGCGGAGAGTCACCGCTAAACGCAAACTCGCCCGTACAAAGAAGTATTTTTTTTTTCGAGTAAGAGAAGAGAAGTAAGTAAGATTTTCAGTCTAAACGTTTTTACACAAGCAGTAAATCATGTGCTCGAAATATCCGTAATTAATTTTTCTAGACCTTATATAGGTAAATCCCTCCACCAACCCATGGCCCTATCAACCGTCTTGGTTATACGGGCCGAAACATGGGAATGCGCACCCTACTGTCCTGGGTCCTGCCCTTCATTGCGCAATTCTTGATTCCCTACAAGTTCTTTAGTCTCTTTCTATTTGTCCCTAAGTCCTCCCCTTTCTGGGGCGGACAACACAGATACGACTTCGGTGTCTTCCGATAGCGCGTACTGGTTCTACCATCTAGGTTTTCTTCCTTATTCGCCTCCAATTAATGCCCTCTCTTGGCGTTCTAGTCCACTTCTTATCCTGTGCCATAGTCGCGCGTATTCCCGTAGCCGTCCGAAGTTCGCCGCCGTGGAAACGAGGTCGCAGTAATAGGCCGGACGCTCTCCAAAGACTTCGATCCCATCCAAAAGCTCCCTACGCGCCTCCCCGTACAGAGGGCACTCCCAGATAGCGTGGTGTACATCTTCCTCTGCGGCTTCGCCACAGTGACCAGTGTGACAGTTCGACATGACCCCATGTCGGAATGATTCAATCTGTGAAGCCTCCCTCTGAAACAGCCGTGACCGGTAAGCAGCTGCGATGTTTCATAGTCAAGCTCTATCCAAGTTGCCTTGGAACGAGCCTTCACGTCCGGAAAGAACCGATGAAGCTCCCTCCCCTTGGTCGACGTGTCCCAACGCTCCTGCCATAGGGCACCTTATATAGGTAAGTCAAAAAACACAGGATTATAGTTTTATTCAGTTTTTTACTCGGATTTCTTGCCTAAATGTCTTTACGTCGTCAGTGAATCACGTGCCGGAAGTATCCGTAATTGATTTTCGCAGACTTTATATAAACAGTTGCCCTATAAATGTAGGCTGAAAATAAAACTGGCAACCCTAGTATGTAGCACGTTCATACGTTTGCTTTATCTTCGCTGTAACGTGACAAGATGTCCCCGCGTTAAATTACACCGTAAATTAACGCGGGAAAGTGACGTCGCCGCGTCGGAGCCGGCGATATAACGCAATCGTAGGGTACCTACTGGGTGTTGCTTCATGCCCTCGACTTTGTTCACAGACAGCTTCCTGACCGGAACTGCTGGAGGTACTGGCATTTCGATAGCAAGTTCCTAGTTCCAGTTTGTGCCAAATTACATCCGTTCCGCTTAAAAAAATAACAAACATAATATTGTACACTATATTGTGTTTTTAAAACAAACTTTAGTAATATTTCGTAATCTTTCACCACATTATAACCAGGATATACAAACGGTGCTCTAGATATTTCGTAATCGCATCGGTATTCGAATCAATGACACTTTAAGAGTTGATGACACAAGCCGTTGTTATGAAATGTCATTAGCATCCCGAATCCGGAGCCTGCGCCGACGCGACGCAAACTTCGTCGACGTCAAACTGACTTTCCTTATTATCACCGCACTTTTAAATTGGTTTATTTAGGATATGTCCTAAGGACTCCTTAAAGCTGTAGCTGACTGCAGTAGACTGTAGTCACTGTGAATCTTATATACGACTGTAAACAAATGTAAAGCGTCGCGTCGATGGTATTACGAATTGAATATAATATATCGATGAGCTTTCGAAGACAAACAGATCTCAAATTGATTACGTAGAAGAACAAAGCAAATTATGTCGTACGAGCTTATTTTTTAAATCACTAAAGGGGCCCATACATGGTCCGGTAAACGGATGCAAAATCGTGTCGTGTGTGTGCTCGAATCCGTTCAGGCCGAACTGACGTCAGTTGGGTCGGATGCGATTTTTTCCGTGTATGGGCTCGAATCCGTTCAGGCGTCAGTTCTAACTGAAACGGTCGGCCTCTCGTCTGTGGCTGACTTTAAGATTTCTAATCCAGCAGGCAGAGCTCTCGTAGAATTAGCGACATCAAGGAAATAACTGCGTATTATCGCTCGTCTTTATTTCCAATGTTTTTGAGAGACGACACTTAAAATTCGTTTTGTTACGTGGTTCATTTAAAAAGTAATAAAACGTATGATGAAAGTGATAATAAAAATATGTTTATGACGGCGGCAACACAGGCGGCGGGCGGCGGGCGGCGGGCGGCGGGCGGCGGGCGGGCAGGAAGGCCGATGCTGTTGTCACACTGCGACTGGCCCGTTGACATAAAATATTACCTCGGTGTTGTTTGTGTTTGCAAATTATTTATTATAAATTCTACTAACCAGGGCCTGTCATAAATGCGCCATTGAATACGCCAACGTCGATACATTAGCTTCGACTTTCCCAGTAAATCTATTGGGATTATTTTCACATTTTCCTGCAGTAGACTATACTGTTTTCAATCCTGATTCAACATCAGTAAGGTTAAGAATGAACAAAGTGTTGTTTTGTCTTTAGCATGTTAATGGCTAGAATAAATAAGAAAGTAATTCAATATTTTGCAATGGTAAAATTAGAAGCATGGCAATATTCAGTGAGATGGAAGAATCTGCGCTCGCATGGGGTGCCCCGTGCACACTAAACGTGCAGACTTCAATGGCAATAGGAACAATTAGCAGGAGATTGGCTGAGGACAATCTCGTCCGTGACTGGACATCGATGCATGGCTATTAGCTACCTCATGCCTGCTACAGCTGGGAACGTAAAAAGCCATCAAAAATACTCGAATCTTCTTGTGAGCAAAGAGGATGTAAGAAAAGAACCAAAGCAATATGTCTCTACAAAGTTACAAACTCTATGGCGACTCGTACATTGAAAAAATAATAATTATTATTATTTGAATGTACGAGTCGTCATATTTAACCGTCTGAACATTTTCATTATTCTAGAAAGATCGAGAGAACGATCTAAAAGTAAAGCTATCATGTTCATTTTGAGTCGGGTGTAAATCTCATAAAGTAACAAGTATCTTGCGGCCGAGTGTACGGCAGTATAATACAGTGTAGTGAGCGAGTTGTGACGACAGTCGACAGCAGCTGGTCACCTACCACTGTGGAGTGTTTGTATATCACGTGTGTCTGGTCTCTGGACTCTGAGGTCTAAAAAGGCCACTTTAGGTGTTTCATATTATGATTCATAGATTTTTTTCAACTCATATTATGTGCGTCATTTTACGCATTTCTAGTGAAAGCTGTCAAAATTGATGGTTTATAATATGATGAAATCAGATGAATCATGTAGCCATTTTTCAATTTCACGATTGTTGTATGGAAAAAAATTAATGAAACTTAATATGAAACACCTAACACTAGTGGCCTTTTTAGACCCCCTGGTGTGAACAAAGTAGAAGCGCTGGTGCTACAGAACGAGCGCCTACATAATATTATTATTAACTATTTATTATTTTCACTAGCTGGTGCCCGCAACTTTGTTTGCGTGGAACTAACGGAAACGGAACCCTATTTTTTTATGGAACCCTATGATTAAAGTAGCCTAAGTTACACCTTACAACATCAGCTATCTGCCAGTGAAAGTCCGGTGAAAACCGGTTCAGCCGTTTCAGAGATTAGCTGGAACAAACTGACAGACAGTAGGACAGAGAAAATTTTTAAAATTAGATTTTTCATTGTAAGTACTATACCTATATACTTTCATACGCATTCAATGAAAAGCTGTTAAAAAGTTAAAATTACAAACAGTCAACAGACACTTCCATTTTATTTATTTGTATAGATAATTATATAGATTATGTTCCCGATGTAATATCAGGAACATAAATATAAAATATAATAGTTAGTGCTCCAGGTACACGAGACTGGAGCGGCAGTACCTGAACGTGCCTTTCGCTTTCGCAGTCGGGACAGGAGGTCCCTGGTGCGACGAAGCGAAGGGTCTGATCCGTGAGCTGGGCCTACGGCTGCGGCTGCTGAGCCAGGTACGCCCCGCATCAGCATATTACTCTGGCCATTCAGCGCGGCAATGCAGCTAGCGTCTTGGGAACATTTGAGCCCGGTACGCTGCGGGGGGGCTTTTCTCCTGAGGGTCGCATCGTAGGTACCTACCCTATAGTGTATACCTAGTCTTGTCATAAATAATGAAACAAAGAAAAAAAAATGCTATTACAAATAACATTTATTACTTTTACAGTGTGTTAATTTAATACATAAATATAAAAAAAAAATATATAAAAAGCTTATTCGAAGTGATCTCCATTGGCTGCAATATAGTCCTTTAAACGTTGAGGCCAGTTATCAAAAAAAAATTCTGTGACCTCCCTTTGCGTACCGCTTCAGTAGTTGTTTCGATTTTACCACCCTATTCTTTTTAAAATTATCAGTTAAAAAATGACCAGTACGTCTCTTATAGGCTGCAAGTCCTAAGTCATCTTTTAAAATACGCGACATGGTTCTAGGTGCTATCTTCATCTCCCGAGATAAAATCTTTTGCTTTCGGACAGGATTTCTTCAAATTCTTTCCCTTACTGCTTTGACCACCTTTTTCGTACGAACACTACGTGGACAGCCAGATCTTTTTCTGTCACAAGCAGAGGAGGTCTCATTGTACCTATTAATAGTCCGGTACACAAACATTTTACTAATACTTTAAAACGTTTTAAAAATGCATTTGGCTCCATACTTACTTTATGTAATGCACAGCAATTCGATTCTCTTTATCACCCCACTCCATTTTAATATCGCAAAATATTGTACAATGTATTGGCGCCAAAATGAGAAAACACAATGAACAATCATTTAAAAATGACAGATTCCAAATTCAAATGAAATATTTTATTTATTTTTAATTGTAACAGTATTTATGGCCAGACTAAGTATATTCAATTGTTTTATTTTATTTTTTAACCTTACCTTATATAGTTATCAATAAATAATTCGTTCAGAACCAAAATTCTCGTATTTAACTTAGACTTCCAATTTACTTCTTTCAATTAATTTTAAATTAATCGTCTCGATTACATAAATTGATTTTTGGAGTTTCGACCAATCAAAACGCGTATTAGGTTGGTTTGAAGTTTATGAAAATACCTTTTTGCTGTTTTAACATATCGAGACGAAACTAGTGATATGCCAACTCGGAGAATACAAAACTCTATTTAACCCGAGTTAAATATCACGTGACAACGACGTGACAATCAAGCGTGCAGCCGGCGTTCATCGATTTATAAGACATCTTTGTCACGTCAAAAACCTCGAGTTGGTTCGAGTTAAGCCCAACTCGACTTAGTTACTCGAGTCGACCATCACTAATCGAAATTGTATTATTGTAAGATTTATTTAGCGAAATCGACCTTCAGATGTAATTTATTTTGTGTAATAATGTATTTCTTTATTGTACGGTACAGAAGTGACATTTATGTTGGTAGCAATATAGTGAATGTCTTTCTAAGTATAATATAATATAATATAACTAAGATAAGTATAATATAACAAATTCGTCAAAATGACTACTGGGGCAGGCAATGGCTATTTCCGTGCCGACCTGACGCCTACCGCTGTCTGGGGCAGGGTGGGTAGCGGGTACATAACGCGGTCAATTGGGCAACCTCAACAACGTCATAAATATTATGAAACAAACGGACGGATTAACTTAATTTACTATCACAGACGGGCTTTCAGATAGTGTCGTAATAGGCGCAAACATTAAAACATTTGGAGCTAATTCCGTATGGCCCGCTTGCCTCAATGCGGGGAATTCGTCTGAGCGATGGTGTAGTGCAAAACCAGACGCCGACTGGTTGAACACTTGTACCTATACTATATTCGTGTTGAGATTGTAGTGAGTCATTAGTGCAAAAGTCAAAATTGGCCAATGACGCGTTCGCACTGATATATGGCTCACTTTTATTGGCTAGTTAACTGATTTTCTTTTGTTTGCTTAAAAAGTAACCAATATGAGTAAGTTCTCAGGTTAATAATAGGTCTTTACCTATGAAATTGCCGTTCTGCAGTACTGGCCATTTCAAATCAAAATAATTTTTGTTTGGCTAAGAATTCTAATTTCAAATTAATTTTATTTTAAAAACATGGAATTCTTTTTCCAAAAGTAGTCATTTGTTTATTGATTAGTGTTACATTTTCATCGCATTTCAATCTTTTTCGTCATCATGGATATGTTAAAAATTCGAGTAATTATGGAATATGAGTACCGTCGTGGCAGCAACGCGGCACAAGCGGCACGCAATATCAACGACGTTTACGGAGCTAACACTACAAACAAACGCACCACCTGTTATTGGTTTGCTCGCTTCCGTTCTGGAAAATTCGACCTGAAAAATGAACCTCGCGGGCGTCCGAAGACTTCGTTCGACAATGAAGAATTAAAGGCGATTGTGGAAGCTGATGATACACAATCTACGGCATCTGAATTAGCAGCAGTTTTCAACGTTAGCGTCAAAACAATATTGGCCCATTTGCGTCAAATTGGCAAGGTAAAAAAGCTTGACAAATGGGTGCCCCACGAACTCAATGATCACCAGCGCGAAGTACGCGTCGAGACGTGCCTTGCACTGCTCAACAGGCACACAAATGAAGGAATTTTGAACCGCATTGTTACCTGCGATGAAAAATGGATTCTGTTTGATAACCGCAAGCGCTCAGCAAGTTGGTTGGATCCTGGTTCAGTACCTCAATAATTCCCTAAACGAAAACTTACCCCTAGAAAAGTGATGCTCACTGTTTGCTGGTCTAACGCCGGTGTGATTCATCACAGCTTCTTACCAAACGGGGTGAGCATTACTGCAGATGTGTACTGTGAAGAACTGAACACAATGATGGAGAAGCTGGCACATCTCCAACCAGCATTGGTCAATCGCTAGTCTCCGCTGCTCTTGCACGACAACGCGCGACCTCATACTGCACAGCAGACGGTCTCCATGTTGCAAGAACTGGGGTTGGAAGCTCTCCGTCATCCGCCCTACTCACCAGACCTTGCGCCTACATACTACTACTTTTTCCAGAATTTGGATAACTTCTTGGCGGGAAAAAAATTCAATGCCCGAGAGGCAGTACAAAATGCCTTTGAAGAATTTGTTGCCTCCCGTCCAGTGATTTCTTTAAGAAGGGCATCAATAAACTGCCACTGCACTGGCAAAGATGCATTGATTGCATGGGTGATTACTTTGATTAATACAAATAAAAATACTTGAAAAAAATTCGTTTAAATTTTTGGCAAAAAAAAAAACGGCAATTTCATAGGTAAAGACCTAATATATAATCAATTAAATACAGAATGTAAGTTTTTTACTAATAATTCAAAAAAAATTATAACTTAAGCAACTTTTAGATATATCTCAATACAAAACTAAACATAAAATGTTTTCTTTTTTACTTTAATCAAGTAATTATACCTCAATATTTCTGAATATATACTGAGTCTAAAATAAACCAAATATTACTACATATTGTAGTCAACTACCCCTTTGCACTGATGATTCTCTGCATTCTTAACGCGAATATGTTTCCTGTGCGAGATATCTGGTTTAGCTCTATAATTGGAAACAAACTGTGCCCGCAATAGGAACTATATAAATGAAATGTTGTTCAACTACTTTTATCATTATATATTTTATAAGAATGATATAAAACCATTAGCTGTAAGTTGCATCCCTTATCTATAAATCTGGTGACAAAAGGAAGTTTCAAATTACCGACCAATCTCAATATTACCATCAATATCAAAGATATTAGAAAAAATCATTAACATCAGGTTGGTCAACTTTTTAGAAAATAAATCGTTACTATCCAATTCAGATTTAGATCAAAATTATCAACCGCTGACGCTGTGCACAATTTGACAAATCATATCGCCCAAGAACTTGATGAAGGTAATCATGTTATTGGAATATTCCTTGACCTTGCCAAAACTTTTGACACAGTGTCAACCGAAATCCTTTTGCATAAACTTAAATGCATAGGAATCAGAGGTAACAAACTAAAATTATTTCTAAGCTACTTAGAAGAGCGCACTCAATGTGTAAAGATTGGAAATGGTTTTAGCTCATATGTAAATAATACACAATATGGTGTATATATATAATACACAAGGAAGTATTTTAGGGCCAACATTGTTCCTAATATACATAAACGATCTGTGTGAACTAAACCTAGACCACGGCACAACCATATCATACGCTGATGATACTGCACTTATTTTTTCAGCTAACTCATACAATAATGTGTATTGACAATGTCGTATGAGTTACCTAAAGTGTATATACAATAATGAGTATGCGCAACACGGGTTTAACATAGTAAACGTATGGCTTCGCACTCATTTATTAACATTTAATGCAGAAAAAACGAAATATATAAAGTTCTCAATGCGCAAATTCACCTTAGCTCCTACCAACCAAATACTGTATGCTCACTACTCACAACTCCCTCCACTAGTAGCGAGTGCACAATATTATTGGAATAATAAACGAAATAAAGTATTTAGGCATCTGAATTATTGAATTTAGATGAAAATCTGAGTTTTAAACATCACATTGATGCACTATGTGATAAGATGCGTAAGCTGATGTTTATTTTCAAAAAGCTTCGTCATATAACAGACAAACGGCTAATCAGACAAGTTTATTTTGCTTTATGTCAATCCATATTAGCTTACTGAATTACATCTTGGGGAGGAGTGGGTAAAACACAATTATTAACCGACACTATATAACCTAAATATATAACCACAGAGAGCAATCATCAAAGTATGTAACTTCCGTCCATTCCTTTTCCCAACTAACCTGCTTTATGATTCGTTTAAAGTACTAACAGTTCGTCAACTATTCATATTAAATGTTGTTCTAAAGCAGTACACATCTCTACCCTATTGCTCAGATTTCATCAATAAAAGGCGGAAATACACGTTTGTCCTATTAAAGCAAATACAAAAAATGCTTTTACTGCAAAATTTTATATATAATATTAGGTCCTTACATATGAAATTGGCGTTTTGTCGTACTTTGAATTCCAATTTCAAATTTATAGCACTATTTACTCATTCATTTGTGTTTCGAAACCGTTATTCATTTGTTTTTTCCACTTTTGGTTTTTCTTTGCGTCACTCTTGGAAGTCAAAAATAATAGGATATTTCAAGGAAAACTTGAGATATCGTATTATTTTCGAGTACGAGTTCCACCATGGCACCAGTGCTGCAGAAACGGCTCGAAGGATTAATGATGTGTATTGCGGCGGTGTCGCAAAAGAAAACACAGTATGTTTTTGGTTCCAATGTTTTCGTTCTGGAAATTTCGACCTGCAGAAGAAGCCCCGTGGACGGCCGGAGACCAAAGTTGACAATGAAGAATTGACGCCTATTGTGGAAGCGGATTCATCGCAAATCACGTCTGAGTTAGCTGCAGGCTGCGGTGTTAGTGATAAAACTGTTTTAATCCACTTGAAGCAAATTGGGAAGGTGAAAAAACCACACGAATTGAGTGCAGCAAACCGACAAACGTGCCTCGGCTGCTGCTACGTTACTCAACCGGCACAATATTGAAGGTATTTTAAATCGAATCATTACCCGTGATGAAAAGTAGATCCTATACGATAATCGGAAACGCTCATCGCAATGGCTGAACCCTGGCGAACCAGCCAAAGCCTGCCCCAAGCGAAAATTGACTCAAAAAAAGTTACTTGTGAGCGTTTGGTGGACTAGTGCCAGTGTCGTTCACTACAGCTTTCTTAAATCTGGCCAGACGATTACGGCAGATGTCTATTGCCAGCAACTGCAAATCATGATGGAAAAGCTAGCTGCTAAACAACCGAGGTTAGTCATTCGCTCTAGGCCACTGCTGCTTCTGGACAACGCTAGACCACACACTGCACAACAGACGGCTACCAAATTAGAGGAGCCTTAATTGGAATGTCTAAGACATCCACCATACTCCCCGGACCTTGCTCCAACAGATTCCCATTTTTTTCGAAAATTCAAGGGAAAAAGTTCAATTTTCAAATTCAAATTGTTGTGTACTTACCATATTTTATTATATACAAAAGTTTGTCCTAAGTAATACCTATATTTTATTTATTTATTTTAAGCTAAAAGTTTGTATTATAATTATTTTAATAAGCACTAGTTTCTGTCTGAAACACAAGTTTATCCTAGTTCAGGCGCTATTTTTAACTTTCTGTAGATTAATTATAAATTATTGTGACCTACTTTGAACCTGCCTGTTATGCTACGGTACCCTAAGGAGATCGCCGATGCAGCACTTCAACCACGTCACGCGGCAATGGCACGAGGCGCAGCGTCAGCAGTTCCTCAGTTTTCATTTATTTTGCATTGTGTTAGAAATGTACTTTATGTTCAATCGTTGAATGTAATAGTCGTCATTAGAATTAGTACTTTTTTATATTGTAATAATTAAATAATAAATTTATAATAAAATTTCGACTTTTTTTTGGAAGTCCGATTGCTGCACAACATTTTTGGCGCAGTCGTACGGATAATTCGGAGTAGCCCTCGTATAGGAAATCGCAATCGTGCGCGTGCGATCGCTACTTGACTTCCAAAAGTCTTCACCGAATTCTGAAGAACCTTCGTGCAGCAGCAGACTGTATCCAGCCATCGATACCCCAGAGAAGAGCCGAAATGCATATGTGAGTACTTTTAGAATCACTCTGAATTTGCTCCTTTCTTTTATCCTATAAGTTTCATAATTTTATATCCAAGATTTTCCATCCGCGACAATCGAGGACTTCTAGAATTAGTAGTAAATTTAAATTGTTAGATACGGTTAGAGAAATTAGTGACGAAAGTTTAGATTTAAATATGGCTACAATGGACGATATTTTTAAAGCATTAAGATTAGTGCCCGATTTTTTTTGTTTGTTTATTGTGTGATCAGCTCGTTCAAAATTTTGTAACGCCGGATAATAATTTAATTAATTTAGCTTTAATAAATGGAATATTAAATAAAATTACTGGGCCTGCCGCTAGGTTAATAAATTCGAACGGCATACCCGATAGTTGGTTAGGCATTAGGACAGCTTTAGTGAATAATTTTTCAGACCAACGTGATGAAACCTCTTTATATAATGACCTTGCACTTCTGACACAAGGGTCTTCTACCCCTCAAGAATATTACGATAAATGCCAGAATATTTTTAGTACATTAATGACTTACATTAGTTTGCATGAGACCATTCCGACTACCATCGAAGCGAAACGTGATTTATATAAGAAATTAACTTTGCAAGCTTTCCTACGTGGTTTAAAAGATCCCATAGGATCCAGGATACGCTGTATGCGCCCTGAGACCATCGAAAAAGCCCTTGAATTTGTTCACGATGAAATGAATATAATTTATATGCAGGATAGAAATGACTCACATACTGACAGACGTAATAACCATCCTAAAAGTAACAATAATTTTAATTTACCCGGACCATCGCGTTTTTTTCACCCACCCGTAACTATGGGCCAAACGCAGTTTTGGCAGCAGCGACCACAAAATATGTGGCAACCTAAACCTATGTTTAACTTAAATCAAAATCAAGGACCGTCGCGTACTCAACAAATTTTCCGTGCATTACCACCTAATTATAATCCACAGAGTAATGTCTTTAGAATTCCTAATAGAAATAATTTTGCACAGAATAATCATAGTAATAATAATTTTAATAATTATAATACTAATAATTCGAATAAGCCGAACGGGCTTATTCGAATATATTATTATATAGAAATAATTTTAATAATTATAATACTAATAATTCGAATAAGCCCGTTCCTATGAGTGGAGTTAGTCACTTTACTACTAGGCCAGCACCCCCGAGAGGACATAATAATAATAATAATAATAATATCTATGGACGCTTCACACCACGTCAATCTGGCCCCGTGCTAAGTATCCGAAGAACTTGTGTTACAGGTACCAGAAAACGGGAAGTATATTTAATACTTTTATACTATACATATATATAAGATTTTTATTATATTATACACATATTTAATACACATCCATGACCCAGGAACACAGAAAAACTTTTAGTCCCTTCGGCGGGATTCGAACCCGCGACCCCCGGCTTGAGCACCAACGTGCTGAACCACTGAGCCACAGAGGTCGTCTGTGGCTCATGACTGGACACGTCATGACTGGACTAAACATGGAAATCCACCCCCATCAAATTATTTTAAATCCCGACAACTAAATTTCAATGAGTGCTATGACCAGAATTACTGTGAACCGTACATGTACTATGACTCTAATGAATATTATACAGAACCCGTTGATTATCCCTATGAATATTACTATGACCAACCCGCGTTACCAATGACTGATGACAATGCTTATGAAAATTCTGACAATCAAGACACTGAAAGCAATAAAAATTTTCGAAAAACTCCGAAATCAGACAAACCACGATAGAAATTAACTTACACACTCAAAGACAGCTACCGTACATTCAAATTAAAAATCCTCCAATTAAACTTTTAATAGATACTGGAGAAAAACAATCGTTTATAAGTCCTAACGCAGTTAGTAGATATTTCCCTAATTTTCCCTGTAATTATGAGCCATTTGAAGTAACCAATGTACATGCTACAACCCGTAACGATTATTCTATTACCATACCATGCTTTTCAGAATTTAATGATAGTAACGACATAACTTTATTCATTTATAAATTCCATGATTATTTTGATGGATTATGTAATCGGACTTGATTTATTAGATAAATGGGAAGCTAAAATTGATTTAAAAAATAGAAATTTAATTACCACCCTTGCTACTAATCCAATTTTAATGTATGACTCTAAAAGTTGTAATTTGTATGAAGATATAATTCCCGCTCAAAGTTCTAGAATAATTCGAGTACCTATAAATGTTCATGATGGAGATGCTATGGTTAACGAGCAAATTGTGTGTCATTGCAAAATAGGAGATTGTATAACTAGTGTTAAAAATAATAGAGGATATATAGAAGTATTTAATGATAGCCCAAATGATATAATATTTTCTTTGAATCAACCTATTAGCGCAGAATCGTATAATGTAGAATGCAATAATTATAATACTTTAAGCAATAGAGCAAAAGCAGTTTTATCACGACTACGTACATCTCATCTTAATGCCGAAGAAATTAAAAATATAGAAACCCTGTGTGCCCGTTATGCAGATGTGTTCTATCTTGAAGGTGAACCCCTTACATTTACGAATAAAATTAAACACAAAATTAGAACCACTGATGAATCCCCCCCTGTACATGCTAAAAAATATCGTTATCCATACATTCACAGAGAAGAAGTTCGAAATCAAATTAATAAAATGTTAGATCAGAATATAATAAGACCTTCAGACTCTGCATGGAGCTCTCCTATATGGATAGTACCAAAGAAGGCTGATGCGTCTGGAAAAACTAAATGGCGTCTCGTAATTGATTTCAGGAAACTAAATGAATAAACTATCGATGACAAATATCCAATACCAAATATTACAGATGTTCTAGATAAATTAGGCCGATGTCAATATTTTACTACATTAGATTTAGCAAGCGGATTTTATCAGGTAGAAATGGATGAGGCAGATATTCACAAAACAGCATTTAACGTAGAAAACGGTCATTATGAATTTTTAAGAATGCCAATGGGACTTAAGAATTCTCCAGCTACTTTTCAAAGAGTAATGGACAACGTTCTTAAGGGCCTTCAGAATGAAATATGTTTAGTTTACCTTCAGGAACATATGGTAAACCTTGAAAAAGTATTTCAGAGATTAAGAGAGTCAAACTTTAAAATACAAATGGATAAATCGGAATTTTTAAAATTAGAGACAGAGTTTTTAGGACACGTTATTAGTAGAGAAGGAGTTAAACCCAATCCCAACAAAATTAAAGCTATTGAAAATTACCCCATACCAAAAACCCCTACAGAAATTAAACGTTTTCTCGGATTGTTAGGTTATTATAGAAAATTTATTCCAGATTTTGCCAGAATTACTAAGCCCATGACCCAATGTTTAAAGAAAGATAGTAAAATAACTTTAGATGAAAATTATATAAAATGTTTTAATCATTGTAAAACCCTTTTGTTAAATGACCCCGTGCTACAATATCCGGACTTTTCAAAAGAATTTATTTTAACGACAGATGCATCTAATGTAGCAATAGGAGCAGTGTTATCCCAAGGTGTTATAGGTTCAGATAAACCCGTTGCGTACTCATCCAGAACTTTAAATTCAAGTGAAATTAATTACAGTACCATAGAAAAGGAATTATTAGCAATAGTGTGGGCAACGAAGTATTTCAGACCGTATTTATTTGGCCGTAAATTTATAATTATCACCGATCACAAAACTTTGCAATGGATAATGAATTTAAAAGAGCCTAACTCTCGCTTAACGAGATGGCGCTTAAAGCTTAGCGAATATGATTTTAAAATAATTTATAAGCAAGGAAAAGCTAACACTAATGCAGATGCTTTGTCACGCATTGAAATAAATGTTCATGAAGATCCAGGCTTAGAATTAGAATCTATTATAGCTCAAATGTCCCACGATAGTCGTACCGCAACAGCACCTGAAATAGCAGAATTATTAGATGATTCCAGAACACTTACCGCTCATACTTCTGAGGAGAATCCGATTTTAGAAATTCCAATTACAGATGAACCTTTGAATAAATTTAAAAGACAAATAATTTTTAGCTTAGTTGGCGATATTAAAAGAAAACCCATTTTCACAAAACCTTTCGATACACATACTAGAATTTCTATTCAATTATCCGAGTCAAACTTAGAAGAAGATGTAGTTAACGCTATAAAAGAATATGTCAGCCCTAATATTAAAACAGCTTTACTTTTTAATCCTCCTACAGCAATGTATACGGTAATCCCTATCTTACAAAGAATGTTTAAAAGTTCCGCTATGAATTTGGTAGCTGCAAAGAAAGAATTAGAAAATGTTAAGGAATATTTAAAGCAGCAGGAAATAATTAATAAGTACCATGACGGTAAAACAAACCATCATGGTATAAACGAATGTTATCTCGCTCTTTCTAATAAGTATTATTGGCCCCATATGAGAGAACAAATTACAAGATTTATCAATGAATGTATAGTTTGCGGACAAGCTAAGTATGATAGAAACCCCATAAAACAGCAGTTCAAAGTAGTTCCACCAGCAAGTAGACCATTTGAATTAGTTCATTTAGATTTATTTACCGCTCAAAGTGAAAAGTTCCTTACCATAGTAGATTCCTTTTCAAAGTATGCTCAAGCTTATTATCTTAAAGATGGTACAGCCATTAGTATAATTCAGGCCTTATTTCAATATAGTACCCACCATGGATTACCCATAACAATTATAACAGATAACGGACCCGAATTTTCTAATCAATTATTTAGGGAATTTATTAGGTTACACAAGATTCAACATCATAAAGTTGCACCGAATACTCCGAATGAAAATGGAATAGTTGAAAGATTTCATTCAACTATATTAGAACATTTACGTATACTTAGATTAGAGAAAAAACATGATTCTGTAGTTCTTTTAATGCCATATGCACTTTTAGGTTATAACAGTTCTATCCATAGCTTTACAAAATGCAAACCAATAGATTTAATAACAGGACATTTTGATCCTAGAGATCCTTTTAATGTAGACCTTACGTCACATCTTTTACAGCAATACATGATAGATCATAAAGAACGTTTAAAAATAGCTTATTCTTTGATACAGGAAATGACCACTGAAACACGTAGAGAAATAATGGACAATAGAAATAAGAATAGAGAACCTGAAAAAGAATACCTTCCTGAACAACCAGTATTTGTTAAAAATCCTTTAGCATCCAGACAAAAATTAGCATCCAGATATACCCATGATAAAGTAATGGCTAATCTCCCAATCCATATTTATACTAAAAAGAAAAAATTACCTATTGCAAAATCCCGCCTCAAAAGAGTGCCTAAAAGCGCACAATTGTTACAGGACAATACTGACAATACTGACGACTCTACATCTAAGCCGAACCCAAGAAATTCAACTTGAGACACTTGACGACGGACCAGGACTCTTACCTTTCAAACTTGGACAGACCAGGATTATTCACCAGTATCATTCCTTTTTGCAGCATATAAACCTAGAAGACATAGATTCTAAAATTAATATTGTATATTCCCAGTTTCAAGATTTTCGCCCTCAGCTTAATAATAAAACCCTATCTTTATACGAACCACACTTAGAATATCTCTCAGGCAAATTAAGTAAAATTTCAGAAATATTGCAAACGTTTAAAATTTCGCGTGTTAAAAGAGGTTTGATCAATGGATTAGGATCCATTATAAAAAGTATATCAGGTAATCTTGACTATACTGATGCAATTAAATATGAAAATGCTTTAAAAACTTTAAAAGAAAACGAATTTAAATTGGAATCAGAATATAATAATCACATAAGTTTAACTAGAGAATGGTTACAGCATCACACTAATATATTAAATACAATTGTTGAAAATCAAGATAAAATTAATAAAACTCTTAGTCTTATTATGCAAAGCGATATTAATAGAGAAACTGAGTTAATAAAATATGCTCATTTATCTCAATATCTCTTAATTTTAGGTGATAATATAGATAGTCTAACAATCGAGTTAGTTAATTTAGGAAATATGTTAAATTTGAGTTATGCATCGAGCACAGCTCATTCAATTATTAATGTAGCTATGTTAAGAAGTATGATTTCTAAAATAAGAATTTTATCTTCAAATGATTTTACTTTAGATATAGAATTAAGAGAATATTTTAGAGTTATGAAATTTGGTCATTATTATTTAGATAATCAGATAGTTTTAGTATATAAAGTGCCGATTGTCCTTCCTAAGCCTTTTGACCTTTTCAAACTCTCTGCAGTTCCTAACCGAAATCATCAAATCCTTATACCCATATCACCCTATATAACAATTCAGGAACGAGATTCTAGGTACATAGAAACTGAATGCTTAGAAACTAATTCGGAATATTATATCTGCGAAGAAAATCCTGCACATACCTTCAATAATCACGACGAATGTATCCACACTCTTATAACGAAGCAGCAGCTCTTGCCATCCTGTAAACTTACCTCTATATCCCAAGAAGCTGAAGCATTTGAGCAATTCGATCAAAAGCACTATGTTCTAAGCTTTCCAAAGTCAACTAAAATTCAAACATCCTGTGGAAAATTGCAGTATAAAACTCTTAATGGAAGTTATCTTGCTATTGTACCTCAAGGCTGTTCTATTAAAACTCCAGAATTCACTATATCAAATACAAATGATATTATAAAAGGACAACCTCTCAGAATCTCAGACATCGTACCTGTAAAAGAAAATCAACCCTCAGAACGTATTTTAAATTTGAAATCTATAAATTTAGAAAAACTCCATAAGATCAATTCAGAAATTATGGCGCAACCACAAATTGATTTAAGAAACCAATTTGAGTCTTGCTCATATTATATCTATCACACTACTATTCCCGTCTATTTGATACTAATCATCACTATCACTATCGGCATGACTATGTTCCTGTACCAGCATTATACGAAGTTGCAGCCATCAATGGAGCAGAGAAACATCCCAACTCCAAGAGAAGTAAGGGTTGATTCGTCCAACATCCCAGCAACGAATTTGGGGAAATAGTTGCTGATCTTCGGGGGGGGTATTATGCTACGGTACCCTAAGGAGATTGCCGATGCAGCACTTCAACCACGTCACGCGGCAGCGGCACGAGGCGCAGCGTCAGCAGTTCCTCAGTTTTCATTTATTTTGCATTGTGTTAGAAATGTACTTTATGTTCAATCGTTGAATGTAATAGTCGTCATTAGAATTAGTACTTTTTTATATTGTAATAATTAAATAATAAATTTATAATAAAATTTCGACTTTTTTTTGGAAGTCCGATTGCTGCACAACATTTTTTGCCTGTAATTTACCATATTGTATTTTTACTGAATAAATTATTATTATTATTATGATTTTTTTTATCCGGAAGTACGGGCTAAGAGTGAGACTGTGTAATATCTAGATAATATTTTTCTTTTTTTTTTTCTGACACACGTTTGGGGGCCCCTATAGCCCGGGGGCGCCATATAATTGATACGGCTGATACAGCGGTAGCTACGCCCCTGCTATACATGGAACAAAATACATAAATATAATACAAAATACGTAAATATTGTATTTGATTTATAAATCTTCGTTTATATTTTGCGTAGTGAATAAAACGAAAATCGGCCACCTACGGCGTATCGACAGATGTGCCCAATGTAAATTTCTAAAAAGCTTGTGGTTTAAAAAAAGCAGTATGAAAAGGTGTTGTTTTTAATGGATTATTGTAAAAAAGTATATTATCCTGTTGTGCGTAGAATATAAGAAATTTCAATATTCCAAATATATGATATAGATAATAGGTATTAGATACCCTCGCTGTAAGAGGGCTCGGTCCTATTTGCCGAGATGTCCGGATGTACCACATGAAGAAGTCTGCCGTTTCCTCCGCGATGGAAAATCCATTTCCCGGAGCAGGGCAGAGGTTCCGGTCACATCCATCCTCCGACAATGGCTACGTGAGTTATGTTGGGGTATTCCCCTAATCACTCATGTTACCTAGCACGCATGTGTGACGTCACGCGATGATGTTCCGTCATCGCTGCCTATGCCAAATCGAAATCAAATGTGGTGTCATGTCTGACCAGAATATTAAGAGTCTAAGGCGGCGTGTTGTCTATCTTGTGATAAGACACAGGACACACCTCGGAGTCCTGTTTCTTATCAGCAATCAATTTATTAATTATATAATAATATATTAAGCTATTGGTAGAGTTTAAAAATATTCAAAGATCAAAGACCAGTCAAAAGTTTAAGACTTCATAGAGTTTAAGAGAATGAAGAATAAAAGCAATACATCTAATATTATTTATTACTATCGTTCAAATAATCTTAAACTTTTTATATGCTTTCAAAAGCAAGCCACGCTAAACGATCAGCACAGACTTGGTAGTCGACAGTCGCAGCAGAACGCTCTCCTGAGGCCGGAGCCTCTGTCGTGCTCGGAGTACTAACTCCTGTAACGGTCATCTGTTCACATGCAATAAATTAAGCTAATTTTTATGTCCGTAGAATGTATAATGATGTGATATTTTAGCGTTAGTTCTGGCTACTGTCTGATTAGTAGTGCTTCGTCACTGTCCGAAGGAATAAAATATATCTCTAGCAGTGAGTGACCTTGAGGCTGGCACAAACAGATCCATCTCACACGAAAACAAACGGTTTCATTCCATTAGCACCTCCGATTATTTAAATCTCAAGTTGTTTGTTTAAGTTCTACGCGCTTTGTAGATTCGTTTAATCCGTAGATAAAGTTTATTTGTGTGAATGAGACGCAAAAGCTTAGCTGATAACCGTTTATAGCTGATAAGTCGTCATAAACCGTAAATCTTTGTGTAATTGGCTGCGGCGAGTACACACAGTGTTTTACTGAACGCGGTGGTCGCGGTTCGCGGCAACACTTTTGAACCTTACTACCTAATAGTAATAAGGTCCAGAGTACGCTGGTTTGTCGGCGACTATGCACAGTACTCGAGAGCGTCGTAAACCTACATGCAGCGGGGCACGCTGACTCATCACCTTACACAACGGACTCACCACGTGACGCAACAGCATGAACTGTGAACAGATCTGCTCACGCTGGTCTATCATAGAGGTAGGCAGAAATCACGTACAACCATTTAATGCGATTCAGTAGATGGTTTTCACATGTTCTAGGTTCAAGAGCTAGAACCTGTGATAACCTGTGTTTGCCCCGGGCGACGGGCATTCGGCGGGCATCGCCAGTGCGGCTCGTCACCCATGTTGAGTCACTTGAGTCACTCGCGGCCTCGCCGAATTGACATTTACACGGTCGGACGAATCGTGCTACTTTAGATATCCGCGTAAATCGCATCCAACCGATACGTGTTCCAGTTCCATGCTATATGCTGAGCAATTTGGACACAACATGATAAGCCAGGTTCCCATATGCATTTGGATTGTCATACATATTAATTAAAAACATAATGGACAATACTTTAATTCATATGGTCGCCCTCCACGAGGTTATCACCGAAAGTTTGTAGAGAGAAATTGTAGAATATGGTCATACTAAGGCGGGTCAATAATTCCGTGACTTTTTGAATTTCTAACCTCCTTACTGAAAAAGCAACACTACTCCTGTCAACAGGCATCTGTCAGTTGACTCCTATCAAAATTTGAACTTGCTGCGTCAGTTAGTTTGTGTTTTACAGCTATCTTTATCAGACTATCCAGTAACTTAAGGAAACAATGGAAAAAAGTGAATTTCGTGTGCTTATTAAGCATTATTTTTTGCGAAAAAAAACCATTACCGAGACCAAGGCTAAGCTTGATAAATACTATGGGGATTCTGCACCATCGATTTCAATGGTAAAAAAGTGGTTTACTGAATTTCGTTGTGGCCTTACAAGCACTGAAGATGCCGAACGTCCTGGACGCCTAGTTGAGGTCTCTACACCCGAAACAATCGAAAAAATTCACGATATGGTGTTGGCCGACCGAAGATTGAAAGTGCAAGAGATTGTGGAAGCCATAGGCATCTCGCATGGCTCAGTGGTTTCAATTTTGAATGATCACTTGGGCATGACAAAGCTTTCCGCAAGATGGGTGCCGCGTTTGCTCACAGTCGACCACAAACGCAATCGTGTAACAACTTCACAGGAAGGTTTGGCGTTGTTTAATCACAATATGGAGGAGTTTTTGCGCCGTTTTGTAACCGTGGACGAAACATGGATCCATCACAACACACCAGAGACCAAACAACAGTCAAAACAGTGGGTTTCTAAGGGTGAATCGGCGCCAAAGAAGGCCAAGGTGGGTTTGTCAGCCAATAAAGTTATGGCGACTGTTTTTTGGGATGCACGTGGGATAATCCACATTGACTATCTTCAAAAGGGAAGAACAATTAATGGGGAATATTATGCCAACTTATTGGACCGCTTCAATGAGGATTTGAAAAAAAACCGACCTCATTTGGCCAAGAAAAAAGTTCTTTTTCACTAAGACAATGCAAGGGTGCACACATGTGCAGTTGCCATGGCAAAAATCCCTGAATTGGGCTATGAATTGCTCCCACATCCACCCTATTCTCAAGATTTGGCTCCGACTTCCGAGTGACTACTTCTTGTTCCCAAACCTGAAAAAATGGCTCGGTGGAAAAAGATTTGACTCCAATGATGAAGTCATCTCGCAAACAAAGGCCTATTTTGAGGACCTCGACAAATCATATTTTTTGGAAGGGATAAAAAAATTGGAGAAGCGTTGGACAAAGTGTATAGAGCTCAAGGGGGACTACGTTGAAAAATAAAATGATTTATTTATCAAAAAATCTGTGTTTTATTCCAAAAGTCACGGACTTATTGACCCGCCCTCGTATATTATAGCTAGAGAACATTTTTTTTTTTTAAATTTAAATAAGGGGGCAAACGAGCAAACGGGTCACCTGATGGTAAGCAACTACCGTCGCCCATGGACACTCGCAACATCAGAAGAGCTGCAGGTGCGTTGCCGGCCTTTTAAGAGGGAATACGCTCTCTTCTTGAAGGTTTGCAGGTCGTATAGGTCCGGAAATACTGCTGGTGACAGTTCGTTTCAGAGTTTTACAGTGCGCGGCAGAAAGTTACGCGAAAAGCGCACGGTGGAAGACTGCCTGACTGTGGTGAAGATCAAGGTGATGAGGATGGTATGTTTTTCGCGTGGGACAATGGCGAAAAGTTGCAGGTGGTATGATTCCGAACAATTCCTCAGAGCACTCCCCGTGATACAACCGATAGAGGATGCAGAGTGAAGCTACATCTCGGCATAATTCCAAGGGGTACAAGCTGTTTGAAACACTATGGCAGTCAACAATTCGAGCGGCCCTTCGTTGGATACGATCCAGAGGGAGCAGAATGATTTTGATGAATTTGGATGATTATACCATGGTTTGTGGAGCAAACTGTATAATGTATCTGTATTATATTTATAACAATAAGTCACAGAATGATTTCCTGGTACATTTTAGTGCTATACCTTGTTGATAATACATATCTTTACGTGGCAGAGCCACGCTTCGGCATGAAAGGGCCGGCTCGACCGGCTAAATATCATGGCCTCACAGAAAACCGGCATGAAAAGACGCTTGCGTTGTGTTTCGCCGAGTGAGTGAGGTTACCGGAGGCCCAAGAGGGGTTGGAGATTTTAAGGACCGGGACCGCAAATCGCAACACCAAAGTAGGGTGCTGCTAGTGTCCATGGGCGGCAGTAATTCCTTACCTTCAGGTGATCCGTCTGATCGTTTTCTAGTTCATTTTATAAAAAAAACGATTTGAAATTATGTACTTTATTTGAGTGTTATTTTCTATCTATAATCTATAAAATGACTAACTTATAATATTGTCGTTGTTTACTTAAACACTAATGACCCCTCGGCTCCGGCTCGGCATCCGTCATTAACAGTGGTATGGCATAATTAGTAATGAACAGAGCTTAATGAGCCTGGTAATTGCAAAAGTCTATGTTTGTAACCATTAGATATATTGAAAAATGGATTAGCGCAATCGATCGGGCATGGGCGAAAACCCCCAATTTGACACCAAACTTTTTTCTTTTAGCCGGCGATGCCCACCGGACGCCAAGAATCTGGGACACTCTGTCCCACGTAATTGTGGTACTCGGGAGCTAGATTAATTAAGGATATCTACACAATTCATGGTCTCTGGTTTGCTGCTTCTTACAAAAAAACGCTTCTGATCACTGCGGAGGGTATTATGTAATATGTACTATGGTGCTGACACCTGGATGGAGAGCAAATCTTATATTTATGTGGAAAATGTAACAAAACAACGGTAAATTCGTGGTGCGTGGCGACCTGCCACGCTCTGCCACCTGCCGCCACCTGCAGCTGTCACCGGAACCATCTGATCACTCCGCCCCACTTGCCTAATGATCATCCCGTGTCACCGCGGCGTGGTGACCTCGAAACATAATCATATACCGCAAAACCTGTACAGTGCACGGTTTTTAGCCGACTTCCTTGACGCGTGACTGTTCATTTCAGGGGTAAATGGCAATAGGTTATGAGGACAGTCATTTACTTTGACTCTGTACTTCCGCAAGAGACAACTTGAACCTAAATACACTTACCGGTACCTGCGAGTACTATGCAGGTAGTTTGAAAACCGGCTAAGTGCGAGTCAGACTCACGAAAGTCGGAAATTTCGTACAATAAGGCAAAAAAACATGTTTGTTGTAATCAGCCCCCTTAAATATTTATTTTATTCAGTTATTCAGTATTTGTTGTTATATAGTGGTTCATGAGACACAGCCTGGTGAGTGGTGACAGACGGACAGACAGTGGAGTCTTAGTGGTAGGGTCCCGTTTTACCCTTTCGGTACGTAACCCTAAAAATCTCTGATGATTACAAAATTTCAAGTACAAAATTAAACTTTTAAATAATGTTTTCCAGTTGAAATTAATTTCAAAAGTTATTTCAATATGATTCACAAAAATTTCGCCGGAACGAAAGTTGTCTGGAACTTTATAAATTGTATAAATTGTCGTTATTAATACTCGCAAGACTCGGGCTGTATATTACCTATATTATTTTTAACCAACGAATCCAAATTCATTTAGTTTACAATAAAGAGCAGAAGCACAAATATTATTCGAGTGGGCTTAATTAAATAAATACGAAGAAAGACCGCCCGCCCCCCGCCGTGCCGCCCTGCCGATGCCGCTTTGACGCCCTACGCTTTCTACCCCGCGATTCTGCCGCCCTGACGCCCTGCCATCTTTTATCTCTGGACGCCACTCGGCTGACAAGTCTTAATAAACACTATTTATATTATTAGTTACTAAACTATAGCTGGTGGTCACAACACAATCAATAACAAGTCGGTATGTGGTCGCCGGCCGGGATACGCAGTTATTAATAATAATAATATCCCGGTCATTTATTACAATCCGATTATACTTTCAAATACACTGGAGAGCTGCCAGAACGTGATTATTTAGGTTCGCCGCAGCTCAGCGGAATTATTCTAAACGCGTGTCCAGATATTTCATATTTCAATGACCCTAATAACTTTTATGTATTACTGGTGTATATTTTGGATACACCAGTACATAGGAATAATGTACATAAGATTTGAATAAATACTTCATGGTGTTGAGTATAGTAAATAGTGTTTAGAAACAGTTCATTATGCAAAGACATCTGAGCGACCAGTGTAGGCGGATAGTCTGGGTCGCTACTACGGCGAACTTCCAAGTGCAGTCCTAGAGAGTTGCGAGTGCCAACAGTCAACGCATCCCGCATTAGCTGCGCAGCGGCGTCTCGGGCGCTCAGCAGTGAGCAGTGCGCACACATAACTGTCGGCACTATATTGTGTACATAGTTACGTACATATTACGTGATACTCCTTACAATGTCTCATAGTCACCGTGCAATATAAAGGAAATACCACATCAATTTGGTCGAATTGAATATTTTTTGTAAATAAGTCTGTAACTAAATCATCATTATACACTCATGCAAAAGCTCGATGATGTTCGAAGCCATTATTTCTGTACGTGAGCGGCGCGGGCGCCGGCGGCCGCACGCAGTTTTTACACATCGTGTAAACATACTGGCGAGTAACACGACCAACTACGCGGTGTTTATTCACTTTCTTCTGTTGGCTTCCTATCGGGGATGCCTGATAGATTAGATAGATTAGATAGATTGCACTTGCGTTCCTGGTCCCTAAAATCCTGAATCCCGCATGGGCTTCCGATAACTTCGTTATTTCACGCCGGTTTTATGTGAGACCGTGGTATTCACCCGGTTGATATCCGCTTCGACAGTAACTGGGCCGGCCTAGTTACTGTCGAAGCGTGGCTCTCCCACGTGTAAAAATACAGTAGCCGATATGTCAGTGTATATCAGTACCGGACACCGGTACACCGGTACGAGTACCGACTAGCTCGGTGTGCATTTTGTCTTAACAGCAATAAATCATGTGCCCCAATTTTCTGTAATTGAATTTACAAAACGTTATGTTATTGTATTTTAACAGAAAACAGCTATACATATAACAATATCATAACAAATGTAAATATTGTTTTTTTTTTAATTTGTTTATTCATAAATAGTAACACATACAATTTAAGTTGTAACTCGCCAAGCGAGTTTTTAACGGCGAGATGCGCTCATCTAATATAATGTTTGTTGCATAATATTATGACTAGTTAAGTCTTTAGTACAAAAGATAAAATAATAAATAATCGGTTGTCTGTAAAGTCGGTTTACTGACAATAGTTGAACGTGACAATGTCATGTTTATAGTGCACGCGGAACTAATTGGCCGCGCCTTAGGTAGGCGTGATGCCGCCGCGAAGTCCGGCGCCGATCTGAGTAATAACATCAAGCGCCCCCGCCTCTCCGTCCCACCGCTCACATGTTCTGTGGCTCACATACCTAAGGCAGCTGAGGTAACGGCAATGCGTCATATTTAGCGAGGTAACGCTGGTAACAGGTAACGCATAAGTCATGTTTTTTCGTGCGTGCAGCCGGCTCCATCAAATTATAAAAAATTATCACGTCAAAAACAAAACTAAATTTTATTTATTATACCAGTTGACATTTTTTCTGTGTCTTAATATGTGTATGGCTTCTCGCCGGCGATGCCTGATGCCTGATACCTGATGCCATATGTCAGTGAATATAGAGATATGTGTCAGTGAATGTGCAAATCAGTACCTGTTCAGTGTTCACTGAAAATAAAACTGAGAAAGTTTATTTCTAAATACATACTAATGCTTTCAGAATAGTCCTACTTGTTGACTTTTTTACTGTCCTTTGCCCTTTATGTGGCTATCTAGAATTGGCTGATGTCCGATACCTGATGCCTGATGCCGCATACCGGTTAGGTTAGCAGATGTGTCAGTAAGTACGTATACAGCAGTCAGCGCCGGTCGCCTTGTGCTGGATACTGACCGAGGGTCGACCAACTTGTTGCACTGCCTTGTACGGTCCGCAAAATATTCATTACTAGATGTTTCCCGTGACTTCGTACGCGCAAAAGAAAATACCATGGGAACCGTAAATTTTCCGCGATAAAAATTAGCCTTTGTCTTTACTCCTCCCCCGTGGTCTTCCCTATGTTTGTGCCAAATTTTATCAAATCGGTCCAGTAATGTCAGAGCCTATTCAATGCAAACAAATAAATCCTTCCTGTTATTAGGTACCTAGTGTGGATTTAGATTGAGTTCAATAACATTTTGATTGTATACCACCATGTAAGTAGTCACATGATAGAAGACATGAGACACAGAAGACACTAGTACGACACAGAAGACACGAGTACATTACAAATATAGGTATGGACCTAGGTACATAGGCTTCCCTGTGCTAACTCAACAACTAAAACAGATTCGGTCAACAGTTTTGGGAATTTAACCAATACCTTTTACATAATATTTAATATGGGCGTTATCGAATCCATATTATGTAAAAAGATATTAAATATAGCACCTAGTTTTATAGCCCCGAGACAGTTTGATAGAATTTAAATGTTATAATAACTTTTTAAGTTCGAAAAGCCTAAAATAATATTTTGCAAAATATTAATCTTAATAATATTTCAACACATTTCTGCCATCATCCTGCCTTCCCTGCAAATAGAAATAGAGATAACTAAATCCAAAATCAATAAAACAACATTTTAAGTATGTAGTTACTGAAAGTTGTAATTATGTACTTTTTCTGCGGACCGTATCGCCCGATATTGCAGGAACCTTGGGGAACGCCTCTCACCTTGCGAATTTTTCGAATTCTATAAAAGGACGACCCCACATACATTTATACGAAGTCGTGATTCATAATGCCCACGAGTTCACTACTAAAGGCGTTTTAAGAACACTCCTTTTAATGAAACAGCTTTTAACTTTTTTGTGGTTTATTTGTTTTGACTACAGGACATCAGCAGTCGCCACTCGTTTGTTGAATATAACGCGCCAATCTTGAGAACTTCTGAATTGATTTGCAAAATTATTTCTGTGTTAGATAGTTCAAGTTTTGTGGAGACAATTTATATAACATAGCGTTTTGCTCTATACTCTATACGAACAAAGTTGCAGGCAAGACCTAGTTATTCCAATATTTATCTGCGCAGCGACTAGCGAGCATTAAAATCTGATCAAGTGAAATAATTACATTAACAAGAGTTATGAACTCTCGCCGGGGAGTAACTCCAACAAACGTCCTACAATGTTCCTTCCTTGAAAAGAGATTTGTATTTTGTACACGTAAACTCTGCGGCGGCACATTTAAATATGAACTTTATGGGTGATTGACATGAAGTGAATGAGTATAATTTGTATCTAATATCAACATCATAATTATCAACTACTACACGTGTGTAGTACTACGTGTATTATGTATTACTATTGTGTACTACGCATATTTTGACTTCACCCAATTGACATTCACACATACACCAGTAGCCAGGAAAAATGGCAGTTAAAGACCCAAACAGGTACCTACTACCTATGATATTAATATGATTTCAGAGTATCCGACAGCCAAATTAAGACTAAGGTAGGAAAAGTAGTATGTATTTTGTTTTGTACTTATTGTAATGCACTTTAATTACTAAGACGACTGTCTCCGGCGCTTGTGAGTGCTGGGCTGCTGGCGGTCTGGCGCGTAAGTCATACGTCTTCATTTGCGGAAAGTTCGCCATTTACCTTTTGAATAATATATTTTGCAATTTTCTCGATAAAAGCGACACGAAAAGATAAGCTAATATCATTGTTATTTAGTGACATTTTAATACCGCGCAAATTTTGACCGTAGTCATTATTATCCATCAGATGTAGGAGTGCCATGTCATCATCCCTCCCCCATTTCCCACTTCTTCCGACGGCACTTCAACGGGTGATTAGTCAAGATGTAACAAATTATCCAAACTGTCTCTAGGCTCCTACACGACTTAAGGGTTCCACAGACGAGAAGCCACTCGTTTCAGTTAGAAAGGACGTCAGTTCGGCCTGAACGGATTCGAGCACACACACGGTAAAATCCCATCAGTTCGTTCGGTTTGCCGCGAGCTACGGTCGTGTTTTATAATTATAAGCTCACTATGCTTGTACATGATACACGCCCGCACGGCCGCGGCTCTGGCGAGAACTGAAGCGATGTGTGACCAACACATGGTCCGTTCAGTCCATCCGTTCAGTCCAGAATTAATGTTGCCAACTTAATTATTTTACAAAGTTTTACTACTAAATTAAGTATTTTATTCCCTCCTTAGTATTAATTTAGTTGCTAGTAGTGTTTTAGTAGGAAAGAGCCAGACAGTAATCATATGCAAAATGGTGTAGGTTAGGCACAAAAAAACTTACACCTCATCATAATAATACATTCGTCCGTAATTTGCTTAAAACAACCCGTTTAATTACTATATATGCGTAATATTTTCTAGTATATTTTAGTTTAACGGTAAAATTTATAATAAAATTCAAAATAATATTTTTTTAATATAACAAAACCTAAAATACCATTTTTTTGGGGGGTTTTACCAATTCCTAAGTTAAGTAGCTTTTTTTATAGTTTTCAGTACTCTTTTAGTAGTTTTAGTAGTTAGTAGTAGTACTGTAGGTTTTAGTAGAAATCGACGCGAGTTTAGTAGTTTTGCAAAAACAGAGCTGGCAACACTGGAGCGAATCGCTTCAGTCTATCCGGCCGACTGATGCGATCTCGAAATTGCACACAGACGATACGATTTTGCATCCGTTCAGGCCGAACTGAAGGAAAACCGGACCGTATATGGGCCCCTTTACGGGCGTTTAAAAGACCGTGAAAATGTTAGCCGTGGGCATGACGAATTCTTCACAAAAATAGCTCCAGCGGTAAACAAAAATAAGTCACAAAGGTGATACACTAATGTAAGCTATGATCATCAGCGATCACTATCATCTCTTCATTCGATCCCGCCTGCCCTGTGGGAACATCGATCTGGGGATATTAACCTAGTGTGGGGCTCCGTCATCACTTTCTGTAAAAGACTTTTTCGATAATAAATATTTGTATTTGATGAGGCCATTTTGGCGTTAAACCTACTACACAAAGTCCCGGAAATCTCGTCATCTGGATGAAAATACTATCAAGAAATATTAGCTCAATGTCAGACAAATTCGTAACATGTTTCATGTGAATAAATGAATTAAATTGAATTGAACAATTATTAAAACATAACTTTCTAATTACATAAGGAAAAGCGACATTGCGTTGGTGTGATCCAACTGCTGTATAATTCAGGACGCGACGTGACACCACAGAATGACTAATGTGACGCGACGTGACAATTACCAGACATCACACGTCACACGCACAATTTCCCGCATTATGGAATAATTGTGTAATATGGACATTTTGGCAATCGCTATGTTTGTGGAAGCGGGTGGGGGACTCGGAAGGAGTAGTTTATATAAGCGAACTAAAAAAACTTAAAAATTAAAACTAAAACTACAAAAAAATTAAATGGCCACAAATAAAAGAATAGTTAATAATATTAACGTTCAACGGTTCGTCTTCATAATACTATGATCGTAATATCGGAGTTTATCACGTAATATCGTCATCCGTCGCATACCATCGGTAAATAGTTGGTTCTGTAACTTCACAAGTATCATTAACGGTATAATATTCAATTTCCTGTCCGTACATAATATTATAACACTAGCTAAAGTATATCTGTGTTTCACTAAAGCCAATGGATGGACCAATGGATCACATTCAAGAATCATGGCTCACATCCCGCGCTGTAGTTGACACCGAATCTCACACTTGTGTGACGAAACGAAACATACTTTCCTCTCGGTTTATTTGTACATATGAGCAGCATTTGTATATTCATCACTATTCACTACCGGGCCGGACCTCCAAATTGAGGTCTGTATTTGTACAATGAGCTGTACTCATGTATTATTGATGTACTTCTTGACCTGTTGTCCATTTCAATACTCTTAGCTCCACAGTTTCACGACCGAGTTACACGGGTGACCCGACACGGGCATTGTTGAGAATAATATTGGTTATTTGAGTAAAATCTTTATTAATACTATGTCATTGGTATTTATTAACATTTTGTATTAAATCTCAGATTCGAAAGTGGTTAAAACTCGTGGCATATTTAAAAAAAATAGCTTTTGTTTAGCATTTAAATATGCATTCATGTGGTCGTTATTTCAAACATCAACCTTCCGCAATCCCTTTTTAGCATTCAAGTGATACGTACAGGTTTGATATGGAACAACTACAAGGTCTATAACCTGCGTCGTATCGCTCCAGAAGTGATTACATTCGCCATATAAGTGCAGTCCTGCGGGCTGCGGGCTGCGGCCAATACGCGACGTATTTATGAAGATCGCAATACAGGCTTTGCATTTAGTTACAGTTAGCGGAGCAGTTGGTCCGAACTCCGCACAGGAAGCGGCCGCCGGGACCCGTTACTTCCAATATCTGATCCCAGCTTCCCAGAAACGGTGAGCGGAATGCTAACGTCGATTTGCCGCCGATAAATGCCGATATGACTTAATATCATAATATAATAATAATATTTATTGGACGCTTCACACCACGTCAATCTGGCCCTGTGCTAAGTATCATAAGTACTTGTTCTAACATTATTAAATAAAATAAAATAACATAAAATAAAACAAAAAGATATAAAATAATTATCTCACCTTTATTACAACCACTGTCGATGTCTTCATACTGTAACCTGCTAGTAAATGTATATGTATAATGTAGGCTAGTAATTTGTAAAAGACCTTAAGGGTAATAAACAACTTTTTGAATTTTTATTTTGTTTTTTTAATTTTGTGTTACAGGTACCAGACAACGAGAAGTATATTTAATACTTTGACATTCGGTATACTAGATGTTGCCCGCGTCTTCGTGCGCACAAAAAGAAATCTCGCGGAAACCGTACATTTTGCCGCTATAAAAAGTAATGTCCTTCCCCGTAATCTACTCGATAAGTATCTGTGCCAAAATCGGTCCAGTAGTTTTCTTTTGTTCCTCTTTAAAATATTAGCATAGACATATTTAATTTTTTTATTATATTTAATATACGTACATCACTGATGTTGTTCCTTGATGATCATCACCAGAAACACAGTAAACTTTTGTTCCTTCAGCGGGATTCAAGCCTGCGACCCGGCTTGAGCACGTTGCCATAGAGAAAGTTTTTGCTTTTAAGACCTTACAATACCATGAAAAGAGATAAAGTAGACAAGGCAGTGCCAAATGCCAATAGTAACATTGTTAAAGTCCATAAGATTGAATTGTTTTATAAGATTTTGTTGAAACCTATTGCTAACACTATCGAGTATCGGCTCTTAACTATATTATCTCGCTAATATACTATCCGACGCCGAAAGGAGTGCAAAGTACAAGATTAAACATTAACAGCTCCAGTCGTAATCGCCGGTTAACAGCACGAGATTTACACCCGCAATAACAAACGATAATTAAAACAACTGAAGCGCTGCTAAGTTTTTGTAAACGACCCAAGTCCCAAGTTAAAGAACTGAGAAATGAGGGTGGGGGGACAGACAGAAGCTGCTAATCATTGTTTATTATCCTAACTAATATTATAAACGAGAAAGTTTATAAGAATGGATGTGTCAGTGTTTATTACTATTTCAAGCAATAACTACTGAAGAAATTTTAATTAAATTCGGTATGGTACTTTTTACTGCAGCAAAATGAACGGTTCTCGCGAGATTACTTTTGCACTTACAAAGTCGCTGGCAAAATCTATAACTAATAATGCCAATGATCTATCTCAATGACATATTACATAAAATGGTGTAGTTTGTCTATTGTATACTCCGTTGACCGTTCAGATTCAATTGTAAACAAACAGACATTAGAACGTTTTAATGCCACCAATTTAAATGTCACAAAAACACAATGACACATGCACAGTTAACTTAATCAAATTAAAGCATCTTTTAACGTTTGGTTTAAATTGGATATGAATATAGAAGGTTCAAGGTGTAGTTAATTAGTTAGGTTAAGTCAGCTCTACCGGTGTGTGTGTGTGTGTGTGTGTGTGTGAGTGCTGCAGTTCTACCGTTCTTATCTTCGCAAATCTTCAATTTAACTAATCTTCAACAAACATGAAACAGTGCAATATCTGCCTCATATTTCACGCGGTCTTAGCGCCCGATGTGACCCAACGCTGTCACGCTGACACTGTCTCGCCGTGCCGTCACGTCACGCTGTCACACCGGGGTCAAGAGCACCGCGTGTCGGGAGGTGACCCGGATTTCTTTGTTTACAATCCCGCAGTAAAGGAGATTAGCGCGAAGTTTCAACTTTTAATTTTGTTGATTGTTTGATGTCGCGGCCTTGCGAGTTGCGAACTCGGGCGGCTGGGGGCCGGGCGGCTGGGCGGAGGTGCCAGGTGGCTGGTTTTTCATCATGATTCATCATTAACGCCGTAGAAATAGGTGACGATCGAGGACTTATTACCTATTACGTAATACCAGTACCCCAATTTTCGTATTTAACTTCGACTTTCAATTTACTTGCAATGAATTATAAATGAATCGTCTTGATATCATAAAGTGATTTTTGGAGTTTGGACTATTCTTCATCTTCTTCTTCTTTGGAACATTCTTCGTCTACTGTACTACCGTACGTTTTTTCATTAAGAACATCATAAAAATATTTTTTATACTTGATGAGGACACACTTCGATATCTTAATATTGTACTAAGGCGGGTCAATAAGTCCGTGACTTTTTGAATTTCTAACCTCCTTACTGAAAAAGCAACACTACTCCTGTCAACAGGCATCTGTCAGTTGACTCCTATCAAAATTTGAACTTGCTGCGTCAGTTAGTTTGTGTTTTACAGCTATCTTTATCAGACTATCCAGTAACTTAAGGAAACAATGGAAAAAAGTGAATTTCGTGTGCTTATTAAGCATTATTTTTTGCGAAAAAAAACCATTACCGAGACCAAGGCTAAGCTTGATAAATACTATGGGGACTCTGCACCATCGATTTCAATGGTAAAACAGTGGTTTACTGAATTTCGTTGTGGCCGTACAAGCACTGAAGATGCCGAACGTCCTGGACGCCCAGTTGAGGTCTATACACCCGAAACAATCGAAAAAATTCACGATATGGTGTTGGCCGACCGAAGATTGAAAGTACAAGAGATTGTGGAAGCCATAGGCATCTTTCATGGCTCAATGGTTTCAATTGTGAATGATCACTTGGGCATGAGAAAGCTTTCCGCAAGATGGGTGCCGCGTTTGCTCACAGTCGACCACAAACGCAATCGTGTAACAACTTCACAGGAAGGTTTGGCGTTGTTTAATCACAATATGGAGGAGTTTTTGCGCCGTTTTGTAACCGTGGACGAAACATGGATCCATCACAACACACCAGAGACCAAACAACAGTCAAAACAGTGGGTTTCTAAGGGTGAATCGGCGCCAAAGAAGGCCAAGGTGGGTTTGTCAGCCAATAAAGTTATGGCGACTGTTTTTTGGGATGCACGTGGGATAATCCACATTGACTATCTTCAAAAGGGAAGAACAATTAATGGGGAATATTATGCCAAGCGGTCCAATACCGCTTCAATGAGGATTTGAAAAAAAACCGACCTCATTTGGCCAAGAAAAAAGTTCTTTTTCACCAAGACAATGCAAGGGTGCACACATGTGCAGTTGCCATGGCAAAAATCCATGAATTGGGCTATGAATTGCTCCCACATCCACCCTATTCTCCAGATTTGGCTCCGAGTGACTACTTCTTGTTCCCAAACCTGAAAAAATGGCTCGGTGGAAAAAGATTTGACTCCAATGATGAAGTCATCTCGCAAACAAAGGCCTATTTTGAGGACCTCGACAAATCATATTTTTTGGAAGGGATAAAAAAATTGGAGAAGCGTTGGACAAAGTGTATAGAGCTTAAGGGGGACTACGTTGAAAAATAAAATGATTTATTTATCAAAAAATCTGTGTTTTATTCCAAAAGTCACGGACTTAGTGACCCGCCCTCTATACTGAATTATGTAGATATATTATAATTTATATAGATATAGATAAGATTTTCTAATATAGCATTCGCTTTTTGTTTTCATTTGTTTAACTTTTCTCTTTTCTTTAACGATGGTGTTATGTTTCTAAAATGGCTAAATCAGCTCTTAACATGCGAAATCAAAGTAAACTAAAAAATAACATAAATTCTGTTTTACTATTTACTATAGTAATTTAAACAAAAATTTTGCGCAGCGTAGGCGCTAGGTATTATATCGTCTCCTTTAGCGGTTGAAGCATGTTAAAGCTAACTCGTAGATATTGTGAAGAACTTTTATTTGATCTTTTTAGCTTTATAGAGGTCTATTTATGACCATCAGCTTAACATAAATTGTCGCGAATTATGAGGCATAAAGCCGAATAAAATTATTAAGTTCTCCTGTTGATTCTCTACAAAAATCGTATAAATGTGACGTCGGCGCGAAATTGTCCATTGTCACAGTTATTGAGGTTCCACGCGAACGGTATATCAAACTAAAGAGACGAAACGAAAATCACAAAAAAACGATATTCACTGCGGTGGGGCGGTGACGCGCGCCACTACGTCCGCGCCCTGGCCTGGACCAGGAGTTTGGGCGCACCCGAATTTACCACCACTGGTCTGCCAAAAGCTACGCAAGATATTAAACTTTTTACATAATAAAAATAATCATTTATACATAAACAATTGTGTATCTCGAGTCTGGGCCTTTAGTTCGACGGCGAACTTCCAAATCTAAAATGTATGGGATTTGACATAAGTCATGGTTAAGTGACATGTCGCTTGCGATGCCTTATGTCAAAATTCATTTTGTTTTCGAACTTCGCCGTCAACATTATCGAATGCATCTTGACTAAAGGACCTTTACTTGTTTTTAAAATCCACGGCTAATCTTTAGAGATAAAAATCAAATACAGTAAGTGTTTTTCTATCAATCCCTTAATGTTCGATTTCCAGAAAATTTGTCGGTAATTTGGTTTATTTACATTCGTGTTCAATTAGCGCGCGATCCACAAATCGACGGGAATCACTAAATACTCATTGTGAACGCCGCCTAATTCATAAAAAAGGTCCACCGAAAATAGTCGCGGAGACAAACGACCGGGAGCGGCGCGCGGCGTGGGCGACAAATCGACACCGACTCCCCGACTCCCCGACTGTCGACAACGTGACACTGGCGGCACTGTTGACACCGCCGCCACCCACGGATACCGACCCACTGCACTTGACACTGACATTCGATCATTAGCATATTTTTTCCCTTCCGCCTCCGTTATTATAATTAATTATTTATTTGAACATAAACATGTTGAAAACATCTTCCTGACACTGTGACGTCACAGCGAGACACTGCAATTAACTACAACAAATTACGCTCTTTACATACACGTCTCACAAGTCACAATATAAATTCATTTGTAGAGTATTGTGTTACCAATTATATTCAAAATGGATCCTCTAAATTGAGAAAGTAATGTTTCAGACTAATACCAGTTTTACATTAGAACACTAATAATATTGTAGGGAACCTAAAACCGCTGTAAAGAGGTTAGTATTACGACAGAGACACATGACTAGACGACCTCACACAGCGTAACGACAATATGGAGTGTGACTAAATATGTAACAAAAACAGATGTATTTCTATGAAAAATATATTATGTAACATTATAGCGTTGACTCGGTGAGTGACAGACAGACAGACATAGGCCGCTGGGCGCTGGCATGGAGAGGGCGAACTGTTGTGAGGAGTAACGCATTACGTGCGCAATTTATATAATCTTATATAAATTAGTATATGAGTCAGAATTTTGCACTACTTACAAAAAAGATTATATATAAAAAAACTCGAATTTTGTCGAAAATCCAAATGCTACATAAGGACGCGTTTGCAAAATGTGTTGTTTGACAGCGACCGAGCGCGGACTGATATTTCTTTATAAACATAGACGTATTTGGATAGGTTTTGTGCAATTAATTCAGAGAGCTGTATGTGAGAAGCTACGCTTCGGCATGAATGGGCCGGCTCGACCGGGTAAATACCACGGCGTCACAGAAAACCGGCGTGAAATAACGCTTATTTTATTATTATTATTATATTATAACTCCTCTGGTGTTGCGAGTGTCCATGGGCGGCGGTAATCGCTTACCATCAGGCGATCCGTCGGCTCGTTTCCTAGTCCATTTCATAAGAAAAAGAGTGACCACAAAAAGTAAACGGAAAACGCGTGAAAATGTGGAGGAGACTTTTTTTGATTTTTCCGTGGACGTGGTATTTGGGGAAATTAATATTTAATATAAATTTTGAAGTCGGTACCAGCCAACTTGAACGTGAGTTCTATTTTAAATATTGTTTTATCAGGATGTTGTTCGGGCTACTACATAAGCGCAGGAAAAAAAACACATCTTTTTGTAATATTTTCGGAAAAGAATTGATAATTGTTATTGCTATAAGTACCAAAAATCATAATTTTATATTATTTTACAGATAAAGTAAAATATATATATAATATTTAAGAAAATTGTTAGATTTGATGTCATATGGTCGCCAAATCGACCAAAAAAACAGCCATTTTATGTCAAATTTGAAAACGCGTCCTTATAGAGCAGTAACTAAGTAACATTTAAATCAAAGTTTAGTTATATAATGGAGGGATTTGTATAATTGGTCCATGGTTATATTAATGACATTATTAGTCAATGTATTAGGTCCTTACATACGAAATTGGGGTTTTATCGTACGCCTCTTTGATCTCAAATATATTTTCTTTGGTTAGGAATTCCAATTTAAAATTCATACCACTACTCATTCATTAATTGTGTTTCAAAAACCGTAATTCATTTGATTTTTCCTCTTTTAGTTTTTTCTTTGCGACACTCTGTTTACAAAATGGAAAACTTGAAATATCGTATTATTTTTGAGTACGAATTCCACCGTGGCACCAGTGCTGCAGAAACGGCTCGAAGGATTAATGACGTGTATGGCGGCGGTGTCGCAAAAGAAAACACAGAGCGGTTTTGGTTCTAACGTTATCATTCTGGAAAATTCGACCTGCAGAACAAGCCCCTTGGACAGCCGGAGACCAAGGTTGATAATGAAGAATTGAAGGCTATTGTGGAAGCGGATCCATCGCAAAACTCGTCTGAGTTAGCTGCAGGCTGCGGTGTTAGTGATAATACTGTTTTAATCCACTTAAAGTTACTTAAACGTACTTAAAGGGTACCTCATAAATTGAGTGCAGAAAACCGACAAACGCGCGTCGACTGCTGCGTTACATTACTCAACCGGCACAAGAATGAAGGATTTTAAATAGAATCATTACCCGTGATGAAAAGTGGATACTGTATGATAATCGGAATATTGCTCATGGCAATGGCTGAACCCTGGCGAACCAGCCAAAGCCTGCTACGAGCGAAAATTGACTCAAAAAAAGTTACTTGTGTGTTTGGTGGACTAGTGCCGGTGTCGGTCACAACGGCTTTCTTAAATTTGGCCAGACGATTACGGCAGATGTCTTTTAGCAACTGCAAATCATGATGGAAAAGCTAGCTGCTAAACAACCGAGGTTGGTCATTCATTCTAGGCCACTGCTGCTTCAGGACAACGCTAGACTACACACTGCACAACAAACGGCTACCAAATTAGAGAAGCTTCAATTGGAAATTCTAAGAATTCCACCATACTCGCCGGACCGTGCTCCAACAGATTACCATTATTTTCAAAATTTGGATGATTTCTTGCATGGGAAAAAATTCAATTCCGATGGGGCAGTCCAAAGCGCCTTCAAAGATTTTATTGATTCCTGTCCGAATGGGTTTTTTTTAGTAAAGTAATCAATGAACTACCTATGAGATGGCAAAAGTCCATAGATAGCAATGGTATATACTTTGATTAAATAAATATATTATGTATAAAAAGAATCGACTTCATGTTCCTCCTTTACAAAACGCCAATTTCGTATGTAATAACCTAATAATTAATAATAATTCATAATTTCAGTCTTTACAAAACGATCAGTAGGAACTAGTTAACGATTCCACCACAGCAGCACATTAAATGGCAATTAGTGTGGCGCTGCGAGTGCGCGCGTGCGTCAGGACTCGGGAGCTGCGCCCGCGCATCCTAATCGCGGATGCATAAGGAGTGACTATGCATAAGGAGTAATCTGTGCTTTAGGTAAATGCTAATTGTTATTGTAAACACCCTCGCAAAGGCGTCAATGCACTTGTCCACTGCGGAGTCTGCGGACTAGATATTGCCTTATTAATGTCGGTTTCCTGTAAAACGTCGTGTTTAACAATACTAATGATTCTCAGCTCTCATACATATTAAACTTCTGTACTTCTGGAGGATGTAGACGTCAATCTTAATGTTGATTTTGATATTTTCTTACATATAACGCCTCATGTGGTACCAGTAACCAGTAAACTCTATACGAGATCATATTACCGACAGCTGACCGCGTGAGTGACGTAACCATGGAAGTAAAATAGAATATTTATCAGCTCGATGGACGTAACATAGAGCTGATGTTGCTATTGATAGAATAGACTCGCCTTCTACGCCCTCTGTGGCTCAGTGGTTAGCGCGTTATAATATCAAGACGATTCATTTATAATTCATTACATGTAAATTTAAAGTCTAAGTAAAATACGAAAATTGGGGTTGTGATTGCAGAGGCAGTTACAAAGTTACTACAGTAGAGCGTCAATTATCCGAACGACCGCTTACCCGAATAATCGATGATTTAGTTAAAATAACAGGTAGGCAGAAGCCTGACTCGGATGTGCGTACGACCCCGGCCCCCATTATCGATTATCGATTCTATCCATACTATCGATCTTTATCATACAATACCACAATATAAACAATATCCAGTAGCGGAACTCAGCCGTGTCCTTGGAATTGTTACCTACGATTGAGCGTGGCCGAGCGGAGCACTAGGGCGCTGGTACGTCTGCAAAAAAGGCGTTGACAGTGCGCAAGCGTCGCGGCACAACTAACTAAAACACGTTAGTCGTTCAATGCAGCGACAAGTCTTGGCAGCGGCTAGCGCGGCGTGACACTCCATGCTTCTGCTATTTGAGGTTTCGTTAGCGGCCGTGTCAATGTCGCGTATGCATGCGTGCGCCGATTCGGGCGGTCTAGTATGAAGACGGTCTACTGTGTTATTGTGATAGTACTCCGAGGTATATGTATGTACAGTACGGTACAGGGCGCCGCCCCGCTATCGCTGCCCCCCGACCCTGCATCCTGCTATCTGTTTGTTCCGCCGCCCGCGCCGCCTCGGGAGACGGCCAGCTTCCCCTTTTAGCCCCGATAGCGCCTGATTGGGACCTGATGGACGGCCGCCGATAGCAAGCGTACGTCAAAACAGGACTATAGCGATACCTTAAGTACGACATCAATGCATATTCATTTATTCAAAGAAATGAGTATTCAATTTAGCTTTCGCCTTGATGTTGTTCCCGGGCTGCGACCCTTTTAAATTATATTACGTATGTTCACTAACACTAACACAACAACAAGTCCATCGTTGTTAATATCTTTTGTATCTTAAAATCTGGATATTTCAGAAAAATCTCTTTCTCTATTAACTCTATTCAATGCTCTCTCTATTTAGCTAGGTGGACTTCTTATGTTGGTGCATATGACTGTAAGTACCGAGCACCTATTATGTTGTCTTCGTCTTATCTAACTCAAATCTCCTTTAACTTTAACCAGCCAGTAACAAAGTCACGCGAGCTGGCGGCTGACGCAGGCGCCGCGCCGCGCGCCGGGCGGGCGCCGCTGATGCATATTGATGACTGACCACAGACTGATTCTATGGCGTTGTAACATTAGCTTGGGCTTATACAGCTTAAGTTTGTACAGCCTCCGTGGTCCAGCGGTTTAGAGCTTGGCTCTAGACGGTCGCATTTGAACAACAAAAAATGTTGTTTCCAAGTTTGGTGAGGACGCTGTGGGCTGATCACCTGATTGTCTAACAAGAAAGATGATCCATATCGGACGTCGCGTCCGATATGCGAATTTTGGATTTTATGGATTTTGGCGCATTCAAAATTCGCATAATGGTGAATAGAACTACCCAGAATTGTCCAAGTTACAAGCTTTAACCTTTGCTTTTCTTTATTTTTTTACTTCAGACCAAATAAAAAAATGAAGACAGAATTATTTTAACAAGCAAAAAGTCCAGTTTTGAAGAATGTAGTAATCGCGTAGCTACGCACTGGATACAAAAAAATGAAGACACTGTTTAATCACACGGCGAGGCTGTCTTCACTTTTTTATTTGGTCTAAGTTTCTTACTTCTCGCTACAGTTAATAAAATTAAAATGATTATAATATCTTACGCAAAACTTTTAATGTAGCAATTAGCGAAAGCTTATTTTGCTCGTTGTAGCTTACCACAGTTTAGTGAAGAACTCATTAATATTAACTAACATGTAAATACAGACATTTATCAGTATGCAAAATGTTTTTGTCGAGCTTTAGGTTGCAGCATTATAACTGCCTCAACAGTCACACAACACTTGTCTACAGCACAGTACGAATCTTCAGTATGTACAGTCGCCGACATTTCCGGTGTACCACATTTTCAATCTTATTACTTATGGCAATAAGGTCCAAAAGTAGTACACCTGGTTTGTCGGCGATGTTCACGCTGATCAAGCGCACCGCGCACGTATAATCCGGTGCCCAATGAATAGGAAAGAATATGGAAGCCCATTAAGAATATATTGCATAAAACTTTTTCACATAAGTAGGTACTCCGTTCGGAATCAATTTATTATTTTTCGTAAGCAATAAAACAATAGTACAATGCTAACAAATTAAACGTCTCATATTTACAGTGCAATAAAGGAATACAATGAATAATGATACATTACTGTAATGAAATTTAATATTTTTGTAGGTGTTTTCTACCCCAGTGGGGCAGACGCGTTGAGGTTTTCATGTCCTGTCCCTACGCCGATACAAGTCAATGTCGCCGCTGATCAATAATGTATGTGCTGCACCAGGAAGCCGAGCGCTGTCCTTACACGGCGCCGGAAGCTGCGCGCGCGCATCTCAGCATTCCCATCTAATTGCACCAGATTTATGGTCGGCTGTTATCGGCAGGGGACAAAAACGTACCTGTATGCAATACGCTGTATATAATGACCCTCGCTGCTTCCTTGAGGACCTCATTCCTGTTCCCATCTACATCGTTCCTGGGTCCCTTATGAGATAGAACCGTTCTTGAAGCTTGACCAAAACCGTTACGTTCTGTATCCGATTGAACATATGAAAGCCTTGCTTAGTTTCTTTGTTCAACCTGATACAAAAACTAAACTGATGGCATAAAGATGGTTTCTGGGCAGACATACGCTAAATACATAATTATTATTAAACTTTGTTCAGATCCAAGTTAATCCAAACGTAAACAAAAATATTAAATTCGACGAAACTAATGTGTCATTCTATTTCCTTACTGCGTATATACTTAAGTGACATTTGAATTTGTATCATTACTAACTTTAGCACTAAACATTGAAAGTTTTTGCTTCTCGGATGATTTTTTCATTCTACCCCATCGTGTGGGGTATCGTTGAATAGGTCTTTTAAAATAAAGGTAAGGTTTCATACGTGACTTTTTTACAAAGTCAACCATTTTCGAGTAATCGGCCCCCAAAATGGTTTATAAGTTGGTCCACCCCCTGGCATTTCCAAACTATAGGAGAGGAGAGAGAGGTTTTCCTTCAGTTCGGCCTGAACGGATGCAAAATCGTATCGTCTGTGTGCAATTGCGAGATCGCTGATCGCGATCAGTCGGCCGTATGGACTGAAGCGATACGTTCCAGTGTTGCCAACTCTGTTTTTGCGAAACTACTAAACTCGCGTCGTTTTCTACTAAAAACTACTAAAAGAGTACCGATAACAATAATAAACTACTAAACATAGGAATCCCTAAAAGTTTTTTTAGTGATTTTGTATTTACAAACATACATACATTTTCAGTTTTAATATTTAACAGTTAAATAAAAGGATTGTGTGGTTTTATGAAACCACGGTAAAAGTGAAACTTAATAACAATAAAATACGCTTCTTGTGTCTTCGCGTGAACTACATAACGAGTTAAATACGGTCTTTATCAATATACAGACTGTTTATGCGTTAGATTTTAAGTTAATTTTCTTAAGGAACTTTGGTTCTCATATAGCATACTAGATGGCGCTGATTTGCCGCTAGATCACGCTATAGGTAAAGCGAACCTATTTGCATAAGATGTTTATGAGAGCTTTACTAATGTGAAGTACTTTTGGGTTGTAAACCAATCAAGAAAAGGATTGTGTGGTTTTATGAAACCACGGTAAAAGTGAAACTTAATAATAACAAAAAATAGCGTGGAGCACTGGCACAAATGAGTACTAGTCTATACACTACACGGTCAGCTGATGCGAACTATAGGCGCCGCCATATTGGCCTCGGCTGCTCTGACGAGCGCCTTTCACTTTATCCCTACTCCGCGGCCGACCGTCACGCGACATGCAACACACAGACGAAAAAGTTTGAGAAAAAATATATATATTAGGAAATATTACGTATATAGAAATTAAATCTGTAGTTTTAAGCGACTTATGGACGCGTGCTACTAGTAGCAGACCATTTTGCTTATTATGGTAGCTATTTTCTACAAAACCACTACTAACAACTAAATTCCTACTAAAGAGAGAATAAAATACAAAATTTAGTAGTAAAATTTGTAAAACATCTAAGTTGGCAACATTAATTCTGATCTGAACGGATGGACTGAACGGCAATAAAATTGGACTGAACGGTAATAAAATTTGAGTGTAAAATAAAACCGGTCAAGTGCGAGTCGACAAGATGAGTTCCGTACAAAACGGAAATGTGTGAGCCTCAAATTTTTATTTTATTCTGTTTTTAGTATTTGTTGTTATAACGGCAACAGAAATACTTACATCATACATATGTGAAAATTTTAACTGTCAAGGTAACTGAACAGTTGTCAAGGTCAAGCGCTAGTGTATACATCTCCGAATATTAAAAACCTTATGACGGTTTGTGTCCATATTGGGTGTCACAATGCATCGGAAAATAATTAAAAAGCTTCGGACATAACATATAGTGTTTCTACAGTTAATAGAAGGGATGATAAATGACCAAAGCCAACGAGTGCTGTTTGTACACTGATCTATTAATTAATAGAATCGAACAATGTGGGTATATAACTAACATATATAACTATGAAACTTGTTTTATGACAAATATTTAAAACATTGTAAAATAACATCATATTATGTCACCATCTTTCTGCTTTATTGTGAATTGTGAAAGTTTTACTAGTAATAATAAATTTATTTCAAAATTATCATGGCTAACTGATAGTTTTTTAATATGTTCTGATTTGTTTCACTATCAATTTAAAGTATTACCAGTATCAAGATAATTCTTAATATATTCCTTAATACCAGTTTAATATAAATAATGTTCACAAATCGTGTTTAGATGAAAAAAAAAATGAGCTATATATATTTACATCTCACGATATTATGAAAAACAAATACAATAATTCCAATTTTAAGAGCAACAATTGTATCTTAAAAACTGTACACACTTCACAACTTTAAGGCTTACGCCTGCATCTATCTGTTGCTTGCTTCATTTTGTACGATGCGTTTGTTTGAAGACTATCTAGGCGTTATTAATCTAAGGGCCGACCTGACGTCAGTTCTAACTGAAACGATCGGCCTCTCATCTGTCCCTTTGCTCTCGGTTAGGTTTTTATCCTATAGTCTTATACCCATAGTATGATGTTTAAGTTTTTAAGTTTATATCGTGTTTTTATTTTTTTAACCTATTTCCAATTTCCTTTTACACTGGTCTGGCGAGGTCGAACCCCCGACTAAATGACCTAGCTTTTATTTTACACCCCAACTCCTTAAACATTAATCTACCACTATATCAAAATTTCAAATTGCCTCAAACATGTTTTTTGACGATTAAAAAAATTACTTTTCATTAATTTGTATATTGTCTTAGCCCCGCTTCTGATTAGCCGGAGCCCAGACCTGCGGTCTCGTGGTGAGGTACAATAGAAGTGTAGAACAAGGTTTCAGCTCGCCTCAAACACCGGCTCGAAATTTCCTAGTTTCTAGCTCTCCTGTCTGCGTTGTCCCCGGTACAAACAATGCCTTATCGTCACTTATGTACATGTCCACTTCATATCTATAAAGTTGTTTACTCGGCTCTAATAATGTTAAGAGGCACTAAATAGTTAGGTGCTAATACACTACAAGGAAATATAACAGCGGTGCGTGAACGGAATACTTCTACTTGAATTCATTAAATATTTATCTGTTAATGGATAAAACAGTGAGACATATTCTACGGCCGCACAGTTAACAATTAGTTAGTTAGTAGTACACAGTAGCACAGTAAACAATTCATTCTAGAAAATTTCTGAAATCTTTAGGCTCTGGCCCTTTCGCCAAGATGCCATCGGCAATTAAGATGACGAAGTTATAAATCAAGAACGGTATTGAACTATTGACGCATCGTGCGCTATGTCACTTAGCGAACGTTATGTCAAATCCATATACTTTCAATTTGAAGATATTTACTGTATGTAGTCTTACAGACTACAACTTCTTCCTAGAAGACGAGTGTGGACTGTGGACTGTAGAGGAAAGCTCTAAAATCTTTTGCGTACACTCTACACTCTGTTCAGATGAATTCGACCAAATGAACGTGCCCTGCCAATATGTTTCTTTATTGCACAGAAAAAGTGATATTAAAATTATTAGCATTATAGTGCACTATTGTAATAGGTCTTTACCTATGAAATTGCCGTTCTGCAGTACTGGCCATTTCAAATCAAAAAAAATTTTGTTTGGCTAAGAATTCTAATTTCAAATTAATTTTGAATTAAAAACATGGAATTCTTTTCCAAAAGTAGTTATTTGTTTATTGATTAGTGTTACACTTTCATCGCATTTCAATCTTTTTAGTCATCATGGATACGTTGAAAATTCGAGTAATTATGGGATATGAGTACCGTCGTAGCAGCAACGCGGCACAACACGGTTTACGGAGCTAACATTACAAACCAACGCACCACCTGTTATTGGTTTGCTTGCTTCCGTTATGGAAATTTCGACCTGAAAAATGAACCTCGCGGTCGTCCGAATACTTTGGTCAACAATGACGAATTAAAGGCGATTGTGGAAGCTACGGCTAAATTATCATAAACAATAATATATTATCATACACAATCTACGGCTAAATTAGCAGTAGCATTCTACGTGAGCGTCAAAACAATATTGGTCCATTTGCGTCAAATTGGCATAGTAAAAAAGCTTGACAAATGGGTGCCCCACGAACTGAATGATCGCCAGCGCGAAGTACGCGTCGAGACGTGCCTTGCACTGCTCAACAGACACACAAATGAAGGAATTTTGAACCGCATTGTTACCTGCGATGAAAAATGGATTCTGTTTGATAACCGCAAGCGCTCAGAAATTTGGTTGGATCCTGGTTCAGCACCTAAACAATGCCCCAAACGAAAACTTACCCCTAGAAAAGTGATGGTCACTGTTTGGTGGTCTAGCGCCGGTGTGATTCATTACAGCTTCTCACCAAACGGGGTGAGCATTACTGCAGATGTGTACTGTGATGAACTGAACGCAATGATGGAGAAGCTGGCACATTTCCAACCAGCATTGGTCAATCGCTCTTCTGCGCTGCTCCTGCACGACAACGCGCGACCTCATACTGCACAGCAGACGGTCTCCAAGTTGCAAGAACTGGGGTTGGAAGCTCTCCGTCATCCGCCCTACTCACCAGACCTTGCGCCTACAGACTACTACTTTTTCCAGAATTTGGATAAATTTTTGGCGGGAAAAAAATTTAATACCCGAGAAGCAGTATAAAATGCCTTTGAAGAATTTGTTGCCTCCCGTCCAGCTGATTTCTTTAAAAAGGGCATCAATAAACTGCCACTGCGTTGGCAAAGATGCATTGATTGCATGGGTGATTACTTAGATTAATACAAATAAAAAATACATGAAAAAAATTCGTTTAAATTTTTTCCTACAAAACGGCAATTTCATAGGTAGAGACCTAATATCTATGTTTACGTTTAGATTAAGTTGTATCTAGAGAGAGTATCATAATATTATTGTGTGCGCGAGTAGCGACTGTCCGCGTCTAATTCCCACAGCTCGTCAATATTTATCAAACGTTCGCGGACGCCATTGTCCGATGATCTGGTCAACGGGCAGCCATATCGCTGCTGGCCCTACACTTATTCTTGCGCGGATGTGGTTGATCAACACAATAATAATATTATAGCAGTGGCAGCTTTCTTTTTCTTATGAAATATCCTGCTTCTGCAATCTGCAGTATGTAGAGACAAAAGTAGAGTAAAATAGCCGGGATCTAAAATACAACATCCTAATTAACAAAAACGAGTGGATAATTTTAAAATTACACTAATGATGTTAGTAACATTTATTATTCATAAAATAATTTGTGTTGTATTCATCTAAAGAAAATATTTGCCTTGTGGGACTCTTCCATTTTCACAAGGTCTTTAGAGCGTTATAAGATGTTTTAAACCAAATGAATGAAGACGGAGGCTCAGTCGGCTTATCGCCGAGCGCTGAGTGCCCGAATAGTATACTAAGAATCAATATTTCAAATGTTAATTCTTAGTATACCTACTATACTCATCAATATTTTCAAAGAAACTGTGGATTGCTTGAAGCACTTTTGTGAATCTTGGGAAAACGCCCCATACAAAAGTCGCACAAGCAGGTGACGTCACACGCTAGTAAGTTGCTACAAAATGTATGGGTGATATGATAAAGTTTTTTCCAAACTTACTTACTTATTTACTTACTTATTGCTTACAAATTTTGCATTTTTTAAAATAAACGTTTTTTATAATTATATTAATATCTTTAGCTAGCTTCTATTAGGTACAAGAACTGTACTACTTTTTTCAGACGTAAAAAAATGTTTAAAGTGTCTATAGAAGTATAAAAATATGTAAAGTAAACATACAAAATACCGCTCGAGATGCCCGCACAGCACAAAGGCATTGTTGGAAGTTCGCTCGCTGCGTCATGTCAACGCGGAGAGGGAAATATGACTCCTCCTAGGCCACAAGTCTGCTGTGCAGCGCGAGCGGCCGCGCTGCGGGTACGTGCCTTATCGCGATATGGATCGTGTCGCATTTGGACACGTCACACGAACTACGTTACGTTCCGTAACTATCAACATGAAGTTGTCCGATTTTGCTCAAAATTATTTTCCAAAAGAGTTTTTAGCATGATGTTATCAGCATGGAAACTTACAAGTTTCTATCTCCTATAGTTTAGAAATGCCAGAGGGGACGATACTCCACACGAGTAAAATGAAAAATTTTTTTTCATCTATACTTTACATGTATAGAAAGCCACCCTAAACTATTAAATTACTATTATTTTAAGATGCCAAAACTGAGATCTATACACAATCTATCTATACCAAATTTCTTACATATATACGGACGGACGGACAGAGCGGAATTATAAGGGTTGTGTATTACGGAACCCTAACAAGACGTCACTTACTCAGACGCAATAGACTAGCGTGATGGGCTACAGCCTACAACTTAATCCTTGATGATGGAGCTCCAACGTTGGGGACGTTAGTCCAGGCCGAGACGTCTATATATCAATAGAGTAATACCCAATAGGCGACAGCCATAATATTATTTTCGTCAGCAGCAACGATAAGGCTCGCACACCGCTTTAATATCGCGCGCCCCCGGCAGCTCACGCACGGGAGACATCGCTTACATTAGAATTCATCTTATTATACCTTCAAGTATTCTGATGTTCCGAATTTTTGATCCAAAAATATCACGCGAATATAATAATTTGCGAATATTTTGCTCGCAAATTGGACCAATTTTATTTTGTTATCGTTAGGAACTTTGTGAAAACTCACATTAGTTATTTTGACACACATCCATCAAGAAGGGAATGCGATAACCAGGAACATGTGCTTATTGATGGGGTGTGAAAACGCGCATAAGATTTAAAAACTTGTGAGTTTTTTAATTATCTGAGGCCCCGACAGAGTAATGTTGATGATGAAAACTACATGACATGGATGGCTTTCCGGCATCAGCGTCCGGCTCTGCTACTTGCCTGTTAAACGGACAGATGTAAAATATTATCATCGTTACTATATTATGTTATGATTTATTATTTAGTAACAACTTTTCTTACACTATTGAATGTTAAACGCATTTTTTATTTGAAAGGTCTTCTGTTTTCGTTTCTGTCTGTTAACAGACAAAACAGTTAAAGATATAATATTATTTAGTAGCGGTATCACGATCATTGTCTGCGAATGGTCTGCCTTTCAAGTGATAGTGATAGTCTATGAGCTGTCACGACCTGTGAAGACGTGATACTGACTCGTCAGCTCATTCGCTGTCGCGCGTCCTGCCGCGTCACGGGCGGCTAACACGCGTCCCGCCGCGTCACACTGCAGCAGCCATCGCCGCGGTCCGCCGACCAACCTGTGCGCAGTCGCTATTATGTAGCTATCATAAATCATAATATTATAACTACGCGAAATAGCCAAGAGATTAGCGAGGTTCACATCGTGTACCGAACGGATTTTTCCACCCCGTCGAAGCCGAGGAGTTATTAAGATTGGTCCCCCCCTATCAGTCTAAGATCTCAAACTAATAGGGAACCTCGGAAGATCAGGCGCCTCGGCTCGGTCGTGGTCGATGCCTGAGTGGCTTTCCTTTGTGCCACACACATGTGGTGTGGGCATTGCACGGCCGCGGTGCCTGCTGTATTTTATGTTTAGTTTATAGATATCAGTTTTAATATGTAAGCGTTTCAATTTTGGTTTTGTTTACAATTTAGTGTTTACAACGTATTTCCTCGCATTAAACTACATAGATCCAAAAACGGTGAAATCTCAACGAGAGTGAACTGAGAACATTTTACACTTTCCAAAACAAAATCTACCTACATCTTATTTAAAAAGCCCAGGCCTACATCTTGCGATAGTTGCTGAATAATAAACCAGCGGCATTGTGCTGGAGTCGCCGGCAGCAGGCAGCAGGCTGAAGCGTGAAACGGCGGCATAGTCTTCGTAATTACTCGGGGACCCGGGAATACAGAATACCGAGTGTTTGAAGCGAATACTTCATTATATCTGATTAATGTTCTCTACATTACCATCATTATTATCCGTTCCTGCAGTCTACATATCCTTATAATCTCCTGCGTATAATAAGAGATAAGTTGCAAATAGGAGCCTATGTGATATGTCCTGCAGACGACGATATGTGTAAGTGAATAAAAAATGTGTGTAATACGCGCTAACATTCTAATGGCGGCGCGGGCGTACTGAAAATAAAGTCTACGTCTGATCAACTGATAATACGTAGATGTATCGTGTGTAGACCCTATATTATATTCGTCTCATACCCCTTATTTATGTAGTCGCTACTCTCTGACCCTTGCCGAACTCATCAATCGTGTAGTTATGTCCCAGCTAAGTATATTTCCGAGCCTTTTTCTCAGCAATACATCCCCCTCGTAAAATTTAATAATGTGATTTCCTGCAGCAGCATACCTTCGGGCTCATGTAAAACGGCATAATGTGATTTCCTGCAGCATACCTTCGGGCTTATTATGTGGCTCGCTCCGGCCTACACACACAGTTCAGTTCGCGTGTCGCATAATATACAGTATACTCGCTTAAGGGCTATTTTACAATCGCCTAGTAAGTGACGAATGGCTTATCCGAAAATTTTGTCGCTTTTTATTTTATACAGAGCGACAGAGACAAAACTTCCGGATACATGTGAAACGGGATCTGAGTATTTTATTGAAATAAAGCTCATACACGAATTAGGTGATAATAAAGGCTTTATATTACTCAGACGGCCGGGTTATCAAACGTTTGTTAAAGGACTAGCAGATCACTAGGTGTCTCTAAGTACTATCTTTGCTTGGCGGGATGAATCAAAACATGTAGCTGCAGAGTTCAGAGGAAGTGTTAGCGAATTTGGGCCTGAGTAACAAAACAATCGAAGTAAATGAAAACGCCAACAGAGCGCAATTATATTTTCTTTTTTTTCAGCTAACGAACCACTAAATGAATACACAAAGCGGCTAAATTTAACAAAACATTTCGCCAGCGATGCCGGCAAAAATACATTATAAATGTGAAATTTTGTGAGAGTAGATGGGTGGATGTTTGTTACTCATTCACGCAAGCAATACTGAACAGATTTTGATGAAATTACACATGGCAGTAGTTTTAGCTCTAGATTAACTCACAGGCTACTTTTTTTCCTGAAAAAGTAGTGTTCCCGTGGGACTATATTTACTCGGGCGGAGCTGCGGGCAAAACCTAGTATTCAATAGTTTTTACCCATGCGAGCAAGAAATTATGATTGCATAATATTATGTATGTAAAGAACGTAATATGCATAATGAGACGGTCATGGGCAACGGTCCGTGCATGCCATGCATGAACGTGCATTGACGGTAAGCCGTCAGTCCCGTCGCCTGATGCATATGCATGCGACCACGAGCACGTAACGACAGATTAAATAAAAACTATATTAAATATGTTTCACCGTTGAAGCTTTGAAGCGTTTCAAGGTATTCTTATAGAGACAGAAACATATATTAGGTCATAGAGTTATCACAACGTAGTCACAACATAGTCGACTGACTGACATAGTCCAGAGGAGTGTGACTGGTCAATACGTCTGGGGCCAACCTTGTGCGGGTTTCCTCACGGTGTTTTCCTTCACCGTTAGAGCGTCCGTATAATGTACTTGAGATCTGAAAAAGTGTCATTGGTACACGCCCCAACCTGGGAATCGAAGCTGCACTCTCTCGAGTGCGAATCAAACGGTCTAGCCAGTAAGTAAGTCATGGAGCTATCACGTCTTACTAGTGTTATTAAAAAATAACACACTTTTAACTCTCCACTATTTACGGAATGTAGATACTTCAAATTATTAATATAAGTCTGGTTGTTTTTGGCTGTCGGCCGAGTAGTGTGAATGGCCGACTAATCCTATTAGAGAACTGCGTAAGAACTGGCAAGCGATCCCGAACAGGCTCTGTCGTTTGCAGTTTCTCAATATCGATTATCGACACCATTTCGGTCGTACAGTAGAGACGTGACTTGTATCGTGTGACCTGTGATTTGTCGTCCAAGTCCGACGGAACACTGCTACGACTTACATACATCAATTGTACCTACGGCCTCCCCCACATTAGGCGTGCGCGTTCCTCGGGCGCGTGGCGCGAGCAGCGCCCGCATTGCTGACACGCAGCGCGCTCGCGCGCGCGGTGCGCACACAGCGCCCGCATCGCTGACACCCCTGAACTGAACGCGCACACCTAATGTGGGGGAAGCAATAAGTTAACTTGCAAGCCACTGTAATCTATGGTAATGTAACTGCTGTCACTGTCACTGTCACTGCAGAATGACAGGAACATGTGCCTTGTGTGCCTCTTAATTTATGCAGCGAGATTTAAGGCCGTCATTGACAGTTCACTCCGAAACGAGCCGATACAATAAAACATGTATCCTCTTGTGTTTTGCGTATCGTTTCGTTTCGGTGTAAATTGACCCTTAGTCTTTCCGAAAAATGTCCTGTCGTCGTCGTATCGTTAGCCGCTATCACAAGCGGCCGCTAATACCTCAGAGTAACAATATCCGGCCGGAGCGTATGATCCTCCTTATCCTTACTCCTGCCCCGCGGGCCCAGCTCCTCCATAAAACTTATCATACTCACTAACCGCCGTGCGCCGGGTTCGTTGTCTACGTGCATATAGCAGATGGCTGTAAGGGCCTGTTGCACAATCTGCTGATAAGTACTATCACATAGCTTGTTTGTATGTTTGATCACTGTCGCACGTTACAAAATAAACAGCGATAAACTACCGAATAAGCTCTAAACCTCATGTTTTTATCGATAGAAACACAAAGCTCCGAAACAAGATTGAAGTAAAAATTTCCTGAAATTGTACCTCGGTAGAGCTCGGTACATAATTTACCCGATGAACAATAATACACGGAAAAAAAAACTTTTCCTGTTGTAAATTCGTAATGAAAAGAAATTGTTTCTTAAGGAAATACAAAGAATGTTGCCAGAAGTTTCACAATAACAAATTCATTATTCAGAAATGGATTCAATGTGGTTGTACACTTTTAACTTCTATTATTTTGAAACATTCTCGGTAAACAGGCACTTAACCAGCCGCTAACAAAAATATTTACACAACTGATTAGCATCCAATGGTACTGTCCTTGTCTATCAAGGTCTCGTTTCCAACGTATCAGACAAAGACAGCAACATTGAATATCAAAGCAGTTGTATTTTGATTAGTAGAGGGGTATTTATCTAAGAACATACTGGTGAAGGTAGAGTAGTTAATCAACCATCGGCTGAATAATCTATGCTCAATGCATGGCTTATGAGCTGCTGCAGCGTAACGATCGTCGACCATATGACATTCATAGAAAATGACATGGCTACATTATATATTGAGGCACTCAGCATAACCTCCACGATATTTTATAGTGAATAAAATATGATTGCAACGGCCGACTTCACGTTTTCGACTGCAATGTGTCAACGTTAGATATAAGAGTAGCGCTTCCAGAATGTGCATCGCGAATGGCGTGAATACAAGATGGCTCCGGAGGCTGCGCTATCTGCCGCCTTTGTGCCGGGGCCGTCACGCGATGTCGCGTTATATTCCAACGCTCCGATGCACAATGGGCCGCGTCCTCGCATATGAGCAACTTCTGCTCGGATAAATATATTATAGCTTATAGAAATATCAAGTCTCGAGACAGTTGTGAACTTTATAGATCCTTCTTACGCTTGAGTGGTGATAATAATAATAATACAGCAACAATAGTTATATTCTCCTTTATTGGTACATATGAGAGAGATGCTTAACACAGATACGTCTACACTATATATGTCTTTTGACTAACTAAAATAAACTAACTAAACACACCGGCATATTTAGCGGAACACAAAAAAAAAGTCCATAATTTAAAAAATATGGTTTTATTTTAAAATCTACTTACTACACTTCTTTTGTTATTTAAAGTTGTATTTGTTTTACTTAAAATGAGATCACATTAAGAACAGATTTTGCGAGTAAGGGATATATGTGAAAAATGGTACATTTTTGAACTATTCATGTAACCGGGAAAAGTGAAAATTAATATTAAAATAACAATTAATTAAATTAGAAAAATGGTGATTAATATCACGTATTTCCTACACGTGCTCTTATTAAAGTTTTTACACGTCTAGGCATACTGAGAATGATGTTATCGATGGTCTCCTGGGATAGTCTCCGCCATTCCTCAACTACGGCGATTCGCAGTTCACCCACGTTGGCAGGAGCTGGAATTCTGGACTTAACTTTTCTTTTCAGCAAGTCCCAAACGTGCTCTGTTGGGTTCATATCCGGTGATCTCGCCGGCCACTCCATAACAGTGATATTCATATCATTAAGATAAGCTTGAGTTACCCGAGCGGTATGCGGCCGAGCATTATCCTGCATAAAAACAAAATCGTCACCGATATATGGGGGCAAACGGTATGACATTTTCTTCTAAAACTTCTCTTATATAGCGGTCTGCAGTCAGACTCCCTCTGTCAATCACTACCAAGTCTGTGCGAGCTCCCAAACAAATGCCCGCCCAAACCATTATTGATCTACACCGTATGCAACTGTAGTTTCAAAATTTGTCTGAATGTATCGTTCTCCTTTGCGTCTGTATATTCTTTGCCTGCCGTCAATTTGATTTAAGAGAATTCTGCACTCATTACTAAACAATACCTTACTCCATTGGTCCGCGTTCCAAAGTCGATGTTCCTGAGCAAAAGTTAACCTGTTTCTACGATGATTTACCTCGAGCCTTGGAGCCTTGGCGGGCACAAATGAACCCAAACCAGCTTCTTCGAACCTTCTTCGTACCGTACGCTCACTTACGGTTACACCCCGCACTGCTTCTAACTCATGTCGGGCTTGGACGGCCGTCAAATGGGGGTTCCTACGTACACGAAGCCGAATGAAACGATCATCCCTACTCGAAGTGCGTCTTTTCCTGCCTTGTCCTGCTCTTCTCACATAAGTACCGGTCTCCCTGAACCGTTGGATACTGCGATGGATCGTTGAAACTGGTCGACGAAGATCTCTGGATATCACTCTGTAGGTTTGACCATTTCTTAGGATTTAGAGTGCCCTGGCAATCTCCGTTGGGGCTAAGTCAGGCATAATTCAGTCCTCAACTCCAAAAAGATACGCGATAAAAAAAAAACTAACAAATAACAGTATTTCAATGAAATTTTAACTCAAACTCAGAAGGAAGAAATACTCGAAGTTCGCTCCAGATAAGGTGTATTTGAATAAAATTAAAACAATTGCATAAAATGTGATGTTCAGTTGTTTTCTTAATTTGAAAATATTTCTTTTTAAATTAAATGACGTATAAACCAGCCAGCAACCTTATATGATACTAATATCAAACCTTTATTTTATGTTTCGCTAAATATGCCGGTGTGTGTAGATAGGCTGTGCTTGTGACATCTGTCAATATTACATTGATAGTTCTACTTCATAATACTGTTATATTATGCAACAGAGACTAGTTGAAATTAACACAATATGTAGTCAAAAGTGGAAAACACCATTTACACGATATGGTAAAGTGACTCTTAGGGTTCACAAAGGGAAAGAAGGTTATTAACGAGACTCCGCTGTCCGTCTGTTCGTCTGTCTGTCACCAGGCTGTATCTCGTGAGCCGTGATAGCTAGACAGTCTATATTTTCACAGTTTATATATTTCTGTTCCTGCTATAACAACAAATACTGAAAACAGAAGAAAATAAATATTTAAGTGCTGGCTCCTATACAACAAACGTGTTGTTTTTTGCCGTTTTGTACGTAACCCGTCGTGCGAAAAACCAACTCGCACTTGGTCGGTTTTTTGTAATGATTATAAGGTTGGTAAAATATTTTGCCTTTTGTTTGTTCTACCTTTTGTAATTTATCTTTATAGCACATCCGAATGAAATAAATGCGATAACGGATACTGTTTGAAATGCCGTCACGAACTTCTCAACGACCTTTCTTTAGTAGATTTCTTGCGGATTGTCACGCGCGTGATGTTGACCGCGCAAACTGCACTGTATATAGTATACAGGACGGCAATAAATATTCGCTATTCGTTTCTCGTTTCAAAGATACACATAACATGTGATCTAAAATGTTGACGAGATGACCAGATTGTACGGCATCGTGATGGTACCGTTGTCAGTAGTGCGTATTGTCAGGAAAAATTAATCAAGCTATTTTTCCTGTAAATTACGAAAATTTTTAATTTACGCAAACTGACAATTCTTATGTAATATTATAGCCTAATGTTAGGTTAAAAAGTTCATTCGGTTAACAAAACACTCTGCATCCATAAGAATATTCTATATCTTAGGTCAACAAAATAGCCTTTGACGTTGAACTAATAAATCAACATTGTCTTACTACTCTCTCCCGAGTGCCACTATTTTTAATTTGATCAGTGACGTCATCGCAAGGAATTTTCCACCTTCGTTTTTAACCTGTCTCATTCCCGCAATCCTCACTTCATTTTCTCACCCAGCGATTCCAATAAAAATTCCTCCGCCCGAGTGGGTCAGGACTCAGCACTCGGGGTACCGGTATATTCATTTCAGACGAGATATCTCCATTCTCCGCCGATATGAACTGAATTAAGGTGGAGGGCGATGCGCTCGGCACCTCTCCGGCGGCCGCGGCCTATATGGCGGCTGTCGGCTGTGGGTTGTGGGTTGTGGGTCAGCAGCAGCCGGCAGGGTGACGTGATGTCATGAATGTGGTAATTAATTTCTAACGCACAACCCGCTAGCCACGCCAATGTGGTGAAAGTAATAAACTTTTGGCTTTTAGGTTAACAGTTTTGTATAGCAGTTAAAGAATTAAATAACTCTACCTGAAACAAACGCTACTCAATCCCACTGAACTGAGATTTATAATTATATTATATGAGGTCATTCAAATCGTTTACTCGGAGTTCCTCAGACTATTGGAACATTGAATCGAAGATCGAACGTTTATACACCGTGAACTGTGCAGTCTCTACTGTCTACCTGCTTTTCTATCATCCAAAATAGATCGAGAGGGTTTTGGATGGGTTTGAGGCACTCAAACCATTAAAAATAAAGAAATCTCAACTATAACATGTGACTTTAGTCCTTATAATACCTATGTATCGCTACACTAACGATAGCTCTAAATTGTTAATTCAAAATTAATGTTAGGAAATCAAAATATTATTATAGTACCTATGTAGTATGTATTAATTCTGTTGTGACATTCTCTTGTGACTTGCACCTCAAAGTTCGCACCAATTACCGAGCAACAAGTGTCAACGAACGAGCACCGTACACTGCGCGCCGGCTGAGGCCCTCTGTCACGTAGACCGAGACACAAGCCGCGACGGAGGCTACACTGACAGTGACACAGATGCGCGACCCCGGGTCACGAGGTCGAGTTACCTGGCGGCTCTGTGTACACAGTGCGGAGGGCCGCAGCTAACGGACGGCACAGTCCGCGACCGCGCTGTCACTTGGCGCGCTACTTACACTGCTGTGGGATAGTTAGCGCCATACAAACTGAGATGTAAACGTGTTTCTAGTTACTACATCGGCAACGTCGCAAAAAGCTCTATAAGTTAAGGCGACAACATCCGCAATACCGGAGGAAGGAGGAAGGAAAAATAGCGTTACCGGTTCAGGGTTACCGATAGTCCGGTACCCTCAATAAATATCCCGTTTGTTTGCGAAGTATCTTTTATTTCGCCCGTTGAGCCGACCTATTCCGACCGTTCCGAAGTTTGTCTCTCCCACCGTAGTCTCGGTCACGTCGCCGGCAGATCTGATTGATGAACCGAACCGAACCGAACGAAGGTTGTCTTCTGTTGTGTTCTGATCATGATCGTCTCACAACAAATATGATCCATGCGTCGGATGAGCATGTAAAAAGTCGGCTCTGTCGTGATCACTCGCCTATTGTGTCGGTCATCCGTCCCCCTGAGCACTCATACTTTACCCTCGTAAAGGGCTCCTGTGTTTTGCGCACACACTTGGGCATTATAAAAATAACTCCCGCGTATCTGGTCCAGTTTCAACGAAACCACCGTCACCGAAATCGGAGTAGGAGCTACTATTATTTTAGGTAGCTACTTAATAAGTATACAAACCGAGATGTCTCTCAGTGTTGTGTGAACAATTACACATCGAGGAGGCCGTGAAATGCCTAATAAGTTACAGCGACGTGCGTGGCATACAACCTTAGCGCATTACACACTGCTCACTAGTCAATACGCTACCAGTAAGCTTTTCTCCCACTGTGCAAGTTGCATACCTAATTATTATGTTTCCACTTGGCCGAAATCACTGTTTGTTACTTTTGTAATGCCTACCTTAGGTATATAACCACAGCTAGAGCTGAGACAGGGAAGTGTTAATTCCTCCGCGGACTGCGAGTGACAAGCTCGAGATGATAATGTTTCTACCGGAACCCCGAGAAATGCACTAAGACCTGTATTTTTTTATTATTATTTTTTTCAGCCATTGGACGTCCACTGCTGGACATAGGCCTCCCCCAAAGATTTCCACAACGAACGGTCCTGGGCCACCTGCAACCAACGGCGGCCCGCGACCTTCATAAGGTCATCGGTCCACCTAGAGGGATGCCGTCCTACGCTGCGCTTTCCAGTTCGTGGTCTCCACTCTAGAACCTTTACTCTCCAGCGGTTATCAGTTCTACGAGCGATGTGGCCTGCCCATTGCCACTTCAACTTGCTGATTCTGCGAGCTATGTCGGATACTCCAGTTCGTCTGCGAATCTCCTCATTGCGGATTCTGTCACACAGAGAAACCCTGAGTATAGCTCTCTCCATCGCTCTTTGAGTGACTTTGAGCTTATTTAAGAGGCCAACAGTGAGGGACCACGTTTCACATCCATAAGACATCACTGGCAGCACGTACTGTTCAAAGACCTTTGTCTTTAGGCACTGAGGTATTTCGAACTCGAAGACGCTGCGTAGTTTCCCGAACGCTGCCCATCCGAGTTGGATTCGTCGTTGGACCTCACTATCGAAGTTGGACTTGCCTAATCGGACTGTCTGTCCCAGGTGGACGTATTCGTCAACAACTTCGATTTTAGAGTTCCTAACAAATACTGGAGCGGGTACAACATGGGCATTAGACATAATTTTCGTCTTGTCCATGTTCATTTTTAGACCCACTCGTTGGGAAGCTCTATCGAGGCACCGAGCATGGCGCTAAGGTCTTCCAGCGATTCTGCCATTATGACTATATCGTCAGCAAACCGAAGGTGAGTGATGTATTCGCCATTTATGTTGATGCCGTATCCTTCCCAGTCTAGGAGTTTAAAAACATCTTCCAATGCTGTGGTGAAGAGTTTAGGAGAGATGACATCTCCCTGCCTTACACCTCTCTGCAATTGGATAGGTTTCGTACTTCCATTCTGTACTCGGACCGACATGGTGGCATTGTTATACAAACACTTCAACACTTCTATATAGTGATAGTCAATGTGACACCGCTGAAGAGACTGAAGCACCGCCCAGGTTTCGATCGAATCGAAGGCTTTCTCATAGTCCACATACGCCAGACAGAGCGGACGATTATATTCCTCCGATTTCTCTATAATCTGGCGGAGTGTGAGGATGTGGTCTATGGTACTGTAGCCTTTTCGGAAACCGGCTTGTTCGGGTGGCTGGAATTCATCGAGCCTGCGCGCGAGACGGTTCGTGATAACCCTCGAGAACATTTTGTAGACATGGCTCAAGAGCGAGATCGGTCTGTAGGTCCTCAACAAGGTATTGTCTACCTTTTTGAAGAACAGCATCACAACGCCCCTGCAACATGCCTCAGGTGTGGCGCCTTCGTGTATGACGGAATTGAACAGTTTCTGGAGGACTTTGAGTACCGGTTTTCCACCCGCTCTCAGAAGTTCTGTCGTAATTCTGTCTTCACCCGGCGCCTTGTTGTTCTTAAGCTGTTTGAGGGCCATCCTAATCTCGTACAGGCTGACGTCCGGGATATCCTCGGTATAGTGTCGAATTAGCTTGGCTCTTGGATCTTTAGCCGTGCTGATAACAGGTGTCCGTGTCGATGTGTACAACTGTCCGTAGAACTCTTCTATCTCCTCCAAAATCTCTGGCTTCGACGAGATGATTTTGTAATTATTAATCACCAATTACTTTGTACATTACACTACAGTGAATTAACACTCAAAAGAACTCAGACTGGATTACGTTTTATAATATAAACTGTATTTAACACTATTGGTATCTTTTTCATTGCTTATGACAACCTACCGGAACCTCAATTCTCGTAATTAACTTACACTTTCATTTTACTTTCAATTAATTATAAATTAATCGTCTTGATGATATCATAAACTGATTGGAGAACGGACTAATCAAAACGCGTTTGACGTGGTCCTGACGTTTATGAGGATACCATATTGCTGTTTAACATATCGAGACTGCATCGAAACTTAGTCCGATTTAATTAGCAGAATCGACCTCCTGGATAAACACGATGTTACTACATAAGCGCTAGGTAGCGCGTGTTATTGTCTTCTTTTTAGTTACTTGGCAATGGAGTACCAGTTACAAGTGGACAAGTTTACAAACTACATTGAGGGACGGCAGTTGTTTATAAACCGCGTCAAGTCTGTCCATTGTACTGTGGCGTGTAGTGGCGTGTTGTGTGGTGGGGTGGGGTTGGATCGGGTCGCAGGCCAGTAGCCAGCCACATGTACGCGGGTTGGGTTACACCACAAAATATATTGAGGCTATCGAAATGAAGTCTTCGAATTCCTTTGAACTTTGATTTATACTCTGTTTAAATCCAATGGGATGAGACTGAATGAGTCTAAACTATAAACGTAAACTAAAAGATGTAATTCGACCCAATTGATTTGTCATTGTATTTGTATCAAGGTACACAAGTGACATTTAAATTGGTAGCATTAAGTGATATATTGTTCTCTTTGTTAACGCTTAAATAAATAGAGTATAGTATTGTTGAATTTATTATGAATGCCCCAAACAAAAACTCGCAAAAACTTCCTCAAAAGATCTTCCAGGAACTAGGAATCGATAAGTGATAACATCAGGTGGCCTTTGATGATTCGGAAAATGGCGCATGTTGTTAACTTCAAACGCCGCAAATATATCTCTTTTTTCCCGATATAAACAACTTACAGATGTATTTCAATGTAATTGTAGCTGATTCACGATTCGCTACAAATAGACGATGCCTAATAGATACACAATCAGAGTATTCAGAGTAGCCGTCTGGTCATGACCCGCCGACCGCCGACCGCCGATCCACTGGGCTCCACTACTAGTCCAGCGAGTCGGCGGTTGTAGCGAGCTCCGAGTTCTGACGCACGTGCTAATGGGCCTATTAGCTGATACCGATATGGTCCATGATACGTGTCGGTGTCAGTGGCCTCTAACCTAAAACAATCGTCATTATATATAGCTGTGTGTTTTTAGATCCTAAAGTATAAGACGCTAATTCACTATGTTACCTGCAGGTAAGGGGGTTGTTGGACAGTATTTGAAAACTTTGCGACACATCAAGAAGGGATCAATTGAACCTCTGAGTCTATATTGAACTAAATCGAACGATCGATCGAACTGAAGCCTAATCGAGCATCACTAACGTGTCCTCGTACTGTTTCCATGTGAGTCCCATATCTCAACTCTCAATACCGGAGCTCCCGTAGCTTAAAATTCACATTATTCTCCGTCACGGCCGTTTCAATTACGCCGGCGACGGAATGCTGGACAAAGGGCACTCGATATAAAGTTATTTTGTGTTGGTTTAGGTCAGGACTAGTCAGGGCCCTCAGTCCTCTCACTGCTGACCGGTCACACTAACACGCTCTTGCGTGAAAACTTCACAGTGCACACTTATAATGAGCTACGCTGAAGAAATTCAAGACTCAATAATTATGATGAATGGCAATGTATTTAATGATTGTAAATGTTTGTTCAGATCCAATTTAAACTAAACTTAAACAAGAGGATTCAATTAGACCAAAATTATAATATGCACTTCATAATTGCACTGCAAATATTAGTCACACTTAAATTGGTAGCATTATAGCGGTTCAGTTTCTGTGTTTACGTATAGATTCAACTGGATCTGAACGGAACAGAGTATACAGTATAGTACAAAGTACTCGTAGTAGTAGTAGTAAGTAATTACACCACACTGACTATTGTCGCGGTACTCTACAATATATATTCATGCTTTGTTCATCTACATTCTTATAGATCAGCAGCGGTGCCCGTACACGGCAGATGAACGGATCATCTCTGCGACGGCACAGGCGGCACATTACTCGGCAACGGCACATTACTCGGCAACGGCACATTACTCGGCAACGGCACATTACTCGGCAACTGTCATTACACAGCGCCGGTCGTGCCGTAGCCACGGAGAGAGGGAGGAGGCCTTCATGTTATTCACGTCTGAACGACTGAGTTCTATGACAAAACCGCACTATCTTGTTGCTGTCAATAGGGCTCCTGCAGTCTGCAAGTTAGCAGTATTCTTCTGAAAGTGGGCCGTTGTACAGAGAGGAGATATGACGACATTTACGGCGCCGTAAATAACGCACGGACATTTATTAATTAATTGCATTTTTACGAGTCATGTTCATTAATATCGTCCATTAAAAGGGATTTTACGACGAGATAACGCTCACGGGAAACGGGGTCACGGTGGACCGGCCGCGGACTATTACAGAAATAGTTGAATTTACCCACATTTAAGATGAGTGAAATTATAGAGAACGTTAAAATATATCGGGTGAAAGTGGAGTAACACGCTAAACGTTTTAAATCCAATACGATGTGTTCGCACGCTCGCGCTACAGTATCCTACTACTATTATAAATGTGAAAGTTTGTGATGGTGGACGGATGGATGGATGGATTTGTTACTCTTTCACGCAAAAATTACTAAACGGATTTCGATGAAATTTGGTATAGTAGAATTTTAAGCTATGGATTAAAACATAGGCTACTTTTTATCCCGAAAAAGTATAGTCTTCTCGTGGGTAATATATTAACGCGGGCGGAGCCGCGGGAAAAAAGCTAGTTCAGTAATATGCAAGTGAAGCGACTAGCGAATAACAATAGATAGCCTGACTTTAGACAGCCGCCATTGTGTGGGGAATAAAAGAAATAAAACAGTCGAGCGGCGACCAAACCGTTGTGGTTATTGTCTACAGAACTCGAATGATTAATTGAAACAGCGCGCCATAACACAACATCACAAAAGCCGCAGACGAACAAATTGGTAACAAATAGCACTCGGCAGCCATCAACCATCACCTTGTTATCGTTGATATGTTGATACTACCTACTTTATCCGTTTACAATATCTATAGCTTTTCATTGACTGTCTGTAAAATGTATGAATGACCTGCGTAAGCTGTGAGTTTTACGATGTTTATGTTATCAGCGTTATGACGTCCCGCGTCCATAGGTGACGATGTAAATATCCAAAGCACGATGATGAGTTATGACTTATGAGTTTATGACGTATATATAAAGTTATTTGGATGTAAATAGCCACAGCACGATAGATGTCATAGTTCCTGAGTCCTGCCCCCAAGTGCTCGCTGACATGCAGTCCGCCGGCTACTAATAGTGCGGTCGCGGTCGCCAGTGTCACGGTCGCGGTCGCCGGCCACCGTTGTGGTGGTATGGCTGATCTGCGAATATAGCTCTGTCTCGTGACAACATTTCCTACATAACGCTAGTGGTTGACGGCTGTGTCATATTTATTGTTTCAATGTCCTTGGTTTGTCAAAAATATTCACCTATTAAGATTTTATAAATAGCTGCTCTATAAACTGGTGAGTGGCGACTGAGTTACATTCGTCGGTAGCATTTCTGAATCTTTAAGCCCGTAGAGAATTTTAAATTCTATTCTCAAGTATTTATTTCCCGACGCGACGCAACATGGAGCTTCTTGTTTTATATGAACTTTTATTTCCCCAGCGCAGTATTAAAGTAATACTCTCACAGATTTACAATCTCGGTTCAATTTATGCATTTAAAGCTCTACTAATTTATACGTCTTATAATAAAACTGTCGAGTATAATTAGTGGAACCTACTTGTAAAAATTAAAAATAACAACCAGTCAGCTGAGCAGGGGCAAAACATATTGTTAGGTCTATTGTCTCGAAAACGACAAAGAGTTAGTAATTATAAAGTGTACAATAAATTAGCTGTCGAATTCGCAGCTGCATAGCCTCACCCCACCCCGGGGGGAGGAGGCTGGAGGGGAGGGGGTCTAACAAAGTGCCGGTTATTTTTCTCCCGCATACCTTCGGGAGTTGGGATGTCTTTGATATTCTTCAATAACCGCCCATTGTGCTAAGTTTGGTGGAGAATTTTTATTTGTCGATGTAAAGTTCTCGAGATTGAATCCCTGTCCATCGCTATAAGTAGAAGCCTGCAGCCTGCACCACAAAACTCACGTTAAGCCCCGCCGCAAAATTGAAAATCTGCTTTTGGCAACATCATCCTACTACTATTATAAATGTGTGTGAGGATGGATGGATGTTTGTTACTTTTTCATACAAAAACTACTGAACAAATATTGATGACATATGGTATTTAAATTCTGTAGCAGAAAAATGTACGCATTCCGTGGGATTTCTTTTTACGCGTACGAATTCGTCGACAACATCTAGTACTAAATACATTCGCATCCAGCGGGGATCCACATCTCACGGTGCAGCTGGGAGCTTCGTCCCCAGGAGATCAGGCGAGTAGATATTATAGTGTCACGGGCACGGCGTAATAGGCCGGGGGGCGCCATGTCGGAGTGGTGCCGCGGCCTTGGGCGACCTTGGCGCGAGTCCTCGCGTGACGTCGGGCGCCCTCACGGCCGATCCGCCTGCAACGTGCCCTCCGGCGATGCCATGACATTTACGTTCTACTACCACTTTTATGGTCTCTATAAATAGTTCACATACGTTAGCGTATTCCATACTGTGACTTGACCTAGTTTATACAGATGGATTTAGTTGAAGTCTATTGCACATTTTATTTTCATATTTATTTAGAAACTGATAATTAATAATGCGTAGGAGGAACATATTTCTCAAAAGTGTCCTCGTCGCCGGCTTATCGCATCGTCCACAGCCGACAATCACAAGTCCCGCGAGAATACTTCACAATACAAACTCATTAAAATCGAACATCAAACCAAAGCGACAGTCATCAAAATATACAAATGTAATTAAGGACAAATATGACCGAACACTTAAACGCTACATAAATTGAAATGCTCTGATATCAAGTGATGCTTTTGTCATCTGTCAAGCAGCATGACATTTAAGAATTCGGCCGAAAGTGTATCGTGATCGACTGAAAGATTCGTGGTATTATCAGTGACCACGGGGCACGGATGGCTTGGAAGTTATAAAACACAAACAATATAACACAAATTTCTTTATTTCAGACTACTATGGTCCATGTGTTAGTATTACATACTTAAACCTTTATAAAAATAAAACACATAAAATAAATATTTTAAGTATTTTGTGTGTAATATTGTGCGTGTGTAATATTTATTTATTATTTTTATTAAGCTATTGCATAGCTTCTATCGCGGGCCTTGAGCGCGGGGACCGAATCCAGAAATTCCGTAACGAAAAAACCTCACGCTCCGTGCATCGTCTAACGTCGTTTCAGTTCGGCAGTCTTCGACACGGCGTTGTGTGCGTGCGATTAGACATATTGTACGACTCTACGAAACTCGCACGAATCGAGACGAGCTGCTCCGAAATCGGACGAATACATAAGCAGCTGTTTATGAGAAAGTATATAGGTGTATAGGTATTTATGTACAACAGTGAATAGCTGTACTTGTAAAATTTGTGTATAAAGTGTTTTGAATATGAATGAACAAAGTGCATTTATTATTAATGAAGAAAGTCACGAAAAAATAGTGAAAGAAAAGAAATACTGCATAAATAAAATAAATAAATAATTATAATTGCATAGGTTGATACAAAATGCTATGCAATAGCTTTACCGCGGCAGTTCCCGAGTGCCACACGTCTTTTTTTTTTATTATTATTTTTTATTTATTTATTTATTTAAATATGTATTCTTAATCTTCTCTCTTCTTATACATAAAAATGGATTGCAATACCAATGTCTCGCTAAAAGTCGAGAACGGCTTGACCGATTTGGCTAATTTTGGTCATGAAATAATTGTGGAAGTTCAGGGAAGGCTTAAACGGTCAGAAATGTTGGAAATAATTATGGCGAAAATATTAAAAACAGCAATTGAATATTCCCATATTAATTATTGTTCACTGGGTTAAATTTGTCACTTGACTGTCAAATATTTATTGGTGCAACAATCAGTTTCCTGTTTAGTTGGTGTAGTTATTAATTGGTTAAGACAGAACAACGTGTGTCGGGACAGCTAGTTGTTATTAATTATATGTCATGCACCTAAATTGGAACTACGAGCGGACAAAATCTAGAGGAAGTTCTGCTCTCATATCGTTCATTGTCCTCACGTAGTTCCTCAGTCATCAGACACCACTATTTTGGTGCGTGAGTGCCCGAAATCCGTCCGTTCTGCCTACGCAAACATCTCAGACGCTGAAACGGGTAGTTCTCAACATCATCCTGAAGATATTATTGTAATGGATGCGAAGGGCGTTATACAGATGCAGTTAAAATTACGCTTTTTAAAGCATTCTGTTAGAATCTGTACACCGGCGGCCATTATCTATACCAAAGGATCGCCTTTGGTATATAATCGATAATGGCCGCCGGTGTACAGATTCTAACAGAATGCTTTAAAAAGCGTAATTTTAACTGCATCTGTATAACCCGCTAATCTACCACGGACCTCCAACGCCCTCCGCTCACGTTCTAAGTCTAGGTCGCCCTTGAGGTCGTCGGCAAGTATATGTCCAAGGTACTTAAAATGAAATAATCTATTAAGCTCCAGCCGAGGCATATTGGAGGTATGATTTCAGGACACCTACCGGCGAGCGGCGGCTTTGAAAACCATAAATTCTCTTTCTCTGAATATTATAAGATGCCAGTTATGCAGGCGTTGACGTCATAGCACCAGACATATATTGATAGACACAGCCACTAAACAAACGAAGTTTTAAAATCAGCAGCCCATTAAGAAAGTGATTTCATCGAACATTCCCGTGGTGTTTAGAGCTATCTATCTGCTGGAGTGGTGTGACTCAGCGATGTTCACGGAAGCTTTTACCAGATGGACCCTAATATGCAGATGGCCCCGTGGCCGGCGCCGATACGTATTGCGGCGGGAATGTATCGTGGTGTCGAGTGGTCGCGATTCGAGTGGTTAGCGCCTTCAGAGACACTGAACTGTTTTATAGCTGACGAGTAAATGGGTTTTTAATCGCCAAATTCATGTTTTGTTCATTAACTAGCTATTGACCGTGCCTCCACCGCGTTAAAATAGTATGCTACGTATTATACATAACAATCAATATATTAACATATTATCCTTTGAATTGTTGTAGGCCAATTGGCGTTACAATCCTGAATCGCGTTATCGAAATTTTCACACTTTGGCACAACATCTGAAAAACAACTACCGTGGGCTTCGGCTTGACAGAGCATACTATCCGCTCGGTCGGAGATCTCCCTTTGGAGCCATCCACCACTCCTACAGAATTTTCTGCCAATGAGTGAAAACCAGATTAAAATCGGAATAATAAAAGGTCTAAGTGCCAGATTAAAATCGAAATAATAAACGGTCTAGTGCCTAGTCCCTTTATACGAGAAACGTTACTATTTTAAAATATACCGCAATCTCTACATGACTGATTAAAAACACTTCAAGCAATTAATTGTACTCAAAATATGATCTAAACAACAGATACTAAAAGGAAATTCATGAAATAAAATTTGTATTGTTTTCCGGAGCCTTTTTCCTCCCCCGGGGTACTTTTATGAATCAAAGCGAACAGAACCAATAAAAGTTATAATGAATAGGTACGTTTTGAAGCCGTGGGCAGCGCCACCGGGAGACCGCCACGTGCCGCAGGCTCATCACCGGGAACGATTTGTTTACCAGTTCAACTCTATTTACTCCCGTGGGACTTGAGAGGGACCTCAGTATTGACTGTAGAGGTGTGAAGTGTTATTTTTAAAACATCATTTTTAATCATAAAATCTACAAAAAAAATATTGAATTCTTTAATGTTTTAGGCCGGCCGGACGAGCTGAGAAAGGTCGCGGGAAGTCGGTGGTTGCCGCGAGCGACCGGTCGCGCCGGAAAACTATGGACAGATCTGTATCCTGCAGTGCACGTCTTCAGGCTGAAATGAAGTACGTTTGAAAAATTACATAATATTTCCAATTTTATAGTTGTAAGAATCTGCATGTAGAGTTTGGTAAACTGCCTGTGTCTAGTATATTTGTACCTCTCGATGCAGTGCTTTAAGACGACTTTTTAGTAAGTGTACAGTTCGATTTCAGCTGTATGTCTCTATTTTCTGTCTTAATTGTTATCTTCTGTTGTTTATGAGCGCGCGGCGATACAATAAATCAACTACAGACTGGACCACCATTAGCATTTAGCGCCCGATCGGAATCCGATGACGCGCTTCCGCCTTTCTTAAACTCTGAGCCAGTATTCTAGGCACATATATTCTAGGTATATTTGATGTCTAGACTACAATTGATCAAACACCGAGAATGTTTATTAATACGGCCTTCAGACAATTTAACGCCAACCGTCCTAAAATAATATACAGCACTTTTCTTTGCAAGGATTATAAATAAATAAAAAGTAAAATCCTAATTTTCCACGAAACTGCACACATGGACGCCTTCAAAGCAATAAAATATGACAGACCTTGAAGTTCATATTGCATAGTATAACTTATTCAAGTCCAATTTTAACTAAACGTAAAAAGATTCAATTCCACTAATGTGTCATTGTATTTCTATAATATTCAGTAAATAGGTGACATTTTAATTGGTAGCCTTATAGAGCGCTATTGGATTTTTGTTTACGTTTAGATTGAATTGATCTGAACAGAGTATATGACTGTATATTATGTTATGGACACGGGAATCGAAAACATCACTAACGCGTTGCCGACCTTGAAAGGAGCTTTCGTACATTCTTTTCGAATAGCTCCATAGACCATAGACGTATGGTATATGGTCTATTGGTTTCTTATGTTTCCCACATTTAAGGTTGCAGATTTGAATTATATGTATATTGTAGTTACAGTAGGATTCGCGGCCGTGTGGCCGGCCATCTCCTCATCACTGGGAAGTGGGGAGTAGTGACGTGGTTGCCAGTAACTCGAGAAAGCAGTCAAATTGATTCTACGACAGCCGTTATTGGGACTTCCTTTAATTACGACCACCAACGAGTATCCCTGTCCTGCTTGTTGTCCGCCTGTTGCGTGACCACTGACAATTAGAGCTGATATTGTTTCCACAATTAATCAGCCTAGCTCGAGTCATCCGTCACGGTCGGCAATCGGCATGATTGGAGGACAATATTAAATGATTTAAATTCATATCCACTTGACTAGGTTTTAGAATATACCAGTTTTATGAGGCATTTATCTACTTCACGAGCAATATTCCACTATGTTCAGCACTTACCTCTAAGGTTTAAGATAAGTAAATGTTAAAGTGTTTCCATGTGGGGTCTGTTTCAAGGACACTTCAAGTATATCACGGTTGTCGGTGGGTGTCCAAGGTCTGTGCGCGCGTGCCACCAGTTGCGAGTTGCGTGCTTACCAGGATCGAGCCTGAACATGCTAGTACATAAATCATAGTTTTACACGTGCATAAATAAATTAAAACGTCGCCAAATGCCACTTAAAAGCTCGTATTTATTGTGTATAACGAACCAAAGTCCAAATTAACGGGCACGATTTGAGAAGAGCACGGGTCAAATTAAAAGTTAATTCCGATGAAAGTAGTTCGGGATGAGCCCGGGCCGTGGGCGCTCACCTCTCATTTCGGTTAATAGCCGGATCCGTCGCCATTAAACTATGCCTATTACCACTATTACTGTGTGCCGTGCAATATCGCGACAAACCTCTGCGAAGGTGACAAACCTTTGCTGTGGCGACAAACCGTGCCAAACATTCCCTACCACTTAAAGCTACACTCGCTAACAATTTTAACGAACTTGCTTTTGCCCGCGGCTCCACCTGTCCTTTTTCGGTATAAAAAGTAGTTAATGCAGAGCTTATACCATACCAAATTTAATCAATATCCGTTCAGTAGTTTTTGCATGAATGAGTAACAAACAGACATTCAACCATCCATCCATCCTTCCCCATAAACTTTCACATTTATAATTATAGTAGTAGGATAACAAATATAACCAAAATAGGAAGACGCCCTCTGTCGCTCAGCGTTCCGAATCCCGCTCAGGGAACAAAAAGGAACAAAAATACTGTAAATTACTTGTTAAATATTCGCTGTAACGTCTGCAACGTACTGTAACGGCTTGCCAACCCCAAATTTAAAAAACTAGGACTCGAAGTTGGATTATATAAAAATTTAAAACCGACTTCCAAAGTAAAAATGCACAAAAAAGTATGAAATAAAACTGATTTTCTAAATAATTCCCCTTTTAAATTCTGCTAAAATTTTAACTATTTCTCCCCTCAATCTTCTTAATTTTGAAGTCGGTGCCAGCTTTGAATGTGAGTTCTATAAAATATTATAGGATATTGTTTGGACTGGTAATGGTTTAACTGGTAATCGGTTTTAATTTTTTGTTAAAAAATATTATTTTTTTTCTTTTCAGTGAAATTTAATCACTTTATTATTATGAACACATTGATATCGATGAACAAAACTCCGGTGAGTAGTGAGTACCTATGTCATCATAATAATATGTTGGTGTCTCTTGTGAAGATGGTGGTAATGATGATGATGATTACTGTAAATGGTATGATGGTATATGCTTTCAGTTCTTTAAACATCGCCGGAATCCCCAAACATGTATGTATAAGGACTCAGGAGTTCTGTTCAGTACTTTTAGATTCAGGATATACCTTGGTACAAAAGCTTACTTTTTGGTAGCATGTGCTTGGAATACTTCAGAAAAAGTCGAAATCAGTATAATATGTGTTCATATAAGTTTCGAAAAGTTCTCTCGATATATCATGGACCCCTCATCAGGTCTCCACGTTGGATACTAACAGACAAATTTCGAATTATAACCTTTACAAAGACAAAACAATTTTGCAAATAGGTTCACATACGGCAAAGTAATGGACTAATGTTCAAAGATATCCGTATCGATGTAAAATACTATGAGAAGAACCTATTATATCATCATAATGTAATGATGTATGGTGTTGATGATGATATACTCTTATTTATGTATTAACAGTGGTTAATGAGATTTTTAGCTCTAGCTCTCAACATGGAAAAGATATCGTAATCTCTAGGATTCCAGAACGAGTAAATTTTGAATAAGCTTTGGATTTGGACGAAAGTATTCTGATAAGGCTTTTAGAGAACCAAATTGGGTACTTATTACTAGGAACCCTAGATTTAGAGGTATGTTTTTTTTTCGATAATTGTATATAGGTTATTATAGAAGAATTGAACAAAGTTATCACAACTCATTGTTAATGCAAAATCCGACCATTTTATTAATGAAACATCTTTTTTACATCTGTCGTAGTCAGTTTTTCGAAAAACCTGTTTTAAACCAATGGAGAAAGTGCTTCTGTTAAATGTGAGTTCAAACGGGGGATGGTGCAGGTCGAGTCGACTTATAGGAATGGAGGGTGTTATAGTGAACGGGTCAGGACAGTTGGTAATAGCCAAATCTAATATGCTACCGTTATGGTTTACTATGCGATTGAGCTGACTAGCAGTTGTAAGCTGAAACAAGCTATACAAAGCTGTAGATTTTTCACAGTCGTAGTTAAGTGGACAGCCAGTCTCATTGGACCACATCGTATCACCTAAATTAAAGTCTCCTACAATACATGTCACATTATCATCTGATGAACTAGCAATTATGTTCTTACAGTTGACAAAAAAGTAACTAACAACATTTGTTGGAAGATGACAACACCCAAATTTATTGTAAATGACCCGTGTGCTACGATTTGAATCCACAAATCTTCCAGAAACTCGGATTTCCAGTCTTGTAAAGTCTTGTCTTGTCTCGAAAAGGCAATAAGCACACCTCCACCGTGACATTTTCCATAACGGGAGCGGAATACCGAATCTCGATTTCTACGCAAACAAAACTACGCAATACCTATCATCAATAATTTCAGAAGACAGTACACACTATCAGCAAGCCAGGTCTCACATAAACAGATTACATTATAGTTATTGCCAAGTATAGTATTATAAATATATTTTATTATTTATTTAAATGCACAAAAACATTAATATTTTAACAAATCACAAAATGTTACTACAAATTTTTGACCTAGATCGCAAAGTAACAAATATGTCCACAAAATATCAATAGTTTACTCTTCATACCTCTTATTTTTTGGTAATATATTAAACGATACATTTAATTTTCCAAATAAATACGCTACAGTACACAAAATAAGAAAGTTAAATGTTGACGTATAAGATCATGACTGCTATTTCTTTTTATCAATATATACTTAGAGTCAACCGTTTTTCTTACATATATGTGCCTGTTTTTAACCCAAACAAACAGACATCTGTTATCATTAATTTGTACTTATACTATATGTATTTTTGAACTTGCAATACCACTTTGAGGCTGGTATCCCTATTTATGGTCAAGTTGGTTGTCAACTGTCACTGCTACTGTCTTCTTCCGGAAGTAGAGTTGTCAGTTGTCACTTGTCTCTTGTGAATGTTGACTTTTTGTAATGAGAGGGTAGATGTTTTTATTAAGATACAAATTATGTTGTTCTTACACGTTATTCTCGTTAAGATCAATGTTGTCGCGTTAGAACTTAACGTTAACTTAATAGTAAGTATGTTCACTTGACGTACACCGTACCGGATATATTTCGAGGAGTTCCCGAGTTCTCGATTCCTCATTGATGCCAGCATCAGGTCACCACTTTGGTGAAAACGGGACTATATATTATACCCTATACATCGAAAAAAGAATTATATGATATAATGATAAGAAATAAATTATAGATAATATTCACATTGACACATTGCAAATAGGTTGCCTAGTTAAATAATTTGACTAATAAATAACAGATGAGTTCATAATCTAAATGTATCTATATATATATATATATATATATATATATATATATATATATTGTATATAGTCGTCTATATATATATATAGACGACTTTTTTTGGAAGTCGGTTGAAAAACCGACAATTCAGTTTAAAAACAGGACGCAGTAATAAAGTTGCAACCGTTAAATCCGTGTGTAGTGAAAATAGGTTCATATTTTTTCATAAAAGTATTTGAATAAAATTAAATTATAAAGAATTGTAAAATTGTAAAAGTGGCACGCGAATTTTAAAATACATGACTTTATCATGGTGCTTTAAAAAGCCAGGACGCTGTTGTAAAACTATCCAGGACACCCTAGGACACTGCAAAAACTAGGACACGTCCTGGGAAAACGGAACGGTTGGCAATCCTACTTTAATAGTGCTGCGTGTAAGAATCTCATATTGTAGTAAATATCACAATAAACATCAAATACCATGGACTTGGTCACATCTTCATCTAATGGATGGAAAATGTAGAGCTAGTGCAAGATCCGGTATAAGAAATATATACCCTCATCTGTTATTTATTAGTCAAATTATTTAACTAGGCAACCTATTTGCAATGTGTCAATGTGAATATTATCTATAATTTATTTCTTATCACTAATAAATTTAAATCTTATACCGGATCATAGACCAAGCAGAATCACCATATAAATTGAAAAGTGCATAGATTATGTACCGAACCCATGGAGATAATGTACGGTCGCTGACAAGCCGGTGTACCTCTTGTCGGCCTTATTACTATGGCGATAAGGTTCACAAGCGGTACACCGGCTTGTCGGCGACGGTACTGAATACACTCGTTAGGGTCACGTCGCCGTCGAATGCATTGTCGTGCATATTTAGTGGTGACCCCTGCAGGCTGCACCATGCCGACACGTGTCTTCACTGATTTACGGCATATATTTTTGTCGTAGAGAAGCCATTATTCGGCGCAAACGGGCCGGCTCGACCGGATAAATGCCCCAGCTTCACAGAAAACCGGCGTGAAATAACGCTTGTGTTGTGTTGTCAGTTACTGGAGGTCCAAGGGGCCGTTTGGGATTTTAAGGACCAGCAACGAGTGTCTATGGGCGGCGGTAATCGCTTACCATCAGGCGATCCGGCCGCTCGTTTCCGATTTCATAAAAAAAATATCGAGTGTAATCAAATACAGATCACTGCGTTAACAAAACACCCCTTGAAATGCAGGGGTGGTAAAATTTTGACCATGCATGACAAATTACTCACCAGACGTAATATTTGAGTAACTCGTTTTAATAAAGAGCGGGACTGAGGCAAATGAAGTTTACATAAGTTACCTACGTACGATCATAATAATATTATGTCAAATTTATTTGTATAATACTCTCTTTATTTAAACGAGTAATAATGAAAATAGTAAAACATAATATAATTTATTAAAAAAGTAGAGCCGCAAAGATAGCAAATTAGATATGCAAGAGAGTATATAATTAAAATCGCAATTCGCTATGTAGGCGCTAGACGGCCATGATGGATCCGCGATTGTTGTAGTAATGGCCGCTGATAATATCTGGCGTCTTCGCATTTAAGCGTCCGTTACATCTAAATAGCTGTTTAGTCATTTGCGCCTCGCGGCTCGCTGATACTTGCTCGATATTTAACAAAAGCCTTAGGTCTCCTTGTATTGAATACCACTTGAAATAATCATGACTACTCTACAAAATACCAGACTGTGCAGGTATCGGGTAACCCCCGGGTATACCAGCCGAGGGTACGAAGGGCGACGAGGCACAACGGGTGATCCGTGATTGTGCCGAGCTTGAGATTGTACGAATATTAGCATACGTAAAGGGCTGAATGGTCTGACCCTCCTATCCGCTCTATAGTTCGGGCTCCTCGGGCGCGGGCACTGCACACCGCCGCCGGATTAGTGTTGGCGCATGTAAGTCGGGATCCTGTAAATATATTCCGGTTTGTTTGTCATAATATCCGATATTGAATATTGATATGTTTTCTAATACAAGGACAGGATCTAAAGGTCGGTACCGACTGCGACGACTGAGATGGACGACGACGACGAAGAAGGAGAAGAAGGTAGCAGACGCAGAGTGTGTATCTACGTATTGGTAATGTCCCTCGCATACTCTAGGCGAGCAGCTCGGCAAGCAGGTATACATCCCCAGAGCTTCCCCACCCCGTGGATTCCGACTTGCCCAGCGTGTGCGGGCGCCATCAGCTTGCCTTCTAATCGTAACCAGTTTATTTACTTATTTATTGTACATTATTAATTTATGTTTAGTTCACGTGTTCAACTGCTATTGTGATTAACGATTACTAAATAGCATTTAAAAACAATAACCTAATTGTTTTTACTTCTGCGAGATTAATATAGTTTCTTACATAATAGCGTGTATAACTATCTGGGCCTGTCGCATGACCGCTAATTGAAAAACCTCGATTCAATTACTTTAGTCGAGATTGCATTTTTTGTATATCAAAATCTAAACCATTTGAAGCTCGCATATTGTTCTCGCGATCTGAGCCTCAGGCGAATACAAATCCAAAAATCATATACCTAATAATACGAGCTCATAGACATGAAATTGCTTCAAATTTATGCAAATTAATCTATCTCAAAAAGCAGCAGTTAATGTCATATATTAAACTGTAGTCGGCAGGGGGAGCAGCTATTTGATGTCGCCATTTAATGAAATTTAAAACTTTCGGCGGGTGAAGTCACCCTTCCTCGTCACGTTAAACTGTTGACAAAAGGGGAACTAGACAAGTGGCCCACTCCCTGCTCCCAGCTGCTCCGTGCTCCGTGTATAGGGTAAAGAATACCACCAGCGATTACTTCCACGCCACTGGATGGTAAATCACTTCACATCATGTTCGCTACGGTACGAGCTGTCGCTGACCCCATATGCCGAGATTAGATTATATCGACTACGAAGGTGTGAATATTATTTATCAAAAACGCAATAAATAAGATTCTTTAAATCATAAAAAGGTTGCGATATGTCGGCGGTCGGCGCGTGTCGCGGGCTATCTGATGACTCGGCGCCTCAATTCTCGCATATAAAGTCAGCAGTAATTCGATATGCAAAGCCGTTTACATTTTATATTCTCCTTACGGCAATTGCGTAACATTTTCGTAACATGCTGTACAGCTAATGTGTCAAGTGTAACAAGTTAGCTAAGGGCGTTTATCATAACATGGCGTACGCTCGTACAGTGTGCCTGCGATTCAGTGCAAAGCCTAAGGTGTGGCTTAGAAGTTAGGACCCGTTTTGATGGCTCAAGGTTCAAATTATAATGTTGAATTTGCACGCTAGACAAGGATGCAAATACTTTGTTTTTCCCGTGCAGCTTCATTTTTATCACGAAAAAGGTCTCATGGGATACTGTATTTACGCGGGCGGAGACGCGGGAACATTACTTCGCTAAAGACCAAAGTAAGTCTATAGAAAAACCTACACCTACTGCAACAAGAGACCCTACACACTATCTCTAAGTAACACAGACGGCCGGACAGTCGGTGTACAGGTGCACACTATACACAGTCACCACACAAGCTAACTCGCCACTCTCCGCACTCGGCTTTGACTGCAACATCGTGACGAGTCTGTGTACTAATGACTCTCTCAAACGAGTTCGCTCAAAGGAAATTTTTATCCTTCCAACATGCTTTCAACAAGGTTTTTATATTCAGCCTATTGAAAGAGTTTCCTAAAGAAAATGTTGAACGCTCTCCCGCTCTACCTTACTCTACAGACTTAAATATTTAAATTCTTTACCTTCCTTTACTTGAAGATTGTTGGTAATATTTTATAAAAATAAATTAAACGAAAAGGGCATCTCAAATTCATAAAATAAATAAGTTACTTTTTTAAGAATAGTTCTAAGAACCAAATTTTCCAACTACGTTACGTTCAATCTAGTATAAAGTAACATTGGCATTCGGTGTTACTTTATACAGGGTTTGATAACAGGAGAAGATGAAAATTATATTTGACTTTTGACGAAATTTCAACGCACAACAGCCACTGCGTAGGAGGCCATGGTAATGTTTTCAAAGGTTGTCGATTGTCAAGCGCATACGTAAACAGTTACAATACAATTCGATGCTATTCGATACTGTCACGCGGTCGTATGTTCGCAGATCGAGGTGCTCGCGTTATCCAGAAGTATCGGCATTGTGATTTGTGCGGATCCTTTGTGCGTTAACTGTGTGGTGAGTATACAGTATACAGTACACACACGTCAGCGGTTACTCACCGGCCGCGGCCCCCGCTTACGTCTGTTGAATCACAACAATCCACATCTCACGAGCTCTGTCTTCGGTCCAGCTGCCGCCTCCCAGTAGCAGCCGTTGTCCTACCGCCGCCTCCCCGCACCCCGCCTCTGTCGCCCCCCGTTGTAGCTAGTTATCATATTGTCTTCGAAGTTTATATTTCGAAGACAATACGATGCGCTCATCGATAATGTTCGGTGTAAATTCCTAACTCGTGATCTAACACTAATCTATCTACTAGGTATATAGGTAGATAGTTACTACGCGATAATTAGTACCCCGCAGCCGTTTGTTCAATAACCAATGCCGAATGCCGATAAATGTTACAAATGAAATTGTTCTTTGTTATTCACTATCGATGTAATGTCCCAACTCCGAACTCAGGGCATTCTGAAGTACCCATTGTTGATTGTTGTTGATTGTACACAGGCAATACCAAGTATTCTTAATATTTTGATCGAGGATTGCTGGTCATCTAAACCTCGGCTTAATCTGCATTCTTAAAGTGCATGCCACAATAATGCGGAACAAATAAATTCAGGTATTCGCAAGCGGAGGCAAGGTATGAAGTGATAGACTGTGTGTGTGTCACTCACACAGAGTGAATAATTAAACAGGTCAAATAAACACCTAACTATTCTCTTCAACTTCGCAATCGAATTACGACGATAACAATTTTCCATTACAGTTCTACACGAGTTAGTGATAAGTTCGTCCCGACTGCGAGGAAAGTGAGCCGACTCACAAACTAACTAACAAAGTCACTCAACTCACACCACTGTAACAGTTACATCTGCGCGACGTCTGTAGAGGGGAGACAGACGCAGCTCGGAGGCGACGACAGTGTCTTGTTACAGCTAAGGCTCAGTTCACACCGCGACGATTAGCGACGATACGTGGCGCGGCATTTTTAAGATACCGATTCAAAATTCAACTTTATTTACTACACTAAAAGATACACGTTTTATATTGACCCTAACATGGAAAATTATGCAGATACGCTTACAATAATTATAACCATTCGGCGCAAAATATTACGCTGTAAATTATTTAAAAATAATGTGCCTAGTAATAATTTAAGAAATCAATTTGTGACTTTGGGTCTCTATTATGAAAAAACAAAGAAAAAAATTAGTACATACGACATCTTACATTAAAACAGAGCCCTACAAACTACGAATAAGTTTTTCAATTAGTTTGTCAGCAACGTTCCGCAATTTCCTACTGTCTGGAGCTGGGCAGACTCTCGATGAGTACGAGGAGACGAACGGCTGCATGAGTGAAGCGAACTTTCCATCTGGAGCTAGTTACACTTAACAAGAACAAATGCGCGCTGATCGAGCGACGACCAGTACATCGGCCGATACATGCACAATGTTTGCGTATGGTTCCGCAGTAGCAGCTCCGCTTTTCGAAGACCACGGGAACAGAGCCTTTAGCTAAGTTGCCGTCGCTAATGTGATTTGACATAAGCATTGCTAAGTGGCATAGCGATGCTTATGTCAAATCCCTTACACGTTCGTTTTCGGTCGTCGTTGTCGTAATTAGCGATGGCAACTTGGATAAAGTCTCTCTGGACTGTCAACTTTAATCTAGGGGTATATTGTAGCAAAAAGTTAAGTGTGTAACATTATATAAAACGTTTAGACTCTTTTAATGTTGTTCGTTCCTTGCATTTGTTTGTCTCTGAGTATACTCTCAAAGATAACGGATAACTGAAAACTATACTTATCAATGAGGAACCCTGAAACATCCTGATGAAGGCGAGCACTGTGCGTATGCGCCTGCTCGTTAATCCGCTCGGGAGACCACGGCCTGACCCGCAGCTGCGCGCCGCCCGGTACTACAGATGGCTCAGTCTCGTGCTGTAACATCAGCTTTTTGTTCCGGCATTAGCATGGTCGATACAGCGAGCATTAATTGCTATGTTAACCAAAGCAATTGATTTAACTTGCAAGTTTTCTTTGGTATAAGATAGGTTGCTGATTTGTCAGATCGTCAAACATAAGATACCTAAGCTACAAACACCCGAGAAGTCACAAGTGCGATTCGACCTTTCGATACGCTCGCAGCAATCGCGGTATAGATGTAGTCTGTGCAGCCGTGAGCCTGCGGAGTCCGGGTCCTCTCGCGATATTTACGGTACGGGTTTATTGCGGTATTCGACAAAATGAATACTTAACATTATAAATGATGATATAATTAGCTCGGTAAATGTCTTTATATTACAACAAAATATTCCAATTCACAACGTTTTACAACAACAACAACGAAAAAGGTTTTGAAGTTAATTTCCGCATAATTCACATATTCAAACCCCCTTATTAATGAAAACAATCCATGTATCGAACAAAGACAGTACCTACAGACAGAATTAGCGTATCCGTGGCGTATCTAAATATTTTTATAATAAGGGGAAGTTGTTTTTCTTTTTTTTTGTTATGTTAACAGGTGTCAATAATTAAAAAAATTAAAAACCCGACTGCAAAAAAGACAGATACCTAAGCAACCGACACAAGACTGAGAACAGTCTACACTATGAGCTGACAGCTTAGGTGAAATAAATGACGTTATGTTCCATAGTGGTAGCAGGCGGGCGGTAGGACCCATTTGCAAATTATAAATCGTACAAAAATAAATGGGTCCCGCCTGCTACCGAACACAATAATATTTATGAACGCTTCACACCACGTCAATCCAGAGGTCGTCAAACGTCAATTGTTTCACTTGGGCTCACAGCTCATAGTGTAGTCTGTTTTCTCAATCTTGTATCGGTCTTTTTAGTGCGTTGCTTAGGAATCTCTTATTTGCAGTCGGGCTTTTTTTTAAATTTTTTATTCATTTTATTTTTTTATTTTTTTCGTTTATCCAACACACACTTAGTCGATTTTAAGCAAAAATTAGGCTATTTGAATGCATTGATTGAATTACAATTTAAATACCCTGATAAAATTTAAATACATGACAAATATATTTTTGAAATCTCCTTTTAATTTTCTTTATTTTGATACCCTACTCCTACTCGATAGGTTTGGTTAAAAAAATTAACTACTTACAATTTGCCGCCAAAATCCGCCATTTTGTATTTTTTCTGCATTGAAAAAATCGACAAACAAACATACATACATACATTCAAGAAAACGCACGAAAAACATAACCCATGTCGGGTAAAAATTCACTAGGTATCTAGTCTATTAACCGTTACATATTTAAGTTAATTTTATACTAATCAGGTCTGTCGTGTTCCGTTTGGTTATTCGGTGGTTGGTGGTTGCACTTAAGGAATGTAGGCCTTGGGCCCTCCGGCCGTAACCTTTCCGAGTCACTGACCTCATAGACAGTTGATAGGTTTACAATATGGCGCTCGGTATAATTTGCCTTAGTTATTTCAAACAACAGTCGTGTTAATTAGGTAACAGTATACATCCTACCCTCAGACGAAGTTAAAAAAGTTAAGACGGAGTTCTGCCGGTCTAAACTACGCCTCGCCGTGTAATTACACAGTGTCACATACACACACATGTAACGTACCTACGCATTACCATGTAAGACGAGCTGTCGCGGTGTTTGATTTTTCTATATGTAGTGCGTAGATACACGCGTACTACACACATAAAAAACCACCCTCAGTTTTTGTTTGACAAAGCTAAGCTCTGTCTTCACTTTTTTATTTCGTCTGTGATTCTAGGATATGAATCGTATCTTGTTTTCTAATGCGAGTTGTATTCTCTTGCATCGTACGGTCGCCAACATACCCCATGCACATTTAGACCTTATTACTATTGTAACAAGGTTCAAAAATGGCGCACCGAGTTTGTATGTACCGTACATGCTGCAAGGTCGGTGAATCCTTTCACGTCATTTCACAGGACGCTATCGCACATTACTGTGCCGCAGTCCGCAGTGCGCCGCACGCTGCATCCCATAATGACCCCTAATGCATGGGGAATGCATGTCCTGGGTGCCGACGACTGGAGCGTATTGACGGCCACTGTCACAACAGACACTCACTTCTGAAGTGTTCACAAACAGAAAGCTTTATGATATTGTGGTAATTCAAATACTTCGCAAACCGCAGTAGGGAATTTAGATTGTTTGAAATTATAATGTGGTAAAGCTTCAATTATGTACCGTTCTATAGAAAGTTTATTTAGAAAGCCATATAAATAATAATCTTAATAGCAGATAACCCGCAAGCAGCATCAACTACCTCGCTATCGCATCTATCTGGCATCTAGTATAGATAGTTTAACCATAAATTCAACTCATTTGTGCGCGCGGTACTATGTGTGCGTGCGTAATTGATGACGCGGCCAAAGGTGGCACTATGTGTGGGTGTATTATACACATTACCCACACATTGTGCCGCACGCACAAATGACTTCAACTATCTTTACCTACGTTTATATAAATTCTATTCACGCATGTAAAATAAAAAAAAGTTGGCGCTTCGAGTGTTGTTTTGGCGTGTTGTTCGAGGCTGAACAAATGTTGTACCTGTTGCATCTGATGTTGCTGGCAAGAATTAAATGTGAAGAATGTCAAGAATTAAAATCAATTATACATGTCTCACTAGTTGCAGCATGTAATTACATACTACAATTGTCGACCTTATTACTTTAGTGATAACGTTCACAAGTGGTACACGGCTTGTCTTCGACCGTACATGTTTTGTACACGCAGGCCACTTGATTTATATGGGCTTACCTGCCGTAGAAGCAATGTTCTATCTAAGGAATTAATTAAAACCATCACTGACATATGGGGTGAGATATTGGAGTTATGCCACTCGATGACTATTGCCCAAGTTGGATGCATCATACAGCGCTTAACTGTATCTGTATGTGCTGAGATTTAGTTTAAGAATTTAATTTCATTTAACGCAAAAACGTTCCAATACTCAAACGACTGCTCTGGTAAATGGAATAATTCACACCTACTATACCTTTACATTCCATACATAGATTAAAGGATAAAACCCTTCGATCATCGATGCACACAGGAATTACAATATTATCATCTGAGATTATTATGGTTCTATGTCTAGCTGCGCAGAAATCTATCAAGCTGCAAGCATGACATTGCAGTGCATGCCAGTCATTAAGCCTAAGCTATTGCGTAAAGGATATTGGATATTACTATGGAACATTTACCCTCGGCGACCAAAGATAAAATTAGGTTAGAATTTCTTAAGTAAGCGTAATTGCATCTGAAATCTGGTGTAGCGTGTAAGTTCCATTATATGAGTTATGTATGTAAGTTCCTTTATAGTAATATCATATTAATGCAGAGTAGATAAGCTAGATTGTAGCTTTACCTTTAAGTTCATTTTTAGTTGGTAAGACAGTATGTATTACAAGTTACAACAGCATAGTTTACATCGCAGGACGCGGAGTAAATATTGAAATATTCTTAACTAAACTAAAAACTCTTTTCAAAGAATATTCATATAAAATATGGTTAACAATTAATTGATTATTTCTAATTCTCCATGGATCTGAATGAAAATAACTACGGGAAATTAAATGAAATTGATGTGAAAATTGTACAATTTTATAGTGTTTTGGTTTGAGGATGCCACTTTTTAAATAGCGGGTAAAATTCTCCCAATGTCTTTTTGTCGCGAACTGTCGAACTGAACATACCGTCGATTGTCGAATGGCGAAACCCCCCATTTTGAGAAACCCTGCCATAGAGTATAGAATAGAGACCAATCTGCCCAGCTCCCAGGACCGCGTGCCTCGTGCCTAGGCCGGTGAGGGCCGGTCGTGCTGCGGCCTGCGTGCATTTGCATCCCGCTTTCCGCGCTGTACAAAGGTCGTTCACATTCCCCCCCCCCTCCCCCCCCCGCGCCTCGCCCCCGCGTCGCACTGCGCTGAGAACTGCAGATACAATAATTACACTATTAGCTGAGCTATGTTCCCTAATAACCCTTTATCTGTCCCCGTACTTTATAATATGGGGATTGGACAGAATAATTAATTTATTCGCAGTCAACTTACGAGTTGACTTTCAACAATGTTTGGGCTGCCAATGTATTGTAATACACCAGTGACACCTTTAGCTTTAGGCATGAAGGGAAGGGCGTTCTCTGCGACAATGTGTGGAGTGAAATAAGACATGTGCTGTAAAGTTAGGGTTGTAATTGGTTTTGGCAATGAGTCACAACACATTTTCTAGGCCCGACAATACTATAGCGAATCGACATAACGTCTCGAAGATTAGCAAAAAATATTTCGTCACGGTGCGAGCGCGCGATCCCTGAAACCCAACGGAGCCCGAAGATAGTCGCCATCTTCTATCGTAGCGCGTCGAGCCCGCGTTGCGAGGCAGCAATGAATATTAGTTATACTTACATAATTACATTAGCCATTCCGTCATCCGTGTGTCTGCCGAGCCACGGCGCGAGGTGGAGGGGGGCCGATCAAGTCATCACTCAACGGCGACAGAGCACAGCCCCTCATATTGTATGAATTGCTCTTTATCCGGCCTTCTCTACATTCTCAACAGAAAGTTGCAAATTAAAAAACTACTTATTCAACTAGGATTTGGAGTTGGAGCAACCAGGAAACTTCAGTTTAATAAAAATGCTCAAAAAATTATGAAATAAAACTTATTTTCTAAATATTTTAAATTCGGCAAAAATTTATATATTTCTCTACTCAATTTTCTTAATTTTGAAGTCGCTGTCGGATCGTGATCATTCATGAATATAATTTTGGAAATAGAAAAAAAAGACATTGATATCGGTGCACAAAACAATGAGTCGTTAGAATCTATGTAATCATAATAATAGGTTGGTGTTTCGTATGAAGATGGTGGTGAGAATGATGATGATTACTTTAAGTGGTATGATGGCATATGCTTGCAGTTCTTTTAACAACGCCGAAATTCCCAAACATGTATATATGAGGACCCAGGAGTTCTATCCAGTAATTTTGGATCTAGGTGAAATTATTACCTTGGTGAAAGATCTTGTTTTTTGGTAGCATATTGCTTGGATATAGCTTGTAGCTAGGACTACTTCAGACAAAGTCGAAATCACTATATGTGTCCATATAAATTTCGAAGAGTTCCCTCGATTTATCATGGATCCCATCATCAGGTCACCACTTTGGTGACCAAGGGACAAATTTTTAGTTATAGCCTTTACAACAACAAAAGAATTTTGCAAATAGGTTCACAAACTGCAAAGTAATGTTCAAAGATATCCGTTTGGGTGTTAAATACTATGAGAAGTACCTATTATATCATCATAATGTGACGATGTAAGTTGTGATGATGGCGATGATGATGATGATTACTGTAATTGACATAGTTCCATATGCTTGCAGTTCTTTAAACAACGCCAAAATCCCCAAACATGTATCTATAAGGAGTCAGGAGTTTTTCAAACAGAATGCTCTGACGAATTTAGCTATCTTCCATAGGCTTGGGAATGTACTAATGTACTGTATTCTTGTATCTGTTTTTTGTATAATAACTTTCTATAGCTATTCTTTTTCAAGTGTTGTGTATTTCTATCTTCTCTAAATGTATTGTGCACGTTGTCAATCGCATGGCGTTCGCTTGCATCTGTACTCATTATTTCTCCTGGTGGAATACAATCTATTACTGTATATAATGCCCGTATATAATGCCACTAATTGTATTATTCCCAGTGAAATGTGTAAGTGCTTCTTTAATATTTTTTTGTGGACTGTATATTCCGTTCATTTTTGGATGTTTCCTCCGTTCTGTACGTTGAATGTATTTTTCTGTAGTCATCTTTTCTGTGAAGTGTATGTATGTATTGCTCGCTCGTATCGCAGTATGTACTTCTGTCTTCTCTCTGTGTATAATTAACTTTATCCACTGTATGTAGATGGGATTTTAAAATTTGTGCTGATGTAAAATTATGTTCCGTTTGGTCTTTTTTTTGTGATTAATGTAAATTTTTCTTCCATCTATTTTCATTCATCATCGTATCTTGTATCTATTTCGTTCTCTAATTCTTCGTCTGGTATTTCGAATTCTATGTTCTGTTGTAACTCTCTAAATGTTTGTAAGTTTTCACGTAACATTGTAGTGTAGTCTGGGTTTCTGCATATGATGGAATTTTGTTCGTATTCAAGTATTTTTAACCTTGTAAGTTGAGCGCGTCGAGAGGCGCGAATCCTCTTCCATTTCTGTAGATCCGTAGTCATCCTCGTCGCCAGATGTTGTAATAAATGTAGTATTTAGAATGTGTAATCTTTATTCATTTTCCTTTTGTAAACTAACAATGATGCTACCATGACAACCATGTCATAGTCTCACAGATAATATACATCTAATATCAGTATCCTCATGGATCCCATCATCAGGTCACCACTTTGATGTCAAAAGGACCAATTTGGGATTATACATCAAATAAAAAAAAATTGATTATCGGTCCACAGATGGCGGAGAAATCTTTGAACATACAAAAAAATATATATATATATAGTTATATACAGCCGAACGTATAACCGCCTCCTTTTTTTGGAGGCGGTTAAAAATAGGACGCAGTAATAGAGTTGCAACAGTTAACACACATTTAGAGTAGACCACGAGGAAGGCCGTAGGCTACTTTTTGTCGTGGCAATATGTACGGTCACCGCGGGAACACAAAATCGCGCGCGACATCTAGTTAATATTAAGTGATTATTTTCATACAATATACTGTGTAACTTATACCTAGTTCAAACATGCATGTTCAAGAAGTTATTCTGTCAATACTCAATAATAACATTATGCGTGATTGCTCAGTTCCTCTATTCTGGGATGAAACGAATATATGATTTCCACCTCTTTGATCTCCTCACATTATATCGACTGTGCTTTAGGTTACAGAACAATCTGCATAATATTTAAGCGTTACTAGTGTGTCCTTGTGCAGATGCCGTGTCACCCCCGGGCGCAGGCGGCGGGCCCGTCAGCAACTCGACAGAAACCAGTCCAGCCAGTCTACAGGAGGCACAGTCGCCGTCGAGCCGGTGTACCTCCTGTCGAGCTTATTACTATAGCGATAAGGTTCACAAGTAGTACACGGCTTGTCGGCGATCGTACAGTACTCGTCGCCCACTCGCGAGAATACTTCACTTTCACCGACGCGGACGAGCGCCGACGCTCATTACATTTAATTACTCAGTGCTCTAAACTGGTGCACGAGCGTCGACCGCCTCTGCTAAATGTGACTTGATGTTGACCACAACAATTTAGCAGAATATAAATAAATGTGCAGTGTTAAGAAGGAAATTTTTTTGATGATCTCGTGTATAAAATGTATGTTCCCTTAAACTACATAACATGTTCGAACTCCCAATATGCAATAACTCGACTCAAGTCTCAGTGGCTGTAACTCTGTGCGTACAATATTTTTTAAGCTTCAAAGTTTAAACTTTGCAAAGTACACATTTCACGAAGCTTTTAAGCTCTTTAAAATCTCAATAAGAATGTAACAGTGAACAATCGTATGAGCGGTAACAATCACAATCGAAGTTGTGTTGAGCTCACAAAAGTGCCGTCTCGGCGCGGACGAGTGCGGGGCGGTGCGGGGTGCGGGGCGCGGGGCGCGGGAGGCGTGTGGCCCCTCTCAAGGGCCGGGAGAAAGTGAGACCACGGAGTACAGTCTGTACAAAGTAAATTATTTACCTCTAGGCTTCTAACAGAGCGCTAAGTGCGAGTTTTTCTTTTCGTATTCGATCGTGAGCGCGTTTGGCGTTTACTAGGAATTTGTATGTGATTTGACCTAGTTGTCGCGTTTACAACTAGGTGGTGCTTTACAAATCACATACAAATTCCTAGTAAACGCCAAACGCGCTCACGATCGAATGCAAAAAGAAAACTCGCACTTAGCACTCAAGACCCTTATGCCAACGACATGAGGATCACTCTCACACAATCTCTGAGGTAAAATAACTCTTAACGGGCTGTACACTCAGCTGCAGCTGTCCTCGCTTGATATACGAATATATGAACGTATTATTGTGTAAGCTCTGAACCTTGGCAATGAGATATTTGTACATTATTTCAATAGATATATTTGGTTTTATTCGAAAATTTAGTTTGACGGATTAATATACTGCTCTTTAATAATTAAAGAGGAGGCAGAGAGCTCGGTAGTCGGTAGTCGGTAGAGTAACGCGGTAGGGTAGCGTGACACCAGTAACCAGTAATTTTTGAAGAGTCTTTACAATGTTTGCTCAATCGACTCTGTTCAGGGGTGAGGGGATTAGCGTAAAACGGACAAACATTAATTCTTTTGGCACATAACATAACGTTTTGGATAGTCCCCTGTAAGTGCAGCTGAGTGTACAGCCGACTGCGGTGTGAAGTGTGATGCGCTCGCGAGTCGCACTACAACACAACACCCGCCTTTTGAGAGCTGAGTGCTGACTGCTGAATGACTCGTGAGTTGTGAGTTAACCGAAGAACATTATGCAGGCGCGCCGCGCGATGCAGTGACTGCGGAATGCGGACCGACTTTTCATCGCTCATTAAAAAACAAAAGGCTTTTCATGAAGCTATTCACAGAAATGTTAATATTATATTCACTTTCACTAATTAAAATTATCAACATCAGTCAGTCAGTCCATATATCTGTAGCGTATTAACTTACTAATAAACAACTGCATGTCTAAAATGGCCACATTAAGTGAATCGTACTATGAAACTGAAACTAGACTAGACTGTCAAAATAGAGTTGTTAGAAGTTCCTGTAGGTACGAGTATGAGCAACTCTCATCGTACGATTCACTTAGTGTGGCCATTTGAGACATACTGACCAATTCCACAGATTAGGTACGGTAACTATTTATAGTTACTACGTAAGCGTAACCAACTCTCATAATCATCATCACTACTCAGCACTCAACACCGCCGCTCCACTGGCGCACCGGGCACCGCGCAGCTGAGTTCGACGGATTGTCACATCGGCCGCCGCACGCTGTACCCGGAACTTGGCCCGAAGCGAATCAATCAAACTCACCAACGTTAATTACCCGCCCCCTAACCCCGGCTCTCTATCTTTATAATGTAAAACCATTAAACTTAAAAGTAAACTCAGTTCAAAACCAAGTACCTGGGAAACCGAGCTTGCTCGGAGTTCTGATAAATTTCAAAAATAAAAAGAATCACAAAAATATTTACCTGACCGGGAAATAGGATTCGAACCCACCAACCACATTCCGAATTTCCGAAAAACGCAATGTTACCAAACTGCCAATCTGACTTACATATTAGAGTCGAAATTATTGATAGTATATAGTTGCACGACGAAAGAAAAAAACATACCTATATAACTAAAAAATGCGCAGTTTTCCGGGGATAGGACTTAGCTAGATCGATTTTCCTCTCCCAAAACTCCCTGCATACAAAATTTCATGGTAATATTTTATATTATATAGAAGATTGTCTCGTTTAAAGTATAAGATTTCATCTAAACGTGAACAAAAACATGAAATTCGCTCGAATCAATGTGTCATTTCTTTATTGCGCGGTAAATAAGTGACATTTCAATCAGTAGCACTACGTGTTCTGTTGTTCTCGTCGTGTACGTTCAGATGCAATCGGACGGCGGACCTGAACGACAAACCTGCTAGTTGGTACTACGGCCAGTGGTGATGCGATTGCAGTTTGTGTAAATCGGTAACGGTTCAAAAGTCAATAAATACACTTCAATTATCTACCTTGAAGCAACTCCATTAAATCATTGTAGCTATACATCACTAGCTGTCCCGACACACGTTGTTCTGTCGCATCCATAAATATAGTGTTAATATTTTCCCACCAATTTTTCCAATGTTTCTCACCGTTTAAATTTCAAGACTAAAATTAGCCAAATCGGTCCAGCCGGTCTCAAGTTTTATCGAGACAATGGAATTGCAATCCATTTTTATTATATAAGATTTTCCATAACTTTGTAATTATCTATATCAAATCACAAATCTTATAAACTTTAAGTCACGTCCCACGGGAACGCGATAAAAAATCCTATGTCTGTCTCCTGGTTCTAAGCTACCTTCCCACCAATTTTCAGCTAAATCGGTTCAGCCGTTCTTGAGTTATAAATAGTGTAACTAATACGACATTCTTTTATAAATATAGATTATTAATGAGGTTCCTAAGCGTTCGCCATTGCCACGGTAAATCACAACACTTTCCACGACAAACTCATCTCGATAATTACTAACTCATCCACCATCTTATGGATCAACCATCATACTCTTCCCGCCCCTCCTCCAATATTTACAGCGCCGACTGTTGTATCTGATGAAACAATTTATAAGGAACGCACCCTCAGCGGTCCGCCCCGCCGCCCCGCCGCCCGCGCCTGGTATCCGAGGATTAGAATTATTCAGAAGTTTACCGCAAGATATAATATACTGCGCTTTTTAAATAAATAGTTCTGTAATGTAGGTAACTACTCACTAGTCGCTACTAAATCCCTTAGTTATTTCGTTAAAACTTAAAAGTTCATTCCACGTGATACTTGACTTTGCGGTCAATGTCGCTTTAAGCCTTAAAACTGTCAGATACTTAATCAGCCGTTGTGTCACTTTACTGCCGAGGATTACCATAAATAGCTCGGCATTCGCCGCGTCGAGGAGTGTCATCGTGTGCGTGCGAGTACGTCGCGGGCGTGCGTCGCGTCGCGGACTTGCATGATGTCGCGGGCATGCGTGTGTGCATTGCGGCTCGGCGGGACAAGGCCGTCCGCCGACACTCATCCGTCACACATTGTTTACGCCCGCCGATCGGCTCCGACTTATCTCGGAGACTTAAGGATTATCAACATATTTTCATCCTCCAATCAAAATTAAGAGGAAAAAGATTTATTGGAAAGTAAAAGCTTAATGTAGAGATATTAATAACATTATAACTGTCACGTCATATCTTAAAGCACATACAGCTTTTGTAACGACTTAACTACAAAACCATTAATAAATACTTGCGAGTGACATTATCTTTAGTGTTTCTAAAGTATATAACCTGACAATAATGCCATATCTTGTCTATATCATGGGCACCGAGCCAATTGTACAAAACATCAGTTTTGTACAATTACGAGTGTGACCAGTGACCACAGCTCCACGTATCGGCCGTGGAATGCTCTTAAGGCGGCGCCAGCCGGTCCGTGATAACGATGAGTGTCGCGAGTGGACTCCAAAACAGAATGGATATGGAATGGATGGAAACACGCTTGTAGATCTGCATCAATGCATCCATTTTTTAAATTATTTATTATCTATATATAATATTATATATGCAGTATATACCTCCTCCGTCCTCTACGCGCGTAGCACACTGTGTTTACGGTGAAGTGATCTCTCGTCTCCTTGTGTTCTCTCTGGCACCGAAGGCAACTCCAGGCTCAGAGTCCTGACAGGACTTTGGACAAGCTCCGGAAAACGCCTTGGCTCCGCTCCGCTTGATTAATGATCATGTAAAAACATATTTTATTAAAAACATCTCTGCAACACTTTCTCACCGCACCGCCATTTACCCGGTGGAGGTTATAGCACCGTTCGCACCAGATATTGCCTACCGAATGATAAATATAGGTACCTACCCAATACATATACTATACAACAATATGACTAATGATTTGACATAATACAGTATATACTGTATTCACATGTTGCGTCATATTTCGATTTTCAAGACCACAACGCAGCGCGATGGATATTGGATACGAAATACAGCAATTTACCCATATTTTTGAATTTTTATACAATTTCTTATTAGGTACTAGTTCGTACTACAAAATATTATTTGAATGATGCTTTTAAAATCCGGAGTGCTGCACGGTCTAAAATAGAGACGCGAAATAAAACACTCAGTGTTTTTTCAGAAAGTATTAAAAGGTCAACGAACTCCTCGCATAGCCGTGCATAGGCAGGTGGAGAACGAATTCTGTAAAAGTATATTCCCAACGGCACATTTCCTGCTAAGAAACCCGATCTTTCTGTAACCTGCACATTGTACAATACTCAGCTACCGGTAGCTGAGCCGCGACATTGTGCGATTCGCGGAAACGGGAAATGGCGCGCTGAGAACCGGCTCATACGACCAACCACTTCCAATAGATATGCAGCTGGAACGAAATGCAATAAGTTAAACAGAAAGCGTTCGGATTCTATGTGTACTTATGTTCCACTAGCTGAGAAATCTAGGAGATAACGACAAAACGATATTGGAACAAATCTTGCCTCCAAAACAGCAGATATAGAAATAACTAATACATAGTACCACTGTAATTATTAATTTGCAAACGTCAGCAGCAGGCCGGTGTCCCGAGGCGCACAGTCAGCGCCGCTCACGCCGCGGTATTTGTGTCGCAGGTCGTTTATAAATACCTACAAATGCTAGTTAGTACTACGTAAATGCTAGTTAGCACTACATGTAAGTAGTGGTCTAGATGTATAACCCTGGCGAACGACCCACCACTCACCACCACCACGTCCAGCCTCGACTACTGTCCGAGCTCCAGCAGCGCCTATACTATATAATCTGTAGTGTCGATATCACACATGCCACTCGAGTGACACCAACCGTCGTTGTCATGGGCACTGCACCCTACTCCGCGCCTGACGAGGGTCGGACGATCCTATCCGATCCGACGTGAAGGAGAAGGGTTAACATGAAACATGCTAAGTAGCGGATTCTATTATAATGTGGCTCATCCTCTCTGCTCACTCTATATCTGATTGGTAAGCGACGTATTGACAATCATGATCGACGAACAATATAGACGATATTCATAGAATTCGCAAAGTTTACTCTTCAATAGTTTGTATAGCATATATCAGTACTAGAGAATGACTTGTGTTAGGTAATCGTGTTTATTTCAATAACTACGCGTCATCGGTGCTCGGTGTTGTGTTCGCAGCCGACCGACGATCGTCAGCAATGCACTAGAATGCACTAGAAACTCTTGTTCTGCCTAGTGACTAGACAGAACAAGCGGGGAACCACACAGGGGAGTATCACAGGCGTGAGGCAACACACTTAACTGTCAGCCAAAATGTGCAAGCCCATTACACTAGGCATATCCATATTACATATAACATACTAAGGCGGGTCAATAAGTCCGTGACTTTTTGAATTTCTAACCTCCTTACTGAAAAAGCAACACTACTCCTGTCAACAGGTATCTGTCAGTTGACTCCTATCAAAATTTGAACTTGCTGCGTCAGTTTGTTTGTGTTTTACAGCTATCTTTATCAGACTATCCAGTAACTTAAGGAAACAATGGAAAAAAGTGAATTTCGTGTGCTTATTAAGCATTATTTTTTGCGAAAAAAACCCATTACCGAGACCAAGGCTAAGCTTGATAAATACTATGGGGACTCTGCACCATCGATTTCAATGGTAAAAAAGTGGTTTACTGAATTTCGTTGTGGCCGTACAAGCACTGAAGATGCCGAACGTCCTGGACGCCCATTTGAGGTCTCTACACCCGAAACAATCGAAAAAATTCACGATATGGTGTTGGCCGACCGAAGATTGAAAGTGCAAGAGATTATGGAAGCCATAGGCATCTCGCATGGCTCAGTGGTTTCAATTTTGAATGATCACTTGGGCATGAGAAAGCTTTCCGCAAGATGGGTGCCGCGTTTGCTCACAGTCGACCACAAACGCAATCGTGTAACAACTTCACAGGAAGGTTTGGCGTTGTTTAATCACAATATGGAGGAGTTTTTGCGCCGTTTTGTAACCGTGGACGAAATATGGATCCATCACAACACACCAGAGACCAAACAACAGTCAAAACAGTGGGTTTCTAAGGGTGAATCGGCGCCAAAGAAGGCCAAGGTGGGTTTGTCAGCCAATAAAGTTATGGCGACTGTTTTTTGGGATGCACGTGGGATAATCCACATTGACTATCTTCAAAAGGGAAGAACAATTAATGGGGAATATTATGCCAACTTATTGGACCGCTTCAATGAGGATTTGAAAAAAAACCGACCTCATTTGGCCATGAAAAAGTTCTTTTTCACCAGGACAATGCAAGGGTGCACACATGGGCAGTTGCCATGGCAAAAATCCATGAATTGGGCTATGAATTGCTCCCACATCCACCTTATTCTCCAGATTTGGCTCCGAGTGACTACTTCTTGTTCCCAAACCTGAAAAAATGGCTCGGTGGAAAAAGATTTGACTCCAATGATGAAGTCATCTCGCAAACAAAGGCCTATTTTGAGGACCTCGACAAATCATATTTTTTGGAAGGGATAAAAAAATTGGAGAAGCATTGGACAAAGTGTATAGAGCTCAAGGGGGACTACGTTGAAAAATAAAATGATTTATTTATCAAAAAATCTGTGTTTTATTCCAAAAGTCACGGACTTATTGACCCGCCCTCGTACATAATTATTGCCTCTAAGTAAGTCTCTACCTAAAAAGAAACAGCATTGTCGTCCACTAATTAGTACATTTTTCAAGTTGCTGACGAAGAAAAAAATGAGGTTACAAATTAGGACGATATTATCTTTATTTTAAGGGTTCCGTAATACTCAAGAAATCTTTATAGTTTCGCTCTGTCAGTCCGTCCGTCTGTCTGTCTGTATGTTTATCTGTCTATCCGCCCTTCTAGCTCCTGTAATTATGAATATAAGTGGATTAAATTTGGTACCTACATTTAATGTGTATACATAGATCTCGGTTTTGATCATAACATAATAATTTTATATTTTAGGGGTGGCTCTCCATACATGTAAAGTGGGAATGTTTTTTTTTCATTCTAACCCATCTAATGGGTTATTGTTGAATAGGTATTTTAAAATAAAGGCTAGGTTTGATACATGACTTTTTTCATAGTCAACCATTTTTGAGTAATCGGCCTCCAAAGTGATAACTTGGTCCCCCCTCCCCTGGCACTTCTAAACTATAGGAGATAAAAACTTGTAAGTTTCCGTGCTGATAGATCATTCTAAGAACTCTAAAGGAAAATTATTTTGAGCGAAATCGGAGAAAAACTTTGAAGTAATTCAAAGAAAACCTATTGAGCGTTGATAGTTACGGAACCCTCTTTAGATATGTCCTGACATGCTCTTAAATTATTTTATCATTTGACCCCTGCACTCCTCGGGACCCGGGACAAGCGCTGTCTGCTTCGGCCTCCGGGGTACAACACAACAGACCCCTTGTTAGAAGCTTGTACTGGCCACAAAGAAATGATAAACATGTTACATGCATGACTTAATCTATATACAGTCGACTCTCGTTAATTCGAAACTCGGAGGACTCTTAAAATATTACGAATTATCGAGTGTTTGAGATATCAAATGGTTCGAAAACGAAAAAAAAACGAAAAACCAATGCGTGCGGAAGTGTGTGTCAAACTAATCATTACAAAAACAAAGGCTCGTGCACCATTACACGAGTTTGGACTTGTCTCAAAATGTACTTATGTGCCTCTGCAAGTTCTGTAATCTTTCTCACTATTTCTCTCTGCAAACTTTGAATTGTCGAGTGTTCGACGCCGATCAGTTCGAGTGTACGTGTCGTTTTGTTACGCGGCGACGATTTTTTCGTTCGAATTACCAAATGCATAAAAATGTATTGATTTACTTCGTAATACAAAGAGATTTTCTAGGGGACTCGTAATAACTTTGAAATACTCTCTGTATGAATTCTTAAATAAATAAAAATATCTGGTTCGAATTAAAAAGAAGTGAATTAACAAGAGTCGACTGTACATAAAATAATATATAATGTGACATAATGAAAAGCTCCTTTATATCAAAATCATATTTCTAGCTATCTAATCTTTCTTGTCAGTCAATCGGGCGCATGTTACAGGTGAATTAGAACCTCCACCTCCTTTATATCTAAAATACATGATGGCTGCTGTATCTACTCAACCTTGTTAACTTATACGACCTAATACTGCAGCAAATATAGCACCTCCCCGGGCCATCAGGTTATCGCCGTTTACGTTCACCAATCTCCATTTCCCGTACCACAATCGCAAACTTACCTTACACATCATAAATATACAATAATGTAAATAAATCCGCTACTGGACCTTCGTCCCAGCAGGAAGCTGGAGGCGCGGGCGGGGCGGGAGAGCCGGCGCCGGGCGGCAGCAGCCTTGCCCCGGCCTCGCAGCGCCGACGCCAGCTGCAGCTCGTGATAACTGATATCGGTGCAGCACGCAGCCTAAAATAGAACTCATGATCTATTAACACATATTTGATACTGAAATGATAAAAGTAAATAGAGCTTTTGTTGTTTCTAACTATCACAGTAGAGCCGATTACTTTCAACGACCATAAAGAGATGAATTGGCAAAACTTGTGCCTAATGGTAAGTAGTCCTTTGTCATGAAACTCTGTCAGTGCCACACCCGCCTGGCACAAGCTACAGCGTGCGGCGTGTGAAAGTGGACCCTTATTACCTCATTAGCTGATACCATACCGGCTATGATGCCACTACCGACGCGACCCATTAGCGGCCTGCGCATGCCAATGCATGGCATCGCATGGCCGCCATGCAGTCACACTTCTCATGCATGGATACAGCATGCTGTCATTTATCACGCTGCAGCTCGACCGTGGACTGCGCAGCTCGTTATGACAGGAGTGATGCTAATTACACTCCCTAAATAGAGTCGCAAGACCGATTCATTTTTCTGAAAACATATTTTTACGCTTAGTAAGTTAAATATCATCATTCCTTAGTAGAGACTAGCTCTGCTTAAACTCGTCATAACATGTCTGCCGTCTGCACATGAACTATGAAGCTCATAATATCGACACTGGAAGTGTTTTCATAAATAAAATTATATTTATAGTTTGTGCAGGACTTTTATATACATATTATAAGTTAAAATTTCATGTAAATAGCCGTTGTAGTTTCATGTAAATAGCTGTAAGCAGCCGTTGCCGAGATTACGATAATATATATTATAATATATACAATATTGTCTCATTTAGAGTATAAGATACATACGAGAATCAGATAAAACTCGAGTTATGTTAAAGTTAAATGCACATAAATAGGAGGGCCAGGGTGAGCCGTGAGACACGGTGAGAGGGGCGGAGAGTGGAGACCGTACTGTCTACCGTCTGTGCAGTGCGCACGTCGCACGAGCTGCCATACAAATGTCATCATTATGAAGATGATGCTAGGCGTTTATTGGCCGCTCACACACTTATGATCTTGAACAATGAACACCAAATAGAAAATAAATTTAACAAAAATCTCAAAAAAGAAAATTGATCAAAACGGCCTTACTTTTGGAAGCAGTTTCTTCCAGGCCTTTTACCAGAGAAAAAAAAACTGTAAATATGCAACGTTTCACCTGACGTAAATATTTCACTTTAATGTTCTGAATCCATCGGAAGCACTTGGAGCAAGTATCGCGCCGTCCACGGTCCAGCTCGCGTGTCGGCCAGAGATTACATCAGGAGAACATCACCGCCGCGCGCCGTCCGCGTCGCCGGTCGATTGTCATTTCGTCCCAAACCCCCCTCGGGTACCTTCTATTTCGACCGTGTCACGCTCGGGCTGTTGTGTAAGATGTCTCATGTTAGTGTTATAACTTATAGCCAACCCCACTCAAACTACACTCGTCACCTTTATGTACTTCAAAGCTCGAAGAAAGGTTTAGTTTGTTGTGGATAGATAGTGGGTATTACAAGAATCAGTAAACTACGTGTGCATAAGGGTTTATTGTGTTTTAACCCCCCCGACAGACGTGTCTGTCTGTGAGCTCGTAGCTCCCAAATGAATGAACCGATTTTGATCTAGTTTTTTTTTGTTTGAAAGCTGACAATATGTTCGATTCATAGCAATGATTCATCATCATTAGCTCGCTCAGTTCGGGGGTTACTTAAATATTTAACTTTTTTTAAAACTAACTTTTACTTTTAACTTCTAGCGGAATTGAAAAATGTGTTGTTATACGCTATTGGGTTGTTACTGAGAATCGCTTTTACCTAGTGCTCGCTAGTCGCTAGTCGCTACTGTCTTCACTCGTCGCTACTTGCACTGTGTTATGTGTAGCTTCACATCTGGCAGCTCTGTTTGTTTATATTTTGCGTTAATATAAACGATATTTTTTTCGTTTATATAATTATCTCGAAATAGCCGGCCGCGCTCCGCCGTTCATTTCTCTTCCTGTCGTCGTATTTATTATTTTCTCGGTGTATGAATGTTCTTCACTGGAAGTAACCGGTTTTTATGTGCAAGTACCGCAAATCGCTTCCGTTACCTACTCTAATTTTAACGTCTAAAATTAATTGTTCCTAATTTCCTGCGCTTGGATCTAGTTTTTCCTGAACAAGTCAGACGTATATCATCGTGACTCATGGCGCAATAGCTGATATTTTTGACGTGACAACGTCTTATAATTCGATGGAGCCGGCTGCACGCACGAAAAAACATGACTCATGCGGCGTTACCTCGCTCTGAAGCGTTCCATTTCTTATGACGTTGTCACGTTTAACTATCGTCAGTAAACCGACTTTACAGACAACCGATTTTTTATATTGACAGTTATTGTTGTTTAATTAGTCGCTTATCAAATATTAATTAGTCTATAACTAGTTGCGACCACTAAATGATAATAATAATTGATAATCCATTGACTGTGGTTGCTGGTTGCACATTGTTTTCATCTGAACTCGGTTATCACTTTCTTGAGCTTTCTTATCTTCCTTATTATTTCGTGTCATATATTTGTTGTTTTTGTATTGCTAGGATGTAGATTGTAGAGTATTGTATTAGTCATATTGACTTCATTTGTTTTATTATAATAATAATATGATCGTTAATACAATCGAGAACAATATTTGTTCATCCCTTGTCGAATAAGCCAGCGTAAAGTTTTGCCACATATGACATAATGTAGTTTTGCCGTCTGTCAGTATCACGAGTATCAACTCTACGTCTCGACATTTACTTAAGTTCCTGCTACCTAGGTCCTAGACTAGACTGGAATGCACTGGCCATTACATAATCCGCCGCGCGCCGCTAGCTCGCTATTGTTGCGGAGATAGCGGTAGTTACCTGCTGTACAGCGGAGCTGTACCCAAATCAGTGATCACGGACACAACAGACCACTATACACGCCTACATAACGGTCACACTCGTGTAGGAGAGATTAAACCTAACTATTTATATATTCTTAGCAACAATAACTTTACAACCCATCATAGGGACAACGCGAAAGAGGTGTGATTCGCTTTAAAATTTAAATGTAGTCTCGGTCTCTGCCTAGTGCTGAGCTCTGTGGTAACCTATATTTGTATGACATGTAGTTGACGACGTGTCTGTCTGTCGTGGCATCGTAGCTTCCAAACGGCTTTTTGTTTGAAAGCAGCTGACATGAGAGTGTTCTTAGCTACAATTCGTCATCATCGGCTCATTCACTGATTGACAATTCAGGGTTGACTCGTTAATTTTATTTATGTTGATGTTGATAACAAATAATATACAAACGCAGCTTTCGCTTGCTATACTGTTAATACTTACTTGTTTCCATAAATAAAACGCTATTGATATTTGATATGTCAAATGAGCGTAATGGAGGCACACGCGGTCTCCGCCCGCCGCGCCGCCGCGCCGGTCAGTCATGCAGTTAGGTTCACAGCCCATCACCGGTGGGACATTGGGGACATTTGGGTGACATTTACAATACAACTGCATACATCACTAATGTATACACGTCACGTCGTGCAGCTCCCGTGTCTACAATCTACATACAGGTAGCTAATTGAACGGGCGCGGCGCAAGGCGCATGTCGTAACAGGTCCGCAAATACACGGCCTATAGTGGTATAACTGTCCGCGATAGTACCGCTATCGCCGCATACTACACAGCTCTACACACTATACAGTACTCAGTAGTCGTTGGTACTCCGTTCCGATTCAATGTAGACAAAGAAAATGAAATTCCACCAAATTATGCTCAGAGTATAACCGTTTAAAATAATTATTTAACTGAAGAAATTCGCAACAAAAAACTCAAAAATTATAAAATACTGACGGGCGCTATTGCCAGAGAGGATAATTATTATCAGCTATGAATATTTATAGTACGTTTATTATAATAATTGTAATGAGGCTATTAGAATATTACGACACGTGATAAAACGGCACATTATGTGTAATTATGTCATTACATGCGATGTGACCCGGGCGGATACGCGGGTTCAGGCATACGTATTCGCCATTATGTTAACAACGGAAAAATGAACGGTTTCGTTGAAAAAATATTGAATGTTATCAGTGTATCGGAACAGTCGGTAGGAGGTCCTGTCCCCTGCTACTGGTATCAACTATCGATTAGAGATATCAAGTATCGCGAACTATGGACAACTAGCAATGACTAAGACCCTGCCAGCCGCCGCGCCGCGCCGCGCCGCGCCGCTTGTCAGTGCAGGGTTGTCGCCAGCTGCCGCCACCAACTGTGCTGTATGGCGACTCGCTAATTATACAAAGTAACGAATATGTAGGTATACAATAAAATAAAATAAAACTTCGACCACCTGGACTATACTCTTGGAATGTGGGCGGGGTGAATTGAATGTTTCGTAGTTCTTTTCCATCACATTATATTTATTACTATTATTTTTCCTACTGTTCAATCTGAGTACATACATTGTAATTTGTATCCAAATTCGTAACCGTGCTGACTGCTGTGTAAACTATAGTGGATGTCCAGCAGCCCTTTCCATAGTCGTAAACGTCACTAGTGGGTTCTTTAAGCACTATAAAGTATAAACTTACACGTTACAAGCCAAATGACAGTGAAATACAATGTGTGTGTATCACGTCACGCGTGGGTCTGTATACTGCAGTATCAATGTCAGCGGTCAGTCGTCCCAGTAACACGCACCACACACCACATAGCCTCAAGGTTTAATGTTCTACGTGGCCTCGTGGAGAGTGTACCCCGAGCTGTATGACAAAGGACAGGCTGTGCGTCCTGCTGCGCCGAAACCTCGTTTACATCACAAAACGATTACCTATTTTCGGTGATCGGAGCCGGTTTGGTAAGGTTGAAACTTTCCACTAAGTACAGAATTTATGGGACGTTCACCTTAAACACGGGCCTGGCACTGACCCTACACAACAGGTAACTTGTGCGTCCAATCGCCATCCAGCGTCATACAAAACGTAGAGTCTAAAAGTTCTTACAATGTATTGTTCACTGCACTTAAAGTCCACTTACATTAATAGTCCCGTTTTATAGCCGTTCATGTTATCCTCATTATAATATTAATTAAAATGAATGCTATGGACTTCGCTCAGATTTCCTCAAAGTAACGCCTGATTCTATCAACTACGCAATATAATTATTTGATAGTCATCGCTATCTGATTCCCGGAGCACCCGCGTCAAGAGCGGGGATGTAGTCGGGTTGACACCTTAGAGACAATGTTATGGCGCGGGCGTCGGGCAGGTACGAGGTAGCACTTGTCGCGTGTGAGCGTTAATTAATTTGTGGCTGACATGGAGTGTCTTAGCTGTCCGCACTCGCGCTGGCTTCCGTATGGCTTTTGTGTTTAAACTACAATGCGTTCCACAAATTGCTTGTCACCATAAAAATTTCAGCTTCAAGCACTGCTTGCTAATTGCTAGCACAGGGCTCCATTCGTCGTTCTGCACGATCCGCGCGGTCGCCGGTCGCGGCTGAGCGAGCGTGGTGGTCGTCACGGTCGCGCACCCCAATGTACCGTGACAGCCCTGCGGCATAGTACTTGTCGACGTTCCTTAGCGGCTCCAACAATTATACATAGATATTTTTTTTATGTAAAGCTAGATTATACGGTAGGCAAGGAGCTTGGTAAACAAGTAAAATCTTTCGTCCTCTGTTGCCTATCTTAGTCTCTCCAGTCTCCAATCCCCTTGATCCCTGCTTACGCTCACACATAGTGTTATGGCTAACATCAGCACCCAATAAGCAGCCGATATATTGCTCTATTTCTTCATTAATTTCTCTCCAAGCTTCGTCTTTATCTTCCAAAGTAGCGCTATCACTTTTTTATTTTCAATAATGTGCTTATACTTTTTTAATATATTTAGAAATAAATGTCGCTCAACCTCGGTGTAATGTCGCCCAAAGTCGGTGTAATGTCGCTCAACGTCGGTGTAATGTCGCTCAACCTCGGTGTAATGTCGCCCAACCTCGGTGTAATGTCGCTCAACCTCGGTGTAATGTCGCTCAACATTGGTGTAATGTTTTCTCGTAGTTGCCATTTTGATAAAAATATAAATTATTTTTTTTTAAATAAAAACTGGACAAGCTCAGCAATGTATAGATATTTCTTATAACATACTGTATGAATATCATTTATGCCTCATTTCCAAAATTTCTTTCTCAATTCACAATTGGCTTATTAAACATAAAATAAACGGAATCACCCGAAGAATAAATGAGAAATGCTCAAGCATTTTCTTCAATAAGAAATTCTCCAGCACCAATTACTTTAAAAAGTTCATCTTAAGACATGATTGTGAATAGATCATGTCTTAAGTTCAACTCATTCAAACAAGGTGGACTTATTCGAGAAATTCTTAAGTCCATTCTGAAGCAACGACCAAGAATTCCGGCCCATGTATCGCTTACGTATTTTTTCTGTTTATGTACAGACAGGTACAGCTGCACCTTGCAGTGCGATAGCTGACTGGGAATCCGGCCAGGAATAGGGCAGACAAGCGGGTCACCAATCACCACAGACGCCGAGGTAGTTATTCCCGGCCCGTCGATACTCGTCACTCAACGCTGTCCATCCTTACATCAACTCGTCTGACTAACCAAATATTCGTTCAGATCCAATTTCATATAAAAATAAACAAAGAGGACAATAGAACACAATATAATGCTACCAACTTAAATGTCACATACTTACCGTGCAATAAAGAAATGCAACACACTAGTTTGTAAGCATTTAATATTTTTTACGTTTAGATTAAGTTAGATCTGAAAGTACCAACAGTTGTGAATTGTGTACCAAATGTGTTTTATTAGCAATAATAATTGAAACAAGACCAGATAACATATTATAAAATATTAAACACCGTATTTAGGTACTGCTCGTAGTTACAGAAAGTTTTGAATATTAAACATTATTATTTGCTGTCAAGTACAGTTAGTATTTGGTGATATTGAGTGGTGCCTGTTGTGGTTAACAACAGCTCGTGATGATAATATTCGAATATTTATAGCTAATCTATTCGAATGCAACATGGAAAGTTTTCCTTAATTATTATATTATGACAATTATTTCCAAATAAGGCAACAAACAGTTATGGTCTGTGGAATTTTGTAGTACCTACAATCCGAACAACGCGACTATCTAAGTTTACTACCAATTCAGACAGTTGACATCAGCTGGTGCGACATTCTACCTTCATATACCCACAACGACAAATGATACAGGCCACTTCGACTGCGTACACACATTTTACTCGAAAAGACATTGGAAATTTTACTGTAGAAATCAAAGGTAAAACTAGGTTAGATGTAAACGAAATTGCATCTGGATTACATCGGCGTGGGCGCATATCCGCAGGAGGTGGAGGTAAATACTGTGACTATTTAACTCATTTCAACGAATATTCATAATAAAATATGATTAACAATATATTCATTATCTATAGTAGGTATATAATGATCGGGTAAAAAATGGCAAATGTATTTTCTGATATTTGTATATCAGTTATTGGCTATACAGCTCAGACGCGTCACTCGTCAGTCTCGTCAGGAGAAAGCTTCGTCATAACGATCCTAACATAGCTGGTACTTGGCACATCACTCGGAGCCCACCTTTAGCCGGCGCAGGCGCAGGAGTCAGCAGAAAAACCGCGAGCGTTGACTCCCGCACTGAAATAGACGCGTGCGGCGTGTTCCGGTCTAGTGGGCTATGCCGAGCGCCGAGCAATACCCGACCCGGTGGCGTAATGCAATAAACATTGATCGACCTAGCAAAAATACCTATTTAATAGCTCAAAGAGGGTTCAAATGATTCGGCGAAATCCGTTGACGGTTGAACATTCTCGTTAAAAGTTACTTTAAATACGAAGATTCGAAATATTAATACTTGACCGAGATGAAAGTCTGATTTGAATGCATCTATTCAGATCTTTATCGCCTAGCTCAGTAATGGTTGACGGTTGTCAGGAGAAACATCGCCGCAGTATCCGATAACCGAATGTAAAAGCCTGCGATAAGTCCGCCATTGGATCGCCGTAACGAGTAGAAAGCTATCGACGTAAGCGGACTACAGCCGCATCGCGGCCGCATCGATCTCCGGGCCCTGGGCGGCTACTTTTACTGTTTACAGCTTCCAGTAATTGTGCGCCATTTCACACTCGCAAGTCGCACACCGTGTACGTCGCAATCTACTTTCTATCGTTAATCTGTATTAATTGTCGATGCGAAAGTTTCTTCAATTTATAATCATGAGCCAATCTCAACCGTTTCAGGTCTGTCAATTGCAAATCTAAACTCTCTTCCACCGCGCCGTTCGTGAACTGTAGTCTACACAGTTAAAACTGGATGTTTATAGCTGAGTCACTATATATATATATATATATATATATATAATAATTGTTATAATATATTAACATATTCTAAGATTGTACTCGAAGCTATTAATATTTGATTTATTGGTTCTAGTCAGAGCGAAGGCTTTTGGCGCTGGACGCGTTGCTGCCGCTATATTTAGCCTGTCACAGCCACTGACGTCTTATCTCCGAGCCTGCTCCTGCGATAGCTGCCTGCACTCCAGAGTCCAGCCTGTCACTTATAAATAGACTAATTACATTGAGCTACAAGCCACAGACGCATGCAGGCCGCATATGACAGCCGCGTTTATTTTATGTCAGAATTTATGTCGTTTTTAAATTAATTTCCGAAACATTTCGGTAGCAACTTGACCCAATTCCCCAGTTTACGCAGCTCAGGTAATTTGTAATTTGTTTACGGGACAATTTATGTAACTCGAGTGCATCTCTGCTTCTTGTCGCCGATGTTGAATATAGCATATCTAACATAGGACGACACGAGACCACATGCATTCAAGTAGTCTAAGACATATGATCAAACTCGATTGAGTTGTGAGACTAAGCAGTGACCGGTGACATTGCAAATTGCAAAAAGTTACATACGAAGCAGCGGCGACAATTGACCGCTGACCACCGTCGTGACGCCAAGTGCATTGGCGACAGAGCGCCATTAGCAATCAGTACCAGCCAGCTGCAGAGTGCAGACGCCCCATTAGTAACTGCAGACTACTTTATTACTGCATAGCTGCAGTCAGTGCACTTCAATTTAGGTTACACGTCATTCATCGCTCGCCAGTAAGTGCAAGCCGCTGACTGCACTTATAAACAAATGTCAATTACAACGTATCGAGTTGCTAAGGAGCCGCACACGGAGTGCGGTAAGCCGCGACGTCCAGCCGCCCTGACTTCACTCTACACCAGAATCACGTATTGAACTTTAAACATAATTATTACATAATTCGACAGTTAAAGATCAGTTATAAATATTTTACAGCGACGCAGATGCAGTAGAAATTAAGGACAAGACACGAACAAGACATCCTAAACCTAAATCCTCGTAATTAGCTTAGACTTTCATTTTACCCTTTTTGAATTATAAATGAATCGTCGTGATATCTTAAACTGAGTTTTGGAGTTTGGACTAATTAAAACGGGTTTAACGTTGGTTTGGCGTTTATGAGAATACCAATTTGCACTTTTAACATATCCGAACTAGTAAGTAGTAACTAGTAAGTAACTAGTAATTGTAAGTTTATTATAGTAAGATTTATTTAGCAGAATCGACCTTATGTTGGCTCTCAGCGTTAAGTGCTGATCACAATAAAGACGTAAGTGTGTATCTTAGGTACAGTGGCACGATTATGTACCTACTCGCGTACGGCGCTGAGTGTGAACGTGCCCTTAATCGGAATCGCCTGTACAACTGCATGCCCTATATTTACGAGATTGAAGTGCTTATCTCCGCAGTAAGCGAACTGGTACATTGTATGATGTATCGCTTGTAACCAAATAATGCTCTTTACGACAACAACACACGTCACGTCACGTACTTCGGTGTTTGTTGTTAGATAGGACGAGGTTGATGGTCGTGATTTTTATTCATACGTACTCAGAATACATCGGTCAATCCTCGATTTGTATACACGCAGTTAGTAAATAATTTACAAACTCTAAAGTCAAAATCTTGGTAAAAGTCGTGAGATAGAGAGTAGGTACAGCTATTAACTTGAACACTATAAAACGCTACAGTAAACTCTAACCCCCTTATTAATAACAGTATTTACACCACGGATACGCTAATCCATGTTGCTGTCTGTCTCTCTAGTGGCTTTTCCAACCTATCAGACGAAGACACGAACATGGATAAGCGGTTCCGTGGTATAAATATTGTTATTAATAAGGAGGTAAGTAAGTAAGCTCTTAATTAAGCTGGTAGCAACCATGACTGTAACTAAGGACTGTACTGTTCATGTAGAAACCTACTGTCCAGTTTTCGCTTGCCCAAGACTGCCCAAGAGCAATTTTTGTCTATTTAATAAACAATATCGTGGCTCCGGTGTCTACAAGCATTTTCCCCGGATATTGCCCGTCTTGGTCGCCCGGGGCGGAGGCCCGGACGCGCGGATATTGGAGTTATCGGCCACTTTGTATTGCTGTCGCACCCGCCCGCGCCGGCCAGTCCGTGAAATCACAGGCAGTGAGACATACCCGTATTGCTTGCAAAAACTTATGTTATGTCGCAGAACTATTAGTAGATAAGTAGGTACTAACGTATTTTAGCTACTAGCCCCCGCAACACAGGTGGTTATTGACTATTGTCATGTTTTTGGTTCCACGACAGAAAACTGTTTAAGCGCGCCACATTTTGATAATATTATTTGCATATAAAGTAATTTATACTTTATATGCCCGTACGCCTCAGTGTTCTCCCAAATTAAAATCCACTTGCACTGATTTGTTTACGTATTAAGTAATTGTGTATTTTGTGATCCCATGATTGTCTTGTGCATATATCAAATTACATAGAATAGACCAGTGTTTGCCAAATGTTTCAAAAAGTACCCTTCGCAGAATTGTTTACTACTACGAGTAAATCGTAAATTCCCTGCCAAGAGGGACGGCCACAAAAACAGATTCCGATTTTATACAAAGGTTCAAGGGCTCAAGGGATATGTATAAGAACATACACATTACCTCCCAACTGCTGACTTTAATATCCGCATAACAGATTGATCTTCGGATGACGTATTTAAGTAGACAGTAGCACAAAAGCGCAATCCTCGAGTCTCGAGTGTCTCGGTGTTCGTGGTTGACTGTGGAAGTCGCTTAGTAGACACTAGACAGTAGTGAAGTAGTGAGTAGTCAGTAGATACTAGATACGCTAATGAGACAACAACGTTATCTCAGGAGCCGGTTCCGATAAGCAATTGGGCCGCCGCGCCGCCGACTGTGCGAGCTTAGCTAGATGCCGCCTGCCGCGGCCGCCTGACTCATAGCCGGCCGCGCTGTTGTGTCCGTACTCCGTAGCTTACCTGGCTAAAGGGATAACTATTGTTTACTGCAAAAGGTAGACCGTACGAACGATAATTACCTGGGCTATAGGTAGGAATTTGGACCTTATGTAATTAGGCAAAAAAGTATTGTTTTGTTCACATGCTAAGTAATAATAATCCCACCAAAAACATATTATTCATGTTAAAATATTGCCAATACGATACCATATTATTATGACTCGCACTGTCAAAGAGTTATCAAATCTCATAGAAAACCAATCTTCTGACTCTACATGCCCTAGCTCTACAAGACTAACTTAACAAACTCTACCCCTTAGTCAAGATATTATGTACGTTGAAATTGCTACAGAATACTCGATAAATAATTATTTCAATATTACGTCAATTAGTTTCTAATCCAAGCGACGACCGACGACATAACTTATATAGTTCATATTATACGCGATAGATGGCGCTTTCAACCAAAATTAACTTTCATGCCCTAGTTTAAGGGGTTGAAGGATAAAAGTTCCAATTTTGACAATTATTATGTTAGTTGTGTACTAATACAAGCCTATGTGCCAAATTTCATCTTTCTGGGACATCTGGAAGTACCATATAATTTTTTTGATCGTCAGTGAGTCAGTGACAAAATCAGGGGTTTTTAGATATCAATAAAATCTGAAGTATAAGACCTATGCAATCAAAACTTTACAAGTTTAATAAGTCCGCTGCTAGGAACGTATCCTGAAAATTTCATTTAACTGGTATAATCCAAACAAAAGTTATAAATGAGGGTTCAAAACATCGACGAAACGATTCGAGAAAAGGTGGTCTGGTAGGTACCCTTGCGCTTCGCTTGGCTCGTCTTTGCTGGGGCACTACCGTGCCCCCAGATTCCCATGCTGAGGAATTATTAGATTCCTTCATTTACGTACTCACAAAGGTGTTAAATACCGCGAACACGGTACAGCTACATTTTATACAATTTCCATACCACCCAATTAGTACCGTATGACTTATTTCGAGCCACCCAAATGTACTAAGTGCTAACAAATGTTTTCCATGACTAAGTAGAATGTAGACAGAACAATGACGGAAATTATTATACCTACCTGCAAGAAACAGTAACAGCAGCGGATTTTTAAACTAAACCTTAATTCTCGTATTTAACTTAGTCCTTCAATTTCCTTAGTCTTTCAATTAATTATAAATGAATAGTCTTGATAAGTTGATATAATTGACTTTTAGAGTTTGGAGTTTGCACTTTACTTAGACGTTTATGAAAATACTATTTTGCTGTTTTAACATATTATCGAGAATTCATCGAAACTGTATTATTCTAAGATTTACTTACTTAATTAGCAGAATCGAGCTACAGAGCTTGTACCATTTTGTGACATGGTTGATGGTAATGACTCAAAACATAATCTGCACCATATAGAGCAAATAGAAAGTAGTTCCAGGAAGCATTTCAATAGTAAGATAAAATACCGGCCAAGTGCGAGTCGAACTCGTAGACGAAGGGTTCCGACTTTCGTCCCATTATACCAATATTTTACATGTTTACTTATTATTTAGTTATTTTTGTCCGAAGTGTTCCAAGTACGCGCATTTTACACCTCTCTAACTGGGCCTCTACAACCACATTGATTAGGAAGCAACATAAGCGCCTCCACTTTCGCCGCTGAACGCCGGCTCTATGACTAATTCTGATATACAGCCAAATTAATTTAAAGGATTTAAACTTTAAAGTTTTAAATTTTTAAGAAGTCGGTGAACGACTTCGGTCGGTCAGTACACAGCGGCGATAGTGTGGGAATAGGTTGGAATCGAGTTCCGTTCCTTTGTAGTCCATACCAACCACATTATATCCGCGCCCGCATTCTTCTTGTCCCCAAAATATTTCATAAGGTCGGTTAAATTTTTTTGCGGCTTAGCCTCAGCGGTTTACGATAATGTTATATGGACGGGATCCCAAATTCCGAGTTGCGCTTAAGCCCGATTTTAGGATTACTACCCCAAAATAGACCTTATGAACTCTGTACACAGTTTAATTTTGTTGGAAGCGTTATTCATAAAGACCCTGCGATTAGTGCAATCAAGCCAATACAACAAAAGAAACATCTTTCTTGTTAGGGGCGGTGCACACGTGTGAGCTAACGCACACCAACCCCTGCGGCGCGGGCGTACCACTACCCACACGCCGTAAAAAAGGCATTGATTTAAATTTACAGACAAAATAGATCTTAGTAGTCGTTATTACATTGTGATTTCGAGTGGCAAAAAAATCCGCCTAGCCTCAATATCGCCACGCGCCATAAGGAACTTCGTTCCAATAATATTTATGATGAAGAAACCCCACTGCAATAGCTTGTTTGCATTTTGCGCTCACTTTGTCGAATCTGAAGTTTGAACAAACTAAACGAAATGTTGTATTTTTGTTGTTGTAGGTAAATGTTGTGCTAAAAGACATTGTTTTGTTCTTGCTTGGCAAGGCGGCATGTTGGCTATCATGTATCGCTTGTGTGAGTGACCTGTGGGCCGCCCGCCGACCGCCACACGCGGCTGCCGCCTGTCGCATCTTGTTTGTTTTTTTTTCACTCTCTTGTCAAGGCTATACCTGAGACAGAACAACTAAATGTGTCGACGAATCAACATTCTTTAACATATTCTTTTTACACAAAAAATCAGATTTTTTATGGTTTTTTATAATCTACAGTCCATAGACCTATAAATTATAGTTATAGACGAGGCATGTCGAGGCAAAAAGTGTCAACACTTAAATTGCCCTACTTTTGGGGTTGTTTGGGGCGGTCGAGGTTTGACATATTTTGTCATCATGACATTCGCTTTTCAGTCGCATCTATTTAACAATTGATCTTCTGAAATCAGATGGCGTCAACAGCTTTACATGAAGATTTTTTCGGTCACTATACACACACAATAATTAAATATACGTCACAGCCCATCCTTGGCTTTGAAATCATTGCTAATAGCTATCTATAGTCACAAACAATGAAAAAAGGTATTATGTTCATAAATGTTCGTACCCGACTAACCCGTGGTCGCCGCGGCCGGCAGCAGCACCTATCGAGGTTGGCCGAGGATTTAGCCGACTGCTCCACTAACTTAAGTGCGGATTTCCTTATTATTTTTTAACGTGTTCGCTCTCAAAAGGAGCAAGTCATTCAGACCGCTCGGTTAAGCTCGGCGGCGCTCGGTCGAGCTCGGTGGTCGCAGAAAGCGAAAGTGAAGCGGACTCAATACTCATTACTCACTTACTAGTCACTGGAACTGCTGCCGAAACTTGCCAAATCCTCGGCTTTCATATCCGCCCGCGCTGATCGCCCAAATGTTATGAGACTTCTGTTTAGTATATTAATTTCTCTTCCGTTTTACGTTGAACGAATTACCTATCTTGATTGAAAAGCTAAAGTTACTATGTCTTCAATCTTAAATGCAAATTTAACTTTGCTAGAACATAAAATTCAAATATAATGGGATCCTATCCAAACACTTGGCCGAGGCCCTCCGGCGATGCCCGCGGCCGCCACGCGCCGAGTCGGCACTCCGCCAGGTCTACTTCATAAAATTTTACCAATTAGTAATTATTATCTTAATTTCAAGACAGCGTTTAAAACTTTAGGCAGCCAAACGCAGCGATTTACCGTCTCAATCTGGGCGCAGTTTGTCGCAAACGTTGCAAACTTTACCTTTCTGCAATAGGCAATATTACCTACAATTCGCAAGCATCATGTACTTATTCAAACTATAGGTTATAATTATTTAGTACATTACGCTAGCATTTTACACACACATTTACAACGTATATTATACTAATTGGCTAATTCAAACGACTGAAATAACTGTCCATCAATCGACAAAGTTATTCCAATTACCCATCCTGTCTTCTCCCGTTTACCGGCTGCTTCCTAATTGCTGCTAAATTGAAACAAATTTTATCTCCATCATACAATATCTTCCTGATTAGTGCTTTGTTAGCACAAAGTCAGCCTTACATCATGTGACGGACAATGAGCACTACAATATAATATATTATTTTTAACAAAATACAAAGTTTTTGTAATGAATTTTGTAGTGTCATTGAAAACCATTTTAGTCGTGGATAGATTCGTAATGATATGCGGCAAGTTCACATTGTTTCAGTTTGTTTGCAGGTTCTAATTAAAGCTAGGTTGGGTTTTATAAGATCAGCCTACTTAGGGATGATGCCGATGGCAGGTAGTTCCAACTGTTAGTGCAGCGGAGTACGGTGCTGAGCGGCGGCGCGGCGGCTCGTGTGGACACAGATAGCCGTGTTCGGCTGTTTGCGTATTCGCTGACCACCGACACGTACGTTACGCACGTTACAACGTACACGTTAGTAATATAATATTATTTGCTGGTAGACAATTCATAACGCACACGAGGGCGACGACGTGACGTTTTCACAGCCCAGCTGTGGGTTACTTTACACCTACAGTAATAATATGGTAATAGAAGGTGTTGTTACTTACTACAGGCTTTGTGTACCTGTCTACTTAACAATGTACGTGGTGCAGCGAGTACTCGATATAGAAAGTAAAGAGTGTCGGTGTGTACGTGAGCGTGGAAAATTCCTGCCGCAGCTACGTAGATCAAAACAAACACTGAGCAGTGAGTAGAGACCACATCATGAAGGTATGGGCATAATATTCGAGAGATTATTTAGTGGTGACTGGTGGCGCGGCCTCCTTCTATCATTACCCACTACTAATGATCGACGTGACATTCACATTTGACATAGAAAATCGCGAAGGTTTTAATGATTATAATGATGGATATTGGTAATAAAACTCCTAAGATTATAGCGGCCCGCTCTGGTTGGCGGTCTATCTCCTAAATGCCACAAAATGGTCCTCACACGCTCTCATAGACTGCGCCTTTGTGCTCCGCAATTGAGTTTTGATTGAGTGCCTGAATAGGGATGATAACTACATCTAAACTATTTAGTTTCATTAATATGTACTCAGATATATTGAGGCATTGCTACTTGGTAAATGTAAAAAAAATAATATTTTACATGTAGTTTAGTAATTAGATACATCTAAACAGTACAAAAAAGTTTATTTTTTTTCGCTAAATTAGTAAACAAAACCTACATCATTAGTTTACTTACATCATATACAAAAACATTTATTCTGGTAAATATGAACTTAAACGCACAAATATCGGAGATATTTACAAATATATTCCTGCGGCCGTATACTTCATACACCTACACTTTAACCTAGGTGTGACGTCACAGCTAGGTACGACTTTAGTATGGAGCGTTTTCACGAGACTTTGTATACAAAAATTTTTATATACTGGTTCTTCTGAAAAGTTACTCATATTTAAGAGTACTATTTATTAAAGCAATAAAAAAATACCGGTTGTTTGTAAAGTCGGTTTACTGACGATAGTTGAACGTGACAACGTCAACAACAACAACAACAATAATAATAATAATGAGGTAAAGGCAATGCGAGCTAACGCTGGTACTTGGTAACGGTACTTGGTAACGATAACGGGTAACAGGTAACGCATGAGTCATGTTTTTTCGTGCGTGCAGCCGGCTCCATCGATTTATAAGACGTTATCACGTCAAAAAATGGCATCTAGCCTATTGTTGTTATGGATGTCACGGACGAAAACGAAGATTTTGTTCTTCCTCTCAGCGGAATAATATTATTTGCCTAGTCTTTAAGCGCGCTGCTCCCGCAACCGCAGAGCCCACGCTGGGTCTGACAAAACCGCTCAGCGATTGATTTCACGCCCCGATTCATTACATTCATAACGACCACATGCCGATTGACATCTGTTCGTCCTGCGCGTGTGGATTACTGGCGCCGTTCCAAGTGAGTCGCGTGCTGTGCCGTATCACACCTACTGCAGAGTATGACCTGCCCGGCATGGCGCGGCGCCCAGCGCCTACAGCGTCCTGCTGACACTTAGACCGTGTTTGTGTGCATAATGCAAATGCGTGTTCGTGTGTGTTACCCGGCGCATTGCAGCAAGCCCGGCACTCGGCGGGCGTGGCGAAACACCAGCCATCCGCGAACTACTACCGCGACTCGTCCGGCGCTATACGACATTCGATGTCTCTACACACTTTTCACGTAAGCGAAACTAGTTTTAAAATGTCTTTGTTAACCCCCGAAGTAAACAGAGTTATAAGTTACTAAGTATGTCTGTGTGTGTCTGCCCGTGGAGTAGTAGCTCCCAAAACGGATGGACCTATTTTGATCTAGTTTTTTTTGTTTGAAAGTTGACGTAATCGAGATTGTTCTTAGATTCAATTCACTATCATCAGCTCGCTCACTGCTTGACAATTAGGGGTTACTTACATATTTTAATTTGTTTTCTAGTAGGTACTTACTTTATAATGATTACCAATAGTCGCGAATGGGGCATCGCCCGTATTTGTTCCTAGTATATCCACTAGCACAAATTATTGCAATTTGCAAATATCAATGAGTTCCAAACAGGTTTGTCACTAGTCATTACACTGCTACCGCCCGCGGTACTACTGCTACAGGCCACACAGTCGTCTAGCGAAACGTCACACGATATTTTGTTATCATCACACGATCGCATGATCAATGCGAATCATTGTTATCGTTTCACTCTATTACCACAGAGTAACTGTTTACATACATCAAAATTTCATAAATAAAAATGCCTTCCTTTTAATTATCATAAAGCATCAAATGTAACAAGACAGTTCACTTACGAGATAAGTTATCTCCCTGTTAATGTGATAACTAACACTATATCTTTTAATTGTTACGTATAGTTAAACTATACATCATGCCAGTCCATACAATGATGGTATATCGTCTGATCGCGCATCGCGGTCGCCTTACAAACACACAAACGCGCGCGCGCATGTCCAACAACGCGTGTGTGTGCGCGAAGAGAAAGTGCACAGCGCGGCGGCCGCGCCGACACAACGCGAGGTATTTGTGCCGGCAGAATGCAGATAACTATTATCTACACTAAATAATTACAAAGCAATCTTTAAACTATCAACTGGTATGTCTAGTCATACTCGGTATGTAGATGACTCGGAAGTCGGAACTCGAAAGTACTTAGCAAATGACGAGTGTGCAGCGAGTCGTCCGTTTGAATCCCGCCAAGGAACAGAAGAAAGAAGACGCAGAGCAGCTTCACAGTCATTTTATTTTCAACAGTCAATCGAACGGGCACCGGTCGTACAGCTCACGATATAAATAAACATACAAATAGTATTACGTATAACTAGGTGCGGCGACGTATGTACAGGGGCGGGTCGCCGGCCGCCGCTAATACTGGTGCGGTGGCGATCAGCACACGGTCTCCAGCGGCACGCGCGCCGGCGCCGAGGTCGTGTGCGTCAGCGACTCCCCGCACGACGGCAGGTGCGAGCTGGAGTGCGCCTGAGCGGCCGGCGGCGCGCGCGCACACCATGCCGCCGCCGCGCGCTTCAGCGCCATCCACGCGTGCGGCTGGCAGCCGACCACCAGGAAGATGAACACGCCCTGCAGCGCGTTCAGTAGGTCCGTCGCGTACCACACGTACTCCGGCCCGCCCGCCGCCCACGATACCACATCCGCGCCCCACGTCACGCCCATAACGACCACCAGCTTGGCACACACGCGCCCCAGCGCCGCCCTGCGGACGACAAGACCATGAGCGACATGACATCGCCACCGTCGACGAGCATATTACAAAGTATCGCATACTCGTACCTTTCGGAAGTGGACTTGACCTCGTCCCTGCGCCACAGGCCGCAGGTGAGCTGGCGCGTGGTGGAAACGAAGAGCGCCAGGTTAACGAGAAGCAGCACGCCCACGGGGCCGAAAAAGTAGACGAGGATCTCCATGTCGCCGTAGAACCAGCAGCGCTGCACGGCGAAGCGCGGGCGCAGCAGGTGCGGCGCGGCGTCGGGCGGCAGGTGGTCTAGCACGGCGGCCGCGCCCGCCAGCGCCAGTGGCCCGCCCCACGCGTACACCATGTACACGCGCAGCCGGCACGCCTCCTGCGCGCGCTCCAGCGACGTGGGCCGGAAGTCCCTGTGTACAAAGTCCCACACACACGATAAGCGCGCGCGCCTGCAGCGGGACGAACACGGTCTAGAATACAGCTGTCATCACGGTACGGATAGAATACCAAAAATGACAACCATATACCAAACTCGCTCTTCGCCCGATCATATAATTTTTTAAAGCAAGAGCATTTCCATCTAACATTTGCAGTGTAACAGAATTCTAAGCTACAGGGAAATCAGAAAACTATAGGTTTTAAACGCTACATCATCTACTCATCACAGTATTTTCTTAATTTCGTAAAGCTATTTGGACTTTGTACTATTACTACACACAATTTTTTTTAAATAACTTTAAAAGTCATAATAATTTTCCTTAAGAGTATTTAGTGATCAATGGCTGGGGCCTTCAAATTAAATATCTGATGTACTGAATTACTTTATTTGACAACCGGTTAAGTTGGCGAGGGGCAGACGACTAACTCTCGCAGGAGTTATATATTATAGCGACGTACATATACATAACATAACAGCGTAAGCTGACTGTACATTCTACGATTACTGAGAATTATTATATACACTACAAGTATTTAGCATGACCATTGACCTATCAATAACCTATCAAAGTTACAAGTTATAGTTTCTTATACTTTAGTTCTCCTATAGTTTAGAAATGTCAGGGGAAACTTGTAAACCACTTTAGAGGCTTAATTGATTTATTAATGATTGATTGATTGATTTATTCGAAAATAGTTTATATTATAAAAAAATCATATACGAAACCTCGCGCTTATTTAAAAATATCTATTCGAGGATACCCCTCCCCCGTAATTGGATAAAATGAAAAAAAAAATCCCCGCTTCTGTATGGGAATTGGGAAGCCAAGCCTAAAATACAATTTTATAATTATTTTGCGTATATTCAAGGCTTTATAATATAAAGCCTTGAATATACGCAATCTGGACCTGTTGAAAAATAATACATCTATGGGTATTTACGTGGACCTATAAATACTGCAGTTAACTGGATGGAAGGGTGAATGTTTTTTTTTTTTTTGTTTTTACCAATCCCTTTAGATTCGCATTAATAGTCTAAAAAAATTGGAACAGACAATTTATATTTTTGTTTCAATATTTTTTTATACATATATATGGATGCTTCACACAACGTCAATCTGGTCAAGTGGTAATTTTTCGAAGAATTTGTGTTACGGGTACCAGACAACGGAAATATATTTAATACTTTTATATTATACACATATTTAAGGCTTTTATTATATTATACACATATTTAATACACATCCATGACCTAGGAACACTTTTTGTTCCTTCGGCAGGATTCGAACCCCGACCCCCAAGCGTCCCCCGGTTTGAGCACCAACACGTTCAACCACTGAGCCACAGAGATCGTCAATTCTTTGTTTTTTTATATTATTTATTTATAATGTATTGGGAGAAATGTTAAAAAGGGAATTATTGTTTGAAATCGAATCATTTATTTATATATTTTTGGCTTTAATTTAAAAACAATATTTAGGTATATCAATAAAACTATGTATTTATATAGCAGTCTTTTCAAAATTAAATCAGACTAACATTATGATGTAGATAATATGTACATAGGTATACTTATAGGCTCATAAATGATTTATTATCACAATCACAATATTTTAAAAAATATATATATTGTACTTAATTGTCCCTATAATGAAAAAATCGGTTTTCGAACTCGAGTCGGAGAGAATTCAACTCGAATTGGTTCGAGTTAAACCCAGCTCGAGCTGAGTAACTCGAGTTTGCTTATGAACACGTATAAGCCGAAAAATACTTCATTGTCACAAAAAAGGAATCATTAGTCATTAATAAAATTAGAAACGCGAAAGTTTGTATATATGTGTGGATGTTTGTTACTCTTAAATTCACGCAATAACTACTGCACGGATTTTGACGGGTATGGTAGTACCTAGTTGAGACGCAGGATAATCCGGATTAACACAGGTTACTTTTATCGCTGATTTCGTAAATACATACTATAAGTATAAACTATAAGTCAATAGTATTTACCATATTCATTTTCCAGTGATGCTTGACTATGACTTAAGAATATTAATTTATGTTGTACAATTTATACATATATAAATAAAATATTACATTAAAACATGAATAAAACATGACTTTTATGATACTTTGCTTATCGGACTAGCCTACTAGGCTGGTCATAATCTCTTTAACCGACTACGGAGAAGCCAAAAGGAAGGGTGATGATTTTGGCAGTCTATGTATGTGTATTTATGTTTGTTCGACCCTAGTGCCTAAACTACTGATCCGATTTTAATGAATGAGGTGTAATAAATAATAAGATTCGCAATAAATAATAATGGCCCAGGTAACATATTATGCTATATAATTAACGTAGTCGGGTTATCGTTTTAAGAAAAAATTGTAGTTATTTTACATCTAGGTATAAAAAAGAGATTATGACTGAACTTTGTTTTATTATTGTTTTATTACTAGTTGCCCCGACACACGTTGTTCCGTCTCAACCACGAACTGAAATAAATAGCTACACCTACCATGTCCCTTCCCGTAGTTCCCGTAGTCTACTCTACATCTGAGCAAAATTTCACGATGATCGGTAGTATGTAGTTTTTACATGCGATAAAAAGTAGCCTATATCCTTCCCCGTAGTTCTACTACTTTATATCTGTGTCAAATTTCATGATTAAAAAATACAAAATTCAAAAGAGTTTTATATCCAATAGGATAATGACAGGGGGTTTTGCCGGGGAATTTTATGTTGTGGAATTTGTAAAACTACATAAATTTGTGTTATTTCGGTTCTTAATGTGTAATATTGGTAGAATATTAACCATTAAATATTCGTTATCGTGCACAAGTGTGGGCAAGTTGTACAACTTCTAAAAACACAAAATATTGTGTTTCCCTCCAAAACTCCCTAGGAACTTTCGGTACCTAAAGCTTCTACCACTTTACTGAATCGACTGACATGACACATAGATGGTATACTGACTATAATATATTTGGACTTTGACTAGACTTTAGACTTGACGATATAGGAATACGGTGTTGAAAATTGAAACGAAAGTTCTATTTCCCGCCTTTTTAACTTGACACTGGCAAATGGTTATAAGCCGATGCCATATATAAATATAAATAAATAATAAAAAGGATAATGACACACATTTACATTTTTAATATTAGTATGGAAACCTCTCAGATATGAGAGAAAGCAAAAGATTCAGTAACAAATAGATATTATTATGTAATATATAAAGGGGAACAATTGCATAAAATGGAAATACGTGAACTTGCGATCGATCACAAGAAACTGGCCATAATAATTCTACCTGTTGGACACCAATACTGTCCGTCGGTGAAAATCGACCCATGTAAAACCCCTTAACTCGAGATACGCACCCGAAGTTTCGTGAATTTTAACTCGGGTTAAATCGAGTTTTGATTTTTTCCAAGATCGCACATAACTACCTAAAATAACTACCTAAATAAAATAAAATATTAAATTATTGTAACTAATATTATGATGCGGAAAACGAAATCTCAAATCAATACATAAACAGCTATAACTATGCCAAATTGCCACTGTTACATACCTACATACAGACAACGGACGACAGAGCGAAACTATAAGGGTTCCTTGTAGTACTACAGAACCTTAAAAAATGACTTACCTAAATGTCCACCAGATATTGAAGCACATTGTGTTCAGCCAGAAGAACGCAGACAGGAATAGGAAATGCATCATCACCGCTGCACCGCGAACCACATGCACAGAAAGAACAACACACGTTAGACACCATTGCAAACGGCGAGACACAGCACGGATGCATGGAACCATGGAGAAGCACTCACCGAGCGCCCGGCACAGCGGTGGCGGCACGCGGTCGTCGGCCAGCTGCGTGGCAGCCAGCAGCACGTCGCCCAGCATAAGCGCCGCCACGTAGTGCGTCTGGCAGCGCCAATGCAGCGCGTGGTGTGCCGCCGGCAGCGCGAATCCCGCCGCCAACGTCGCCGCCAAGAACGCCGCGCCCACCGCCAGCCCCGCGCCGTACAGCGCGTGCCGCGGCGACTGCGCTGCACCCCGCCGCCACGCCGCCTCGCACGCCAGCACGCGCGCCTCTTCGGACCCCTGTGCGCCTTCCGCACACCACGCGCCCGCGCCTAGCCGCGAGCCGTCCGCCCGCGATAACCCACCGCCCTCCTCCAGCCGTGCGCCGTGCAGCGCACCCACCACTGCGTACTCCGTGCCCTCCGAGCACGCCGGGAAGCCGGCGCCCACCGCGCTTCCGTTGGCAAGCTCCCGCAGCTCGAACAGAACGCGCGCCGCCAGCTCGCCGTCCGGCACACAGTGCTCGCCCGCGGCATCCAGCACCGACCCCGCCGCGCAGCATTTGGCCGGCCCGCGCCCACCTGCGTCCTCCGCGCACACCAGCGCCGCGTCCGCGTCCGCGCAGTACCGGTCCGTCGGCACGGTAGTCTTCGACCACCTCGTCATCAGAGATCCGTTGTTCGCTAGCAGCGCGTACGGCGCGGCGTGCTCGGGCAGCACGCGCAGCGACTCGCAGGCGGGCACCCGAGAGTGGGCGAGGCGCCAGTGCGGCGGCGGGTGGTCGAGCAGCGCGCCCCGAAGCGGTGCGTATACGCGGGGCGCCCAGGGCGCGGCGGACGCGGGCTTGCAGGCGGGCGCCACGTCCGCGGCGGCCAGCAGGTCGGCCTGCAGCAGCTCGGGCGGCAGGCGCTGCGCGGGCGGGCAGCAGCGCGGCACGTCCAGCGGCGGTAGGCGCACGCCCGCGGCCGCGCCCGCGCCCGCCCACCACGCCAGCGCCACCGCCGCTAGCATCGCGCCCGCCTCACCTCCCATGAGTGCGGGTCGCGTGCCGCATGTCACTCAGTCACTAACTATCACAAGATTCCGCACACCTCCAACTTACGTTAATCAGTAATCACACGGACTCACACGGCACACCGAAACACAGTCCCGATAAACTTTTGATCAATTTCAATTATTTTTGAAGTCGCAAATCGCAATAGGTACACTGTTATTCGGGTGAGAAAACTTCAACATACTCGTCGTCAACAAAAGCACGTGCGATAGAAGTCCGAGCCCCGTGAAGCCGACCTCCCACCTGCGAAGCTCGCGCTGTACTGGCGAGCCGCCGGCCGCGGAACTTGGAAATGGAATGAATGAACGGGCGCGGGGCTGTGACGCGACGCGAGCGGCCCGCTTCGCGCGCGACTTGTTGCGTGAGGCCGTGAGATGAGGGGCGACATGTAGCTAGATGCAGATTGCACTTTGCAGGCTGCAGCGCAATCTCACAATACCCAAACACCTATTATTATGAAATATACCTAGGCTAGTACCTACACGACAATATTATTATCGATACATCTATACAGATAAATAAAATTGAAGTGTCTGTTTGTAATTTTAAATTAACAGCTTTTACCTACGGACTACGGTACTTACAAGTTACAATAAGAAATCTGTTTTTTTTTTTTTTTTGACTGTCCGTCCGTCCGTTTGTCTGTCTGTTTGTTCCGGCTTATCTCTGAAACGGATGGACCGATTTTCCCGGGCAGATAGCTAAGGATATAAGGTATAGCATAGGCTGTACATAGGCAAAGTACGCACTTTACCATTAGTTTAGTTGTATAATCTATGCACGAAGTTGCGGTCACCAGCTTGTCCTGCTAATATTAAAAATGTGAAAGTTTGTGCATTGGGCAACAGCTAGCTATTAATAAAAATATATTGACGACCCCTGTGGCTCAGTCGTTCGGAGGGTTGGTGCTCAAGCCGGGGGTTGCGGGTTCGAATCCCGCCGAAGGAACAAAAAGTTTTTCCATGTATGGGTCATGCAGGTGTATTAAATATGTGGATAATATCATAAAAGTCTTAAATAAGTATATGTATAGGTAGTATAAAAGTATTAAATAAATATACTTCCCGTTGGCTGGTACCTTCCTCGGATACTTAGCACGGCCCACGGGGCGTATTTATTCTTTGACGGGGCGTCGCATAATTTCCTGTTTATAGGTATTGAAAAATGTCAATAACCGCCTCCTTATTTGGAAGTCGGTTAAAATAATAGCTTGATGCTGATTTTCAGGCTCGAGAAAAACTCTAAACTAGTTAGTAATTAATTAATTAAATAATGTTTGTACTTTGGACGCAAGTTGCTTCACGCAACCCTCATTAGTGGGCGGCGGGCGCACCGGCGCACCGCGCACTGTCCGATTTGTTTATTATGGTACAATTTACAACACCATTAACCGTTTCGGCTTGATCCGGGAGCAGCATGTAAGCATTTGTTTCTATAATTATGTATATAATAATAATGTCTATGGACGCTTCACACCACGTGAATCTGGCCCCGTGATAAGTTTTCGAAGAATTTATATTTTCCTACATGTAAAAAATTTGTTTTTTAAACAAATTAAGAAATAATTAGGTATTACAACTTGATTAAATTAAAAAGAATTTGGATTTTTTGTGTAGGTTTGTAATTATATGCATTTCGAGGTCACAAAAAAGTTTATTAAAACATTAGTGTATAAAACCTACATATTTAGTTTACTTACATCAAATACAAAAAGATTTACTATGGTATGTATCAACATAAGCGCGCAAAACTACGAGATATCAGAAATTTTGTGCGTATGGCCATACGTTTCGTAGCAACATTACTAGCGTGTGACGTCACCTACTAGTACGACTTTTATATGGGACGTTTTCACGACTCACTAAAGTGCTTAATATCCGCAATATCTTTGGAAATTTTGATTTTTAATATACTATTCCTTTTGTAAACTTTGTCTAATTTTCAGAGCACTATTCATTTATGTAACAAAAAAAAATACAGGAAAATACCGTATTGGTGTTACGGGTAATAATAATACCCGTAATACCTACTTTTCTACTATCCACATATCATATTTAAGATCTTTATTATATTAAGCACATCCATGACCCAGGAACATTGATAACTTTTATGTTACTTTGGTGAGTTTCGAACCCGCGCCCTGCGGCTTGAGCACTGACGCGCTCAATCACTGACCCACAGAGGCCGTCTCTTTAAAAAACATGTAAAAAACCTTTTGTTTTTTATTTATTTATTTTTTGTTCCTTGTTTTTTTTAATGAAATGAACCAGGTAATGAGCAGACGGATCGCCTAACGGTAAGCGATTACCGCCGCCCATGGACATCTGCAAAATCAGAGGAGTTGCAAGTGCGTTGCCGGCCTTTTAGGAGGGAAGACGCTCCCTTCTCGAAGGTTTGCCAGTCGTAATGGTCCAGAAATACCGCTGGCGACAGTTCATTCCAGAGTTTTACTGTGCGCGGCAAAAAGCTTCGGCTAAAGCGCACGGTGGAGGACTGAAACACATCAAGGTTTCTAAATGAAACTTAACAAGCTTTTTTCAGAAAGTCAACAGAAAAATCTACCGCCGGTTCAATCCTAACCCGCCGAGAAGAACCGGCGGAAGAAACACGCACGGGGCCATCTTTTAGCAAAAAGATTAAAAATTGTTATTTTAAAAGAAATATATATTTTACACCGTAAACTTAAATCTATGTTAAATATAACAAAAGTCAAAAGTACACAAGTACCTACATAGAGACAGCCCGGCAGAGGTGCATCTTATTCCCAAGGTGTCCAATAGTTAACAAAATAATTTACTTTATAATAAGCTTTATATTTTATTTATTATTAAATTAATATATACTTATATATAGATTAATATATAACAATCGTCCTTTGACTACTTTTTAAAAGTTATATTAATAACTAAGAAAGGTTTTGAACGATGGAACTGTCGCCAGCGGTATTTCCGGACCAGTACGACCTGTAAACCTTCGAGAAGGGAGCGTATTCCCTCCTAAACGGCCGGCAACACAACTCTCTGATGTTGCGGGTGTCCATGGGCGACGGTAATCGCTTTCCATCAGGTGATCCGTTTACTCGCTTGCCCCAAATTTTATTTTAAAAAAATCGCCTATCATTCAACAAAAATTAAAAAAAATATGAAATCTTAAACTAAGTAAGTAGGTACCTAAGTACTAACTATAAGAATTTATTCGAAAAACGCAGATTCTGCACATAGTTCCAAAAGTAAGTAATCAATTACCAACATCTTTACTTGTTATTCTATACCTACTAAGTAAACCCTAAAATAAATATTTACAACATGTTTAAAACTATGAACTAGAACCTTCGTGTCGCCATCTAGTGTCAAATAGATTTAATTACATAATACAAAAGCTAATGAGTGTAAACACTTAAGTACAACTACATTCTACGGAAAATCGGAAATTTTCACGTTTCCAAACATTATAATTCATTTTTATATAACGATAATAGCCGAAGGATATTAAAAACTCAGTTGTACAGCTTACTTAGTATGCCACTCTGCTCTCCACTCACGAGAGAATTGGGAAACGCCATCTAGCGCCGTACTCTAGAACTAGTTTCGACTTACAGTTTAACAGCTATGGACCAATAAAACTAGCTTGGCTGAAAAGCGTGGTTGGATAGCATTGAATATTTGATATTTCACAATAAAATGTATCATAGTTAATTAGATTCAATCAAGATTACATATCTAAATATTATAATGTTGCGTATTGTTGTGAAAAAAGCTAGTTATCATTATTAAGTATTATTAGCTTTTCATCTCCGAAAAGGCTTAATCGATTTTTAAAATTTGGTAGGTATTAATAGGTTGTAAGCTATTTTTCATAACCCTAAGGCCTAAGTGATAAAGGATGGCTCACCCCATTTATTTTCTCAGAATTTTTTATTCTTATTATTTGCATAAGAAATACCTATCTACATAGGGGTTGCAATCCGGATACTACGAAGTTTGAAAAATTAGGAATTTCCGGTGTTAAATAAAATCCGGATTTTCAAACGAAAATCCTGATTTTTCGAATTTTAGTTACTAGTATGTAAAATTACATATTTTAAATATAATTAGATACTCTAGACATACAATATTTGAATAATTCGTCATTTTATGTTGCACTCCTGAATTTATTGTCAAATTTTCCATGTTATACCTACAGGTTATTTGGTAGAACGTAGTCAATACGTTAAAAATGTAGATGCGAGGGATGAAGATCTGCTTTATGTATGACCGATAATGGACTGTTTCTTAGATATTCGCCATTTTATTATTTTCTGTGGTAGTAGGTGACACACTTTATAAAAATACTGAATATTGTTTCAATTGCTCAAATAGTAAGAAGTACAACAAGCAAATCTAAGCAAAATTTAAACCTGTATATTTTATATTTTTTGAATTTTTACTTACAAAAAACAGTAACATACTTTTAAGTTTCATCAGGCGATCATAGAATGCCAAATATGACAACTTAAAAAGAAATGTGGTGTTAATTTTAATACCTACCTACAGTTATAATTTTCATTATAAATGATAATGAACGCACCTATAAATATTTTACAATCAAGTGACTCTGGAGACCCAAATTTACACTTCCGAAGTTAAATTAGTAGGTACTTTTTTATATATTTATTTATTTAGAGGATTTTACAATAATTTAGGATTAATATATATGACACTCACAAATGATGTAGCCGCCAATTGGTAAAAGAATAACCAAAATCGGTCCAGTAGATCCAGAGATTACCGCCGATTACTTCTTTATATTAGTACTGATGTACCTGCAGGTTACCAGGCTCCACAGCCCTCCCACAGCCCTACTAAGTTTGCCATACACTCTATTTCACGTAAGTACCTATAACACCCTATTTCCCTCGAAACAGAATAAAACAATAAAACAATAAACCCCCTACCCCAGAAATATCTTTATTTATAAAAAAAATGCACATTTACAATACCAGTTTGTTACTAACGTTTAGATTTTAGTGTGAAGGTTGAGATTGTTTTAAATTAGCAAGATTTTTAATATTAGGTTTAGTTACACTCAAAGCGCATTTCATGTCATGTTACCCCCATAGAATAGCTGTTTTACCCCCAGGTTCGGAACCAATATACTAGAGGATAAATGTAAATAAAAGTGGTCGCCGGTGGTATAGTCTATTATATCGTCACTAGGGCGGGGGAGATTCGTCTTGCTGCTGTGCGGCGGGGGCGGCGGGGGGCGCGGCGGGCGGCGGCGGCTCGTCGGCGGAGTAGCGCGGCGGGTTGGCCCAGGGGTCGTAGCCCAGCACGGACAGCATGGGCGCCACGTCCGCCATGTCGTCGCGCACGTCCGCGGGGATCTGCCCCACCCACTTGTGTAGCGCGTCCAGGTTCACCGCGCGCACCACCTGGTCCGACGACCGCTCCACGCTGCAACACAACACCAACCGAGGGTCAACACCCAGCAGCCGCTCGTACTCTATTCGGATCCAAATTCATTTAAAGGTAAACAAAAAGATTAAATTCCATCAAATTATGTGCCATTGTATTTGTTTATTGCAGGTTATCAAGTAGCATTTAATATGGGATCCCTATTGTCTCTTTCTTTACGGACTTTCTTCAGGTGGGACCGAACGGAGTATACCGCACAATACGGCACGACCACGACGGGAGCGGTCCGGATGTCTCTCGACATTCGTCGTACTTCTATTGTTGTAACATACGATGTCTGACAATTTAGGAGCGTAGTTGTACTGTGTACGACGCGCCCGCGCCGGTTTAAAGAGACGACGCGAATCCTCGTTGCAAGTATACGGTGTATAACTTTGACATAGTTACTAACATATTTAGTGATCATAAAAGCATCTCTATGATATCATCGGCATGTGAAAAAAGCAATTTATCAATTTCAAGAATTTCAAATGACTGTCGTTTTTAGGGTTCCGTAGCTAGTTTACGTCTGTAACGTGTTTGTAACGTCTCGGAACCCTTATGGTTTCGTCATGTCCGTCCGCCCGTCTTCGGCTTACCGTCCAAACGGTTAGTGCTAGAAAGATGAAGCTTTGCAGGAAATGTGTATATAAAGTTTGGTAAAATCAACTACTGATATTTTGATATATGATCTATATAACTGCTCATATAAAGACGTTTAAGCAAAAAAATTATTGTCATACTCAAAGTAAAATTACCATCTCTTAATGGGTGAATCTCCAAAATATCCGTAGTTGATTTTACCGCACCTTACATATACCTACGGGATATTACTAATCGTGCGAATAAAAAGTTACTTGGCGACTGCACAGTATACATATATAGTAGCATACCGTATTACTGAATTTGGCAGCGAATTAATATGTTTATATACCATATTCGGTTACATATACCATATTAGTATACCTAATTCGGTTTTTTACACCCAAAATCTGTTTTTTTTGTTGCAAATTTAAATACATGCCTTTACCTACCACGTCGACAAAGTGCTAAATTCATTGGCTACAATAAAATCACGAAAAATATTTTTTGGGGTACCTCCCCTACACGTAAAGTGGGGATGTTTTTTTTTCTCGCGTCAACCCCATACTCAATAGTGTCATTATATATAGTGTCATACCTATCATCAGATAGGTATTTTATAAACATTAATATCTTTGATTTAGGTATCCGTATGCAAGATATTCAACTTCAAAGCGCATTTCTTTGTTAAAACAATGCACATTTAAATAGAAATTATACTACTGTAAAAGACTAATTATTTCCTTTTAGCTTACAGGATTACATAAAACATGTAAGAAAACAATAGTTTAACGTCGGAAGTAATTGTTATAATATGTATTTTGAGATACTTAATGGGGAAGATGCAAATGTAATATAATATGTGAATAATTTTGTTGATTAAAATGTTAAACAAGAGTAGGTATAAAATAAGGCCCACTGCATTGTTTTTAACTGACTGCGCGACGCAATGGGGGAACCCTATTACTGAGACTTCGCTGTCTGTCTGTCTGTCTTTCTGTCACCAGGCTGTATCTCATGAACTGTGATTGCTAGAGATAAAATTGCATCGCAGAAGGTGTATTACTGTTGCCGCTATAACAACAAATACTAAAAACGGAATAAAATAAATATTGAATGTTCGCATACAATTAACGTAGGTACCTACACTTTTTGCCGTTTTGTACGGAACCCTTCGTAAGCGTGCGGGACCGACTTCTAAAATAAGAAGACTAAATATACGAGTGGGTAAAAGTAGTTACATTTTAACTTAATCGAAAAGGGGAATCGATCTGATGAGAATCTTTTGTAATGTTTTGGATGAAAATTATAGTAAGAGTGAACCTGGAAGTTCAAGTGGTCAGAGAAGGTGGGATGAGGTTGTCGGGGATGTAGTTACTTGGAGAGCGCCACGCCGTGCGGCTGGTTGATGTAGCGCTCGTGGTGCAGCACGGCGTCACTCCAGGGCAGCTGCAGGAAGTCCAGCACGCGCCGCATGGTGCGCTCCGGCGCCAGCACAAGCGCCTCGTACCGCACTAGCAGGCAGCGCACCGGCCCCAGTGCGCGGCACTGCGCGTACATCAGTTCCACCGCGTGGTTCCACTTGGTCAGGCACTGCCGGTAGCTGCTCAGGTCGAACCCCGTGATGGTCACCTGCCACACAGATGCATGCTATACATAATCACGCCGGAGGATGCGTCAAACAGCCCGGCGTTTTAACGTATAACGGCGTTTTATAGGTAGTAGGACTAGTAGGTACCTTTCGCGTGATGATGGAGTGGACGGTGGCCCTGCCGTCGCGGACCATGAACACGAATTTGGCGTTCGGAAAGAGTTCGAGCACATACGTGCCCATTTTGAGCACCAGCGGATCCTTATTGCAGTAGTGCAGTGCGGGCTCCCCGTGGCGCACGATCACCTCCAGGCAGAAGGCAGCGATAGCATTGTCCAGCACCGCCTTGGAGACCCCTGCCTGCTCGAGCCTCACACTCTCCTTCTGGGAGCGCATCCAGTGCTGCCGCATCTGGAGGATGCGCGGTACCACACGCGTCTCCTGCCCACAGCGCACATCCGGGTGCGCGTCCAGCATAGCGCGCATCAGTGTGGTGCCCGAGCGCGGCACGCCCCCAATGAAGATCAGGGGCAGCTCCCGGCCCTCCACGGGCAAACCGGCGTCCCGTGCGCCGCCTGCGCCCGCCGGTACCCCCGTCCCGCTGCGCCATGCCCACAGCACGAGCGCGCCCGCCGCCAGCGCCACCAGCCAGCGCAGCCGCCCGCCTCGCCCCATGCACGGTGCCGTAGACCCCACACCTATCACTAAGAGTTGCACTTTGTTGGATGGAATAATTTTATTTCCAATTGGAAATGAACAAGCTTTTTACGGAAAGTCAACCGGTTTAACTCTAACCTGCCAAGAAGACCCGGCGTAAACTAGCATGTGGCCATTTTTTAGCAAAATGATGGAAAATTGTTCTTTTAAAAGCAATATTAGGTCCTTATATATGAAATTGGCGTTTTGTCGTACTGGCCACATTGATCTCAAATATATCTTCTTTGATTAGGAATTCAAATTTCAAATTTATACCGCTATTTACTCATGCATTTGTGTTTCGAAAACCGTAATTCATTTGTTTTTTCTTTTTTTGGTTTTTTCCTTGCGTCACTCTGTTTACAAAATGGAAAACTTGAAATTTCGTATTATTTTCGAGTACGAGTCCCACCGTGGCACCAGTGCTGCAGTAACGGCTCTATGGATTAATGATGTGCATGGCAGCGGTGTCGCAAAAGAAAACACAGTGCGTTTTTGGTACTGGTTTTTGGTTTGGTTCGGTTAGACCGGACACAAAAGTTGACAATGAAGAATTGAAGGCTATTGTGGAAGCTGATCCATCGCAAAGCAATGTTTTAATCCACTTGAAGCTGAAGCTTGAAAAAGCTTGAAAGGTGGGTACCTCATGAATTGAGTGCAGCAAACAGACAAACGGACAATAATGAAGGGATTTTAAATCGAATCATTACCTGTGATGCAAAGTGTATGATAATTGGAAACGCTCATCGCAATGGCTGAACCCTGGCGAACCAGCCAAAGCCTGCCCCAAGCGAAAATTTACTCTAAAAAAGTTACTTGTGAGTAGTGGATTAGCGCCGGTGTCATTCACTACAGCTTTCTTAAATCTGGCCTGACAATTACGGAAGATGTCTATTACCAGCAACTGCAAATCATGATGGAAAAGCTAGCTGCTAAACAACCGAGGTTGGTTATTCGCTCTAGGCCTCTGCTGCTTCAGGACAACGCTAGACCACACACTGCACAACAGACGGCTACCAATTAGAGGAGCTTCAATAGGAATGTCTAAGACATCCATTTACTCTTTGGACCTTGCTCCACCAGATTACCATTTTTTTCGAAATTTGGATAGCTTCTTGCAAGGGAAAAATTAAACTCCGATGGGGCAGTCGAAAGCTCCTTCAAATATTTTATTGATTCCTGTCCGAATAGTTTTTTTAGTATTTATATTAGGAATTAATGAACTACCTATGAGATGGCAAAAGTGCATAGATAGCAATGGTATATACTTTGATTAAATAAATATATTATGTTTAAAAAAAACTACTTTATGTTCCTCCTTTACAAAACACCAATTTCATATGTAATGACTTAAGTCATATATTTTATAGAGTAAACTTAACCTATGTTAGATATTACAAAAGTCAAAAGTACACAAGTACTATGAGACAGCTTTACAGGGGGCATCTTATTCCCAAGGTGTGCAGTCATTAACAAAATCATTTACTTTGAACTATTTTGAATGTTTTTGGGATCTTTGGTTTTTGTCAATGGTGGACAACAATGAACTTATTAAATAATTATTCTAATATGAGTCATGTATCATGTAAAAAATTATTATAATTCCCTGGGAATAACATAATATTCTGCTGTCACCATTCCATCAAGATTAGTTTCAGGGGCTGCACTCTCTATCTTTATTCTATTAGCTAACAAGAGTAGAGGGATTTATTTGGACACCAACTAGGACCATTCAGACGTTAATCAAACCATAATAATTGAGATATTAAAAGTTTTTGATCTATTAATTCTTCACTTGGACATCTTTACCGGGGCCCATTTTACAATACATTTAATTCTTTTAGGTTATTTGCTTATAATCTTACAATTAATATAAATAATTTTGTAATAGCTTACTCATTTAATAATGTGATGTTTCTATGTATATGCTCTCTGCTTCTAATAGACAGTAACTCTGGATCTTCAGGATACTGAACTAAATGGGCTGCCAAGTAAATATTAAATGGTGCGGATCACGGCAAATAGACAAATTGCAGAGCTACCGGTTTTAGTAAAAGTATCATGTACAGTTATTAATAATTAATAGTAATTTAATACTAAGTTGTACCTATTAGATATTTAAAAAATATATAATAAAAGTAAATACAGATATTATATTCTTACCTACGCGTATATTTTTTTCTGCACTTGCCAACACATCGTTTATCGCTTTGCAGAAATTATTTACACTTTAGCCTAATAAGATCTTGTTGTTAACTTTCAACGAGTCAAGAGTACAGCTAGGTACTCTTAATAATTTTTTGTTTAATAAATAACAACAGTTAAAAAGATAATTGAAACGTATTATGAACTAGTAAATGTTATTACTTCACAGATTATTTCAGTTACAATTTATATATTTTCTTGTTTTTCTTCAAGCTAATAGATGAGATTTGACAATACCACTAATTCTTTTTCTTCTTCTTTTGGCATAGCATCCCCTGTAATAGGAGTTGCCAACGTCAGAGTGATGGAGCAGATGTTCAGTGAAAAGCTGATGGCGTACAGTGCAGGGAATGACTCATGCAATGACTTCATGGGTACCTCATGCAGATAAAAGTTAAAATTACTAGTATAAAAACAGAAATACCACCAATTTCCAATTGATCAGGCAATGACATTAACATTGACAATTTATCTTTTTTTTTTTTTTAATACAATGCGTCCGCTTATCTTAAAACCATTTGCCAATGTCAAGTAAAAAAGGCGGGAAATAGAACTTTCATTTCAATTTTCAACACTGTTTTCCTATATCGTCAAGTATAAAGTCTACTCAAAGTTCAAATAAATAGTCAGTACAGTCAATGAGTCATGTCAGTCGATTCAGTAAAGTGGTAGACGTTTTACTGAAAGTTCCTAGGGAGTTTTGGCGGGAAACCACAAAATAGCACGTTTTTAGAAGTTGTACCACTTGCCCACACTTGTGCACGTTAACGAATATTTAATGGTTAATATTCTACTAATATTACACATTAAGAACCGATATATTACAAATTTATGAAATTTTACAAATTCCACAACGTCACCCATTGAACTCCCCGGCAAAACTCTATATTTTTTATTTATCGCAGTATAGCATAAACTAACTTAACTCGAGTTTAACCCGAGTTACGTGCTGGATTTCCAGGCTGGACCGTGAGAGACCGTGAGTATGGCGCTTTCCGCTCCGTTCCGTTGAAATAATATGGTTGGCAACATTTAAGATTTAACATTGGCAGCACCGAAGTGTTGTGCGAAATGTTTGATTTGACTAATTCTTGGATTATGAGCCAGTTAAATACCAAAATATTTTTATAAATAACCAGTTTTGCTAACTTCTCAGTTGTTTTAATTAATATAAATGGTGATGTGTTTGTTGAACTCCAATTATGGCTCGATTAAAGAATTGCAAGGTTGCAAGAGCTAGCTAGTGTTGATTGTCCAATATGGCCGCTGCCGGAATAAATTTGTCAAATAAATGTTTATGGCGGCTTTTAGAACGTTCTGAAAATATGTATAAAAGTATAAAATCAATGTGATAGTGATGGTGTTTTATTAAGATTTATAGTGCTAACACAGTGCATAAAAAGTAAAGACTGATAATTATTAGTAGAATAACACAATTAAAACAAGCTTCTCTAAATAGTTGATATTTATGTATTTAAAACTTAATAATTCAAGAAGTGTACAGTCAAAGAGCTAATGAATTAACAGTATCAGCTATGTTGCATTATGAGCGGCCAAAATGAACATACTTCAACATTTGGAGTCCCAGCAACATTGTCACTCATGGTAGGTACCTTCATAATGTTTTAATTAATTCTTTTACATCAGCTGAAATCAGGATTTATGGGTATAATAGGTATAATTAATCATCGTCAGCAACAACACATAATAAGTAAAATATTTAGTCACTAAAAGGGACTAGTTTTATTTGCTGACGATACTTCACTTATTTTTAAAGTGAAGCGACAGCAGTCGGGACTATGACTAAATATAAATATAGACTAAATAATACTCTCTCTGAAATAGTAAATTGGTTTAGTACTAATAATCTGCTTCTTAATGCATCTAAAACATAACGTTTAATGTTTAGCTTACCAAATGTGAGGCATGCCAAACCAACATACTATTGAATGTTGCTAATCTTGACCTAGTGGACTCGACTGTATTACTAGGTATAAAATTAGATTCTAAGTTACAGTGGGGTCCACATATTGCTAACCTAGCAAATAGTCTCAGTTCTGCAGCATTTGCAGTCAGAAAAATTAGTCAATTTTTGACGAAGCATCGGCACGGTTAGTTTATTATGGCCTATGGTATCCTTTTATGAGGTAATGCCACCAACATTAATTCTATCTTTGTGCTGCGGAAGCGAGTGACTAGAGCTATTTATAAGATGTCCCCAAGAGAAAAATTTAAAGTAAGAGGGATACTGACCATATGTACATTCTCAATACATTTTTGATATTGTTGTGTATGTAAAAAAATATAGTAATAAATTTAAAAAAAAATGTGACCAACAACATAAATACTAGGAATAAGCACAAACTGGCTATACCAGCGACTAGTCTCATAAATAAGCAATTCTTTTAAAGGTCAGTGTGTATTTTTGCTAAAATTTTACTTACAACTTTAGTTTCTACAATAAACTCCCAGAAAATGCCAATAAATTGTCAATAAATAAAATTATTTATTATAAAGTTACAAGATTTCATTGCGGACAGCACACCCTGGGAATAAGATGACCCTATGAGGCAATTTCAGTTTACTAACTAAACAATGTACTTCTGTACTATATAATATATTGTAAAGTACAGAAGTACATATAATATATACTATAATATATTGTAAATATTGTAATTTAATATTTATTTATTTTTGTTTACATACTCAGCCGCACGGAATCTTGGCCAAACTCATAATATGCGATAACACTTTTTTAAGGGGTTCTAACTTGGATCTTATCGTGTAGGTGGGTAGAAAAAATGGTCATGTTAATCTCAAGAGGGTAATTCACTAATTTGAAGTGCATATTGGTCTGTGTTTTAAAGTTTAGTTAAATTGTGTCATTTATCTGGCAAAGTCGCACTTTTGAATTGTGCTCTGAACATTTTGAATTTTAATTTGACAAAGATTTTTGTTGTTATTGTGGTTAATAAACACCTAAGAACCCCTTAGGATTCATAAAAATGCCTTTATCACCAAGTCAGATAGCGCAGGCAGTAGCTTTAGTGGAACAGGGGATGACTCATCGTGAAGTGGCTACTGTCCTAAACGTGCCGCGTTGCTTGATGCAATATGCACTAAAACGATATCAAGAGACTGGCCGCTACACCCGAAGACCAGGTAGTGGTGATGTACCATGTACATCAGCTTGTGACAACCGCTTTATTGTGTTAGAGATTTTAAGAAATCGCTTCCTGACCGCAGTCGATATCCGTCAGCGGCTTCAAATCTCCAGAGGTGTGAATGTTAGCGAGCGTACGGTGAGAAGACGTATGGAGGAAGTTAATTTAAGGGGAAAGAAGACCAGCCCGTGGTCCACAGCTTCTCCCTCAGGACAGAGTAGCTCGACTTCATTTTGCCTGCGAACACGCTAACTGGACTCATGAGCAATGGGCAAGGGTTTTGTTTACTGACGAGTGCAGGATCGCTTTAAATGCACCTGATGGTCTACAACGTGTCTGGAGAAGGAAAGGCGAATGTTATTTGGTGATAACTTTTAAAAGTTTTGGCAGAGGCTCTATAATGGTATGGGGTGGCGTGAGTTCTGATGCTCGTACGGAATTGGTCATCGTTAATAACGCCTTAAATGCGGCTCGGTACGCCAAGGAAATTCTCAAAGAACATGTTGTGCCCTTTGTAGGGTTCATTGGTTATGAACAATTCATTTTAATGCATGATAATGCCCATCCACATGTCGCTCGCATAATAAATGAGTACCTTCAAGATGCTGGTATTCAAAAATTGCAGTGACCAGCTCGCAGCCCGGACTTAAATCTGATAGAACACATATGGGATAAGCTGAAACGAGCAATAAAATCATCACGAACCCACCACAAACCATTAACCAGCTTCGAGATGCTGCAGTGAGAGAGTGGCGCGACTTATCACAAGTCGATACCAAGAACGTCATCCAAAGCATGCCAGACCGAATGCAGGCGGTTATAAGGGCTAGAGGAGGTAACACGCGCTATTAAAATTTTGAAGAGCAATCTTCAAAATAAAGACTAGCTAGTCTCTTAGAGTACTATTCAAGGAAGTAAAGATACTCACCCTACCATCATTGTACATATACGAGGTCATTATGTACACCAGAAAAAACATAACTGTCTTTAATAGACAAAAATAATTTCAATCTTTAATAAAAAAGAAAAAGTTGCAGCTACGATTAAGACAAACACAACCTTTGCTCAAAGACAGTATAAATGAATCTCGGTCCACATATACAATAAAGTAAATAAAATTCTTGATATCTGTTTGGTCTCTTATCAAACCTGTAAAAAAATGGTACAGACATGGCTACTTACTAAAACGTATAAAGAAACTGAAGCACTTCTCAAATACCTGGTAATCTAATTATTTTTTTTCTCTTTTTTTTCTCTTTTAATTCTCTCTTTTTACACAATTACTTTCACTCACACACACAAATACACACACACACACGCATACACACACACACACACACACACACATATATATATATATATATATATATATATATATATATATATATATATATATATATACAAACACACACACACACACACACATAAAATTAATATTGTTATAACTTGTTTTTTGTAATGTCTATCTCTTTCTTTCCTGAAATGTATTTTACACTATAATAGTTATGGAAGGGCAAGTTCACCTGACACAAGTGTCTCAAGACACTTACTAGGTGGATCTCATCTCTTTTGTATATTATGTAACAAAATTGTGAAAAAAGGAAATAAATTATTTATTATTATTATTATTTATTATTAATAATAGGAAATGTGATCATCATGATCGTAACACTAGAAATAAGAATAAGCTTCAGATTCCAACATATAGACTAAGCAAAACTAAAAAATTAGGTTAGGTTTTATAATAAAATACCAACTAGTGTAACTAACCTTACTTAGACTATGTTTAGGCAACAGGTTAAAGGAGTTTTAATTTCAAAAGCTTATTATAAAGTACAAGAATATATTGGGTAATATAGTTACTTTTTATACTAAGAATTTCAACCTGTTCAAGACACAATACACAATAATATTATGTACAAGAGTCAATTGTCAAAAGGTTTCGTCTTTCTGACCAAATAAAAATACAACTTTCTTTCTTTTTTTTTTTCTTGCCTTTATAATATAGTCGTGAAAGCCTTTTCTTGAAAAGGCTTTCACAACTATATTATAAAAGTAGATGTGGCTGACAGACTCACTGACATATAGAACTCGCACAACTGTAACCACTAATAGTAGAAACGAGTAATTTGAACAGTAGTTTTAATTTACAATTTAGACGCCCACTAAGGGATTTTGAGAAATGAAAAATAGGGATTGAAAGTTAGTATGGAAAATCTTTAAATCTGCACCAATAGGCTACTTGACTCATATATAATTTCATACATTGAAGGAGTATTTTCTTTAGTACTTGGCTTAGGAAAACGTATCCTAGCGATATCATAAAAAAGCTTAAGATTAATAAATAAAGTTGATTTAAAAATATGTATTTTTGTTTTTTAATTTCTACTGATGAAAACATCGAAGTAACTTTCGGTAAGGATTTCACGTCACAAACACACTAAACACATACGTAGTAGTGAAACAGAATGTGTTTCTCGAAATAATAAATAATTCATGTCATTTTTTAAATTAATTTATATTAAAATGTCAAATGGAACGGTATACCACCATTTTGTCTGAGTGGACTAATAGCACAGATTACAAATAGTATTTGTATGACGTTACAGCAGAGATAGTCTAAAAGTGTATTTTTAAGATATTTTTTTGTAGGTTTAAAATAAATTAACATTTTTTTTGTGTAAACAAATATGAAGCGTTTAGGAAACAAATAAAAACAAGGCCAAGTACATAGCCTATTTTGATGAAAACTGAGATTAATGCTCTTAAATACTTGTTTTAGGGTTTATTAGAATTTACCCTCTGAAAAATATGGGCAAATATATAAAATGGGATCCGATTTCCATGTAATTTAATATCCGAGCTCATAAATAAAAAATATTAATTATGTATTTTATAGTTAAAAAAATGGGGTGAAATGGGTCCAAAGTTTGTATAGTGAAATATTAACAACGACAATGCGTTAAACACGCGGAAAGTTTTTATGACGTAGAAGTCTGTTAAAAAAGGATTTTCCAAAATACCCCACAGGAGTGCAATTCAGATCTACACGGAAGAAGTCGCGTGAAAAAGCTAGTATTTGATATTAACGAAAGTGGAGGACCTTTTCCACTTTCATAACTACTATCGAAACTGTCAGTCCCGCCTAAGTCCTACCATACTTCCTTAACAACTTGGCTGGAAATGATGTTCTGAAAACGGAATAGGGTAATATTATGGAAGCTTTCCTTTTTAATAAACATAATTTTTGTTTTCTAGGGTGTGGAACGCGCAGCAAACTGTAGTGGGGTCGGCGGCGGGGCCGTGGCACCGGAGGAAGCTCTCAACGGTGTCGCGTCGGCGGAGCGGGTAGATGAGCCGCCACGGAAGAAAATTAAACATAATATGGCCGTTGAAGACGGCTCCGCGCTTCGTAAACGAATTCTCGAATACAAACTGCATCGTTTAAAAAATTTACGTGAAAGGTGAGCTATGGGTCCATGTCACATATTGGAAAGTTTCCCTTTATGTTATGGCCTTCGGTATACACTTTAATAATTATCTAATCAATTTTTTTCAGATTTACGGAACAACTGAGCGAGCTGTATTTTCTTCAAGCAGGCGGTAACATGATGGACTACGGCGTGTGGCGCAAGCGGCCGCCGGCGCCGCAGCTCACGGCATTCCTCGAGGCGCGGCGGCCGCCAGCCGTGGTGCCGCCGCCGCCCGAGCCCCCGCCTGCGGCCTCTCCCCCCGCGCCGCCCGCCACCGATCCCGCCCCCGCCGCCGCTGCGGCCGCACCCGCCGACGAGATGGTGGAGAAGGCAAAGCAGGAGGCGTACGTGGCGGCGCGCGTGGCCGAGCTAGCGCGTGCCGGCCTGTGGGCGGAGCGCCGCCTGCCGCGCGTACTCGAGCCGCCCCGACCCAAGACGCACTGGGACTACTTACTCGAGGAAATGGCGTGGTTGGCGCAAGATTTCGCCCACGAACGCAAGTGGAAAAAGCAAGCTGCTAAAAAAGTGAGTTCATATCTAAATATTTTTTTTAATTGTCTAGTATTTAATTAAAAATTAAATGAAATTCGAGAAGTTAATAAAAACGTTACGATTGTAGTGCGCCCGTGCGGTCCAAAAATATTTTCAAGATAAGGCTGCAGCAGCACAGAAAGCAGAAAAGGCGCAGGAGTTGCAACTCAAGAAAACCGCGGCCTTCGTAGCTAAAGAAGTCAGACAATTTTGGTCTAATGTTGAGAAGGTAATATTTTTATTTTATTTACCCTAAAATAAAAATGTAAATAAGCTGCAACACAATGGCTTATGAATCTCGATTATACTGAAACTGAAAATCTAATACACACAACAGATTTTGGGAAGGCGCTTTGACTTATCTCACTTTTTATAAGTCTAGCTTTGCATTAGTTGACCAAAAGTCCAATTCTCATAATTAAAAATAGTTAAATTGTAGTATGGCTTCAGTGTCTAGTAAAGCAGTCGATTTGATGCGTGTGAGGATGGACACGTATCATATCGTGCCCGTCCGATCCTGCAAACCGAAGATTCTTAATTACGAGAATTAGCCTTCTGATTTCATCAAGTTAGCTAATTAAAATAGTTGATGATCCCTTTTTGTGTATTTTGTATGTAAGATGAATAAATTTACATTGACTATGACGTGTATTGCTTTTGGTTAAGGCAGAGCTTTTCAACAAGTTTACCTTATTGTCTAATGACTAGAATGATAAAATTTTAGTAGAATGATAAAAGTTATTTAATAACGTATTCGAAGCGTAACATACAGAATATGATTAAAAACTTTGCTATATCTCCCTTAATATTATATTAATTTTCATCAATACATTGCAAGTGCGGCGGCAGTATCGACAAAATGATTTGACATTTTTATTTCTACGCCTAATATTTAGCCGCGCATTAGAGACATAATTAATTAACGGTTTATCACATTAGAGACAATTAATTGACGGTTTAATTTTATCTAGCTCGTAGAATGGAAACGAGTGAGGAGAGTGGAGCGCGCGAGAAAGGAAGCACTCGACGAGCAACTGAGCTACATCGTAGATCGGACTGAGAAGTACTCCCGCCAGCTCGCCGCTAACCTCGCCACGCCCGCGCCTCTCGCCGCCGCCACCACCGCCACCGCTTCCGACGACGAGTTCCAGCCGCGCGGCGACTCCGACGACGACGAGGAGACCATCGCCGCCGCCGAGCGCGACGCGCACGACGACCACAGCGCAGAGGTGGAAGCGCTGCACCGCGAGTCGCACCTCGACCTCGGTGACCTGCTGCCGCCCGGCTACGTGCCTGCGCACTCGCCGCCGCCCTCTGATTACGACGCCGCCGAGGACTCCGCCGACGACGAGGACACCATCGCCGAGCAGGAGCGCGCCGAGCGCCCCGAGGACACGGCCCAGGAGCTCGAGGCGCTGGCGCAGGAGGCCGATCTCGACCTCGCCGAGCTCGTGCGCCGCTACTCCGCTGCACCGCCCGCGCCCGCCGCCGCCTCGCCCGTCGATTCCAGCGTCACTGGCGATGACAGCGACGATGAGGAGGAGGACCGGGACTCCGAGTCGGACGATTCCGACTCGGAGTCGGCGGCGTCGGAGCGACTCGAGGCGCTCGTGGAGCCAGAAGCGACGGGGGACGGGGAGGACGGCGAGCGGCGTGTGGAGGCGGCGGCGTCACTGGCGGCCACGCTGCAGCCCACCGGCACCACGCTATCGGAGACGGCGGTCGGTACGCCGGTGCCGGCGCTGCTGCGGCACTCGCTGCGAGAGTACCAGCACGTAGGGCTGCACTGGCTGGCCACCATGCACGCCCGTGGCCTCAACGGCATCCTCGCCGACGAGATGGGCCTCGGCAAGACCATCCAGACCATCGCGCTGCTGGCGCATCTCGCCGAGCGCCGCGACTGGGGCCCACACCTGGTGGTAGCGCCCACCTCCGTCGTGCTCAACTGGGAACTAGAGTTCAAGAAGTGGTGCCCGGCGCTGAAGCTGCTCACGTACTACGGCACCATCCGCGAGCGCCGCCTCAAGCGCGTCGGCTGGACCAAGGCGAACGCCTTCCACGTGTGCATCACCTCCTACAAGCTAGTTGTCCAAGATCATCAGAGCTTCCGGCGAAAACGTTGGAAATATCTCATCCTCGACGAAGCGCAAAACATAAAGAATTTCAAGTCGCAACGGTGGCAGATGCTGTTGAATTTTCAGACAGAGAGGTAAGATACGATGTTTTTAACTTGAACTTCTTGTTTAAGTCTTAAAAATCTAAGCAGTTGTTTATACACGGTGTATGGTAGAACGTAGTCAATCCATGAAACGGAGTTTCTGGGGGTGAAAACAAATAAAATAAAATATGATTTGTCTTCGCCCAGATCTCCATTTATGGGATTGACGTTCTATTGATGTTCTACGACCGAAACGACCTTTTATATATGAATATTGTATACAGAGATGGATGTAAAATTACGTGTTTCGTTCAGACGCCTCCTGCTGACGGGTACGCCGCTCCAGAACAGTCTGCTGGAGCTGTGGTCGTTGATGCACTTCTTGATGCCGGCGGTGTTCGCGTCGCACTCGGAGTTCCGCGAGTGGTTCGCGCCGGTGGCTGGGCTGGCCGGCGCGGAGGGTGCGGGCGGAGGTGCCGGCGACGCGCTCGTGCGTCGCCTGCACGAGGTGCTGCGCCCCTTCCTACTGCGCCGCCTCAAGCGCGACGTGGAACGTCAGATGCCGCGCAAGTACGAGCACGTGCTCATGTGCCGCCTCGCCAAGCGCCAGCGGTTCCTATACGACGACTTTATGTCACGCGCCAAGTAAGTGATTGACGATTTGTTTTATTAGCCCAAGAGCTACTAGGAAATTAAGGCCCGTATTAATAAACCGTTCTCAAATTCGTTCTCAAGACCTTTGTTGGCTAAGACGGTCTCAAGTAACGATTAGTTTCTCAAGATTGTCTTTAATTCATCAAGACCGTATCAGTTGATACCATCATTGAGATCACTTACTCAACTTTTAAGTGTCATCTACACGACAAATAACGAATGAAATAACGTTCCGTTTACACTTCTACAAAGAACGGATTTATTGATTATACATTCCTTCAATATTTCTTTTTAGAAATGTAATATTTAATAATATAAATACCAGAAAAAAGTTAAGTCTGTATTTTTTATATTGATAAAACTGATTTTCATTAATTTTCACGTAAATATTAATATTTATTATTCTCTAACATATTAGTATCCATATTTTTATAACAGCTACGTTAAACGGAATGCGGATCGTTGCCATGCGAGAAAAAGCTCTTCTTATTCTTTATAATGGCCATAATGGCTCCTTAGTGATTAGCCAATGTCAGAGTGTGTTGACGAAAACTCAGGCCGAGTTGAGTATGAGTATGAGTGGGTTTTATGAATAAAATTAAAAACAAGGGCACGGTGTACTGGATGAAGTCTGTTGAGTAATCTAAACCTAGAACAAACAAACATTTAGGGTTAGTACCACAGTTTTATTTTGGTACTAAGAATATTATATTATGTACATAAAGTTTCAATAAACGCAGTATTTACAAAACAGAACATATTTAAGGTCCATAGGGCGAGGAATAGGCTATTCTACATTTTTTTCAAATGTATTTTGAAATGTTCGTATTGATTCGATATTCAACTACACACACCGGCATATTTAGCGGAACATAAAATAAAGGTTTGATATCAGTATCATATAAGGTTGCTGGCTGGTTTATATGTCATTTAATTTAAAAAGAAATATTTTCAAATTAAGAAAACAACTGAACATCACATTTTATGCAATTGTTTTAATTTTATTTAAATACACCTTATCTGGAGCGAACTTCGAGTATTTCTTCCTTCTGAGTTTGATTTAAAATTTCATTGAAATACTGTTTTTTGTTAGTTTTTTTTTTAAATCGCGTATCTTTTTGGAGTTGAGGACTGCATTATGCCTGACTTAGCCCCAACGGAGATTGCCAGAGCACTCGAAATGCGAAGAAATGGTCATACCTACAGAGTGATATCCAGAGATCTTCGTCGACCAGTTTCAACGATCCATCGCAGTATCCAACGGTTCAGGGAGATCGGTACTTATGTGAGAAGAGCAGGACAAGGCAGAAAAAGACGCACTTCGAGTAGGTATGATCGTTTCATTCGGCTTCGTATACATAGGAACCCCCGTTTGACGGCCGTCCAAGCCCGACATGAGTTAGAAGCAGTGCGGGGTGTAACCGTAAGTGAGTGTACGGTACGAAGAAGGTTCGAAGAAGCTGTTTGGGTTAATTTGTGCCCGCCAAGGCTCCAAGGCTCGAGGTAAATCATCGTAGAAACAGGTTAACTTTTGCTCAGGAATATCGACTTTAGAACGCGGACCAATGGAGTAAGGTATTGTTTAGTGATGAGTGCAGAATTCTCTTACATCAAATTGACGGCAGGCAAAGAATATACAGACGCAAAGAAGAACGATACATTCAGACAAATTTTGAAACTACAGTTGCATACGGTGGTGGATCAATAATGGTTTGGGCGGGCATTTGTTTGGGAGCTCGCACAGACTTGGTAGTGATTGACAGAGGGAGTCTGACTGCAGACCGCTATATCAGAGAAGTTTTAGAAGAAAATGTCGTGCCGTTTGTCCCATATATCGGTGACGATTTTGTTTTTATACAGGATAATGCTCGGCCGCATACCGCTCGGGTAACTCAAGCTTATCTTAATAATATGAATATCACTGTTATGGAGTGGCTGTGGTGTGGGACTTGCTGAAAATAAAAGTTAAGTCCAGTATTCCAGCTCCTGCCAACGTGGGTGAACTGCGAATCGCCGTAGTTGAGGAATAGTAGAGACTATCCCAGGAGACCATCGATAACATCATTCTCAGTATGCCTAGACGGGTAGAAACTTTAATAAGAGCACATGGAAGAAATACGAGATACGAGGGGAGGTCCAAAAGTTCGCGGAATGGAGGGGATGGAGTGGGGATAGGGTAGCTCGCTTAGTGTCATACTAATTGAGCACTCATAATTAGTATATATATAAAATCTCAACCCTATAGCGCCATTCGTTTACGAGTACTCGCCTGCTAAACAAGTCAATCCGGAAGCAAACTGCAAGTATGGAGAAAATTGAACATCGCGCTGTGATAAAATTCCTTACCAAGCAAGGAAAAAACGTTCAAACCATTTTAAATGAAATGGAAGCCGTTTATGGAGATCAGTGCCCTGGTAAAACAATGGTTTATAAGTGGCATGGACTTTTCAAACATGGTCGAGATTCAATTGAAGACGACCCTCGCTCTGGGCGGCCAGTTGAGGCCACCACATCAGACATCGTCGAAAAAGTCGAAAAACTTGTACTGGAAGACACACGTTTAAAGAAAAAACAATTATCTGCATTTGTTGGAGTATCAGATACAACCATTTTGCGGATCCTGCACGACCACTTGGGCATGACAAAAGTCAGTGCAAGATGGGTGCCGAGAATGCTCACGCCGCTTCAAAAACAGCAGCGCATCGACGCGTCTAAGCACTTTTTGGAGGTGTGTGGAGACAACCCTGTGCAGATTTTGGAGCGGATTGTTACTGGAGATGAAACATGGGTTCATCACTTTGAACCTGAATCAAAACAGGAGTCCATGCAATGGCACAAAAAGGGCACACCACCTCCCAAGAAATTCAAAGTCTCAGAATCGGCTGGAAAGTTGATGGCCACTGTTTTTTGGGATTGTGAGGGAATATTACTGATTGATTATAAAGAAAAAGGTACCACTATAACCGGAGAATACTACGCCACAATATTGGAAAAGTTAAAGGAGGCAATTAAAGTAAAACGTCGTGGAAAATTGGCCAAGGGTGTGTTGCTTTTGCAAGACAACGCGCCGGTTCACAAGAGCCGAGTTGCCATGGCTGCTCTTCACACGCATGGATTCGAACCACTTGTTCACCCACCCTACAGTCCAGACCTGGCCCCTAGCGATTTTTATTTGTTTCCAAATTTAAAAAAAGAGCTAAGGGGAAGGAAATTTTCCGACGATAACGAAGTGAAGGAGGCAATTTCGGCGCATTTTGAGGCCAAAGACAAAAAATATTTTTTCGATGGTTTAGAAAAATTAATCCATAGATCAAATAAATGTATTACACTTAAGGGTGATTATATTGAAAAGGAAAAATAAATTTATTGTTATATTTTATTAACAACCCTTTCATTCCGCGAACTTTTGGACCTCCCCTCGTATTAATCACCAATTTTCTAATTTAATTAATTGTTATTTTAATATTAATTTTCACTTTTCCCGGTTACATGAAAAGTTCAAAAATGTACCATTTTTCACAAATAGTCTTTACTCGCAAAATTTGTTCTCAATGTGATCTCATTTTAAGTAAAACAAATGAAACTTTAAATAACAAAAGAAGTGTAGTAAGTAGATTTTAAAATAAAACCATATTTTTTTAATTATGGACCTTTTCTTTGTGTTCCGCTAAATATGCCGTTGTGTTTAGTATTTTTATTTCCTGGAAATACTAGGTCCATTACATATGAAATTGGCGTTTTGAGCAGGAGGAACATAAAGTCGATTTTTTTTTAAACATAATATAATATTTATGTAATCAAAGTATATACCATTGCTATCTAGTATCTATGGACTTTTGCCATCTCTTAGGTAGTTCATTAATTCCTTTACTAAAAAAACTATTCGGACAGGAATCAATAAAATATTTGAAGGCGCTTTGGACTGCCCCATCGGAGATTAATTTTTCCCTTCCAAGAAGTTATCCAAATTTCGAAAAAAATGGTAATCTGTTGGAGCAAGGTCCTCGGAGTACGGTGGATGTCTTAGATATTCCTATTGAAGATCCTCTAATTTGATAGCCGTCTGTTGTGCAGTGTGTGGTCTAGCGTTGTCCTGAAGCAGCAGTGGCCTAGAGCGAATGACCAACCTCGGTTGTTTAGCAGCTAGTTTTTCCATCATGATTTGCAGTTGCTGGTAATGATTCGATTTAAAATCCCTTCATTATTGTGCCGGTTGAGTAATGTAACGCAGCAGTCGACGCGCGTTTGTCGGTTTGCTGCAACCAATTCATGAGGTACCCACCTTTCAACCTTTTTCACCTTCCCAATTTGCTTCAAGTGGATTAAAACAGTTTTATCACTAACACCGCAGCCTGCAGCTAACTCGGACGTGATTTGCGATGGATCCGCTTCCACTTCTTTTGCGACACCGCCGCCATACACATAATTAATCCTTCGAGCCGTTTCTGCAGCACTGCCACGGTGAAGTTTTCCATTTTGTAAACAGTGTGACGCTAAGAAAAAACCAAAAGAGGAAAAAACAAATGAATTAATTTCGCAACACAAATGCATGAGTAAATAGCGGTATAAATTTGAAATTGGAATTTCTAACCAGAGACGATATATTTGAGATCAAAGTGGCCAGTACGACAAAACGCCAATTTCATATGTAAGGCCCTAATAACATCTCTTTATTCAAAGAAAAAATGATTAAAATTTAAATGACAAATGTTTGCGCCAAAACGACTGCCACCATTAACGTGACGTCACAAGAACAGAAACAAATATATGTCATATGTGCGTGTGTAGTGCATGAACTTTAGATTTAATTTTCGCTGTTGTTTATTCGATTTGATTATGTTCTTATGACGTCACTTACAAGAAAAATATGGCGGCTGGCTTTTTCGGTCACATGACATACAGACAATAAAACTACAGTTTTATTTTCGAAATTATAACTAAATCGCATATTTATATAACAAAATAGTGTTGTATTCGTATTTATTATGATAGAAACTATATAATTAAGAAATTTATATCCTTTGATTTTGATAGATGAAACTAGCCTATTGTTGGATCTGGGCATCATATAATGAGGATTGTTTTATGGACAGCGAAAAAAAATTATATAAATCAAATAGGTAATTCGCTTAATGTAAAATCGAAGATATTTCTATAAATACTCGACACTGGCAGAATGGTGCAAAACCTTTGTAACCGCGATTGCCAAAAAGAAGAAGTATCAACAAGGGTCTTTTTTTTATAACTTTATTTTGTATTGAGTATGTAGTGTAAATTCTGAGTTCCTTTAATCGTAAGTATTTAGATTTAAATAAACAGACAACAAAAACACAACAAATAATATTGTACTGTATCCCAAGCCGTTCTCAAGTCAAGGTTTGACTGTACTCACGAAACCGCGTCTCAAGTAACAGTTTGACAGCAATGACAGCATACTTGAATAACGAGTCTCTTATCGCCAGTACGACAATACGTTTACACTCACTTAATACGCTGTACCTACGGCTGTACTTAAGTACGATCTATGAATTAAAACAACATCTTAAGTACTTTCTTGAGAATTGTCTAATAAGAACGCTTTATTAATTATACGGGCCTTAGAGCAAATGTTTGAGGCAAGCTAAACCTTGTTCTATACTTCTCCTATTGTACCCCAACATGAGACTGCAGGACTGGCTGGTCAAAAGCGGGTCTAAGTCAATATACCAATTTATGAAAAGTGATTTTTTCTATTCTCAAAAAATATGTTTGAGACAATTTGAAATTTTGATGTAGTTTAATGTTTAAGGAGTTGGGGAAAAAAAGCCATGCCATTTAGTCGGGGCTTTAACCTTGCCATTCCAGTGTACAAACTTATAAAACCGAATACATAATATATTGCAATTTTATTAAAAATTAAAATAAATAAGAATGTTTCAAGACATTGTACATGCCATCAATAAAACTGACAATTTAGCAATACTAGATCTTAAAAACGTCAGGCAACAGCTGTCTTTGTACTCGCATAATTATGAATCGTAATCATTGTAATTTCAAAATGACTGGTAACTTTAATTGTGCTAAAATAGTGTAGTAGAATACCAACTTTCGATCAATTTATGGTTACAGGTGATTAATTTATAATGAATGGATAGTAAGTTGAAAGTCTAAGTTAAATACAAGAATTGGGCCTCTGGTCTAAGCCCAAACCTTATTATATTAACTATTTGTAAATTTGATATAAATTGTCGGTTTTTCGGTTAATTTTGCTACCAAATTAAACCAAATCTTACAAAACTAACAATTGTCACAAGTAGAATACTTCTTTATCTTTATGTAAAATGGTTAAAAAATATCATAAAAAATATGATTTTTATGATTTTAGTATAGCATAAACAATTTTCTAGAACCTCTTCGCACAAAATTTACAAAAACAGGTCGTGTTTAGGATCAATTTTCTGCTCATATATATTAAAATTATTACCTATACATAGCGGATAATTATAATAACCTTAAAATTGGCTAAAAAAAATGCAAACGCATTCTTAAATGGAGAATATTACAAGGTAAGTGATTTTCACTTGAAAGTTTGTTACAGTAAAGCTATTTATGAATATTAAGTAGTTCTGATTTTACATACTTGCAGTTCTTAAAATTTCCGATTCTCGCTAAATGCGGCGTAATGTCACAGTTCAGCCTTCTAGGCTACTTTGTACCACACCCATGCTTTATAATGAATATAAATTTGGTCTGGCTACAGATAGATACCTTATAGATTCTATTTTTGGCATTAAAAAATGATAATGCCAAAGGGCATAGCTGGAAAGTGAAAACTTTTTTTTCATTCGACCAATCAATTGGTGTATTGTCGAATAGGTATTTTTAACTGTTTGGCGTCATTCTAAATCTAACATGGTGGCACATCCGAGATGGCAGATTAGTTATTTAAGTAATATTGCACTCCAATGACTTCTCGTACAGGACGAAGGAGAGTCTGGCTTCGGGAAACCTGTTGAGCGTGATCAACGTGCTCATGCAGCTGCGCAAGGTGTGCAACCACCCCGACCTGTTCGAGCCGCGGCCGGTGTCGTCGCCGCTGACGATGGCGGCGCTGCGGCTGGTCGTGCCCGCGCTCGTCCTCGACACCGGTGTGCACCGGCGCCGCGCCGCCGCCGCGTGCCTCGGCGGCGACCTCGCCACGCTCGAGGCGGCGCACGTGCACGCGTTCGCCGCGCACCGCGCGCGCCACCTCGCCCCGCCCCGCCGCCTAGTGGAGGAGGTGCCTCCGCCGGAGCCGCCGCGGCCTCCGCCCGCCGCGCTGCGCCTGCACCTGCGGCTCGTGCCTCGTGCGCCGCCGTCCACCCGGGCGCCCCCCGCACCGCCGCCGAAGCTAGCCGCACCGCCGCTCGCGCCCATGCCGCCCCCGCCCGCAGCATCGTCCGAGTCGCCGGCGTCGGCCTCGGCACGTCGGCTGGCAGCGCACCGCGCCGCGAGTCTGCGGAACCTGGCCGTCACTAACGAGCGTCGCTGCTGGCGACTACCGCTGTACGGCGCCGACCTACGCGCCGCCGCTTGTGCCGGCCCTCCGCCGCTGCCGCCGCGCGACCTCGCAGGCCTACTCCATGAGTTACACGACGTTATCGACAGGTTAAAATGGGTTATTAGTATTATGGCGTAGAAGCAGAACTTCTTAAGTTGCATCCTCTGATATTTGGCTAAAGTATTATAAAATACGTGTTGCTTCGTTATCTGTCGCAGTTTGAGACTTTGAGAGTAGTATAAAAAGCAATAAAATACGTAATATTTTTCGGAAAAGATACATTTACTTGCACGTTCGTGAGCCTCTCTTACCGACTATAGAGTATGGATAGATAGATAGATAAACACTTTATTGCTCACATTATAAAGTACGTACAATCAAATTACTAAAATTAGTTATGGATTAGCTATCGTATAATAGGCTACTTGACCGTGTTTTTATTTATGTCCGCTTCATAATTGTTTTATTACACAAAAAAAAAATGAATATTACATTGTTTTGAAACCTAAAAACCTACAAAAAAATATTTAAAAAATACACTTTTTAAAAATTCGCCATGTTGGTTGATGGATTATCTGTACTGTGACTTCATACTAGTACTATTTGTAATCTGCGCTAGTCCGCAGTAGTAAAATAGCGGTGTTACGTTCCGTTCGACGTTTTCACATAAATGACTTTTTAAGATGTCATGAACTATTTATTTACAGAAACGTTCCGTTTCACTACTACATATGTGCTTAGTGTGTTTGTGTCGTCACATCCTTGCCGGATGTTACTTCGAGGTCTTTCATCGTATCTCAAAAACGCAGAATAATATAAATTACTTTAAATATAATTGAGAGCAAAACAACTATTACCAGAGATTACATCATTACGTATTTTTTCTCTTATCAGATATATATCTATTACAGGTTTGTGATATGTTGGGTGTCATGTCGCGCGGCTGCGCCTGAGCTGTGCGTGGGCGTGGGTGACGCGGCGCGGGACTGGCGGCGAGCAGCACGCGACGCGGAGCAGGCGGCCGAAAGGCCCGCGAGCGCCCTGCTGTATCTGTTGCACGCGCCCGCTGCGCGCGCCGCCGTTGCCTTCCCGCACCCGCGCCTGCTGCAGTACGACTGCGGCAAGCTGCAGACGTTGGACCCCCTGCTGCGCCGGCTCAAGGCCGGTGGCCACCGTGTCCTCATTTTCACGCAGATGACGCGGGTGCTGGACGTGTTGGAGGCTTTCCTGTCGATGCACGGCCACACCTACCTGCGGTTAGACGGTGCCACGCGTGTCGAGCGCCGCCAGCCGCTCGTGGAGCGCTTCAACTCCGACCCACGCGTGTTCGCCTTCATCCTGTCCACGAGGAGCGGCGGTGTGGGCCTCAACCTCACGGGCGCCGACTCCGTCGTCTTCTACGACTCCGACTGGAACCCGACCATGGACGCCCAGGCGCAGGACCGCTGTCACCGGATCGGCCAGACGCGCGACGTGCACGTGTACCGTCTCGTCACGGCCGCCACCGTCGAGGAGAACATCCTGCGCAAGGCGGAGCAGAAGCGCGCGCTCGGCCACCTCGCCATCGACGACGGCCACTTCACCACCTCCTACCTGCGTGCTGTAAGTACTGAGCGATGATTTCGAGGCCGCTTACGATCTATGGCTGACGATCTTATATCAACAAGTATTTCTTTCGAAGGTCAACATCAAGGAGCTGTTCGGGTCGGAGGAGGTCCGTAGTGGCGGCGACGAGTGCGGTGGGGAGGGAGAGGGCGTCGCGCTGGAGAGCGCGCTGGCGGCGGCCGAGGATGAGGCGGACGCGGCGGCGGCGGTGGCGGCGCGGGCTGAGGTCGCTGGTGACCTGGCCGAATTCGACGAAACCGTGCCGCTCGAGCCCGATGCGCCCGACCCGCGGCCGGCCGTGCGTTCAATCGCCCCCGCCGACCCCGACGCGGCCCCGCTAGCTGCGCTCATGAAGCAGGTGAGATAGACCAAACGTTCACGATTGAAAGCCAGAACTATATTTGAAAAGAAGTCCATCGTGCACTGGCATTAAGCATAATTTAGCAAATATAAATATTATTTTATTATTGTTTTTATTTAAAATCTATTTTTCTTATAGTTGACTCCGATAGAAAAGTACGCGATGAGATTGGTGGAAAACAGCGAAGCGGCAACGGAGGCGGAGCGCAACGCGCTAGGAGAGATGAGGCGACAGCTGCGCGAGTGGGAGCAGGCGCGCCGGGCTCTGCGGGAAGAGCCAGTGCCACCACCGCGCGCACTCTCGCCCGAGCTCACATACTGCCGCGAGGACGCCGCCGCACAGGTGCGTGCCCGCCGCCGCCGTCGCGCCGCGCCGCTGTCGCCACCGCCCTCGCCCGCAGCCGCGCCTGCGCCGACCGCGTCCGCGCCACCTGCGTCCGCGCCGACCGCGCCTGCCGTTCGCGCGCCCGCGCCACGCACTCGCTCGCGTGGCGCAGTGCACATTAACCTATGGACATTGGACGAGGAGCGCGCGGCACGACGTCGCAACGGCACTCTCGATGCGTGGCTCGCCGGCGCACAGACGCAGAACAATAAATGATTTGATCTACTGAGACTTTTATATTTCTGACGTTCGACGTTTTGGTGCCGCTCGGTGTCGTCCGTAAATGCTTGACCTCGCTCTCGATATCACCGAAACGGCGCCGCCCGCACGAACGTCAGGGATGTAAGGCGTGCGAGCATTTACGGGCGACGCCGAACCGGCCCTTCCCACCTCCCTCCTCTCTTTCCCTCGCCCGCACCCGCCGGCCGACCTCGCGCGCTCAGAGCTAAAACACCGGCTCGGTTTCGCCCGATTATGCTTACACGCAGTAAATTCAGCACACATTTTGCATTGTTGTCATCCCCCAATTATTGGCTACCAAATATTCGTGTTTTATATATATTATGCTGTGATGGCCACCCTTCATTTATATGGCAAGAAAAAGATAAGAAAAAGATTAATTAAGCATAAAGGAGTATAAAAAGATAAACAACGAATACGCAACAAAAGGGAGCCAATAATTGGGTAGGAAGCCAACAAACGGTAGTCTTTTATGAATATCAAAATTGAATCGTAACAAGAAACCACAGCTAGTAATAATTTGAACACATTCGTTTGTATTGTTTATATTATGTTTTACACATTTTAGCGGCATGTATGATAAATGATATTTGACTACTCAGTAGTAAATTAATGAATGATACAAATTATAAAGAAAAAAAATAGGTTCGAACCACAAACAAACAGTTTCGTTTTCCAAATAGTCGATTTCTGTACAAATTATTAAATACCTCATGGTATTGCACAGCTGCACAGCATTACTATATTTACTAAATAGCGTCGTTTAGAATAATGATTACGGCAACATTATTAAAACAAATTCATTAATAGATATGAGTGGTTAAATTTTTGTCATGATCAAGAATATGAATGCTTAATAAAAGAGGTGAGTGACATTATTTTCGTGATGCTCCCTAAAGAAACTAAAGTATATCATTAAATAATTCGGCATTGAATTTGTTACAGATATGGATCAGTGCTAACGACCCGACTCAAAAAATGCCCGTAAGTATTATACGTCGGTGCATTCGTTGCTCTCATGCTGCTCTCGGATAACCCATTCACTTGTCTCGCAGATGTGGTGCCCGCCTACGCCGCCCTCCAGCGACGGCGACGTGTATTGCGACAGCTGGGCGCGAGCGCTCTACCGGCCCGGCGCTGCCGCCGACACGCTGCTGCCGCCCGTGCGCTGGCGTGAGCGCGCACCCCGCTCTCCGCGCCGTTCACGCCCGGCCGCCCGCGCGCCTGCCGCGCCGCCTTCGCTTTTCGAGCGCTCCGGACCGCGTGCGCGCGCACGCCGGCCCGCGCCCGCCCCGCAGCACGCCGCGCCCCCGCCCGACTGGGCGCCTCACGAGGACGCAGCGCTGCGACGCGCGCTGAGACTTCAACGGCTGCCGCCGGAGCCGCCCGCGGCTCACGCTCCGAACTGGGATTGGTTGGCCGACCTCGTGGCCGACGCCGCACGTGCGTATCGTTCGCCGCGTGCCTGCCGCGATCGTCACGACGCACTCGCCGACCCCGAGCGAGCGAGGCGCAAACATCGCACCAAACAGCTACCTCGGCGTCGTCCCGACGACGAAATGCCGCGACCACCTCTCCAGCGCATCGACGCCATGCGCGACGCGACTGAGCGCCGCCGGTCAGCGCCGAAACGTCGTCTCGATGACGCGGCGCACCACAACCCCAAACACGCCGCACTGCTGGCCGACCACGGTGTCGACTACGACGCTCCACCTACGCCCATGGAGGTCGCCACCCGCCGGGCGGAACGAATAGCCAAGGAAAAGCTGAAAGCGGGAGCGTCGTCCGCCCCCGGCGCACCGGCATCGGCTGCCGCCGCGGTGTCGGGGGCGGCGGCCGTTGTTCCGGCGCCACAGCGCATCGTGGTAGCGGCGGGCGGGCCGGCAGCGGCGGGCGAGGCGCGGCGCGCGCGACCCGACGCCCCGCTGTTGTACCGGCAACAGGCGCTGGCGGCGCGCCACCACCTCAAGATTCTTCACCACCCGTCCCCGCCGCAGGTACGTCATACCACAGCAGCTACCGAACCATGGAGAATAGAGGTAAGGAGTACCATCTCCATACATGAATAGTGTCCGTAAAATAGCGTTAAATAGGGTGCGCTACAGACGCAAACGGGAGTAAAGCGACAAAATTTAAACGAAATAATTAAATCTTAATATCTTCTTCGGTTTTATATATAAAAATATTTTCGACTATACAAGTAATTAGAATTTTCATGATTTACTGAATTAACTACTTTAATCTACTAAAGTCGTCAAAAATTTTAAATAACTAACTATACTCACTTTACTTCATCCCTTATTGCTAACTTCATATATTATTACTATATATACTATACAGGGTGACCTGAAATTCGATACATTCCTTTGAAAGACAGAAAGTAGACCTCATTTACAGTAATATTTTTCATGGCATCCCCTATCCGAAAGTTGAAATTTACAAAGTTATTGAAATTTCAAATTTTTTTTCTTTATTTTCGACTTTTTGACTTTGACATGACGTATTTTTAAAAATGTTTGTCTTTTTAGTGATTTTTTTTATGTATTTTAACCGTCAATGAGTCAAATAATATTTTTAAGGAATAAATAGGGACAAACTAAGCGAGAATTTTTCATTATGAGACATGAAACAGAATTTTCTTTTAAGAAAAATGCATATTTTACTTAAAACAGGTGATTTTCTTTAAAAAGTTGTATGATACAATGCGTACAAATACCTTAAATAACTTTCTTACCTCATAAGCTTCCAAAAAAGGTACAAATATGTACATAAAAATATGAACATGTAATAAACAAAGACAAAACAATCATCAGGTAACGTTATCTCAAGAATTACTCTACCTGAGGCGACCTTTTTTTTTCAATTGTTTCCTTTGTTCAAACTTCGGGATGTTTCGGCTACTGTCGTCGCGGCCCTTTGTCAATGAGTTACCTACTGGCTTAGAGTGCAAATTTAGTAGCTAATATTAGTTTTAAGTCAACTATTGCCGTGTACGGACGTATTGTTGCTTTAAACTACACCCTTACTTCTACTTATGATTTTTTTGTATCGCGATGGCTGCTTTTGAGTACGATGAATACGCTATCTTGTTTTGTTACGGACTTTGTAATGGTAATGCTGCTGCTGCACGAAGAACATACATTGAACGTTTTCCGAATCGACGAGTGCCAAACGTTAGAGTGTTTTCAACAACATTTCGACGAATTCGGGAAAGCGGCCGTGTTGATAGAAGACGTGGCGATTCAGGCAGACCTCGTTTGTATGCTCCAGAAGAAGAAGAAGAAATTTTAACACTTTTTCAAAATGATCCTTCTATTTCTACAAGAGCGGCAGCTAGAAGACTTGGATTGAGTCAATGGAAGGTGTGGTTTACAGTACACACAGCGCGTCTACATCCATTTCACTACACACCTGTCCAAGCGTTGGAAGAGGGAGACCCGGTTAGAAGAATGGAATTCTGTCGTTTTATGATAAATGCAGACATGGAGGATCGCAATTTCTTCTCAAGAATATTGTGGACGGATGAATTTTGAACGGAAATTTGACCGTGACGGGATAAACAATTTCCACAACACACATTACTGGGCACCAAAAGGAGAAAACCCCAGGATGAAAAAAGAAAGGGCCCATCAAACCAGATTCAGTCTAAATGTCTGGATGGGTATAATTAATAATAATTTAGTTGGACCTCATTTTTTGCCTCAAAATTTAAATGGTGAAATGTACGAACATTTCCTAAGAGAGGAGATTACTGGTTTAATGGAAGATGTGCCAATAGCAACTCGTCGTAATATGATTTTCCAGCATGATGGTTGCCCGGCCCACTTCCGCCTCGGCGTACGCCAGTGGCTAGACCAAACTTACCCACATCGCTGGATAGGTCGAGGCGGGCCAATTCCTTGGCCAGCACGGTGTCCCCATTTGACCCCGTGTGATTTTTATCTTTGGGGTCATATGAAGGCTTTGGTGTATACTACACCCATAACTACTGTAGAGGAGCTCAGAAGCCGCATAAGAAATGCAGCAGAAGAAATCAAAACTAGTCTTACTACCAGAATAATCAAAACAGAGGTACAGAGAAGACTACGGGCCTGTATCAGAAACAGAGGTTCACATTTTGAACAAGACCTAAAGTAGAATATTTATTATTAAATTTAATTAAACATTGATGTTTTTTAAACACAATAAACGTAATTAAAGTTTTTCCTTTTATTTTAACCTTATCGCAAATAAATCGATTTAGACATTATTTCATTTTACTTCTAATATGTTTACTACAACGTCATATTTTGATGTAGACATTTGCACCTTTTTGGAAAGCTAATGAGATAAGGAAGTTATTTAGAATATTTTTTTTTTTTTTTTTATTTATTTATTTAAAAGTCGCTTGTAACAACTATGGTCATTAGCGACCACAAGAATTTACAGTAAATACAATATTAAATCAAAGAATAATAACTAATCAATTTTAAGAATTTTACAGTATTTTCGTAATCACTTAAACAATCTTTAAGCGTTTTATGCAAATTAACAATACATCTTTCTGAAGTAAACAATGGACAATCAATTAGTAAATGTTTTATACTTAAATTACTATTACACCTTGTGCATTTATTTACAGGGGCTTTAGTGATAAGATGAATATGTGTGACATTACAGTGACCTATTCTTAACCTATTTATAACAGTTTCGTCTTTTCTATTGCTAAACTTTAATTTTCTTTTTTCAAAAACAGATTTTCTTATATTGTACAATGCACTAGTATTGTTACTTACCCAATAGTCGTTCCAAATATTCTTTACTTTAAATTTTAGGTATTTTTTAATATCAGTCATACTAGAAATTTTAAGATTACTTTCATCAATGTTTGTAGCTTCTTTGGCTAGCACATCAGCTTTTTCATTGCCTGGAATGCCTTGGTGGCTGGGAATCCAAATTATTTCTATGAAAAAGTTATTATTTATCAAATCAGCTAAGTTTTCTTTTATATTGTTAATTAATGGATCAATATTTTGACTATTTGATAAGGCAGTTAGACATGATAAAGAATCTGAAAAAATAATGTATTTTTTGGAATTTCTAGGATCGTTTTTAATGATTTCTAAGCACTTTAATATAGCTAAGGCCTCACATGTGAAAATTGATGAAAAGTCTGGTAGTCTGTACTTGTAATTGTTAAAATCCGATACAATCGCACAACCCGTTCTATTATTTAAAACAGAACCATCAGTAAAATACAATACACAATCATTATATTTCTCAGTAAGTTCAAAAAATAAATTTTTATAAACATAATCAGGAGTACTTTCTCGGGGATATTTATTTGCTATAGCTAAATTAATTTTAAATTCAGTTTTATTCCATGGTGGAATTGAACAAGGTATTTGACGAGTAATTATTTCAGGAAAATCAAAACCAATTTCTTTTAGATAATTTCTTACTCTTACTCTTAAAGGCATAGAAAGAGAAGGACGCAGGCTATATTCTAGATCTGACGGTAACGGGGGGTTTAAAAAGGGAGATTGTTTATTGTTTACTATATGTTTTACAGCGTACGTTAGACATTGTTCCTTCCTTCTAAAAACTAAAGGTATTTCATCAGATTCAACAAGAATGCTATCAACTGGACTGGTTCTAAATGCTCCTAAACTTAATCTGAGACATGAATTTTGTACACTTTCTAAAATTTTTAAAATATTACTAGAAGCTGAATCGTAAATAACTGAGCCATAATCCAATTTTTGTCTTATTAATGCATTGTAGGTATTTTTAATACATTTACTATCTGAACCCCAACTTTTTGACGATAAAATTTTGATGATATTCATCCTATTACAGCATTCAGACTTAAGATTCTTTATATGTGGTACCCAATTTAGTTTAGAATCAAAGGTTAATCCTAAAATTTTTATTTTGTTCACGTCATTTAATCTACAGTTATTTATAAACAAGTTCAATTGATTTCTGTTATAATATTTCTTTGATAAAATCATAAGCTCCGTTTTAGATTCTGAAAATTTAAAACCTGTTTTTTTACTCCATTGCCATAACTTGTCCAAAGTGTCTTGCAAAATTTTTTCAGAAATGTTTAAATCATTGCCACTACATACAATTGTTAGATCATCTGCAAATAAGAAACCTTTAATCGGACGTTTAATAGCTTCAAGGACATCGTTTATTGAAATTAAAAATAAAACTACACTCAATACTGAACCTTGTGGAAGACCGTTTTCAGTGGACAGTAAATTTGAGAGAATATCGTTAATTTTAACTCTCATCTGCCGATTTGATAAAAAGTTTATTACGAAAGCTAATATGTTTCCTTTTAAATTAAACTTTTGTAAAAGCAATATTACCCTATGTTTCCAGACCATCTCGTATGCTTTTTCTATGTCAAGGGCTACTAATATTACTTTATTTTGGTTTGCAAAAGATTTTACTATGTGATCTTCCAAAAGCATTAAATGGTCTATTGTTGATTTGAACTGCCTAAACGCAAACTGAGATGATGATATAAAATTATTACGCTCTAAATACCATTTCATTCGGTTACTTATAATTTTTTCTAAAATTTTGCAGAGGTTGCATGTAAGTGAGATTGGTCTATAGCTTGAAGTCATAGTAGGCAACTTTTGAGGTTTAAGAATGGGAATAACAATTGCCTCTCGCCACAATTCAGGGAAAACTTGGTTCATCCAAATATAGTTATAAATATCCAGAAGCCGTTCTAAAGCTAAAATCGGAAGTTTTTTTATTAAAATGTTTGAAACATTATCCGGACCAGCGCTAGAATTACCTAGTTTTGGAATAATAAGATTAATTTCATCCATAGTTATAATTTTGTTAATAGGATTATTATTATCAAGAGTGTCAAAATCTGAATGGCTCTCTTCAATGTCTTTCTTCAATTGTAAAAACTCTGGGTTATAATTATTAGAGCTAGAATTTGCTGCGAAACCTTTCACTAATAATTCAGAAGTGATTATAGGATCAGAAGTTAGTTGCCCCTGATTGTTTTTTAAAACTATGACTTCTTTTCTCCTTCTCATTCCGTTAATAGAATTTATTTTATTCCAAATTAATCCTGACGATGTTTGACTATCAATCGAAGAAATAAAACTTTCCCAATTTGTTTTTCTACTGTCCTTAAAAATCCTTCTAGTTTTAGCTCTCAATTTACGATACTCAATTTTTAATGATTCTTCTTTACGCCTGTCATCATCATTAAATTCTTGAATAATTTGTTTATTTATATTTTCTTTTTTAACTTTTATATATTTTCTATATATTCGTTTCGTATCTTTTAAAGATTTAGAACATTGATCATTCCACCATGGAACTTGCCTTACTCGTAACTTTCCGCTAGTTTTAGGAATGTACTTTTCAGCAGAATCAATTATTATTTGGTTAAATTCATCAACAACCTTATTTATACAAATATTTGAAGTGAGGTTAAGCTTTTCCAATTTTTTAATTTGATTTTCTATTTCGTTACAAAAATTAATCCAATCAGCTTTAGAGTATATCCAATGCTTGGGAACCATTTGTGATTCAGGGCTTAAGTTAATTACAGTAGATAATACTATCGGAAAGTGGTCACTGTCGTACAGGAAGTCTAATGCATTCCAGTCGAAATATGCAGATATATTCCGCGAAGCAATAGACAAATCAATGTTACTCGTATGACCATTACTGCTATTGAAATGTGTAGGTAGGTTTTTATTCAGCAAAATTAAATTGTCATTTGAATCCAACCACTCGGCTACTATTTTTCCCCTAGAATCACAATGACTAGAACCCCAATTAAGGTGATGGCTATTAAAGTCACCTAGAATGAGAAATGGAATAGGAAGCTGATTAATTATATTGTTAAGCTCTGTGTCGCAAATGAAACAACTATTAGGCAAGTAAATATTACAAATAGTAATCGCAAGTGGAAATTTTATTCGTACTGCAACTACTTCATAACAACTGTTGACATTTATTAGTTCTGGAAGCGTGTGAAACTTAACATAAGTAGCAACGCCGCCACTGGCAATACTGCTTTGAATGCGATTTTTATAAAAACATTTATAGTTTTTTAGACTGGCATAATAAGTATTTTTAAAATTTGTTTCTTGAACACAAAAACATATCGGATTTATCTCGTTCAAAAGTAACTTAATATTTTCATATCTAGCGTGGAAACCATTTGTATTCCACTGCAAAATTTTCATAGTAATGGACTTAAAATGTATTATATAATAAAGGTAACAAAAAAAAAAAAAAAAAAAAAAAAAAGCGAAGTGGGAAAAAAAACCTTGTAAATTGAAGTATAAAAATATGAATATAAAATATTACTTATCTTTCCTAAAATTTAATTCCTGAAGCTTTCTTGCGAATCTCGAGCACCTATTTTTTAAATTTCTATTTAGATTGGGATGCAAAAATAAACACATTTTAATCAAATCATCCGTATTATCAGTATAGTCTTGTATAACGTCTCGAATATTTTGTTTACTGCGGGTTTCGTTTAGAAGATTCCTAAATTCGTCCAAAGTTAAGGGAAACTGGGGGAGGGTATTTTTACTAGTTAATTCCATAAATTCATTTGTTACATCATTCCATACTTGTTCTTCCGATCGATTGTCCAAAGTCTTCTTTTTCTTCTTCAGCGCTTTCTTGGTAATTGCTTCTTCATCCACAGAAACATTGCTGTCAGTATCATTTGTGTGGTCACTCCGTGGTATATTTAATTCCATATTCGTATCAACTGGGTTCCAGTCCGATTTCGAAGGTTCCGAGGTCGTATTTGAGTGTATTCTCTTTATACCCTTGTTCTGGTCCAATATAGTCGAAGGGAAATTCAATATTTGTGACTGGGGCTTCGAGGTATCTTCTAAAATGGGGATAGTGTCATCATTAATAATCTGTGTATTGTTTTGAATATTTACAGCTGCAGTTTGAGCACCTTGAGGACAAGATTTTGCTAAATGTCCCATAGTGTTACACACAAAACACTTCATAGATTCGTTAGAAATGTAAATCCAATAGTTCGTATCTTCATATTGAATTTGTAATGATTCGGGAAGTTTTTTCTCGTCCTCTGGAGAAACATATAATTGTCGTCTGAAACTCATGATATGGGAAAACCCGGCGTCCGGGATACCAACTTTCATGAACGAAATAGGACTCAATATTTTAACATTAATTTCATTAAACTTTTCTATAAGAGTCTCGTGGGGAATTATAGGGCAGACGTTGGACAAAACAATACGCTTATTTCTTGATATCAAAGGTCGAATTTCCAAGATATGGTCCTTAATTTTCACTTTTTTAATCACTTCCACGAGTTCGTCAACAGTTTCTTTAGAGTCCATGTAGACGCATATTCTCGAATTTGAAATCCTTGAAATGAAACGTATTTTCGATGACTTTGTAACTGTAGATAACGAAATAAGATAGTCTCTCAACATTAATCCATCAATGGAATCAATAACTATGGCTTGGTCCTTCTTTGGGTACATGATTTTAGAGGTTACATTGGCATAACTCACAGTAGGTGTACTAGTAATGTTCTCCATATTTAATTAGGTGCCCCTGCAGGCAGGAGCACCCGCGATAATTAGTATGATAGGTAGTTACTATAGGCGCGAGTTGTGCGTAGGTCGGGCAGCGATAACGCGTGGACCAGTCAGCACGGAGGTCGCGGGGTAACTGTATTTAGAATATTTGTACGCATTGTATCATACATTTTTTTAAGAAAATCACCTGTTTTTTAAGAAAAATGTGCATTTTTCTTAAAAGAAAATTCTGTTTCATGTCTCATAATGAAAAATTCTCGCTTAGTTTGTCCCTATTTATTCCTTAAAAATATTATTTGACTCATTGACTGTTTAAAATACATAAAAAAATCACTAAAAAGACAAACATTTTTAAAAATACGTCATGTCAATGTCAAAAAGTCGAAAATAAAAAAAAAAAAAAAATTTGAAATTTCAATAACTTTGTAAATATCAACTTTCGGATAGGGGATGCCATGAAAAATATTACTGTAAATGAGGTCTACTTTCAATCTTTCAAAGGAATGTATCGAATTTCAGGTCAACCTGTATATTACATACTTATTGCTAACACACCCTTGCCACTCTAGCGCCATTATGGCCTGTTTTGGAACTATTATTTAATTACTGTCGGACACTTTTTAGCTTTTCTGCCTTAGAGTGATTGTCCTCCTTACCTGTATTTTCCATGTACCGAACATGCATTGCCAAGTAATTTGGTCTGTACGTATATTTGAGTTTGTGTTAAAAACTCATCGCTGTGGTATTTCTCATGATTAATATTTCAAATGATAATCTTTAGTAACATCCAAAACGACGTTGCAGGGCGGAGCTAGCGTGGGCAGCATCGATGGCGGAGGCACAGCGGGCGGCGCGCTGCGCTCGCTGCAGCTGCAGCAGCTGGCGCTCCGGCGTGCGCGGCCGCCGCATCACGTGGTGTTGGCGCACCTCGCGCCTGCGCCCACCGCCGCGCCGCCGCCCGCGCAGCAGCACGCGCCCGATCCGCCACAATAAAACATGTGATAATGATGTGTCCAAATCAATGTCTTTTATTTTCCTTCCTCTGTAGTATGTTAATTATTTTATCTTGAAGAGAAAAAGCACCCTAATCGTACATAAATAAGTTTTGTTATATATTTTACAAATCATAGGTACAATCAATGATATTCTATATAAAATATCATTGGGTATAATCGATTCTCGTGTAAAGGGCTGCGACTGGGAACCGGTTACGACGCACGGTATCGCAAGCGAATACAGCGATCGTAGACACATACAGGTGTTTTCATTATGTTGTAGGTTGAATGTGAATGGTGACTACTTTATTAAAAAAATTACATTAATACAATTTGCAAGTGCGCGTTTCACACGCGGCGACAAACAAATAAAATGCTTACTGTGCTAAAATTATTCATAAACGGATGGCAACAAATCGTACATCCTGCGCCCCCCAAAAGAGGCGAGATTGATTCAGTTGATAAACTACATGATACAATGGTGATGATGATAATCTGATATCAAAAGGTGATAGGTAAAAAATCTTTAAAAATGATGTAATACCTACTGTAGTGTAGTGTCGCAGAAATGAAATTTGACACCTACTCAAAAAAATTGAAGCATTTTTTACAAAAACAGCCTCTGTCCTAAATTAGATTTTTTTTTCAGGAAGAAGAAAAACCTTAATAAAAAAAATCTGATGGCTATGTAGTTTAGTAATCAATTAAACTGGTTTAACACTTATCGCGCCAAGCACCCAGCATATGGGTCGAAAAATAATTCGTAGGGTAAGCTCATGTAATTGTGTGACTTATCTTATTTGGTGATACCGTGTTTTGAGGCTGCCCCCGCCTTGTGTAAGCAAAATTAACTATTTTATATTATACCTTACGATCGAGGCATAAAGCTTCTTATTGTGTGCAAAATTTTGTTAAGATCGTGCGAGCGAGATGGTAACAATAACACGATTTGTGATTTCGCACGCACGTTTCGACTTGTCAGCGCCAGCGCATTGCAGTGTGGATGAAATTAATTCGTTTTTTATAGTAAAAAGTGCTTAATAGGAATAAAATTGAACCAAATTAAGTAAAATTGACCTGATTAATATTAAAAAATAGTTTTAGTGTGTTGTTATTAGTTATTTAGTAAGACCTTATTTACTGAGACTAAAAAGTTACCGTTTTCGACAATTTGACGGAGAAGCCAGCCAGAGAAGAAGTATCACCGAATTAAGCAAGGTAAAAATTGTGTTTGTTTGTTTTTTATATTAATAATAGTTTTCAATTAGATTAATTAAGTAAATTAACCTTTAAAAAATATTGGATTACAATGACAAACATTGTAGCTATTTTGACGCATTTAAATACCTAGTGTAGATTTTAATATCACCGAATTAAGTAAGTCGTAATGTTTTTCTAGATGGATAAGGACATGTTAGATGATGGTTACCGAACAAAAAAAAATCGAAAATATAATGAAATGTTATTAAAGTCTGCTGTACCTACTTACTTAATATTATATTTTTTTTATTTCTTATATGTTAAAAATATGATTATCTAACAGAGTTTATTTTGTGTTTTTGTTACTGTAATTTTTTGTTAATTTAACATACTTGGCTAATTTGATGAAAAAAAATAATAATTTCTTATTTAATTATGTTATATCAGAATTAGAGTAGTTAGTAGCGCCACCGAATTAAGGTGATTATCACAGAATTACCCAAGTCATCATACTTTTTAAAAATGATTCTTAAAGTAAGTTTATTATATTAAATTAAAGATCTCTTGTGCTCAAAGGATACCGAAAAGTCTGATTATTTGTTTTAAATAAATATAAAAATAATTGTTTAAATATAAACCGGTTTTTCTTACCCTTTACCGAATTACATGAGCTTACCCTACGTGTGCTCAGAACCCGTATCCGAGTCGTCGTTATACGAGGGCTGCACTTAAAGTATCGGGAATGGAATATTTCCACTGTTCCTGTCATTAAAATCTTTTTAATTTAAAACTCCTTGGTTTTAAAAATCGAATACCTACCGTTTATTTATTTAAAAAAAGATTCTCGGTCTTGTCACAAGGTCTTGTCAAACTTGTTTAGTCGTTGAGAAAATGGAATTGACTCGAGAAAATTCTAGAGCGATGATTTATTATGACTTTCGAAGTGGTTTAACACAAAAACAGTGTGTGGACCGGATGATTTCTACATTTGGTGATGAAGCCCCATCCAAAACCACAATTTATCGCTGGTTTAATGAATTTAAACTTGGACGTGTCAAGCTCAGTGATGATCCCCGTCAAGGTCGTCCAAAAACTGCAGTCACCCAAGAAAACGTTGATGCTGTTCGTAAGCTAATTGAGGAAGATCGACATGTGACATACCGCGAAATTCAGGCAACTTTAGACATTGGCATGAGTCAAATACAAATAATCTTGCATGAACAATTAGGTGTAAAAAAGTTGTTTTCCCGATCGATACCGCATTTGCTCTGTGAAGAGCAAAAAGCGGCTCGCGTTACTTGGTGCGTCAGAACTCTCGAAAGATTCCACGCAGGATTCTCAAATGCTGTATACAACATCGTATCAGGTGACGAATCCTGGATATACGCGTACAAACCCGAAACAAAAACCAGTCACGAGTTTGGGTGTTCGAAAATGAGTTAAAGCCAACAAAAATTGTTCGTTCACGGAGTGTTGCAAAAAAAATGGTGGCCACGTTTGTCTCCAAAACCGGCCATGTTGCGACTATTCCTCTTGAGGGACAAAGAACGGTTTATGCAGAATGGTATGCTAACATTTGTTTGCCACAGGTCGTTTCTGAACTCCGTAAAGAGAACTGCAACCGCCGCATCATCCTCCATCACGATAATGCGAGTTCTCACACCGCGCACAGAACAAAAGAGTTTTTAGAGCAAGAAATCATAGAATTATTAGACCATCCGCCGTACAGCCCCGACCTAAGCCCTAATGATTTCTATACTTTCCCTAAAATATGGTTATGTGTTATAATGGAATGGTTGCTTCAATGATTGGTTCCATCGTATGGAAAAATGTGTCAAATTTCACGAAGAATACTTCGAATAGCAATAAATACATTTTTAAATAGTAATGTTGTGTCACTTCCTATCAGGGAAGTGACACAACATTAGTGTGACAACAACATTCGGGAATCATCCCGAAATTTTCAGTGCCGCCCTCGTAGTTAGCAATAGACAACTTATATTCTTGCCCAGAACCCGACTAGCGAGTCCATAGCTAATTACGCTTTAAGGGTTGTCGAAAATATAATATATTATAGTCTTTTTTGTTTAAAAAAAATCCTACACTAGTAAAAAGCATAAAATTAGTATTATTCTATTAGTTGTAAGTGGCATCTAGTGATGAGAAACTGTATTAAAAGTGCCATCTAAAGACAAAGAGTCGAACTAAAAGTTTTAGTTCCATTAGTTTTATTGGTTCCTGGTTCCATCTATTAATAATAATAGCTTGTTGTTGAACTTATGAAGTGCCATCTAGTAGTGACTAGGAGAATTACAAAATTGTGAATTTTTTATTATTATTTATCAATATAATAGAAACATACTCTTTCTTTTAAAAAATAATTGAGTGTATATTGAAGGGACATTCTAGTATTTGGTAAGTATGTAGGTTTATAGAAATCGTGTGTTAAATGAAATTTGTTATGCATGCCATCTATTGAAGTTTGTTAGAACCATGATGCGCTCGTTCGTAAAGGTATTATTGTCACGTTAGTACTTAATATTATTACTTAAAATGGTGATAATTATACAATATTATGTACATAATAAAAAAACATTTTATATGTATGTGTATCTTTAATTACACATCATTTTTATTTTAAAAAGAAGCATTATAAATTTATAACTGAAGTTCACGGTGGCGTATCATGTATGCGACTTGCTCGTAAGCTGAATAAAAGTTTATGGTAAGTTACTTTAAATTAATTATCATATAATACGTGATTAAAACATAATCAGCTAAAATAAATTATTTGATTTTGTATTCCTAATTTACAAAGATCACCTAAAGTAAGTCTACGTAATTTCTCAATTTTTTTTAAATGTCGTACTTTCCGAATACGACAAAATGGAAGTCAAATTTGCATAATTTGCAAATTTGCACACCTGATTTTTAATATCTCTTTCAACACACAGGTTTTTATATAAATAAATAATTAATTATTACACAAACAGTATTAGTCTATCGGTAATTGGAAATAAAAAAGGAAATAAACGATTATTTTTATAAATATTTGTACCTGTCAAAAAGTTTCATCAAGTCGTACAAACTACGTAGGTACTCGTAAGGTAAGTTTGAAATGTCCATTTTTTGAGTTTGTTATTGTTTTATTGTATTATTTTAATATTATTGTTGTTTTTTTTAAAGAGTTATTGGATTGGATAGAAAAAAAAATGGGAATCATAATAAATAGGTAAGTTCATTTCCAACAATTTCAAACCATAATTTATTAGTCAGTTTATTAATGATAAGAACGTAGTTTGGTTTAATTAATTTATTAATACAATTAAGATAATTCAGAAAGTTCTACTAAAATCAACAATTAACAGTAGCGTTGAAAATATTACAAGGAAAGTAAAAAACTTAATAGACTAAAAAGGAACTTATACCAATTACCATAAGTAAGCATTATTAACTTAACCCTTAAGCTAAGACGGCCAAAAGCCATTAGCGTAGACCCATTCGAAAAAAACAAAAACCGGAGGACACATTCAGCTAGCGACCGTGCTAGGGCGATAGCCACCTGAGGAATATTGCAATCTCAGGAGAGACCAGAAACTCGCCAGTCAAATCCAATGAGGAGCTTTTGGATGTCCAGGAGGCTTTGAATAATATTCAACAAGAAATTGATAGATTGCAAAATACACCATAATAGTACTTACACCAGACACGAACACACGTATTGACATACGGACCGACGCAAACACGGGATCACCGGACTGTAGGAGCTGCTTACTCAACTACACCTTTTGATGATATTGATAAGTAAAAGTCCTTGATATGATATTGATATTTATTAACAAGAATACTAATTGCTAAAATGATTATGAGTGCGCGGTATGATTGCTTGATGCGGACTGGCCCGACAGCGTGCCAGCGTACCGCACAATGCAAAGAAATGATGTAGAGTCAGCAATGTACGTGCTAGCTCGTACATGCTCCCGGGCCGCATGATGATGATGATGATACAAGGTGATAGACAATAGGTCCTTAAACTAACTTAATAATAAACACTATTTGTCGGCAATTGTCACAAACGAGTGAAGTATGGGCGAAGTGCCTCGACTCTGCCTGCTAGGGCCACACACTTTGTTGTCACTGAGTGTTTGTACCACTTCCCTAAAACACTGATCACTTTTTGGTGACTGAGGCATTACGATATCACCGCGTGATCAAATCATTTCTGGGCATTTTCACTTTAAATGGTGCAGGCTCTTTTTGGCTTGTCGCATGGAAACAAACTGAAGAAAAAAATAGTAAGAATCATATTTAATAATACGGAGCTTATTATATGGATAGTTTATTTATAAACCTGCATGGATTTTATATTGTTGCTTTAGAAAAAGATATCTACAAATTTATTTTTACTAAAAATGATTCGAAAATGTGGCAATTTATACTGACCCAATGATAGTCCGCCAAATTGCACACGGATGTTTATAAAAAAAATATATGGCGGCTCACATTGCGATGATTTACTTTTATTGCTAGATAATTGTGTTTGCATTTAGTGAGTATTTAATTTCGATAATTGAATAGGTTTATTAAATAAACTAATAAAAAACTTGTCTCACGAATTCGCTACTCACGGACATGTCTGGATAGTCACGCAAGTTTTCCCGTTAAAATATCCAATTTTGCCAGATATCTGTTTTTAATGGCAACCCTAAGTTCATATGTCAGAGTTTGAAACGCCATCTTGAAGTTACTCGCAAAAGAGATTCGGATTGTGAGTCACGCTGTCTTCGCGAAAAGTGTGGATAGAAAATATCTATTGAGGTTAGTAACGATTTTTGCTGTAAAAGTAAAGTTTGTAGGTATTTTCTCCTTGATCTCTGAATAAATAAAACCCTGTATAAAACATACCAAGAAACATTTAGAAAGATTGAGTCATATTTATTTAGTATTTTAATTTTATTGTATATGAAAGAACATTCGTCACGTCCTGTTAGCAACCGTTTCTATAGGATGGACCAACAATGTTACGAAACAGACTTCTAAAGCTTGGTACATATGCAAAGGAATTTATTTATACCCTGTGACCGTTTAGATAGAAAACTGTTTGGACCAGGTTTTTACACAATATGGTACTTACAGGTTTTTTTCTTAACACGCATGGAGCAATATTTAAGCAACAAAGGAACTGATTTAACTTATTTTTTATGAAGTAAAAAGTTATTTTTTTAAGTTAACTTATATAACGGGTAAATGCATTCCGAAAACTGGTGTTCATATTTTTAATTCTATATTAAATTACAGGTAATGGTGAAATCATTTTTCAAAATGGTGGTATATTTTGACATAGATAAATTTTTGACGAAAAACGATTTTTATGATTGTCTGCATGACAATCTCAACTGGCCCTGGCAATCAACTCATTTCATAGTATCAGACCGCTGCCATGGCTGCGGTTATATGAATATTTTACAAAACAATCTATTGCATTTTGTAATGCCCATGACTGGAGGAGATATAAGATTGTTGTTAGATAGTCCATTTTTCTGGTGTCATTTATGCAATTTGTTTGCTGTATATGATCATTATCCACTAGATGAGTGTTTCTATTGTACTTAATAAATTAGAAACATGTTTTTGTTATACATCATTTTAACGTTTAATTACATGATACTTCAATTTATCATATCAAAGACGGTTTGAGTTTTTTATTTGAATAAAGTCTATGACTAACGGTAGTTATTGTTTTAGGCTATGCTATGTTTACATTTCGTTAGCTCTTTAGTTAAATATATTTTTCTAAGAAGACGTGTCTGTTCTGTACTCAGCGATTAATTTGTCATGATTGTTCTTTCTTAAAATTTCGCTATCTTTTTCGATTTCTTGCAGAGTTCATTTAACCATATTTTTTATGATTTACAAAATCTTAATTAAAATTTGGTAATAAAAATTAATTTTATCATTTTTAATATAAAAACTAATTTTGTCATTTAGATAACAATGGCGTTATCAGCCGCTGAAAGGGCCAAAAGGTATAGAAATAAATTAAAAGAAAACCCTGACAAGGCCGAAGAAGTGAGAAGAAAGCAACTAGCGCGAATGAAAGCCAAAAGAAAAAAAGTATCTGAAATGAGCGAAGAGGAAAAGATTAGTCATAGAAATAAATGGAAACAAGAAAAAATAAAACAGAGAGCTAATACATCAAAGAAAACAGCCCCAATTAATGAAACACCAAACAAAGAAGTGACTAAAATTACGTTAGCTCTTAAACGAAGGCGGATATTTAGAAATCTTAGTAAACAACTTCAAGAAAAGCAGGATAAGATTGTACTGTTGAAGAGACAAATCAATACACAACGAAAACGTTGCTATAGAATGCAGCAGAAATGTAACGAAAAGATAGAAAAACAACAAAATATAATAAATAAATATAAAGCCAGAGAAGAATTTTTGGAATTTACGATGAAGAAGACATATGAAAATTGTGAGAAGAGAATTGAAAAGGAAATCTTGAAACGCATAATTACTAACTGCAAAACCGGAAGTAAAACCTATGTCGCAAGACTATTGGGACTTCAAAGAACGACGCGAGCAAAACAGAAAAAAGTAAGGTTCAGGTGTTCAGTAGAAATTGAAACGTTTTGGTTAAGAGAAGACGTTAGCAGGCCAACAGCAGGTAAAAAGGAGTGCAGGGTTCGCGGTAAAGAAAAACGTCAAATAAGGTATACAGTCGACACGTTACAAAATTTATACAAAAAATATAAAGAATTGGGAGGGAAATATGGAATTACAACGCTGTGGAAGTATAAGCCATTTTACGTCATCTATCCAAAACTTAGTTCCAGGGATACATGTTTATGCATCAAACACGCTAATATTCATCTAAAGTATAAAGCCTTGCAATTATATGGACCATTAAAAGAAAAATCTATGGATGAAATAATTAATAACATTACTTGTGACAGACAATCTTACTCTTGCGCGGCCAATCTATGTAGTCAATGTAAAAATTACAAAGTACAATATAACGAAAGTTGTCATGATGATAAACAAAATGCAACCTGGTGGCAGTGGGAATGTGTTGATCATGAATATGTAAAAAAAGAAGGAACTGAAACAAAGACAATTAAGACGAAAAAGACAGTTAAAGCTTTAAAAAGAACATCGATTGAAGAACTGAAGCGTGAATTCGATCTTGCGGTTATAAAATTTAAAAAGCATGTGTTTGTCATGAAGCACCAACACCATCAGTATCAAACTATCGTTAACGATTTACAAGAAAATGAAGCTGTAGTCATATGTGACTTTAGTGAAAATTACCAATGTAAAATGAGAGAAGAGGTGCAAGCTCTTCACTTTGGAGCGTCTCAGAATCAAGTGTGTTTACATACTGGAGCCATTTTTTATAAAGATTATATGCAATCATTTTGCACAATCTCCGATAACACCAGCCATAGGCCTGAAAATATATGGACACATTTAAATCCCATTTTGAATGAAATAAAATCAAATAATCATAATGTCAAAATTCTGCACTTTTACTCTGATGGGCCCACATCACAATACCGACAAAAGGGAAACTTTCATTTACTCAATACTTTACCAAAAGAAAAAGGATTCGAATACTGCACATGGTCGTTTTCTGAAAGCGGACATGGGAAGAGTATTGCAGATGGCATTGGAGGATCGGTGAAACGTACTATTGATAAACACGTTGCTTATGGCGTTGATGCGACAAATGCATCTCAAATATATCACCTTCTTACCCAATGTTTTAAGACTACAAAGTTTTTTCTTGTAGACGACAGTTATATCGAAGACTATACAGAAAAACTACAAAATTTGAAACCATTGCCCGGCACTTTAAATGTTCATCAAATAATCACATTAAAGGGTAATTGGTCAAATGAAATAAAATATAGAGACTTAAGTTGTTATTGTGGTGCTCTAAAAGGGCAGTGTTTATGTTTTTCACCGCGATTTCATTCATTAATAAATAATACACGTGTTCATCAACCTACTAATCTTCATTCCATTCGCCGTTATAGACCCAAAGAATCAAAAAATTATAGAGCATCAAAACCAGAATCTTATTCAACGAAGAACTTACCTTTTGAAAAAACTATTTATCCAAACAATGTCGAGGAAGTGATACACCAACAGAAGCAAACTTCAATTTCCTGTATGAATATGGAGGGCGTCGTAGATTGTGGTACTCCCAAACAGCTAGCTTTATCAGAAAATGACGATACGAACTCTATAACTTTTCCAACTGAAAATCTAAAGACTCCCAGTCCAACACCTGAAAATTTGAAAACTCCCAGTCCAATTATTGAATTTATAGATTTGACTCAATCTGTTCAAAGTACCGTGTCACAACAATCTGTGGTATGTCTTGAGACTTTTTATTTGGACGACCCAATTTTGTCTAACACTAATCTAGAAAACGAAAAAGAGAATATTGAAAAAGGGAAGAGCATTACTGGTGAAGAATTGGATGAAGAAAATGAAATTAAGATTCCGTTAAAAAGAAAACTAGAAGAAAGAAGAGATAACCTAACTAGACAAGCCAAATTTCTAAGAAACAATAAGCCTAAGCACTCTGAACGGGGTTTGAAATGTTCTGCCTGTGACAGCCAATCAAATCAGATAGCGAAATGTATAATTTGTAAATTATGGTATTGCCCGAAATGCTCAGGAAGCCAGATCGCAATAGATTTAATTTGCGATAATTGTTTAAATAATTACGTCGGTCCATAGAATACAATGTCAGCTTTAATATTTTACTTGTATTACCTTAAATATTAAGATTTGAATAAAGAAAGGCTGTTGTATTTAACTGTAAGCTTACTGCATTATAAATATTTTTTGTATTACGTCGGTCCATAGAATATAATTAACATTTTACTTGTATTGCCAAAAATATTAAGACTTATATAAAGAAAGACTGAGGACTTTAAGTGTTAGTAACTGAATGATAATTTATTTTTATGTAACTGATAATTTAAAAAATTTGAGGCTGGTATGCAGATAGTGAGTTAAAATATTATTTTTTATTCAAATAACATTTATAGGATTATATTAATATTCTGCGCGAAAGTGCTGCCACTTCCGAAATAAATAATGATATGAAAATTGGATATGCATTTAAAAATTCCGACCGGTTAAAACTTTGGACAAGTGTTCAAACTATTTTTTAACACCTATCTTTTTGTTTTGTATAATATAATATCCGTCTAGCTTTTCTCGACGTTAATCCCAAAAACCGCCACTTATGTTGTTAGCGTTGAGAAAAGCTAGACGGATATTATGTAAAACTACAAATTACATGTCAAAAAATTGTTTAAACACTTGTTTTTAACCAGCCAGAATTTTTAAATACATCTCCGTTTTTCTTTAAATGTATGTCTAGTGGGGGCAGTAATTTGTTGAAAATATTAAAAATAAAACTAGAATTAAGAGTTAAAAATTTAAGGCAGTATACGACGCGAAATTGCTGCACTCAAAGAAAAAACAATGTTTTCAGGAAAATGAGATTATATTATTTTAAAATTTGGAAAAAGTGGTCCCTTAGATAGATTTCAATATAGTTTTTTGAAGCACAAATTATCATATTAGTATTAACCGTTTAGTTTTAGTCAGTGTTCTGCTAAAAACGGCCAGTTTTGGCGTAACTGCCAACTGAAACTATATAACTAGTCTGATAAATTGTACTTCAATATTGTACCTTATCTAGGGGACCACCTTTTCCAAATTTTAAATCAAATTGTAAATAACATCTTCGTTTTCTTGAACACATTTTTTTTTAGTTTTGACAGGTTTTGCTTCGTATTCCACCTTAATTGAGAGATTTAATTTTAAGAGATTATACTAATTAAAAGTTGATTTTGTTTTGATTTTATTATACTTGTTTCCCAATGGAAAGAATAGTTGTTAGTTTATCAGAATTTTGTTTTTGTTACTTTATAATATTAAATTAAAACAGTTGAAACGATACAACCTATGATTGTTTTTTTTTTTAGAGATACTATTTGTACCAAATAAATACTTTAAAGATCATACTTTTACGTTTTATTTTAATACATTCGTATTGTGTAATATATTTATATTTAAAACCTATTCACACAAAAAAGTAAGAATTTTGTCGAGTAGTGAATACTATTCCTAATAATTCTGTTTCGTCACATCACATGTCTAGTTAGTAACAGTTCCTCAATATTTTTGACTTTATTTCTTTAAAAACATGTTGAATATTTAAGGTAAATATTAATATTTATATTCATAGATAAAGGAAAATAATCTAAAATCATCTTAATGATATAATTTTATAAATATTTTACCCGATTGAAATGTTATTCCAAAAGTTAACATTGCATTTGGACAATATGTTACGAAACTGACAAAAATGTTGAATTTTAAATAATATAAAAAATGTTATTTCTAGGTATTAATTCCTAATTTAATTAAATATTAACTCAGAAGCCAGTGCCCAGAAATTTATTAATTTTTATTTTAATAGTTTCTTTTTCATCGCGATTCCAATTTTGTTACTAACAAGACAACTTTTTTCTATGCCGCTACGAAAAAACTAAATTAAAAGTAAAAATACGCATTTATTTATAGAACTTTTATGAAAATTACATAAATTATAACATTATTTAAAATAATACATAGTTTTTTTGCCATAAAATAAAAAGTGAAATTTTCAAGGCCGTTTTAAAACTTGCATCATTTAAAATGAAAATCTTCTTCTATTCCTCCAGCTTCCCTTTCCACCACGGGAGGTGTTGATCTAACAATCTTTGTCCTGCATTTCCATAGTAAATATGATCCGATTATCGAAATTAATGCTGCTATAACATAGATAGCGGTATAATGATGTATGTCATGATACGAAAAGTTATCTAGAGTTGGATCATTCTGCTTTTAAGTCGTCAAGATGTTTCTGTAATACTATTAATTGTTCTTTATGTTCAGCTGACTCATTGTAATTGAGCGCTATAGATGAAGTTTCCGGGAACGACATATTAAAAAGATTATTGTTAGGAGCAATATATCCGAGGGAAACCTGATGCTTTACATGTAATATGCTTGTGTCTTCTTTATGCGAGTGAACAGAAAAGTCTTTTGACTTAATTATACATCCTTGCTTAACGCTAATCAATCCAGACTGAGACAATTGAATTGCATTTATTTCATCATCGCAAAGTAGTTTCAATGAGCAGTTTTCACAACAAAAATAAAAGTACGTGTTGATTTTATGAGTATCTACCCATATGTTATCACACTGATCGGTGATGAAGTGACAAGTCCCAGTTATTTTATTTCGCTTGCATAGACTTTCATTATCCTTCGGCTGATATTCTGGTTTGCTTAAGCGACACAACAACGATTCGGAATTTTGGTTAAAACATTGAAGCAACTCCGTATCAGTCATGATTATAAATGTGTCTTTCTTTAAATTTATTGCTAAATATTTTCCAATTGGAGTAATGCATTTCATCGCGTTATTTGCTTTTTGGGGAATAGGATGAATTCCATACAACTCGTACGAGTCGCTGGCTATCAATGGAATAGTTGTTTCAAATAGTAAATAATTAGTACTAATTCGCGTTCTCACTTTTAGCAAATTATATAGTTAATTGAGATAAATCGGTATACAAAGGAATAGTTAAGTCTTTAGATAATAATGATGATATCTTTTGTAATTCTAGCTTAAGCTGATCAGGCGTTAATACGTGTACATTAAATTTTCCGTCGTACATATTAGTGATAGTATCAAGTAAGTTGTCTTGTATATAATGTAAATAATTTACAAGTTACTAGCTGTTAAAGATGATAAAATAATATCGCTAATATAAGATATATTTTGTATGTTACCTTTTAAAGCGTTAACAGAGTTATCGATGGCGCTTATTTTCTTAAAAATAGACTTGTGTTGTTTTTCCATTACAGACTCACTTTTTTTTATATAATTAAATTCTGCCTCTACTAGAGAGGTTTGATTTTTCCATAATAATGCTAAATGATTTTGATTTTGTCGTATTATGCTTATATCTTGCTCATATTTATCCGCGAAATTTTGATCTAAGACACCAAATAAACTGTTCGCAATGTATCCTATGCCATTTATTAGTCCCCTTCTCTGTCTAGTTCGCACAGCAAAATGCTGATCTAATAGTAAACTATTATAGTATTGCAACTCATTAAAGGTGTGATTCAATTGTAATAAGACACTGGCGCAATGAGACACTGTGCTTATCTCCGCGCACGCGCTTTCAAGATAAACAATATGTTTTTTGCATGCCGCAACGCCTTCCCAGAACGGCTGCATATCATAATAGACGACAAGGCGCCAATCCTCTCTAATTACATGCATGTTATTTATTTTATCAAAGTAAAGTGCTTTATTATTTAAAGGAGTATAGTTATAAGATGAGCCATTGGAAGAAGCAATGAGGGTCATAAAAAATAACAAAAAAGCTGATATGATAGTAGGCAAATTATTTCTTTTTCTGGTGCTTCTTTTCACTCTATCACCTATCAATTTCGGAGTTTGTTGCTCTGATTGTGCGGTAGAGTTCAAATTATCATTTTGAGACTCATTAACCGGGAGAACTGATAATTTGATTATAGGACGTTTCATATATCCATTTTTTGTCTTTAGAGTAACGACTCGAACTTACCCGTCACTTCCGGGGTGCAATTGCACTACTCTACCTAATGTCCACTTGCCTGCTGGAAGGTTGTTGTCGTGGATGATAACAATGTCATTAATTTTAATATTCTCTAAAGGCTGTCTCCATTTACTACGTGCTGACAAATTAAATTAATATTCATGTTGCCACCTTTTCCATATGTTATGAAAAATATTTTGTGTTAAATGCCATCTAGTTCTTAAATCATGTTCTGTTTCGTAAATAGTTAAAATCGGTCCGGACGATAGGAAATGAGATGGAGTTAAATAATTTAGATCTTCCGGGTCCTCGGTCATCGGACACAAGGGCCGGGAGTTGAGACACGCCTCCAGCTGGGTACAAAGAGTGTTGTACTCTTCATACGTCAGCTTTTGGTAGCCAATTACTCGTTTTAAATGATGCTTAAGGCTTTTGACGGCAGCTTCACAGAGACCGCTAGCCTGTGGCCATGACGGGGCATTAAAATGCCAGCTAATACCCATTTCTGCGATTTCACTATAAAGATTACTATACATAAATAGTTTTTGCAATTCGACGTATTCCTGCTGAAGTACCTTACTAGCACCTAAGAAGTTTGTACCGTTATCACTAAAAATTTTACGAGGCGTCCCTCTACGAGCGGACATTCTACGTAAAGCGGCTAAAAACGTCGAGGTAGTTAAATCAGAGACCACCTCAAGATGTACAGCCTTAGTAGTCATACATACAAAAACTGCTACGTAACCTTACTGGTTTTGATGCCACGGCCCTTGTTACTTTTGATCATTATGTGACCGGTGTAGTCTACCCCTACTGATTGAAAAGGCCTAGAAGGGTTGACTCTAGCTGCTGGTAAGTCGCCCATTAACTGTTGATGTTTGCTAGGGTTGTGTCTTCTACACGTGACACATAGTCGAAGGCGTTTTTTGGTAGCCCTGTTACCACCGATCACCCAATACTTTTGACGCATAAACGCGGACGTCAGACGAGGTCCACCGTGAAAGGTGAGCTCGTGGGCCTGGTCTATGATAAGATCTGCTAAACGACTATTATTAGGTATTAAAATAGGATGTTTCATGTCGGGATTTAAATTGGCATGTTTTAACCGACCACCCACTCTTAAAATGTCATTTTCATCTAGAAAAGGATTAAGGCTATAAATTATGCGATTAGATGAAATTTTCTTGTTATGTTTTAAATTTTCTATTTCTTTATTAAAACTTAAATACTGTATATTTCTTACGATAATATTTTTTGCTTTACTTAGTTCTGATAATGATAATGTATGAATGTGCTTTGCTTTTATATTATATTTTTTGTATGTTGCGAATCGTAATATATATGCTACTGTTCTAACTACTTTATTTAGAGAACTATATTTCATAAGTAATTGTAATATGATACAACTGTCACGGTATTGCTGCGTGACTAAGTTAACTAATGCAGGAACTTTAAGTTCTAATTTTGTAAAATATGATTGATAAGTCTGTTGATCACAGAAATTAGAGAGCCAGTTTGGACCCTGCCACCACAAAGAGTGGTCAATTAACTGTGATACAGTCAGTCCACGGCTTGCTGAGTCTGCTGGATTTTCATCTGATTTTACATAGCGCCAGCATTCAATTGGCATAATTGATGATATTTCGCGAACCCGATTAGCCACGAAAACGTTCCATCGCGTGGGGGGTTTCCATTTAACCAGCCTAAAACTATCATGGAGTCGACCCAACCGTATGTTTTTATATTGTAACTGCTGAGGCAAGTTTTAACTTTATACATTAGATAGTAATAGTGCCCCACATAACTCTAATCGGTGTAATGATATTGTTTTGCTACTAGGCACGAGCCTCGTTTTACCTACTAATAATGTTATACGGGACCCTTCAGTTCGTTTTATACGACAATATATTACACAAGCGCACGCCTTTGTTGACGCATCACAAAACCCGTGTAACTCGATGCATTCGTTTTCTTTAGTACCGATCCACCGTGGTAAATTTATTTTATTAATGTTACATAAATAGACCTTGATTTTAACCCATTCCGCGTAAATATCGGCCGGTAGCTCATCATCCCACTTAATGCCAGCTAGCCAAGTACTTTGAAAAATTATTTTGAGTTTTGTTGATACGGGTGAGAGCCATCCTAAAGAGTCAAACAGTTTAGATATTTCAGAAAGTAATGTACGTTTTGTTACTTTACTCGAAATATTAGAGTCAATCTTTGATTGAAAAGAAAAATTATCATGACTTGGGTTCCAACTTAAACCTAATATTTTGCTTTGCTCTTGCTTAAAAAAGAAACCAGGAGCGGTTTCAGTGTCGACATTTGCTAACAATTCAGGTGCATTTGATTTCCACTTTCTAAGGTGGAATCCCCCTGGCTTCAATAACATGATCTTGCTGTAGCTGCCTAGCGACTGATAAATTATGCTGACCATGCACTAAATCGTCCATATAAAAGGATTCCTCAAGGACAGGGATAGCCGCGCTGTTTAAGTAGTTTTCTTTTTCATCCGACGCTAGCCGTTTTAACGTCATCATTGCGAGGAACGGTGCGGCCTTGGTACCGTACGTCACCGTCTTTAACTGATAATCTATGATAGGTTCGTTTGGAGCGTTTCTCCACACAATTTTTTGATACTTTTGATCATCATCATGGACCCATATCATCCTGTACATTTTCTCTACGTCAGCAGTAAATCCAAACCTATACTGTCTCCATTTAATGATAAGAGACTGGAGATCCTGCTGTAAGTTGGGCCCGGACGCCATTAAATCATTGATACTTAAACTCGATGTAGTTTTACAAGATGCGTTAAAAACTACCCTAAAGCGTAAGCTCGTTGAGTCATCACGCTGAATACCGTGATGAATATTATAATATGATGATATAAAATTATCTGTCGCGGGTTTCATATGACCTAGCATATGACCTACAATACTCTTCTGTAGCTGCCTATTGGTCCTGCGTATCCAGATACCACCGCTTACGATCCACGCTACAGAGTGAGACGCACTGAGAAGTATTATCCGTCTCACTCGCACGATCCACGTCACCAGAGACAGAGACGCAATGTCGTCCATCTCACTCCTACATCGCCGCGCACCTTGTTATTGGTCACAAGAATATGACATACACCAGCGTGAATCAATACCCCCTAATATAATATATTATAAGCTCACTATTCTGAATAAATATTCGGATCGTCCTGTCTCCTAGTTCGCGTGTGTCAGTGTCTCACTCCGCGTTTCGTGTCGTCCCGCTCTGACTGCGTAGTAGTGACTCGCTCACTCCGCGTCAGTTGCCGTCTCGCTCCAAACGCGTCGAGTGTCTCGCTCACTCCGCGATCGTGCCGACCCCTTTCATTAGAGCAGTGCCAAGTGTTTCCCAATAGCGATCGTAAATCCACACCTTATTCATTAGAATAAGCTGTGGATTTGCGCCTTGCTGGGGAGTTGCCCTGCTCCTGGCCTCCCGTTGAGTTCCGACTCAACGTTGGGTCACGAGGAGACAGCCCCCCTAAGTGTGTGTACCGTCTTCGTGTATGTACACTTAGTGTATCGTTTCGTCCACGTAACGTGTGAATACCCTTGTGTTTATGATACGTACACTTGTTACCGTTCAGTGTTGACTGTTTCTGTGTGACTTGTGTGTTTTATTGTTATGTCGTAACAATGTCGGACCATGACCCGCGGTTACACCGCGACTACCTGGACTTCTCATGTGCGGACTCCGTGTTGTCGTACAGCCCGGCTTCATCGAGGTCTAGCTCACGTCTGACCCAGGACCGCACACACCACCGCTTGCTCTCCGAGCCTAGCTTGCGTGGGCAGGACACCGCCCGCCCCGGGTCGCCTTCGGCATTCTCGCGGGGGTGTACTGGTACGCCCCCGCCCCAATGCCTTCCGACGGCGGCCTGCGACGAGTCTGGGCACCCGCCCCGCACAGCCGACCAGGGTTCGGCTAACCATGCGCGCGTCTCGCGCCGTACTGAGCACCCTGGCGATCCCCGCCAGCCTGCCGCTCACCCTGGACGCCACAACGTCCAGCAAGGGGACACACCCCGTACCCCCGCGGGCACAGCCCGCCCCTCGCCGGCTATCCAGCCGCGACACCAGCACGCCGAGCTGGCTGTCCTACCCCTGACTACCACGAGCTCTCCGCGCTCGCCAGATGTCTCGCCGGCCCCACAGCCGCGCGACAACCGCCGAGCCGCACCTGGTGCGGCCACAGATACCCGCTCAAGCGCGCCGCACGGGTACCGCCACCGCGCGCTTACTTTCCCACCGCCGCCCATCGATCCACCGACACCACCGACGGCCAGGTACACCGACCGTCAGCTGTCTTATGCCGAGGTGAGTGCGATCAGCCCACAAGTAGGCATTCGTAGACCCCCCACACCGACGCAGTCGGAGAGAAAAACCCCGCCGCCGCCATCTACTACCCGCTACCCGCCCCTGATCGCCGAGCGTATCGACGACTGGGTGCGCCATTTTAGCCGTCTACGAGACAAACTGGGGCACCCACCAAATGCCAAATGTAACGGCCATGTGTTTCGCTTTTCGCCCCAAAGCGAACATGAACACACGGTCGTGACGCGCTACCTGACGGACCTGGAGAAACAAGGACAAGCCTCCTGGTTCTCCTACTCGCTGCCACAGGACCGGACCATCAAGGTAGGTATTAGGGGCCTACCTTCCTTCACAGACACCGGAGCGATCAGGGCCGGCCTCGCCGAACTGGGATACGTGGCGGAGCACGTCTCCCTGATCCAGGCGAGGTCTGATCTCGGCGCCTGCTTATTCCTCGCCCTTATCGCTAGGGCCCCGGACGTTGTACCCGGCATATACGAGGTACGTGAGCTCCTGAATATGCCGGGAGTCACCATCGAAGCCTGGCGGGGCCGTGGCGGCCCGGCCCAATGCCGCCGATGCTACCAGTTCCGGCACTCCAGCCACAACTGCCACCGGAGGGTGGCCTGTGTCCGGTGTGCCGAGGAACACTCTGTGCGGGATTGCCCCCGCTCCCCCTCTGAGACGCCCACCTGCGTTAACTGCAGGGGGGCCCATCCTGCCAACAGCAGCAAGTGCCCAGCGTACCGCAGGGCGGCGCGGAAACCGCGAGCCGTTAATGCCCGCGCCTCACCCCCCTGCGCTCCTGCAAATTCGCCTTTCCTGGAGCAAGAAGCTCCCCCCCCTCCGCCGACCTCTACCTCATTGATGGCGGAGGCCAACGACCATACGCCCAGGTATGTCCCCCCTTCGGCCCCTCTTTCCCCTGTGCAACTCCCCAGGAGGAAAAAGCAGCCGAGCTCCAGGAGGAAGGATGCCACGTCCCCCGTGGCCCCCCCCTGTGATGCCACCGCTACCCCAGCCAACTACCAGTTGGGGCTTGAGCCGCTTGCGCTCGCCCCTCCTCAGCCGGACCTCACACGGGCCACTCGGCGCTCACAGCGCCCCCCGCGCAGACCTGCGGACCCCCCCGCGGTTGCCACAGCCACGGAAATAGAAGCCGCCCCGGAGCCTGCAAGCCGTGCGGACGCCCCGCACACACAGCCTCCGGCCCCCGCTACGCCGCCCCAAGAGCCGGCGGAAAGCGAGGCCCCCGCATCGACTGCAGAGCTTCTGCGGTCCCTCCTCTCCCTGGCCGTGAACTGCGTCCAGAAGCTTATGGCCGGGGAGGAAGTCCTTCCGACCATCCTAAAGGCCATCGTAGATGGCACCCCCCTCGCAGCCGCCCTTGCACAAATATGGCTCCCCCGGCCCTAACCCGGACCTGCGCCCAGATATCTCCGGCATCCAGAAGCTCCTATCAGAGGAGCCGACTGTCGATTGCCGGAGATCTGCGCCGCGCGTTCCGGACCCGGGACACCTACGCGGGTTATTCACCGCCGCCCCCCCCCCCCCCCGCGCTCCTTGAACGCATTAATTTTTCCGCTCTAGTTGCAGGACCACCGAACCTCCGAGCGAGCGGAAGCCACGCACCCGGCCTTCATCGACCCGCTGCCGTGGCATGCCCGCTTGCCAAACGGCACCCACCCTGCTGACACCAGACGCAGGGAGCATCCCGGAGCTACGCTACCGAGACGCCCCCAAGCGCGGTGCGCCCCTCGCCCAGCACCGTTGATCGTTGCCCCCCCCTACCCCCCGCGTCGGTCACAAAAACCGGCGCAACCACCTTTTTGTGCGCCCGGAGTATGACGTGGGGCAGCCCTATTGCCCCACACGTCAGCCCCGTGGTTGCCCCTTCCCCCCCGACATTAAAAGTCAGGGGCCCGGAAACACCTTTCCCCCCTTCCTACCCCAGGTCGCTTGGTTCCGCGGTCCGGTAAATCACGGCGCGTGAGGGAGTGGACCCATACACGTTTCCCGACCCCCGGGTCGGGACCCCCACGCGCCGTTTGGAGCCGACCGTCGGTCTTGGTTGGGCCTGGATTGGTCGATCGACATTCTCTCGCACTGTTGGTTGCCCCCTCCCACGGGCTTACCCCGCGTTCTGCCGCGGGGTGTCTTCCCTAAGACCAAGAGACTCATGCGCCCAGTACTAGTGCTGGGCGCGTCTTCCCACCCCAATTAGAGGGGCATATGCCCCTGTTATTGGTTAGCCCGCCGTAAGGCCCTTTTCAGGGGCCCGGCGTCGAGCCGAGAAGAGTCTCCTTCTCAAACAAGGAATAAATATTCCGGATCGTCCTGTCTCCCGTGCGTGTTAGTGCGTTCCCGCTTACTCCGCGTTTCGTGCCGTCTCGCTCATTTCGCGTCGTAGTGATTCGCTCACTCCGCGGTAGTGCCGTCCCGCTCTAAACGTGTCGAGTAGCCGCGTTCACTCCACGCCCGTGCCGACCCGTCCCAGTGCAGTGCCGATAAACTCCACATAGCGATCGACAATTCACTCCTTATTCGTAAGAATAACGAGTGGATTGTCGCCTTGCTGAGGAGTTGCCCTGCCCTTGGCCTCCCGTTGGAACTTGTTCCAGCGTTGGGTCACGGGGAGCCAGCCTCCTCAAAGTTTTAAATACCGTGCAAGTACGTATACTTCTGTGACTACTTTGACACTTAATACGTGTTCGTGTTTAGTGTTTTACCTGTGTTGTGTGAGTACCTTTATTATTGTCCTGTTCGTGTACATGTTATATAGTGTCTTTGGTGATATTTTAAACATGTCCCCTATTTTACACGGTGGACACTTAATAGTGCCCCGTTACCATGGCCGACCGTGGTTCGCGGCCGCATAGTCGCGACCGCCCCAGCCATTCCCGCGCCAGCTCAGTTGCGTCGCGCAGCGGACCCTCGTCGATGTCCAGCTCGCGCACGTCTGAGCGCGCGTACCTTTCCGCCACCGAGCCCAGCTTGAGCGCCACGGATACCGCTCGCCCCGGGCCGTCCTCGGCATTCTCGCGGGGGTGTACTGACACCCCCCCCCGCCCCAATGCCCTCCGACGGCGACCCGCCGCGAGTCTGGGCCCCCCCAGCCCCGCTCAGCCGACAAGGGTTCGGCCTCACCGCCGCGCTCTGCGCGCCCTGCGACGGAGGTGTATACCCCTCGCCACCCTCCAACAACGGCCTCAGTGAGCAGCAAGCTCACCTTCACCGCATCGCCGGCCTCACCACCGCAAGAAGAACGTCGTGCGAACGTAAGTGCTCCTGCCACGAGGGCCCCTGCACCGCCCCCCCCCCCGCCGAGCAGCATGCCCCCGCCCCCTGCCCCCCCTGTGCAGGTCACCAAGCGGCAGCGCCAGGAGGTGTCATCAAACGTCTCGCCGCCTGCCAAACGCGCTGACCGTCCAGCCACATACGCCGCAGCGGCTACTGCCGCCCCGACCGGACCTCCATCGGCCCCGACCCCGAGGGCCACATCGCCGATGGACATCTCCACGGCGACTACCGCGACAAATGCACCGAACGTGTCGCCGCCACCGCCCCCTCCCGCCCCCCGCTGCCCGCCACTCATCGTAGAAAAGCTTGAGGATTGGGTAAGGCACTTCAGCAACCTCGCGGAGCTCCTTGGCCACCCTCCCAACGCGAAGCCGCTGGGCCAAGGGGTCAAATTTACCCCGAAAGGAGAGACCGAGTACCGCTGTATCCAAAAATACCTGGACGAGTTGAGCCAAACCGAGCACGTAAGTTGGTACTCATACGCGCTCCCGCAGGACCGTGGACTCAAGGTAGGTATCCACGGCCTACCGGTCAACACTCCTACCGATACCATAGCCGCCGCCCTTAACAGGAAGGGCTACGAAGTGGAGCAGGTGTCCCGGATCCTGGCCAGGAAGGATCGCCCCGGGTGCTCGTATTTCGTGCTGCTGAAGCGCACCTGGACTGGAACCTGGACGCCGGACCTGGTCCCCGGCATATACCAAGTGACGGAGCTACTGAATATGCCAGGCATCAAAGTGGAAGCCTGGCGTGGTAAGGACGGCCCCGCCCAATGTCACCGCTGCCAGCAGTTCCGACACTCCAGCCGGAACTGCCACCGTAAACCGGCGTGTGTCAGGTGTGGCGAAGAGCACTTCGCAACCGACTGCCGGGGGCCCGAGCGCCGAACAGCCCACCTGCGTCAACTGCAAGGGGGCCCACCCGGCCAATAGTAAGAACTGCCCGGTCTTCAAACGGGAGGCCCGGATTCGCCGTGCGGGCCCCATTGCCTGCACCAAGCGCGCATTCCACCGGGTAAGTCACGACCCTCCTATAACAGATAAAGAGGTCCCCCCACCACCGCCTACGGCCACATCTCTCATGGCCGAGGCCAACGATCCCACCCCCCGTCCCTCGTCATCCACAGTCCCCGCCCCCTCTGCACGAAAACAGAGGACCAGAAAGAGGACGAAGAAGAAAGGCCCCAAGTCCGTTACCACCTCTGCGGCAGCAACGGACTCTGAATGTGAGCCCCTCGCACTTCCGCTCCCTAAGGTCGATCCCGTTCTGTCGATCCCACCTAGATATCCTCCATGCGGAAAACCGACGCATCCAGGAGGCGGGAGAGGACTGGCCCTCTTTACACCGCTTTTGCCGCAGTCTTACCAGAGCCACTGCCCCCGTTTACCCCCTGCTCCACCCCGACGGGAACCTAAGGTACCGTGCAGAGGACAGAGCAGAAATTCATGCCGAACACCTCGAGCGCCAGTTTTCACCACTGCCAACGACCGCAACGGACCACATCCGCACGGTCTCCGAGGAGGTAAAGGTGTTCCTACTTTCCCCCTCCCCCCCTCCTTCCTTCTCCTTCTCTCCGAGGGAAGTACAGAAGACCATCGCACGCCTCAAACCAAAGAAGGTCCCCGGAGCAGACGGCATTCCCAACTCTGCCCTTTGACACCTACCCTTCAGGACGGTAGCCGCCCTGACCCGCCTGTTTAACGGAATCGTCAGGACCGGCCACTTTCCCACCACCTGGAAGTTGGGGATAATCACCACTATCCCCAAACCCCACAAAAATTTAAGAAGGGCAGAGGGCTACCGCCCCATAACCCTCCTCTCAACCCTTTCCAAAACCTTTGAAATCCTTCTCCTTAAGCACCTTGCTCCCCACCTTCCTCCTCGTGAGGACCAATTCGGTTTTAGGTCGGAACTCAGCACCACCCTCCAGCTGGTAAGAGTCATCCACCATCTGTCCGTTGCGGCGAACAAGAAGGAATCTTCGGTCGCAGTATTCCTCGACATGGAAAAGGCGTTCGACTGTGTTTGGCATGAAGGTCTGCTCTTCAAGCTCATCCGAGCCAACGTCCCACCCCCTCTGGTAAGGCTTGTGGCATCCTTTCTCTCCGGCCGCTCCTTTAAGGTACGAGTCGACGGCGTCCTCTCTGGAGAGCGCCCCATCACCGCCGGTGTCCCTCAGGGCAGCGTGCTCTCCCCGGGGCTATATAACTTTTATGCCAGTGACGTTCCCAAAGACCCTGGCACCACCGCAGCGTTATACGCCGACGACACGGCGTTTATAACCAGCTCTCTGACACCAGACCACGCCGCCCTGAAGCTTTAGAGGACGCTGGACCTTCTCCCTGACTGGCTGAGCAACTGGCGACTGTCTGTAAACGCAGGTAAGTCCCAGGCGCTCGCCGTCACCACGAGAAGGGTGTTCCCAGCTCCTCTGAAGATCGGAGACGCTGAAATACCATGGGGGAGGACGGCGAAATATCTAGGTGTCGTCATAGATCGCCGTCTCTCCATGGTCGCCCAGCGCCAGACAGCCGTGGCAAAGGCCAAAGCGGCTACCGCGCAACTGCGCCCCGCCTTCTCATCTCCTCAGATCCCCCTCAACATGCGGACGGCCTTGTACCAAACCTACATTAGGTCCCGCCTCACCTACGCAGCACCTGCGTGGCACCATCTGCTCTCTACACCCCAGAAGAGATCGCTGCAGACAGCCCAGAACCGGGTGCTGCGCTACATTGTGGGCGCCCCCTGGTACGTCCGCAACTCCACCATCGAGAGGGATCTTAGGATGGAGAGCGTGGAGGCCTTTGTGGCCCGGCTCGCCACTTACTTATTCGCGCGAGCGGATGCCTCGCGCCTGGTCGAGCTGACCGACGTGGCGCCCTGGCACCATAAGTCGGGGCCCGGAAGTTTTATATTTCCTCCCCCTTTCCCCCAGGTTCGTTCGTTCCACGGTCCGGTAAACACGGCGCGTGAGGGAGTGGACCCAAACACGTTTCTCGGCCTCCGGGTCGGGACCCCCACGCGCCGTTTGGAGCCGACCACCGGTCTCGGTTGGGCCTGGATTGGCACATCGTCATTCCCTTGTTTTCGTGTTGCCCCCCCACGGGTACCCCGCGTTCTGCCGCGGGGGTCTTCCCTAAAACTGACTCTTTGCGCCCAGTACTCGTACTGGGCGCGTCATCCCAATTAGAGGGGCTTACCCCTGATGTTGGTAACCGCCGTAAGGCCCTTTTCAGGGGCCCGGCGTCGAGAGAAGAGTCTCCTTCTCTAACAATAAATATTCTATTCTATTCTCTCTTCACATTCCTATACCGAATATTGGAGTTTTATTTTGCCTTTAGAAGAAAAGTAGTAAATAACGCCGCTACATTGGTGACCCCGAGCAAGAAACATAGGAATCAAGAAGCAAGAACCATGTCAGAGGGAAGCGAAACCACTCAAGCCCACGAAAAGATTACCCCCGGCTGCACCGATCCTTCGCAAGAAACCCACGAACTCGGTTCCATTGCCCTAAGCATGCGTGTACCACCATTCTGGCGCGATCGTCCTAGATTATGGTTCATCAGCTTTGGAAGCCGCAACACACGACCTGAAGAAGAGCCAAGCCCAACTTTCCCAGATGGTAATCGCCCAGCTTGACAAACAAGACGTCGAACAGATAGCCGACCTTCTCTACAGTCCGCCAGCCCAGAACCAGTACGAAATCCTCAAAGAACGCCTAATCTCCGTCTACGAAGAAAGCGAAGGACGTCAGTTTCAAAAACTATTACAAGAAATTGAACTAGGAGACCAAAGGCCCACTCAATTACTTCGTCACATGCGAAATCTCGCGCGAGACAAAGTTCCCGACTCAACATTACGCCTCATGTGGATGAATCATCTCCCCGCACACGTCCGCTCCGTACTTGTAGTAAGCGACACTATCAGCAAGACCGCCGCACTCGACGAACTAGCACTTCTCGCTGACAAAATGCTTGAACAAAATCAAGAAATCTCCGCCGTCGCGTCAACACCGTGTTCACCGTCATCCGCACCTACGAGCCGAGATCCAGAACTCCTAGAAGTCATAAAACAATTAACAAATGAAATCGCCGAGCTCAAGTCATCGCAAAATCACTACAGGGGGCGCTCGCCGTACAGATCGAGCCGTTCTTATCGCTTAGACTCACGCGGTAGAGACGGCAAACCTCAACGTCTGCCCTCTCGCTCTCGCGAACGGTTTAGCACTCCGTCGCCGTACTGCTACTATCATCGTCGCTTCGGAATCAACGCAAGAAAATGTACAACTCCGTGCACATTTAATGAAGAAAACAAGTCGGAAAACTAAAGAGAACGTTAGCAGCGGCGGAACCTAACGTATCAAGCAAATCCTACCGCCTTTTTATCACTGACAAGAGAACAAGGCTTCAATTTTTGGTTGATACTGGCGCTAATATTAGTGTCATACCGAGAACAAAAGGATCTACAGTGCAATCTCTGCCATTCAAGCTATACGCCGCTAACAACACAACAATAGCAACATACGGAGAAAAAACGCTCAAACTCGACCTCAACTTACGAAGACCGTACAAGTGGAAATTCGTCGTAGCAGACGTCACAAAACCAATCCTTGGCGCAGATTTTTTCAATTTTCACAATCTAATAGTCGATTTAAAAAACCGTCGACTGATAGACAACATCACTAACCTCACCGTGTCAGCTCCAGCGACAAACTCGAAGATACCTACCATAAGAAGCATCGACCAGCATCAGTCTTACCACGACATCCTGGCCGACTACCCTGGTACAACTCGTCTGTCTGCCATGAAGCTCATCAACAAGCACAACGTAGAACATGTCATAGAAACGACTGGACAACCTATATATTGCCGCACAAGACCACTACCGCCACACAGATACAACGACGTGAGAAACGAATTCATCAACATGATGCAACAAGGATTATGCCGGCCAAGCAAAAGTCCTTGGGCCAGCCCACTGCACGTCGTACCAAAGAAAAATGGCGATCTTCGCATCTGTGGCGACTACCGTCGACTAAATTCAGTCACTATAGCCGACCGATACCCCATTCCACGACTACGTGACTTCACCAACCAGCTGTCTTCAAAGGTCATTTTTTCTACAATTGACCTCAACCGCGCGTACCAGCAAATACCCATCTCAGAAAAGGACATCGAGAAAACAGCCATCACAACGCCGTTCGGACTCTTCGAATTTCCTCGAATGTGTCCCGGACTCAGAAACGCCGGTCAAACCTTTCAAAGGTTTATTCATGATGTACTCCGAGGACTCGACTACGCATTTCCGTTTATCGATGACGTCATATTAGCCTCCGAAAACGAACATCAACATCGCCAACAGCTACGCGAAGTACTACAGCGATTCGAAGAATACGGCATTACCATAAACCCGTCTAAATGTGTTTTTGGTCAGCCACAAGTCAAGTTTCTTGGATTTACAGTTTCCCAAGACGGTATCAAGCCACCGGAAGACAAAATTCAAGCCATAATCGACTACCCAAAACCTTCCACCATAGAAGAACTCCGACGTTTTCTCGGTATGCTCAATTATTATCGAGAAAACATACCAAAAGCTGCAGCCATTCATAATATAAATAAATAAATAAATAAATAAATAAATAAATAAATAAATAAATAAATTAAATTAATAAATAAAATAAAAAAATAAATTAAAAACTTTTAAACTAAAAAAAAAAACTAACTAACTTTTTAACTTTTAAACTTAAACTTCCATAAATCGTTTATACTCCTGATGCATGTTAGAATCTTTACAAAACTTTTTCTCTAATGATAAGAATTGAGCAACGGCCTTTGGTTTTGACAACCCTAGCCTATTTTCGAAATCGGGCTCAAAAGGGATCCGAACAACATAACGACCGTCTTCTATTTGAATTAAATCGTTTAAAACTACATTGCATTAAATAGTTTTAACGTTGCCTGTAAGTATCCATCCTAAGGATGTATTTTGGGCAATGGGTGTAAAATTATCTACTTTAAGAACACCGTCTAATAAAATAAAAGTGTATATGTCGGCTCCCAGCAGCAGGTCCACTGGGCGACTTATATTAAAGTTCGGATCGGCTAAAGAAATATTTTGTAAAAATGGCCATGAAGGCTTATCAAACGAAAAACTTAGTAAATTTTTAACAAGACTCCTCATGATAAGCGCATCCGTTTCAAATTTAAAATCGCCATTTACTGCTGCACAATTAAGAGATATTACACCCTTACAACTGCTTTCCTTGGCACCGACACCAGATATGATACCCTTGCATTTCTTTCGCGGTAAATTTAACAACTGAGTGGCATGCTCAGTAATTAGAGATATTTGGGAACCTTGATCTATTAAAGCACGCACTTGAACGTAAGTCTCATCTAATTTTTGCACGTTGATGATGGCTGTTGCCAAAAGGATTTCTGGAATCCCACGTTGCAGTGAAACGTGAGTGCTCATTTGCGTTGGCTCGTGTTTAGAAGCCGCTTGTTGCGCAAACGCTTCGTGCAAAAGAGTCTTATGCTTTTCATTGCATTGTCTGCAACGTTTAATAGAAAAGCAAGCTTTATTGTTATGACAATAAGGGCAATTTTGACATATGTCATGCTGTTTAATGATTTTACGGTTTAAGTAAGGCGGCATATCGTCAAAGCGCGGGCAGCTAAAAAGAGCGTGATCGCTCGTGTTACATACGAGACATTTATGCAATTTGACAGTTGAAGCATTTTTATCATGAGAAAACGATTGCGAAATTTTATTTTGCGTTGGAAATGATTGTTTTATGTTAAAGTTTTTATGCATGTTATAGCTTTTAGAATTATTATGTACCATCGTATTTTTATTACTAGGTGAAATATAGCGATTATATGATTTTGATGCACCATTATCATACATTCTTCTAGAAGACTCTACAGTAGTAAATTTACTCTCCAAAAATATGAAAAAATCTTCAAGATTTGGCAATTCACGTGGATTTTTTACTGATGCTAAATACTCGCTATGTAATTCTGAATCTAACTTTTGCGACAAAAGATAGATTAGTAAAGGATCCCAAGATGAGATATCAATTTCTATATTTTTTATAGCGTTTAGAGTCTCTAAAGCGGTATCATGAACGCGTTTAATATTATTTATTGATAAATGATGAGCAACTGGCATGTTAAGTAAAATATCAACGTGAGAGTTAAAAATTAATCTTTTGTTATTATACCGATGATTCAAAATGTTCCAACAGATAGTGTAATTATCTGAGGAAATATTAAGGTGTTGGATGAGACTTGCTGCCTCCCCCCTAACTTTAGTTTTTAAGAATTGCATTTTTTGCGCACTAGACAATGATGGGTTACTATGAATAGTCTCTGTAAATAAATCCTTAAAAGAAGTCCACTGATTATAAGTGCCATTGAAAACAGGAATTTCTATATGTGGAGTTACTTGTTCCCTATGAGAAGTTGACCATAACTTCCGGTTGATAGCCTTGACTACGTCGTTGTATTCTGTTTCTATTTGGTAAAATGTCTGCTCATACTCCATATTCCTATCCCCTAGCTCACTGTCTAACTCCCAGTGTAGAGAATCTATTGCTGTCCAGCGAGACTGAATATTTTGGAGCAAATGTTCAAATTCCCATATCTAAAGCAATGTTTGCTATTGTATGGCGAAAAGCTTTAAAATTACTATTCTGACGCCTTAATGATTCGTCAGTTCTACCATGAGATTGAGTTCCTGGCAATGGTGAAGGCTGGCGTGACGCTGCTGCGTCAGCCAGAGGTGTCGCAGGCCTAATCAGTGGGGTGGATGGTCCAGCCCTCGCTGGAGCCGGCGGCTGATAGTTGGCTATGGCAGACCGAATCTGCTGAAATCTTTCTTTTGCTGTCTCGAATTGATTGTTTTTAAAATACGTGAAGGACTGGGCAAACTCGTACGTACATAATTTTTTATGATTGGTTTCTATTTCAGCCCAATATTGATCTAGGGTGTGTAATTTTGCTTGGATGTAGTCCGGCGTTTTACGGTCCGCGCCGTCCTTTTTAAAGTTCGTGTATGATTGTTCTACTTTATTTACCAGCTGCTGCTGGTTTGCTAGAAGTTCCTCCACGCTGGACATGATTGAATCGAGAAAACGAGGTGTTGTAAAAATAGAAAGATCTTACTTTGTGTGCTGCTACGTTTGATTTGACTGTGCTGATTGTTGATGCTGATTGATGATGTTGATGATGATCACTACTGCTGCTTGATGATTGTTATACACTGATAGTCAATAGTCACTAATTATAATAATCACTGATATATTGATAGTCACTGATTTCATTGATTAAAAGTCACTCGAAGGACCAAAAAGGATACATCCTTTAGGAGCTGCTTACTCAACTACGCCTTTTGATGATATTGATAAGTAAAAGTCCTTGATATGATATTGATATTTATTAACAAGAATACTAATTGCTAAAATGATTATGAGTGCGCGGTATGATTGCTTGATGCGGACTGGCCCGATAGCGTGCACTTTACCGCACAATGCAAAGAAATGATGTAGAGTCAGCAATGTACGTGCTAGCTCGTACACCGGACTTGAACCCGGGTCCGAGTTCGACTCCTACTAGTGTAGCCACACATAATCAAGACCGCGACCGCGATATTGTAATAGAGAGCTCTATCAATACTGCGGCATTATTCGATATCAGGACACTTGCGCGCGAGTCCGCCCGACCGCACGCGGAAGGTGGGAGGGACGGCCCTCCCAGACCTATAAAAATGAGCTACTCTATCAGTACAAAAACTCGTACGTTAGTTTGTGCTACTGCGCGCGAGCAACCACACTCGTCAGAGAGTGAGGAAGAGGTCGGACCCCTCAGAGGGAGGGACCACGGTCTCTCCAGTCCTAAAAATAGCTTATCCGTAGTTATTCTCCAAAACCGGTACGTACCTGGGCTGATTGATAACTGGCCGAAACGACGAACTTAAAAAAATGATACGCAAAAAAGGAATATTACATTATATTCTGGCATCTTTTTGAAAATAGAACGCCAAATTTGAATTTAATCGAACTGATGGAATTTGTTTGAGAGGACGTAGAACTTTCTCTGTCGTAAATTTTCTTAACAATGGAAAGAAACGAAATTCGTGCGGTGATAAAGTTTTACGTTTTAAAAGAGAAAACAGCAACCCAGATTAAAACCAAGCTCGACAGTGTTTTAGGTAATTCTGCTCCTGCATTAAGTACAATTCACACCTGGGTAACTGATTTTAAACGTGGAAGACAGAGCTGCGAATACGCCCACACGACAGGTCTGGCCGTGCAAATGAAGTCACGAATCCGGACATAATCAAAAAAAATCACAAAATTGTATTGAATGATCGGCGCTTAAAGTTGCGAGAGATAGCAGAGATGATGAACATTTCATCTGAACGCGTTTTTAATATTTTGCACCAACATTTGGGAATGAAAAAGATTTGCGCGCGATGGGTGCCGCGTTTGCCCACTGTAGACCAAAAGCAACGTCGAGTGGACGATTCATCGGAGTGTTTGGCGCTGTTTAACCGAGATCCTAATGAGTTTTTGCGGCGTTATGTGACAGTCGATGAAACCTGGATACATCATTATATTCCCGAGACAAAAGAACAATCTAAGCAGTGGACTGAGAGCGGAAAACCTGCGCCGAAGAAAGCAAAAACGGTTTTAATGGTTTTAATACCAGCGATCCAAAAATTTCATTATTTAAAAGCGAGTTTAAAAGGCGACGCTAAGGTGGTTATCGAAAATGTGGAGTTTTCGTCAAGTAATTATCAAGTAGCATGGGAACTTTTGATACACAGATTTAATAATACTAGATTAATTATTCAAAGTCACATTAAAGCTATTTTTTCTATTCAACCTGTAACAAAGGACATGAAGGTCATCTGTTCTATTAAATAAACTCATTGATACTATCTTAAAAAATATACGATCTCTAAAGATTTTAGGTGAGCCGACTGAGTATTGGTATACACTGATTATTTATATTGTTGTGTCAAAGCTGGACCCCGCCTCAGAACGCGAGTGGGAACAGTATAAAAATACATTTTTAAACTATATGTCAAGAAATACTCGAAGATTTTCAAGAAGGTATGTCAAGCAGCGAAGGTTCTTCACATCAAAGAAAAAATTAAGAACTCTAAAAACAAAGTGAAAACCACATGGAAAATAATTGCAGATGAGTCTGGAAGAGTCGCCAGTCGCAACTCAAAATTTGAACTTTATTTTAATTGATTGATTTGATTGACATTTTATAAATTAAACACAGATGCAAAAATACATTTAAGCGACTTATTGGACTTTCTTAAAGAAAAGGCCGACTTATTGACCACACTTACCGTTAGCCACTCGAGTAAAGTTATTCATAGTAACGTAAATAAAAAATCAATTTTTAATAATAACGCATCTCGAGTTCATTGCAATTTAATAGCGGAAAATAATAATACAAATAGTAAATCACAGAATAAAAGACTACGTCCGCAGTTTATTAAGCTATGTTTAATGTGTAACAGTCAACATCCGTTATACTCGTGTCAAAAATTTCTCGATTTTAATCCACAAGATAAATTAAATTTTGTGAAAGATAAAAGATTATGTATTAATTGTCTGCGTTCCGGCCATTCTGTGGAGGCTTGTCTTTTCGGTCCATGTAGAAAATGCGATTAAAAACATAACAGTTTGATTTGTGATGCTATTAAGTTAAAAAATAATACTGTAACTTTAGCTATGTACGGGCACGGTTCAATTAAATTTCCTCCTCCCGTTTCAGTTAATGATACGAGCGCGCGCAGCTGTTATGAATTGCAGTCACACCATATGCACGCGTACAGCGATTTACATAACGAAGGAGATAAATTATTTTGTCCAGATCAACTCGTCATGTTATCGACGGCTATTGTCGAAGTATGTGGACAATCGGGTGAGTATTACAGCGCGCGTGCAGTTCTTGATAGCGGAAGCGAGCGTTCCTTTATCTCACAATCGTTATGTAATAAATTGAATATACGCATTTTACAGTCCACTCAGCATATTCACGGCGTAGGTAATTCTATTACGCTATGTTCGCAATCATGTAACATTGAATTAAAATCGCGTGACGGGAGCTTCAATGCACGTATTCAATGTTTAGTGTTGCCTCAAATAACCTCTAAGTTGCCTACCAATACGTTAAATTTAAAATATTTTAATATGCCTCATAACTTATATCTGGCAGACCCTTCTTTCTATGAATCTCAAAATATTGATTTATTGTTAGGTGCGGATTTATTTTGGGATTTATTGATCGATGGAAAAATTCGTCTTAAAAATGGTTCTTTCATTCAAAATACGAAATTAGGTTGGATAGTTTCCGGTGTCGTTCAATCTATTCCGTGTAAACAAAGGGTGAAACAAGTTCATTGTAATTTTTTAACACAGTCAACAGATATGGTTTCGCTCGATCAATTAGTTAGGAGTTTCTGGAAGTTGGAGGAATTGCCTGTGACTTCTACTAAAATATATTCAAATGAGGAGTCTGCATGTGAGGAACATTTTTTAAAAACAACAAAAAGGCTTTCGGACGGACGTTATTGTGTCCGTTTGCCATTAAAACAATCTCCTAAAACTTTAGGCGATACACGCGAACAAGCGACTAAACGGTTTTATGCATTAGAAAAACGTCTTGAACATAATTCTAACTATAAAGCCATGTACCGTGATTTTATTAATGAGTATATCAATTTAGGTCATATGAGTCTTGTTAATACTTATAGTGATACACATTATTTTTTACCGCATCATGGAGTGTTTCGACAACACGCTACAACGACTAAGTTACGAGTAGTGTTTGATGCTAGTATGCCATTTAGCCCTGGCGTATCACTAAACGACCTGCAAATGATTGGACCTACAGGGCGATTTAATTTCAATATTATTACGGTTTCGTGAACAGAGGTATGTCGCTTGTGGCTGATATCGAGAAATTCTATCGTCAAGTGCATCTAGCTGAATAGCAGCGTGACCTTCAACTCATCGTGTGGCGCGATAATCCCTCAGAATAGCTGAGAGTATACCGCTTAAATACCGTAACGTACGGAACTGCGGCAGCACCCTATCTTAGTTGTAGGTGTTTAAAAGATTTAGGGCAAAACTGTGGCATTCCGCACATAGCACACACTATAGACAACTGCTTCTATGTGGATGACTTGGTGGTTACTTCTAATAGTATAAATGAATTAGAGAGCATCTGTGAGGGCACTAGTAACATTTTAAGTGCAGCATGTATTAAGCTGCGCAAATGGATATTTAATTATGACCGCTCTAACCTAAACACAACAGCTAGCACTGACAATAATGCACAGCAGTTATCGTTGTTCGATAAAATTATACAAAATAAAACTTTAGGCATCGGTTGGAATAGTATAATTGATGAAATTTACTATCTATCTCAGATTCAAAACGATAATGCCAATTATAATTTTAATAAACTAACTAAACGTCTTATATTATCATCCGCGTCTCAGATATATGATCCATTAGGGCTGCTGAGCCCGGTGATAACGGTTGCCAAAACTTTATTCCAAAAATGTTGGTTGCTAAAACTAGAATGGGACGAACCGGTTCCCGATGACATTTCGCAAATATGGAATAAATTTATCGACGGATTATCTTATTTAAAGTGTTTACGTATTCCGCGTTATGTGATGTGTATTGAACCTATTCGAATCGAGTTACATATTTATACAGACGCGTCGCAAATTGCTTATGGTGCCTGCGCGTTCGTTCGCACTATCAATGCGTCAGCTGACGTTACGGTGCGCTTGCTATGTTCCAAGGGCAAGGTCGCGCCTACAAAAACCGACGACTATACCACGTTTAGAGTTGTGTGGTGCTTTGTTAGGTTAGGTTAGGTTAGGTTAGGTTAGGTTAGGTTAGGTTAGGTTAGGTTAGGTTCCCCCCGATGGTTGCCCGCCTTGTCGTGGCGGTGGGGCTCAGTAACCGTGGTTGAGGACCCATGGTGAAGCGAAGAGGCAACCAGGGCCGGCTAGGCAGGAGGCCAGGCCGGTCCGAGGAGGGGCGCTCCCGGCGGACTGGAGGAGCCAGTCCGCTGCGGACGCGCCTAGAGGTGGGACCGCAGAAGAAGAGGAGTGCCGGTATTACGGTGCGCCGTACTCCCTATCTTCTGCGGCCGTGGAGGATCGCAGGGGGAGAGGGTGGTGGTGTTGTACCGCTATCCCTACCTCCCTGCGAGCTGGCGGGGCCGTTCCGCACGGAAACGGCATCGGTGGGGCCGCAGGGGAAGAGGCAAGTTTGGTATTACGGTGCGCCGCTTGCCCTATCCTCTGCGGCCGAGGTGTAGTTGGCCTCCCCAGTACTGTGGCAGACTCGGGGGGAGTCTGCTACAGTACTGGTGGAGGCGGAGGAGGGAGGCGCACCTTACCATCTGGTGCGCCTGCCGCCGGCGGGGTCGCGGATGTGTGTATCGTTCCCGTGGCCCCGTCACAAGGCGGCGTGGAGGAAGGTGGGGGGGGGTTTTAGTGGGTAAACCGTGGGTCTCATTAGCCTATACGGGAGTCCCACATCACCACTCGGGTGCCCCCTGCGCCCGGGTGGTATGCGTAATGCATTTCCCCCTCCGGAAACAAAAAAAAAAAAAAAAAAAAAAAAAAAAAAAAAAAAAAAAAAAAAAAAAAAAGGTTAGGTTAGGTTAGGTTCCCCCCGATGGTTGCCCGCCTTGTCGTGGCGGAGGGGCTCAGTAACCGTGGATGGGGACCACGGTGAAGCGAAGAGGCAACCAGGGCCGGCTTGGCAGGAGGCCGGGCCGGCCCGAGGAGGGGCGCTCCCGGCGGACTGGAGGAGCCAGTCCGCTGCGGACGCGCCTGGAGGTGGGACCGCAGAAGAAGAGGAGTGCCGGTATTACGGTGCGCCGTACTCCCTATCTTCTGCGGCCGTGGAGGATCGCAGGGGGAGAGGGTGGTGGTGTTTTGCCGCTATCCCTACCCCCCTGCGAGCTGGCGGGGCCGTTCCGCGCGGTAGCGGCATCGGTGGGGCCGCAGGGGAAGAGGCAAGTTTGGTATCACGGTGCGCCGCTTGCCCTATCCTCTGCGGCCGAGGTGTAGTTGGCCTCCACCAGTGCTGCAGCAGACTCGGGGGGAGTCTGCTGCAGTACTGGTGGAGGCGGAGGAGGGAGGCGCACCTTACCATCTGGTGCGCCTGCCGCCGGCGGGGTCGCGGATGTGTGTATCGTTCCCGTGGCCCCGTCGCAAGGCGGCGTGGAGGAAGGTGGGGGGGGGTTTTAGTGGGTAAACCGTGGGTCTCATTAGCCTATACGGGAGTCCCACATCACCACTCGGGTGCCCCCTGCGCCCGGGTGGTATGCGTAATGCATTTCCCCCTCCGGAAACAAAAAAAAAAAAAAAAAAAAAAAAAAAAAGGTTAGGTTAGGTTAGGTTGGGGGCGATACCATTAGCCTATACGGGAGTCCCACATCACCACTCGGGTGCCCCCTGCGCCCGGGTGGTATGCGTAATGCATTTCCCCCTCCGGAAACAAAAAAAAAAAAAAAAAAAAAAGGTTGGGGGCGATACCGGTTCCTCCACGTTGGTGTCCCTGGGCAACGCCTGGGTGCGCCACTCCGCTCTCTACACGGGGTGAGGTACCCAGGCGGCTGAACGCCGGTCTATCTCTATCTTTTCACCACCTTTTTATAGTTTACTCTTCTTTTGCTTTGTTTTATTTATTTTTTCTATCTTTCAACACCTTTTCTTTCTATCTTTTCCATTTTATTTACCCTTCTGTGCGTGTGTGTTAGGTTTTGCGTGATAGGTTTTTGTTCTGAATGGTGATGGATGGGCTTTTACGGCCCCTAATCCAGGGTTTGTGGTGCCCGGCCGTGGGATGCGTGGCGAGCAGGCGGCTCGTCCCAAGGGCACTGGGGCAGAATCACCCCTAATTGATCGGGCCAGAAATCAGCCCACAATTGACGAACATGGAGGTCCGTAATGTAAAAAATTGTCCCCGGGCGGGTCCCGACAATGTCGGGGAATCCCGCACCTCTCCGAAAGGGGAGGTCTGGCCCACGTATACGGGGGGTGCCACCATTACGAGTGGGAGTTTGGAGGCCGTCGCGACGGCGAGTAGAGGGGAAGGCGCGACAACACGCGCAGATCCGGAGCCGGTGTCCCTAACCGCACCGGCGGCGGACCAATTGACGGACGAGGATGTCGATTTTTCGCAGCCTCAGGAAAACGGCAGGGAGCGGCTCCTGAGGCTTCTTCATAGGAAGAAGCTGCGAGGAGACACGGAGGAGCTCGCGCGCGTTCAGCACGAACGTGAGCTGATCCTCCCTCCCTCCATAAAGACAGAGACAGTAGCGGCGGGGAATTCCAGCGCAGCCGCACCGCGCGTACCGCTCGTGTTGCTCACGCGCGCGCGGATCCCCGATCGCCTAACCGGACTAGACAGCGACGACTACCTCTCGGACTCCAGTGATGTGTCTGGCATATCACTGGACTCCGAGGGGCTGCCCGTCATCCCCGAACGAGACGCACCTCGAAAGAGGAAGACTGATGAAGACGATGTGCCGTCTCTTAGCAAAGAGGCGGTACCGCGGCCAAAGCGAGGACGTGGCCGACCGCCGACCACCGGCCAGTACATTGGACTGGCGTCGGCGCAGGCCGAACTCAACCGCCAGAAGGAGGAAGCTCTTCGGCTTCAGGCTGAAGAAGAGGTGGCCGAATCAGCGAGGACGGCGCGGGAAACACGAGCGTCAACCTGCGCAAGCCCCGCAATCTCAGTCACTGGAGAAGATAGGCCAGAGCAGACCATCACCGCTCTGGCCCAAAGCGTGGAGGCTTCGTTGGCGACGATCACAATGGTCGCCACGAAGTCGCAAAATCTGAAGGGGACTTACCAGCGGTTCCTCAAAGAGGCGACAGCTAACATAAAGACAGCCGTCGCCGAAATGAGGGGCCGCGGGCAGTCAGAAGAAGTAAGGGCTCTGGAGGCCCAGAATGCACAGTTGCAACGGCAAGTCGACGCCATGCGCCGTGAGCTAGACGAGCTGAGGCGGCAAGCGTCCAGACCCGATGTCCAAGGCCTGCAACAGCTGTTGTCGGAGGTTTCGCGCTCCAATATTGAAACCTTCGGCAACATGCTAAACGCGAGGCTGGCCGGACTCGAAGACCGGCTCCTCCCAGAACCAAGGAGGAGACCGCCGCTGGCGGCGGATAATGTCACTGTAGTCACCCCGCCAGCGGCAGAGAAGACGAAGGCACCGAAGCCTAAAAAGGCGACGGTGCCCTCTTATGCGGAAGTAGCGGCACCACAAGCGGCGGTCCCCCCAATAAAGGCACCGACTGCACCGGCCCCGCCCAAAGACAAGAAGAAGGGCAAGAAGAAGCGGCCATCAATGGCCGCCCAAGAAGCGGCGCAAGGGGGGGCAAACACCAGCCCCTCCCCCGCCGAGGCCTCATGTCCCAAAGTTGGGCCACACAAGGCCAGGAACGAGAAGGGGGCGGCTAAATCACACAAGGCCGCCCCAAAGAAAAAGAAGAGAACGACAAGGCTTCGCCCCCCCACGTCCGCGGCTGTCACCCTCACCCTTGAGGCGGGGGCTGCGGAAAGGGGGGTGTCATACGAGAAGCTGCTTCGTGAGGCCCGGGCGAAGATCGACCTAGGGGAGCTTAATATCCCCAGGCTCGGCTTCCGCTTGGCCCAAACGGGTGCGCGCGTCCTGTCCGTTGAAGGGGAGGACGCAAACGAGAAGGCAGACGCGCTCGCTACAAAACTGCGAGCGGTCCTTAATCTGGAGAACGTAAGAATCTCCCGCCCGGTGAAAAGCGTGGAAATGCGCATCACCGGGCTGGACGACACAACAACAGCCGCTGACGTCACCGAGGCGGCTGCTAAAGAAGGAGGTTGCCCGACAAATAATATCCGGTCGGGCAGAGTAGTAGTGGGCCCAAGAGGAACCAGATCTATCTGGGTCAAAGTCCCGGTAGCGGCCGCCAAGAAACTCCTGAGTTCTGGGCGGCTGCAGATCGGCTGGGTCGTGGCTAAGGTGGCACTGCTGGCTGCGAGGCCTAAGCGGTGTTACCGATGCCTCGATACCAGCCACCTGGCCGTGAACTGTAAGTGCTCGGTGGACCTCAGTCGGACATGTTTCCGCTGTGGGAAGCCGGGCCACAAGGCGGCTGAATGCGGGGCAGAACCGAACTGCCCCGCGTGCGAAGCCGTCAAGAAGCCGAAGGGGCACGTGCTGGGGGCTGCTGGCTGCATAACAGCCAAAAAGCCGCCCCCCAGCAAGAAAAAGGGAAAGGCTCCCACGAAAAAGGCCCGGCAGAAAAAGCCGAAGCCTAGCGGCGCAAGGGCGGAACAACCCGCCCCCGCCATGGACGTGGTGGAAGCCTAGACCCGTGGGTGGTGATCGGGGGATCATCGCCCACACAATGGGTCCCGAGCGCAAAGCTCCCCTATGCCCGGGGAGCTCTCGGTGAAGGCAGGCGGCGGCACAACACCAAGCCGCCGCAACAGAAGAGGGCCGGTCGCGGCAAGCGCTGCGGGGTCGTGGAGCTATGCTCACGCGATTCCCACGACCCCGCATTGGCGCAGAAGGAGGGCATCGGGGGGTTTTAGTCGGTAAACCCCGGTGCACTCCATAGTTCTCGCACCGGGGGAGTCCGACATACCCCTGCTGCCTTCCCCCGGGGGCAGCGGGGGATTCGTAACGAATTTCCCCCCGCAAAAAAAAAAAAAAAAAAAAAAAAAAAAAAAAAAAAAAAAAAAAAAAAAAAAAAAAAGGTTAGGTTAGGTTAGGTTAGGTTGAGATACTATTTCCATAGGTGGAGGGTATATTTACCTACGGATCTAGATGTTCAAGGAGTCAAAAGATGCGCATTGTTGCAAAGAATTTTTTGGTGGTTTCTGTTTTTTGATATCTTGTTTGGTTATTTTAATATTGAATTTTTTGTGTTTGTTTGTTTTTCTGAGAAAATCGTCCACGTAAAATTTTTCCGGTCGACGACTTTGTCCCGGAATTATTTTGCGTGGGTGGTTCTCAGAGGGGGGAGATTTCTTTCTAAAATTTCTTTAGGTTAGGTATTTAGGTTAGGTGTTTTTAATTTTTTAATTCTGGTGTTGGTTTATAAGTTGTTCATAGTTTTATTTAGGTTTAAGGTTGACGACAGGCCGACGATACATTTGTTCGTCGCTTGCCACGACCAAACTAGTAGGTGACCGACCTTTGTGTCGGCACCATGATAAGGGAAGCTGAGAGAGTTGAAAGGGGGAGTGGTGAGACCTGGGGGGGGGGGAAATAAAACTTCTAGGGGGGGTTTAAAATTGGACTTTGGAAAAGTCAGGAGTATGAGGGAGGACCTTGTAGGGGTGGACGAGGAAATGGGGGGGGAGGGGGAAGAAATGGGGGGGGGGGGAGTGAAATGAGTAATTTGGAGGTCAGGGAAGGGGAAAGACCTACCGGCTCATTTTTGAAGCCGAGGGGCTACACCCGGGCGGGGGTAACCCTCGAGGAGTTGCTGGGGACGGAGCCAAGGCACTCAGAGTCGAATTCGGAGATGGTCGCCAATAAGCGACTTTTCTCGGAGATCTCCGGATCCGAATCGGATGATGTGGGCATCCACCCGAAGGCCCAGACGGCCAAGAGGGGAAAGGCACGAGGCCGGGCGAGCGGAGGGGTTGCAGCTCGTAAGGGGATCCTAGAGCACACGGAAGGGACTGGGGAGGCAAATTTTCTGACCTCCCTTGAAAAATACAGGAAGGTGGCCACGGTCGAGACGGCTGCACCACCCGGACCTCTCGACATAAACGTAGAGGTCATGGGTCCGGAGGACCTGATGAGCGCTGCCGAGAGTAATTTGGAGGAGATTCTAGGCATCGCGAGCAGGTCCTCCAACCTCAAAGGGGGGTACGCTAGCAAGATCCGGCGTGCCACCTCCACCGTCAAGATGGTGCTAGACGCTCTTGCAGCGCGAACCATCGCAGAGGAGACTCGTCGCCTAAGAGCGGACAACACCCGGCTGTCAAGAGAGTTGACGAATCTCCGCGACGAGGTTCGCGCATACAAGCGTGAGTATGAGGAAGGCAAGACGGCGGCGGCGGCGAAGGGAAAGAGCTCTCCGATGTCCAACGAGCAGTTGGGCATTCTGGAGAGCAGTGTGGCTCGCCTCGTGGGCAATATGCTGGACGGTCGTCTGGCGGCCCTCGAGGAGCGATTGCTGCCGCCCGTCGTGGTGCGCCCGCCATTGGCGGCGGACAGGAGGAGGCCTGCCGCAGAGGAACAGAGGGCAGCCCGGGAGGCGGCAAGGGAGGAAACACCGGTGTCGGTGCCCTCTCAGATACGCCGACAAATCAGGGAGGAGTTCCCGCCATTGCCAGTACGCGCCGAGGTTAGACCGGCTCCAAGCTCCAAAAAGGGGGGAAAAGTAGCGGAGTGGTCTAGCTTCGGCCCGTCTGCCCCAGTGGCAAAGAAGGCGCCTACAAAAGCGCCCCAAAAAGGGCGCCCAGAAGCGCGCCCGGTAGCCCCGGAGCTGTCTGCGGCTTCGGAGATGACAGAAGCGTGGTCCACGGTCGCCAGGCGAAGGGCACCGAGGAAGGCCAACGCCGGGAAAGTGCCGCCGCCGACAGCCTCCGGCCCGGCGAAGAGGAAGGGACCCAAAGTGGTGCTCCCTAGTTCCTCCGCCGTTATACTAAAGATTCGGCCGGAGGCAATACAGCAGGGGGAAACTTACTCCTCCCTGCTGACTAGGGCCCAGAAGTCCATAAAGGTGGACGAAATGGGCATTGGGCCCTTAAGGGTGAGAACGGCGGCCACGGGGGCGCGCCTCATAGAAGTGCCGGGGCGTGCCAGCGCCGAGCAGGCAGACGCCCTGGCGGAGAAGATGGGGGAGTTGCTGGTGGGAGTGGCGGATGTGGTCAGACCCGTCAAGACCACAGATTTTAGGCTGACGGGTCTAGACGAGACCGCTACGCGAGAGGGGGTCATAGCGGCAGTGGCTGCGGAGGGGGGCTGCACAATGGGACAAGTGTGGGTCGGGGAGATTCACCTCGGCCCGCGGGGGGTCGGCTCAGTCCGTATGTCGTGCCCGCTGGGGGCAGCGAAAAAGTTGCTCCAGCTGGGCGCGATACGCATAGGCTGGAGCAAGGTGCAGCTCCAGCATGAAGGTGCCCGTCCCAGGCACTGTTATAGATACCTGGGCAGAGGGCACTCGGCGGGGTCGTGTCCCCCCTCCGAAAAAGACCGCAGCGACCTGTGTTATCGCTGCGGTCAACCGGGCCACAAGGCGGCCGGTTGTGAGGCCGAGCAAAAGTGCGCGGTCTGCCTGGCCGCGGGCAAAAAGGCGGACCATGTGATGGGGGGTAGAGCGTGTAACCCCCCATCAGTTCGTGGAACATTTTTCTCCTCCCCAAAACCAACGGGGAGGGGACTGGCGGCGCCTGAGGCCGAGATGTCCGAGTAATGCCAGGACATCTCGGCTTCCTCCAGGGAAACGTCAACCACTCCGCCGCGGCTCAGGATGTCTTCCTGCAGTCGATGGCGGAGTGGTCGATAGACGTGGCGGTCGTGGCGGAGCCCTACTACGTCCCCCCCCTGTCACATTGGGCTGGGGACGACGTCGGCTCCGTCGCGATAGTGGCAAGGCCAGGTAATGGCCCCCCCCTCATACCCAGAATGAGGGGGTCGGGGTACGTGGTTGCTGTTCGGGGAGACATCGTAGTAGTAGGAGTCTACTTCTCCCCGAACCGCAACCTAGCCGCCCTAGAGCAATTTCTCGATGCTCTGGGGCCGCTGATCAGGAGGCTGGCTCCCCTCCCCGTCGTCGTGATGGGGGACTTCAACGCCAAGTCCTCGGCGTGGGGTTCCCTCATCACTGACCCAAAGGGAAGGGAAGTAGAGGAGTGGGCGCTAGCCTCGGGACTGTCCCTCCTGAATACAGGGACAGTCCTCACCTGCGTGCGACGGACGGGCGGTTCAGTGGTGGACCTGTCGTTCGCCACTCCCGACGTCGCGCGCAGGGTGGAAGGGTGGAGGGTGGAAACGGAGGTGGAGACACTCTCGGACCATCGCTATATACGGTTCGAGGTGTCTCCGACCTCCGCATCGAGTCCGGCGTCTGTGTCCGGGGGACATAGCTGGTTCCCGCGTTGGGCACTTACCAAGCTCAACCGGGAACTAGCAGAGGAGGCGGCCATTGTTGGCTGCTGGAGCCTCCCGTCTGCAGAGGGGCTGGGGGTGGATGAAATGGCTGGCTGTCTCGGCGACGTACTTACCAACGTCTGCCGGGCAGCCATGCCAAGAGTGTGGGGTCCTCCCCCCCCTAGACGGGCGGTTTACTGGTGGTCGGCCGAGCTGGCCGACCTTCGCGTCGCCTGCAACGCGGCGCGTCGCGCCTACGTTCGCAGCAGGCGGCGCCGTCCCCAGGACGAGGAGCGTGATGGCCGGCTGCACAGGGTCTACGGGGCGAAACGGGAGATCCTGCGGCTGGCCATCAGTCGGGCCAAGGAGCGAGCGTGGCTGGAGCTGGTCGAGGGTCTGGAGAAGGACCCGTGGGGCAGACCGTACAAAAGGGCGCGAGACAAACTTCGCGCCCAGTCGGCCCCACTGACGGAAACGCTCCAGCCGGAACTGCTGGGGAAAATCGTCCGGGAGTTGTTCCCGGACCCCCCGGCAGGCTTCGCTCCGCCGCGAATGGCCCGACGGACGCCGGGCTCGATGGAGGAGGGTGTTCCGCCACCCGTCACCGACTTGGAGATGGAGGCGGTTCTGTCCCGCCTCCGTAGTAAGAGAAGGGCGCCTGGTCCGGATGGGGTGCACGGGAGAGTTCTGGCTATAGCTCTCGTGCACCTCGAAGACAGCCTTCGGGAGCTGTTAAACCGCTGCATACAGGGCGGACAGTTCCCGAAGGCGTGGAAGGAGGGTCGGCTCGTCCTATTACCAAAGGGCGGGCGACCACCGGACTGCGCGTCGGCGGTGCGACCGATTGTGTTGCTGAACGAGGTGGGGAAGGCGTTTGAAAGGGTGATAGCCTCCCGCCTCGTTCAACACTTGGAGAAAGGCCCGGGGCCCGGACTGTCCGATTCGCAGTTCGGGTTCCGGCCCGGTCGGTCAACGATCGACGCGGTGAGGCGCCTAAAGTCGGTGACGGGTGAAGCGGAACGCGGGAAGGAGGTGGTGGTGGCGGTGTCGTTGGACATCGCCAACGCCTTCAACAGCCTCCCCCACAGCGTAATACGCGAGGCACTGAAGTCGTTCGGAGTGCCTCCGTATCTCAGGGGGCTGTTGGACGCGTATCTCTCCGATAGGGAGGTCGTGTTCGAGAATCGGTCGGGGTCCTTAGAGAGGCGGCAGGTCGTGTGCGGCGTCCCTCAGGGTTCGGTTCTGGGTCCGAACCTCTGGGACGTCGGCTACGACTGGGTCCTGCGGAAGGAGTGCCTCCTCCCCGGAATGGATGTCGTCTGCTATGCGGACGACACATACGTCACATTCCGGGGACGGACGTACAAGGAGGCCGCGCGGCTGGCAGAGGAGGGGACAGCCCTCATTGTCAGCCGCATCGAGCGATTGGGGCTTCGGGTCTGCCTGGAGAAGACCGAAGCCATGCTCTTCCGCGGACCTGGGAGGAAAGGACCCCCACCGGGTGCACGACTCCTTATCGGAGAGACGGAGGTCAGGGTGAGCCCAACCCTTAAGTGTCTGGGACTCACCCTGGACGGGAGGTGGACCTTCGGCCCACATTTCCAACAGTTGGGACCGAAGGTATAGGGAGGTCGTGTTCGAGAATCGGTCGGGGTCCTTAGAGAGGCGGCAGGTCGTGTGCGGCGTCCCTCAGGGTTCGGTTCTGGGTCCGAACCTCTGGGACGTCGGCTACGACTGGGTCCTGCGGAAGGAGTGCCTCCTCCCCGGAATGGATGTCGTCTGCTATGCGGACGACACATACGTCACATTCCGGGGACGGACGTACAAGGAGGCCGCGCGGCTGGCAGAGGAGGGGACAGCCCTCATTGTCAGCCGCATCGAGCGATTGGGGCTTCGGGTCTGCCTGGAGAAGACCGAAGCCATGCTCTTCCGCGGACCTGGGAGGAAAGGACCCCCACCGGGTGCACGACTCCTTATCGGAGAGACGGAGGTCAGGGTGAGCCCAACCCTTAAGTGTCTGGGACTCACCCTGGACGGGAGGTGGACCTTCGGCCCCCATTTCGAAAAACTGGGGCCGAAGGTTATAAGGGCGGCGTCATCGCTGGGTCGGCTCCTACCGAATGTGGGGGGGCCCAGCCAAGCCTGCAGGCGGCTGTACTCCGGGGTGTGCCGGAGTATAGCACTGTACGGAGCCCCAATATGGGCGGATGCCCTCACCGTCCGCAACAAGGCCCAGCTGCACAAAATGCAGCGGGTCATAGCGGTGAGGGTCATCAGGGGCTACCGTACAGTATCCTGGGCGGCAGCCACTGTCCTGGCGGGGGAACCGCCGTGGGAGCTCACGGCAAGGGTCCTTGCCGAGACGTACCTCCTCATGTCAGAGAGGAGGTCACATGGTGAGGTCCCCTCGTGGGAGGAGCTCAGGCGGTTCCAAAGGCTGGGAGAGGAGTGGGTGCTGGGAAGGTGGGGAGAGGCGCTGGCGCAGTCGCAGTATGGCCAACGTACGGCCGAGGCGCTGCGTCCAGTCCTTGCGGCGTGGATGCGCCGCAAGGACTGGACGCAGCGAAAGCCACTCACCTTCCGCCTTACACAGGTGCTCACCGGGCATGGCTGTTTCGGTGCGTACCTGTGTAAGGTCGCCAGGAGGGAGCCAACGCCAGCCTGCCACCAATGTGGCGCTGCGGAGGACACGGCCCAGCACACCTTAGAGGTGTGCGACCGATGGGCCGTGCAGCGCCACGATCTCGTGGCAGTGCTTGGGCGGGACCTCTCGCTCTCGAGTGTGGTACGCTGCATGCTCGAGAGCGATGAGGCCTGGCAGGCGGCGGTCTCTTTCTGCGAAGCCGTCATTTCGCAGAAAGAGGCCGCGGAGCGGGACAGAGAGAACGATCAATCCTCTGTTCCGCTCCGCCGGCGTAGGACGGGAGTGCGGAGGCGTCATTATGCGAACCTCCAAACTTCCGTCTAACGGGGCTCCGGGAGAGGATGGGAACCTCCCCGGCTTAGCTAGTCCCGGCGCCGAGGGGGACGCTTCAGGTTGTCGGAGCGGCCCCTAATTGTGGTGGAAGTCCGGTCCCTATAGAGGTAGACCGGCCGGTCGCGGGGGGTGTCCTGTGCTAGACAGATCCGGGACACTCCCCATATAGCGGCTGATGGCAATCCGCAGGTTCAGTTTTAGTGGGTAAACCGGCGAGTCGCGCCGGGAGTCCCACATACCCCCGGGTCCCCCAACCCGGGAAGGGCGTAATGACCTTTCCCCTGCGAAAAAAAAAAAAAAAAAAAAAAAAAAAAAAAAAAAAAAAAAAGGTTAGGTTAGGTTTTTTTTTTTTTTTTTTTTTTTTTTTCCACAGACCTAGGTGGTCCGTGCCCTTGTTAAATTAGTTACATTAGTATACATTGTTTTTCGCAATACGTCAATTTCTTTTACAATTTTATTTTATTGCCCTGAAGGGGCCTGTACCCTGAAGGGGTTTACTTTTTCTCTTAGCCACCGGATGGTGGCTGATGTCGTCTAGTCTGTGTTGTGGTCATCTTTTTGAATTGGATGCCATCGGTCTTGATTTTCCGGGGTGGTGTCATCTTCTTCTGGGACCAACATGGGTTTAAGGCCGAGACCATTGGTCTCTGTTTTTTGGTTGCCTTGGGATTTACCGTCCATGTTGGTCTGAGTGGCACTCTTTTGGTTACCGCCGGTCTGGTTTTTTGGTGTTGTCTATCCGGGTTGTTGTTTTTGCCTTTGTGCTTGTGGTCATCTTCTTGAATTGGATGCCATCAGGCTTGAACTTCCGGGGTGGTGTCCTCTTCTTCTTTGGGCCATCGTGGGTTTGAGGCCGAGACTTTAGTCTCTGTTTTGGTTGCCTTGGTGTTATGGCCCACGATGGTCTAGGTGGCACTCTTCCTGGTTTACCGCCGGTTTAGTTGTTGTGTTGGTGTTGGTGTTTTGGTCCGTTTTGTTTTCCGCTTTGCCCTATGGAATGATGGCCGAGACTATTTTGTTGGTGGTAATTTCGTCCCTGTTTTTGATTGCCATTTGCATGTTATATTCCATAATGGTCTTTGGGGGCATTTTGAGCGGTTCTCTCATTAAGGCGCCCAGCGCGTCGTCGCTGTCATCTGTGAAGTAGATGCATTCCTTCGTGTGACGCGTCAGGGCGACCACCGCGTGTGAGGCGCTGTCGTGTAGTTGTATTTTCCTCTTCTGTTGTTTGACGATGTAGACTCTTTCGTAACACAATCCCTGTGCCTCGTGTATTGTGAGGATTTTAGAACCTTCGCCCTTCCCATATCCTAGGTTTGTGAGGGTTTTCTTCTCTACTTGGGTGTAAGTTAGAAGTAGAGTGTTGGGCTGGTCCTTAGGGATCTCCGCCCCTGTCCTGGGTTTTATCGACAGGGATTTAATGATGGTACTTGAGGAGTAGATACCCTTGTGGATGTGTTTTAGCGCGTAAGCGACGTCTTCCGGGCATCTATGTGTACATAGTAGTTCTTGAGTTACATCTGTGAGGTGATTTGGGCGGTAATAATAGAGGGTGAATAGATTTTCTCGATCTATGTAGGGCAGCTGGTTTATATCCCCTATGAGGAGCAGGTCTTTGGCCCCGACAATACGCATGATCATTACAATGGAACCGAAGTGATTCATTAATGCCTCGTCCGCGAGGAGCCTGGTGCATTTTAGGCTTTCGAATCCCTTCCGTCCATTTGCAAGAATCGACGCCATGGTGCGTATTCTCTTTTTCGCTTCTTCACCTGCTCTCTTCGTGATCCTCTCTATTAGGTCTTTCTTCGCCTCTATCGTTGTTGTTACAACTACATCCTCTGCTTTGTTGAAGTTGTTGATTATCCAAGTCGTCTTTCCACATCCCGGAACGCCATTTACCCAGCTTATTTCCGGGATTTCCCAGTAGTCGATGGGATCTGCTTCGGACAAGATTTTGGATGTTTCTAGTATCTTGTCCTCCAACCATATTTCAGTCCCTTTCGTGATCACGACTATGGGGTCTTTTGGTGGGGTGTCGAAGACGAGTTTTCCTCTCCTTTTGGTCCTGTCCTCATCCAGAAATACAATTCCCGATGTGGCGTTGTACGCCGCCATGTGGTGTGTCAATTCTGCTCCTCTCAGGACGGTCGATGTGATGTTGTTGTAGACCGATGCGTTGGCTTCCTCTAGCTGGATTTCGAGGAGAGCTTCTTTCTTCAATCTGAACGACTTCATTATGTCTTCGCATTCCTTGGTTTTTACAATTTTATTGGCCTCTATTATGGCTATGTACTCAAGGTATGCGTTGATCATATGGTCTTCTAGTCGTTCAGCTTTTCTGAGGGAGGGAGGTTTGACCAGACCAAGTTGAGCTTGCGTTGGTTTGGCGGTGGTTTTTTGTTTTACTTGTTTTGGAGCTCTTAAGAATTTGTTGAGCGCTTCTGCTTGTGTATCTGGGCTTTTGAAGACTTCGGGCTTTGGGGGTTCTTCTCCCTCTTCAAGGTCCAGGTCTTCTTGTGGACCCTTTCTGAGAGAGAGGTTTTCGCGTGTGACCAGCCGGTGTAAGTGCTGGTCAATCTTGCTGCTGGTTGTTTGAAGGTGCTTTGTTCTTGTTGCACCTGCCTTTTTCTCAGCTTCCCTTAATTGCCTTCTTTCTTTCTCTTTTTCAGCCCAGATATCCGCGCTAGATCTTGGAGGCTCGGTTGACGGCCCAGGTTTTGGAGATGTTGTGTTGGCCTCTTCTTGCTTTGGTGGAGATTTCCATTTGGTCAGTTTGGTTATACTTTTCTTTATTCTATTGAGGATATTGGTCTTGGAGTTTGGGTTGAGGTTGTTGTCTGCCGCGGGATCATCAGCTTTTGGCTCCTCCGGTGTACGTTGGCGGCTCGTCGATGGTTGAACTCTTTGTGGTGGAGAGTTCGGTACGAGGAAGCTTAGGTCTTGTGTTCTTCCCTCGTACACTACCACTTCGTGCCTCTCGGATGCTTTGACACATCCAAGGTAGTCCGCCGTTTCTCCTTTTTCGAAGTCGACTGCCATTGTGTCTACGCTGATGATCCTTGGTCCGATGGTGGTGGTGTTGGATTCTGCTATTTCCTTTAGGAACGAGCATGCTTGGGCGAATTGTGTCACTCCGGGTTTCCCGTCGAACAGCAGCACAGTCTTGTTTTTTGCGCGTACTATCCGACAACTTAGCCCGTCGGTCTTCGCTTCACCCAATTCTTCATACTCGTTCTCGTTGTACTTCCTTTTAGCAGTAGAGCCAGCCCAGGTGATATGGCGACTCTTTTTGATCCAACACTGGAGCAGAAGCTCAGCCCCAATCTCTCATAGTTGTTGTTCATGAACAGAACCACTTTCCTCGTTCTTAGGCTCGGGGTTCCTCTTTCTCCCTCACTTAGCCACTTGGGTATATTGAAGTGAGGGGCCTCCGGTTGTTGTCGAGCTGTGAGTGTGGTTGGTTCTGTTGATGAAGTTGAAGTTGGTTGGATTCCTTCTTCTCCGCGATCTTTGTGCCTTTGTCGCGCGATTTGAAAGATGGTCTCTATGTAAGTAAGGAACACTTCTCTTGTTCTCTTCTCCTCCAGGTATTTGGATGTTTCTGCTTCCTGTAGGTTTATGTTGAGGTGGTGTTCAACATCATGTCTTTGTTTCAGGAAGCGCGGACATTCGAAGATGATGTGCCATACCGTTTCATCTATTTCTTCGGCGCACTCACATCCCGGGCTAGTCACCAATTTGAACCGGTGCAAATATTGGGCAAATGCACCGTGACCGGTTATAGCCTGAACGTGAGTGGGAGACAATAAGGTATCTCTTGTGAAACGGTATGCTTTAGCAACGTCGGGTAGGAACCTCTTAGTGGTTTCTCCGGTTTGCGCCGCTATGTATCTGTCCTGCCATCTCCGGATAGACTCCCTTCGTAGGTTTGTCTTGATGTAGGACAGAGGGGTGTGGTTATAGCCCGGGTCGTTGTTAGGAGCGAGAGCGGCTTGCTTTGCTAGCTCATCAGCTCTTTCGTTCCCGGGTGTACCCACGTGTGCGCGTAACCAGAAAAGTCTAAGTGTTCTGCCTTGCTCTTCTATCTTCTTGATGTTTAGTTTGATGTCCGCTGCCAGTTGCATCTTCGGTCTTGGGTTCCTGATCAATTCCAGGGACGATCTTGAATCACTGAGGATGTTGACTTCCCTGTGATTGCTCTGGACGACCATTTCGACCGCTTTATGCAGTGCGAGCATCTCTGATTGAAACACTGTGCATGTCGGATCAAGCGATAGTCTGATGTTTTTGACTTCAGTTCCGTCCTCCCACCATGTCACGGCGGCCCCTGTTTTGCCCTCAATTTTGCTTCCGTCTGTATAGACTTGAGGGCCCTTTATTCCATGTTGTTCTATGGTTTGGGGCTCCATGTTCTCCAGCTTCTCGAAGGTGATGGTTTTGAAGTCGGAGGGGTGGGGTAGGGTAAGAACGTTACATGGTGTTTCTAGGTTCTTACCTGGTGGTATGTAGTCGCTTGATAGGCCCTTTTTGGTCTTGTATAGGGCTGCCGCTTCTTGGATTCTGATGTCTAGCGGCAGCAGGCCTGACAGTGTTAGGGTTGATGTGAGGGATGCTGTCCTGTAAGCTTTGCAGATCTTGATTGCAAAGCTTCTCTGGATGGAGTTGAGTAGGGATTGTGTCTTATTGAGTTCTGTGGCCGGAGCCCAGACACTCGCCGCGTATAAGATGATTGGCTCTATGACTGAGATATAGATGGTTCTTATAATCTCTCCGTTTAGCCCCCATGTCACCTTAGCCGAGTGTGCTATCTGCTTGTAGATGCCAGCGGCTTTCTTACACACTGATGCTATGTGTGAAGTGAAGGTGAGTGTGCGATTGATGGTAACGCCAAGAAGTTTCATTTCTTCCACGAGGTTGATTTTAACTCCGGACATGTAGATGTTCGGGAGGTCCAGCTTCAGCTTCCTTGTCAGCAGCATCGCGTTGGTTTTATGTGCTGCGAATTTCAGCTTATTCCGGTCTCCCCATCTTAAAACGGTTCGGAGTGCGTGGTTCGCCTTTTCTTCTATGGCTTGTACGCTGTTTTCGGAGAAGATTAAAGTTATATCATCGGCGAAGGCTTCGCACTCTACTTGATTGCCTGAGAGTTCATCAAGCAGTGGGTCCAATATAAGGTTAGGTTAGGTTAGGTTAGGTTAGGTTAGGTTAGGTTAGGTTCCCCCCGATGGTTGCCCGCCTTGTCGTGGCGGAGGGGCTCAGTAACCGTGGATGGGGACCACGGTGAAGCGAAGAGGCAACCAGGGCCGGCTTGGCAGGAGGCCGGGCCGGCCCGAGGAGGGGCGCTCCCGGCGGACTGGAGGAGCCAGTCCGCTGCGGACGCGCCTGGAGGTGGGACCGCAGAAGAAGAGGAGTGCCGGTATTACGGTGCGCCGTACTCCCTATCTTCTGCGGCCGTGGAGGATCGCAGGGGGAGAGGGTGGTGGTGTTTTGCCGCTATCCCTACCCCCCTGCGAGCTGGCGGGGCCGTTCCGCGCGGTAGCGGCATCGGTGGGGCCGCAGGGGAAGAGGCAAGTTTGGTATCACGGTGCGCCGCTTGCCCTATCCTCTGCGGCCGAGGTGTAGTTGGCCTCCACCAGTGCTGCAGCAGACTCGGGGGGAGTCTGCTGCAGTACTGGTGGAGGCGGAGGAGGGAGGCGCACCTTACCATCTGGTGCGCCTGCCGCCGGCGGGGTCGCGGATGTGTGTATCGTTCCCGTGGCCCCGTCGCAAGGCGGCGTGGAGGAAGGTGGGGGGGGGTTTTAGTGGGTAAACCGTGGGTCTCATTAGCCTATACGGGAGTCCCACATCACCACTCGGGTGCCCCCTGCGCCCGGGTGGTATGCGTAATGCGCATGCGCATGAATGCGGCTGAACGCCGGTCTATCTCTATCTTTCAACACCTTTTCTTTCTATCTTTTTCTCTTTTATTTACTCTTTGTGCGTGTGTGTTAGGTTTTGCGTGATAGGTTTTTGTTTTGAATGGTGATGAATGGGCTTTTACGGCCCCTAATCCAAGGTTTGTGGTGCCCGGCCATGGGATGCATGGCGAGCAGGCGGTCTCGTCCCGAGGGCACTGGGGCAGAATCACCCCTTCTTGATCGGGTCAGACTCAGCCCACAATTGACAACAATGGAAGGTCAGCATGTTAAAAATTCTCCCAGGGTGGGTCCCGGCGATGCCGGGGAATCCCACACTCCCGTTTCGGCGGGAGATAGGGCCAGGTATACTGGGGGCCCAAAACATGCTTCGGTGGAGGTGGAGAGGAAGGAGGCCGTTGCGACGGCGAAAGATGAAGGCGCGATGGCGCATACCAGACCGAGCTCGGCGCACCTAACCGCGTCGAGAACGGACCTTCTGACTGACGAGGACGTCGACTTCAGTCAGCCGCAGCCCAACGGCGTGGAGCGGATACTGAAGTTGATGCAAAAAAAGAAGTTACGGGGCGACGCAGACTTACCGCGCGTGCTTCTCACGCGCGACGTGATCATGCCGCCGCCCAGAACACCTGATAGAGACAGCGAGGACTATCTCTCGGACTCCAGCTGCATGACCGACATGTCGCTGGACTCCGAGGGATTGCCCGCACCCACCGGACGTACGACCCCCCTTAAGCGGCGGTTACACCCGGACGAGACAGAGGCGGCGCCGTCCACCAGCAAAGGTGCGGTGCCGAAGGCAAAGCGAGGACGCGGCCGCCCGCCGACCACGGGCCAATACGTTGGTTTGGCAAAGGCGCAGGCCGAATTAAATCGGGAGAAGGAAGAGGCGCTTCGGCTTCAGGCCGCAGAGGAAGTCGCCGAGTCATTGAGGACTGCGCGGGGCGCGCGCGCGTCTATCTGCGCAAGCCCCGCCGCAGCCACTGGAGAAGACAGGTCGGAGCAGACCAGCCATGCTCTGGCCAAGGGTGTTGAGGCCTCGCTGGAGGCGATAACAATGGTCGCCACGAGGTCCCAAAATTTGAAAGGGACATTTCAGCGGCACCTCAAAGAGGCAGTTGCTAATATACGGGCAACCTTCGCTGAAATGAGGGGCCGCGGACAATCGGAGGAGATGAAGGCTTTGGAAGCCCAAAACGAAAGGCTTCAACGACAGCTCGACGCAATGCGCCGGGAGCTTGAGGAGCTACGTCGCCAGGCGTCCAAGCCCGCCACCAACGAACTGCAACAGATGTTGTCGGAGGTTTCGCGCTCCAATATCGAGACCTTCGGCAACATGCTGAATGCGAGGTTGGCAGGCATCGAGGACAGGCTCCTACCAGAGCCGAGGAGAAGGCCACCGTTGGCTGCTGACAGTGTTGACATCCTAGCCAGCACCCCGCCGCCGGCGGAAAGAACGAAAGCGTCGAAGTCCAAAAAAGCGACGGCGCCAACGTACGCGGAGGTGACGACGACACGTGCGGCGGTCCCCCCAAAAGAGGCACCGCCTGCACCGGCCAAGAAGAAGGCTAAAAAGAAAAAGCGGCCATCAATGGCCGCTAAGGAGGCGGCGCAAGGGGGGGAGCACACCGACCCCTCCCACGCCGAGGCCCCGTGGACTAAGATAGGTCCACGCAAGGCCAAGAGGACGAAGAAGGGGGCGGCTACTCCAGCTAAGGTCGCCCCAAAGAAGAAGAAGAGAGCGAAGCTTCGCCCTCCCACAACTGCGGCGGTCACCCTCACCCTGGGGGCTAACGCTGCTGAAAGGGGGGTGACGTACGCGAAGGTTTTGGGACAGGCTAGAGCGGCGATCGACCTGGGGGAGCTAGGGATCCCCAGGCTCGGCTTCCGCCTGGCCGAGACCGGAGCGCGCGTCCTCACCATCGCTGGTGAGGGGGCGCAGGAAAAAGCGGACGCCTTCGCCCAGAGGCTGAGGTCCGTTCTGCCACCGGACGACGTCAAAGTCGCCCGCCCGGTTCTGTGCGCGGAGATCCGCGTTGCTGGGCTAGACGACTCAGTAGCGGCTGCCGACGTCATCCAAGCGGTCGCTACAGAAGGAGGGTGCTCGACCGACGATATTCGGTCGGGTCAGCTGACGGTAGGGCCACGCGGGGACTCATCATTGTGGATGCGTGTCCCGATCGCAGCCGCCAAGAAGCTTACGAGCTCAGGGCGGCTGCGAGTTGGCTGGGTGTCGGCGAGAGTGGCGCTGCTGGCTGCGAGGCCTAAGCGCTGCTTCCGCTGCCAGGACACCGGCCACGTGGCGGCGAAGTGCCAGTGCCCGGTAGACCGCAGCCGGAGCTGTTTCCGCTGCGGGAAACCGGGTCACAAGGCGGCCGAGTGCAGGGAAGCGCCCAACTGCTTCCTGTGCGAGGCCGTCGGCAAAGAGGAGAGGGGGCACGTGCTGGGCAGTAACGGCTGTGTCGGAGCTGCGAAAAAGCCGGCCCCCAAGAAGAGCAAGGCTCCCACCAAGAAGGCCCGGTTCAGAGAGCCCAAGGCCAACGGCGCAAGGGCGGTTCTGCCCGCCCCCGCCGCAGAGGTGATGGAAGCCTAGGCCCGTGGGTGGCGATCGGGGGATCGCCGCTCACACTATGGGCCCCGAGACGGCAAGCTCCCCAATGCCCGGGGAGCTCTCGGAGAGGCAAGCGGCGGCATATCACCAGGCCGCCGCATTAGAAGTGAGCCGGATGCGGCACGCGCTGGGGGGTCGTGGAAGAATGCTCTCGCGATTCCCACGGCCCCACCATTGGCGCTGAAGATGGGCATCGGGGGGTTTTAGACGGTAAACCCCGGCGCACTCCACCTCGCGCCGGGGGAGTCCGTCATACCCCTGCTGCCCTCCCCCGGGGGCGGCGGGGGATACGTAACGTATTTCCCCCCGTCAAAAAAAACAAAAAAAAAAAAAAAAAAAAAAAAAAAAAAAAAAAAAAAAAAAAGGTTGTACGGAGCCCCAATATGGGCGGATGCCCTCACCGTCCGCAACAAGGCCCAGCTGCACAAAATGCAGCGGGTCATAGCGGTGAGGGTCATCAGGGGCTACCGTACAGTCTCCTGGGCGGCAGCCACTGTCCTGGCGGGGGAACCGCCTTGGGAGCTCACGGCAAGGGTCCTTGCCGAGACGTACCTCCTCATGTCAGAGAGGAGGTCACATGGTGAGGTCCCCTCGTGGGAGGAGCTCAGGCGGTTCCAAAGGCTGGGAGAGCAGTGGGTGCTGGGAAGGTGGGGAGAGGCGCTGGCGCAGTCACAGTACGGCCAACGTACGGCCGAGGCGCTGCGTCCAGTCCTTGCGGCGTGGATGCGCCGCAAGCGAAAGCCACTCACCTTCCGCCTTACACAGGTGCTCACCGGGCATGGCTGTTTCGGTGCGTACCTGTGTAAGGTCGCCAGGAGGGAGCCAACGCCAGCCTGCCACCAATGTGGCGCTGCGGAGGACACGGCCCAGCACACCTTAGAGGTGTGCGACCGATGGGCCGTGCAGCGCCACGATCTCGTGGCAGTGCTTGGGCGGGACCTCTCGCTCTCGAGTGTGGTGCGCTGCATGCTCGAGAGCGATGAGGCCTGGCAGGCGGCGGTCTCTTTCTGCGAAGCCGTCATTTCGCAGAAAGAGGCCGCGGAGCGGGACAGAGAGAACGATCAATCCTCTGTTCCGCTCCGCCGGCGTAGGACGGGAGTGCGGAGGCGTCGTTATGCGAACCTCCAAACTTCCGTCTAACGGGGCTCCGGGAGAGGATGGGAACCTCCCCGGCTTAGCTAGTCCCGGCGCCGAGGGGGACGCTTCAGGTTGTCGGAGCGGCCCCTAATTGTGGTGGAAGTCCGGTCCCTATTGAGGTAGACCGGCCGGTCGCGGAGGGTGTCCTGTGCTAGACAGATCCGGGACACTCCCCATTTAGCGGCTGATGGCAATCCGCAGGTTAGTTTTAGTGGGTAAACCGGCGAGTCGCGCCGGGAGTCCACATACCCCCGGGTCCCCCAACCCGGGAAGGGCGTAATGACCTTTCCCCTGCGAGATCAAAAAAAAAAAAAAAAAAAAAAAAAAAAAAAAAAAAAAAAAGGTTAGGTTAGGTTAGGTTAGGTTAGGTTAGGTTAGGTTCCCCCTCAGGGGGTCACGCCTTGCCGTGGCGAGGGGGCTCAGTACCCCGGCGTTTGAATCTGCTGCTATAGTTCGCGCCGGGAGAAGCGAAGTGACCTCATCCCGCAAGTCCTATTTGTTTTTGTGGTGGGACATCTTTGGACTCGGTGGCCGCTTATACTTCACCGTACGTTCTATGTATGGTTGACTGTGTAGGGGGCCGCGAGGAGATAACCTCTATAAAAAATCACGGAGGAGGCGGAAACGCCTGTCAGCGCGGTAGTCCTTAACACTCTTACTTCCTTCTATCTTTTGCTACTTCTATCTTCCTACGACTATGTTTTGGCTATCGGGCGAGCCGTAACCCCCGATCATATTTCGGGGAACGGCGGTCGCTCTTTCGAGAGGGTCCATGAGGAGACAACCTCTGTAAAAAACCATTGAAGGAGGTGAGGAGCACCTCGGGCGATGGGTCCCTCGCCTTGCCTTAACTGGTCGGGCGTTGGACAGGCTTGTTTCAGGGCCACCATCGGCAAACTTGTTATCCCCCTAGGTGTCAGTGGTCAGGTCTCGCGACCTAGGTGGGACCAAGGGGCTTGCCTTAATTGGCCGGCTCAAGAGGAGAAAACCTCAAATAAAAAACCTCAAGTTCCCGGCGCAGAGGTGCGTGGCGTCAGGGGCGCCTGCCCGAAAGGGTAGGTGGCGGGGGAGTATCTCACGTCGCTAGCGGCCAACCCTGGGGATTTCCCGCCCCTCAGGTGTATTAGGGTTACCATGGTACAGGGGTCTCTGCCTTGGTGGACTTTTTATTTCCCCCATTTTCGTGGGACTAAGAATGGCTGAATTTCATCATAAAAACGACGTAAAAAGAGGAGTTGAAAGGGAGAGGAAAGACGGAGAAGTTAGAGCGGAAGATGCGAAGGACATGACGACAAGGAAGAAGGACACGAGCAATGCTAAGGAGAACCTTGAACCGAAACCAGGTTCCGCCACCCCGGCGACGATTCAAGGCTCCAAAGCTGGCGCTAAATTAATTGACGAAGGAAGAGGAGCTGGAAGAAGCGGATCGAGAACGCCAGTACACAGCAGCAGGCACGGTACGCCCGAACCGCGTGCAATCCCGGATGTAGAACCGCGCGTGCTACTCACGCGCTTGGACTTAAGGAGGGAAGGATACGATTCGGACTCCTCGGTCACCAGCATCATGTCGGTGGATTCCGATGGGTCCATATCGGATAGATCCTCCCGGAAGAGAAAGGGAGTTGAAGGAGAAGGAACACCGTCTCCCGAGAAGGGGACAGTGCCCAATGTGAAGAGGGGCAGAGGCCGACCACCAACAACCGGTGAATACGTGGGCCTGTATAAGGCAAAGGAGTCGCTGAGATTAGCGAAAGCGGAAGAGGCCCAACGTCGAGAAATCGACGAAAGAGTCGCCCTAGCCGAAGAGAAGAAGAGAAAGGCAGAAGAGGCTTTAGCCAAGTACACGTCCGAGGAGATAGCGGAGTATGAGAAGACGAATGCCGCAATAGCGTCAAACCTAGATGCGTCCCTACAGACCATCAACATGGTCGCTGCGAAGTCGGCAAATCTTAAAGGTACATATGTAAAGTGCCTTAAGAATTCAGTGGCCAACGTCCGAGAATGCTTCGATGCATACAAGAGGATGAACATCGGTGAAGAAGTGGAGAGGCTGGAGAAGCAGAACGCGCGGCTCTTAAAGCAAATGGCGGATATGCGCCGGGAGCTTGAAGGGCTGCGGCGGCAGGTGACTCGCCCTGCCGAGCAAGACCTGCGTCAGCTGTTGGACGAAGTTTCCCGCTCTAACGTGGAAACGCTCGGCAACATGCTGAACGCCAGGCTTGCCGGGCTGGAGGACCGCCTCCTCCCCGAGCCACGCCGCCGGCCCCCGCTAGCGGCAGACAACCCTCCGAGAGACACAACTCTGGCTCTAACCGGAAGTATCGAGCCCACTCCCAGGGCCACGAAGGAGAAAAAGAAGAAGTCGCCGAAGCTCCCCAAGGAAAAGACGTCGGGAGCAACGTCAAAAGAAGGAGACATGACAGAGACGGCGGCCGGTGCAGCGGGTCCAAGACAGGCCCCGGCTGCATCTGCACTGTCAGCCAAGAAAAAGAAGAAGAAGCGCCAAACAATGGCCGCAAAAGAGGCAGCGCAGGCGGGGGAGCATGCCACCCCCGTACACGGTGATGCTCCGTGGACCACTGTTGGTCCACGCGGCGCGAAGAAAAAGAAGAAGATAGCAGCCAAGTCCCCTGCTGCGCCTGGGAGGAAGAAGCAGAAACTTCGCCTCCCTAGCACTGCAGCCATCACTCTCACTCTTGAGACGGGGGCTGCAGAAAGGGGGCTAACTTATGCAATGCTCCTGAGAGGGGCTAAAGAGAGGATTGTCCTTGGAGACTTAGATATCTCCTCGGTAGGCTTTCGCGTGGCAGAAACGGGCGCCCGCGTCTTGACCATTGCAGGAGAGGGCGCCTCAGAAAAGGCGGATGCGTTAGCCAAAAAGTTGACCAGGATACTTGAGCCTGGAAATGTGCGAGTGGCTCGCCCGGTGAAATCCGCGGATATCCGCATCACCGGGCTGGAGGACTCTGCGACGGTCGCCGATGTAGTAGAAGCGGTGGCCAAAGAAGGAGGATGCCAGACCAACAACATCAGGTCTGGCAAGATTGTCGTTGGTCCCAGAGGGCATGGGTCCCTCTGGATGAGTGTCCCGATAGCAGCCGCCAAAAAACTCACCAGAGACGGGCGGCTGCTAGTCGGCTGGGCTTTGGCTAAGGTCGTGCTGCTGGCCAATCGGCCAAAACGGTGCTTCCGCTGCCTAGAGACCGGCCACCTAGGAGTGAATTGCAAGTCCGAGGTGGACCGCAGCCGGCTTTGTTTCCGGTGCGGCCAACCAAACCATAAGGCGTCGGAATGCAAGGCGACCCCAAGTTGTCCGTTGTGCAAATCGGACGACAAGGAGAGCGCCCACGTGTTTGGGAGCAGCAACTGCCCATCGGCAAAAAAGCCGCCCCCCAAGAGGAAGAAGATGGCAACGGCCAAGGCCCGGGAAAAATCCAAGGCCGACGGCGCAAGGGCTGATCCATCAGTCCCCGCCATGGACGTAGAAGCCTAAGGCCCGTGGGCGGTGATCGGGGGATCACCGCTCACCGATAGGGCCCGAGAGTAGTGCTCCCCCTATGCCCGGGGAGCCCTCGGAGGAGGAAAGCGGCGGCTTGCGCCATCGCACGGAGAAGGGCCTGCTGAGGCAAGTGCTGGCGGGTCGTGGACGTATGCTTCAGTGATTCCCATGACCCCGCCATAGGCGCGAAGGAGGGCATCGTGTGGTTTTTAGTGGGTAAACCCGGCGCCATAGCTGGGGAGTCCCACATAACCCGACAATGTCCCCCGGCATTGTCGGGTATTCGTAAGGAATTTTCCGCACGTAAAAAAAAAAAAAAAAAAAAAAAAAAAAAAAAAAAAAAAAAAAAAAAAAAAAAGAGGTTAGGTTAGGTTGCCACGGGGGGGGGACGATGGGGGCGATACCGGTTCCTCCTCGTTGGTGTCCCTGGGCAACGCCTGGGTGCGCCACTCCGCTCTCTACACGGGGTGAGGTACTCAGGCGGCTGAACGCCGGTCTTTCTCTATCATTTCACCATCTTTTTATAGTTTACTCTTCTTTTTTGGATTGTTTTATTTATTTTTCTATCTTTACACACCTTTTCTCACTATTTTCTCCCTTTTATTTACTCTTCTGTGCGTGTGTGTTAGGTTTTGCGTGTTAGGTTTTTGTTTGAATGATGATGGATGGGCTTTTACGGCCCCTAATCCAGGGTTTGTGGTGCCCGGCCGTGGGATGCGTGGCGAGCAGGCGGCTCGTCCCAAGGGCACCGGAGCAGAATCACCCCTAACTGATCGGGCCAGGAATCAGTCCACAAATGACGAACATGGAAGGTCACGATTTGAAAAATATTCCCCGGGTGGGTCCTCTCTCTGAGAGGGAATCCCACCCTCCCGCTTCGGCGGGAGGCTGCTCCACGTATACGGGGGGGGCACAAACCGTGAGGGTTGAGGAGGCGATCGTCTCGTTGACGGAGAAAGAAAGGGGCGCGATGGCGCAAACTGGGACAGGCTTGGCGCACCTTACCGCGCCGAGGCTGGACCCAATAACCGACGAAGACACGGACTTCTCCCAACCGATACCTGATGGCAGGCAGCGGTTGTTGGCGATGCTCCAGAAAAAGAAGTTGAGGGGCGACCGGGATCTGCCGCGAGTTATGCTCACTCGCGACTTGATCCTGGAACGCTCAATTACCGGTACAGACAGCGAGGACTGCCTCTCGGACTCCAGTGATATGTCTGGAATATCAATGGACTCCGAGGGGTTGCCCGCAATCCCACCTAAACGGACGAGCCTTAAAAGGCGTAACTCGGACGATGACATGGCGCCGCCCATTAGCAAGGGCGCGTTGCCGAAACCAAAGAAGGGACGTGGCCGGCCACCAACAACCGGCCAATACGTCGGCCTGGCCAAAGCCCAGGCAGAATTGAACAGGGCTAAAGCAGAAGCTATCAAGCTGGAAGCCGAGGCCGAAATTGCCGGTACGGCGCGGGCTGTGAGAGAAGTGCGAGCCTCTCTTCTCGCAAACCCCGCTCCACTCCCTGACAACACGGAGAAGACAAGCGCTGCTCTGGCGGAGAGCGTCGAAAGGGCTTTGGAGACGATAACCATGGTCGCTTCAAAGTCCTCAAACCTGAAGGGGACATACCAGCGGTTCCTCAAGGAGGCGGCAGCCACCATAAAGACAGCCGTCGCCGAAATGAGGGGCCGCGGTCAAACGGAGGAGTTGAGGGCCTTAGAGACCCAAAACCAAAAACTGCAAGGGCAAATAGACGCCATGCGCAGTGAATTAGAGGAGTTGCGGCGGCAGGCATCCCAGCCCGCTGCTAAAGACCTGCAACAGCTGTTGTCGGAGGTCTCTCGTTCCAACATCGAGACCTTCGGCAACATGCTGAATGCGAGGCTGGCTGGGTTGGAGGACAGACTCCTTCCCGAGCCAAGAAGGAGACCGCCGCTGGCGGCTGATAACACAGACGCTCACGCAGGTACCCCACAAACGATGGCACCGGCAAAGAAGGCGCCGAAGCCCAAAAAGGCGACGGCGCCCACATATGCGGAGGTGGCAACACCCAATGCAGCGGTCCCTGAAGCGGCAGCGCCTGCTCCGGTCCCGCCAAAGAAGAAGACCAAAAAGAAAAAGCGGCCATCAATGGCCGCACAGGAAGCGGCGCAAGGGGGGGATAATACCGACCCCTCCCCCGCCGAGGCCCCGTGGACAGTTGCAGGTCCACGCAAGGCCAAGAAGAAGAAGGGGGCGGCTACTCCAGCTAAAGCCGCCCCCAAGAAGAAGAACAAGAAGGCGAGGTTGCGCGCCCCAGCCACTGCGGCCGTTACCCTCACCCTTGAGGAAAAGGCTGCGGAGAAGGGGGTGACATACGCCCAGCTGCTCAAGGAAGCCAGAGCAAAAGTCGATCTTGGGGAGTTTGACATCCCCAAGCTCGGCTTCCGCCTGGCGGAAACCGGCGCGCGCGTGCTCACAATCGCAGGCGAGGGCGCGCAGGCGAAGGCAGACGCTTTTGCTGCGAAATTGAGGGCCGTACTAAGCCCAGAAACGGTGAGAGTCGGCCGCCCGGTCAAGTGTGCAGAGTTGCGCGTGACCGGGCTGGACGACTCAGTGACGGCCGCCCAAGTAATCCTGGCGGCGTCACAGGAAGGAGGATGCCCGACCAGCTCAATCAGGTCGGGCAAAATAGTGGTGGGACCGAGAGGGGACGGGTCCTTGTGGATGAGCGTCCCCGTCGAGGTGACAAAGAAGTTGCTCAGTTCTGGGCGGCTTCGCGTGGGCTGGGTCGCGGCAAAGGTGGCGCTGCTGGCCGCGAGGCCAAAGCGGTGCTTCCGATGCCAAGACACCGGCCACGTTGCGGCGAAATGCCAGTCCTCGGTGGACCGCAGCCGGAGCTGTTTCCGCTGCGGGAAGCCGGGGCATAAGGCGGCAGAGTGCGGAGCGGATCCGCTCTGTTCGCTGTGCCAGGCCACTGGTAAGGAGGAGGTGGCACACGTGCTGGAGAGCAGCGGTTGCGTTTTCGCAAAGCCGCCCCCCGGCGCGAAAGGTAAGGGTAAGGCTCCCTCAAGGGCCCGGCATAAAAAGCCGCAAGCCCAGGGCGCAAGGGCGGCTCAACCCGCCCCCGCCATGGAGGTCGTAGCCTAGGTCCGTGGGCGGTGATCGGGGGATCGCCGCTCACAGTATGGGCCCCGAGAGGAAAGCTCCTCAATGCCCGGGGAGCTCTCGGAGAGGCGCGCGGCGGCACGTCATCAGCCGCCGCACTGGGAGAGAGCCGGATGCGGCACGCGCTGCGGGGTCGTGGAAGAATGCTTACGCGATTCCCACGGCCCCGTTAAAGGCGCTGAAGATGGGCATCGGGGGGTTTTAGACGGTAAACCCCGGCGCACTCCATCTCGCGCCGGGGGAGTCCGTCATACCCCTGCTGCCCTCCCCCGGGGGCGGCGGGGGATACGTAACGTATTTCCCCCCGTCAAAAAAAAAAAAAAAAAAAAAAAAAAAAAAAAAAAAAAAAAAAAAAAAAAGGGGGGGGGGACGATACCGGTTCCTCCACGTTGGTGTCCCTGGGCAACGCCTGGGTGCGCCACTCCGCTCTCTACACGGGGTGAGGTACTCAGGCGGCTGAACACCGGTCTATCTCTATGTTTTCACCATCTTTTTATAGTTTACTCTTCTTTTTGTTTTACGTTTTATTTACTCTGTCTTTCAACACCTTTTCTTTACTATCTTTCCTTTTTCGTTTACTCTTCTGTGTGTGTGTGTTTGTTTTGCGTGATAGGTTTTCTTTGAATGGCGATGGATGGGCTTTTACGGCCCCTAATCCAAGGTTTGTGGTGCCCGGCCATGGGATGCATGGCGAGCAGGCGGTCTCGTCCCAAGGGCACTGGGGCAGAATCCCCCCTAATGGATCGGGTCAGACTCAGCCCACAACTGACAAAGATGGAAAGTTGCAATACGGATAATATTCCCCGGGTGGGTCCTCTTCGGAGGGAATCCCACACTCCCGCTTCGGCGGGGGGTCGCCCCACGTATACGGGGGGGGCACCTATTGCAGTGGAGGTGGAGGATAAGGCGGGAGAGAGAAAGGAGACAGGCGCGATGGCGCAAAATAGGCCGGGACCGACGCACCTTACCGCGTCGGGAACGGACCTTCTTACGGATGAGGAGGTAGACTTCTCGCAGCCGCAGCCTAACGGTGTGCAGCGGTTGTTGAGACTCCTACAGAGAAAGAAGGAGAGGGGTGACACGGAGGGGCTCGCTCGCGTGCAGTACGAGCGCGATTTGAGACTCCCGGCCCCCGAAGATGACGGAATTGACATGGGGCGCGTGCCACGCGTGTTGCTGCACGATGTAATGGCACCGCTGCCCAGACCTGGACTTGGATCAATGAGGGATAGCGACGATTATCTCACCGACTCCTCGGTGTACAGCGTTATGTCGCTGGAATCCGGGGAGTCCACCACCGGACCTGACAGACCTCGTAAGAGGAAACCCGAGTGTGACGCGGTACCGTCCTTCAGTAAAGGGGCGGTACCTAAACCCAAAAGAGGACGCGGCAGGCCGCCGACGACAGGCCAGTACGTTGGCTTGGCGAAGGCGCAGGCCGAACTAAACAAGGAGAAGGAGGAGGCTCTTCGGCTTCAGGCTGAAGCCGAAGTTGCGGAAACGGCGAGGACCGTAAGGGAGGCGCGAGTGTCCTTCCGCGCAAGCCCCGCCAAAATTGGAGAGACTCAGTCGGAGCAGTCGAGCGCTGCTCTGGCCAAATCGATAGAGGCGTCACTGGAGGCCATCACAATGGTCGCCACCAAGTCAATGAACCTTAAGGGCACCTTCCAAAGGTGCCTCAAGGACTCAGTAGCGACCATCAAATCGGCTGTCGTCGAGATGAGGGGCCGCTCCATGACTGAAGAATTGGCGAAATTGGAGGCCCAGAACGCGCGGCTCCAAGAGAGAGTGGCCATAATGGGTCAGGAGTTAGAAGAGTTGCGCAGAAGGGCCGACAACGCGCGCCCACCAGAGCAAGATATGCGCCAGCTGTTGTCGGAGGTCTCTCGTTCCAACATAGAGACCTTCGGCAACATGCTGAACGCCAGGCTGGCCGGTTTGGAGGACCGTCTCCTACCGGCCCCGAGAACTAGACCACCGCTGGCGGCGGATAGTGCCACTGTAGGCACCCTGCCGGCGGCGGAAAAGACGAAGGCACCGAAGCCTAAAAAGGCAACGGTGCCCTCTTATGCGGAAGTGGTGGCACCACAAGCGGCGGTCCCCCTAAAAGAGGCACCGACTGCACCGGTCCCGCCCAAGGCCAAGAAAAAGGGCAAGAAGAAGCGGTCATCAATGGCCGCCCAGGAAGCGGCGCAAGGGGGGGCGAACACCAGCCCCCCACCTGCCGAGGCCCCGTGGACATCCGTAGGTCCGCGCAAGGCCAAGAAGAATGGGGCGGCTAAACCACCCACAGCCGCCCCTAAAAAGAAGAAGACTAGGCTTCGCCCCCCCAAAACAGCGGCAGTAACCCTCACCTTAGAGGCGGGGGCTGCAGAAAGGGGAGTGACCTACGCAAAGCTGCTCAGTGAGGCCAGAGCGAAAATCGACCTGGGGGAACTCAATATCCCCAGGCTCGGCTTCCGCCTGGCCCAAACTGGTGCACGCCTCCTTTCGATTGAAGGAGAGGGTGCTGAGGAGAAGGCTGACGCTTTTGCCGCGAGGCTTCGAGCGGTCCTGCGCCCCGAAGATGTTAAAGTCTCCCGCCCGGTGAAATGCGTGGAAATGCGCGTCACCGGGCTGGATGACGCTACAACAGCTGCCGACATCACCGAGGCGGCTGCGAAAGAAGGTGGTTGCCCGGCCACCAACATCCGGTCGGGCAAAGTAGTAGTGAGTCCCAGAGGCACCAGATCCCTCTGGATGAGTGTACCAACGGCAGCCGCCAAGAAGCTTATCAGTTCTGGGCGGCTGCAAATAGGCTGGGTCACTGCGAGGGTAGCACTGCTGGCCGTGAGGCCCCGGCGGTGCTTTAAGTGCCTCGACACCGGCCATCTTGCGATGAAGTGCACGTGCACGGTGGACCTCAGCGGAAATTGTTTCCGCTGTGGGAAGCCGGGGCACAAAGTGTCTGACTGTGTAGCGGCTCCTAATTGCCCGGTCTGCGAGGCCGCAAGCAAGCCCAAGGAGCACGTGCTGGGGAGCAGCGGCTGTATCACAGCGCCTAAGCCGCCCCCCGGCACGAAAGGGAAGTGGAAGGCTCCCACGAAAAAGGCTCGGCATAAAAAGCCGAGCCGTGGCGCAAGGGCGGAACAACCCGACCCCGCCATGGAAGTGGTTGAGGCCTAGACCCGTGGGTGGCGATCGGGGGATCGTCGCCCACAATATGGGTCCCGAGAGAAAAGCTCCCCAATGCCCAGGGGGCTCTCGGTGAGGTAGGCGGCGGCACACTATCTAGCCGCCGCAACAGAAGAGGGCCGGACGCGGCACGCGCTGCGGGGTCGTGGAGCTATGCTCACGCGATTCCCACGACCCCGCATTGGCGCAGAAGGAGGGCATCGCCAGGTTTTAGTGGGTAGACTCTGTGCCAACTCCACCTAGGCACAGAGGAGTCCCACATAACCCCGCGATGTCCCCCGAGCATCGCGGGGTATACGTAACGTATTTCCTGGCGTTAAAAAAAAAAAAAAAAAAAGGTTGCCACGGGGGCGATACCGGTTCCTCCACGTTGGTGTCCCTGGGCAACGCCTGGGTGCGCCACTCCGCACTTTACACGGGGTGAGGTACTCAGGCGGCTGAACGCCGGTCTATTTCTATCTTTCACACCTTTTTATAGTTTACTCTTCTTTTTTGCATTGTTTTATTTATTTTTCTATCTTCCAACACCTTTTCTTTCTATCTTTTCTCTTTTATTTATTCTTCTGTGCGTGTGTGCTAGGTTTTGCGTGATAGGTTTTTGTTCTGAATGGTGATGGATGGGCTTTTACGGCCCCTAATCCAGGGTTTGCGGTGCCCGGCCGTGGGATGCGTGGCGAGCAGGTGGCTCGTCCCAAGGGCACTGGGGCAGAATCACCCCTAATTGATCGGGCCAGAATCAGTCCACAAATGACAAACATGGAGAGCAATAAGGAAAATATTCCCCGGGTGGGTCCTCTTAGGAGGGAATCCCACACTCCCGCTTCGGCGGGGGGTCGCCCCACGTATACGGGGGGGGGCACCTGTTGCTGTGGAGTCGGAGTCGGACGAGACCGTGGTAAAGACGGTAGAAAAGGAGAGAGGCGCGATGGCGCAACCAGGCCCGAAGCTGGCGCACATTACCGCGCCGGAGACGGGCCTCCTTACCGACGAGGACGTCGATTTCAGCCAGCCGCAGACCAACGGCGTGGAGCGGCTGCTGAAATTGATGCAGAAGAAGAAGTTGCGGGGCGACCGAGATCTGCCGCGCGTATTGCTCACGCGCGACGTGATCATGCCGCCACCACAACAAGGACGTGACATACCCGAAATTGACAGCGAGGACTATCTCTCGGACTCCAGCTGCATGTCTCACATGTCGCTGGACTCCGAGGGATTGCCCGCAACCACCGGACGTACGACCCCCCTTAAGCGGCGGTTAAACCCGGACGAGACAGAGGCGGCGCCGTCCATCAGCAAAGGTGCGGTGCCGAAAGCCAAGAGAGGACGCGGCCGGCCGCCAACGACCGGCCAGTATGTCGGTCTGGCTAAAGCCCAAGCCGAATTAAATCGGGAGAGGGAGGCGGCTCTTCGGCTTCAGGCTGCAGAAGAGGTTGCCGATAAAATGAAAACTGCACGGGAGGCGCGCGCCACCATCTGCGCAAGCCCCGCCGCAGCTACCGAAGGAGACAGGTCGGAGCAGACAACCTACGCTCTGGCCAAAAGTGTCGAGACTTCGTTGGAGGCCGTAACCATGGTCGCCACGAAGTCTCAGAACTTGAAAGGCACCTTTCAACGGTGTCTCAAGGAGGCGGTCGCCAACATAAAGGCGGCCGTCGCCGAACTGAGAGGCCGTTCGATGACGGAGGAGATGACAAGACTGGAGGCGCAAAACGTGCAACTCCAGGGGCAAGTGGCTGATCTGCGTCGCGAGCTAGAGGAGTTGCGTCGACGACCAGCCGCGCCCGCTGAAAAAGACCTGCGTGAGCTGCTGGCCGAGGTCTCTCGCTCAAATATAGAGACACTCGGCAGCATGCTCAACGCGAGACTTGCCGGCCTAGAAGATAGGCTCCTTCCGGAGCCAAGGAGGAGACCTCCGCTGGCGGCGGATAGTGTCATTGTAGGCACCCCACCGGCGGCGGAAAGGACGAAGGCAACTAAGCCTAAAAAGGCGATGGCGCCCTCTTATGCCCAAGTGGCGGCACCACAAGCGGCGGTCCCCCCAAAAGAGGCACCGACCGCACCCGCCCCGCCCAAGCCTAAGAAGGTACGGAAGAAGCGGCCAACAATGGCCGCAAGAGAAGCGGCGCAAGGGGGGGAACACACCAACCCCACCCCCGCCGAGGCCCCGTGGACCACAAAAGGTCCACGCAAGGCCAAAAATACAAAGAAAGGGGCGGCTACTCCAGCTAAGGTCGCCCCGAAGAAGAAGAAGAGAGCGAAACTTCGCCCCCCCACGACTGCGGCGGTCACCCTCACCCTGGGGGCTAACGCTGCTGAAAGGGGGGTGACGTACGCGAAAGTACTAGGACAGGCTAGAGCGGCGATCGACTTGGGGGAGCTTGGTATCCCCAGGCTCGGTTTCCGCCTGGCCGAAACAGGAGCGCGCGTTCTCACCATTGCTGGTGAGGGCGCGCAAGAGAAGGCGGACGCCTTTGCCTCGAGGCTTAGATCCGTCCTGCCACTGGACGAAGTAAAAGTCGCCCGCCCGGTCTTGTGCGCGGAGATCCGCGTGGCCGGGTTGGACGATTCAGTAGCGGCCGCCGACGTCATCGAGGCGGTCGCGAAGGAAGGTGGGTGCTCGGCCGACAACATCAGGTCGGGCCAATTGACGGTGGGGCCACGCGGGGACGCGTCAGTGTGGATGCGTGTCCCGATCGCGGCCGCCAAGAAGCTCACGAGCTCAGGGCGGCTGCGAGTTGGTTGGGTGTCGGCGAGAGTGGCGCTGCTGGCCGCGAGGCCTAAGCGCTGCTTCCGCTGCCAGGACACCGGCCACGTGGCGGCGAAGTGCCAGTGCCCGGTGGACCGCAGCCGGAGCTGTTTCCGCTGCGGGAAACCGGGGCATAAGGCGGCCGAGTGCAGGGAAGCGCCCAACTGCTTCCTGTGCGAGGCCGTCGGCAAAGAGGAGAGGGGGCACGTGTTGGGCAGCAGCGGCTGTGTCGGAGCTGCAAAAAAGCCTGCCCCCACGAAGAGCAAGGCTCCCACCAAGAAGGCCCGGTTTAGAGAGCCCAAGGCCAACGGCGCAAGGGCGGTCCTGCCCGCCCCCGCCGCAGAGGTGATGGAAGCCTAGGCCCGTGGGTGGCGATCGGGGGATCGCTGCCCACGCTATGGGCCCCGAGACGGTTAGCTCCCCAATGCCCGGGGAGCTCTCGGAGAGGTAAGCGGCGGCATATCACCAAGCCGCCGCAATAGAAGCGAGCCGGATGCGGCACGCGCTGCGGGGTCGTGGAAGAATGCACTGCGATTCCCACGGCCCCGTTAAAGGCGCTGAAGATGGGCATCGGGGGGTTTTAGACGGTAAACCCCGGCGCACTCCATCTTGCGCCGGGGGAGTCCGTCATACCCCTGCTGCCCTCCCCCGGGGGCGGCGGGGGATACGTAACGTATTTCCCCCCGTCAAAAAAAAAAAAAAAAAAAAAAGGTTAGGTTGCCACGGACTGGGGCTCTGCCAGTTCGTCCTCGTTCGTGGCCCTGGGCAACGCTTGGGTGCGCCACCCCGTCTTTTGCGGGGTGAGGTACTCACGCGGCTGAAGGCTGGCGCTATCTTTTCTTCTCTATATTTCACCACCTATTTTGGTTTAACTTTCTTGTTTTTGCATTCGTTTTATTTTATTTTTCTATCTTTCACCACCTTTTCTTTCATCTCTAACTATCTTTCCATTTGTGTTAACTCTTCTGATGGGGGAGCTCACCCCCGAAAAAAGAGACCGCGACCCGGGGTGTCGGAGTTTAAGGGTATGGAAGGTCGCGCTTTGGAAAATATTCCCCGGGTGGGTCCTCTCTCTGAGAGGGAATCCCACCCTTCTGCTTCGGCAGAAGGCTGCCCCACGTATACGGGGGGGGCACAAATCGCGAGGGTTGAGGAGGAGAAGGTCGTTAGGACGACGAGTGTGGAGGAAGGCGCGACTGCGCGCGCGAGTCCGGGGCCGGTGCACCTTACCGCAACGGAGACGGACTTGCTTACCGATGAAGACGTAGACTTCTCGCAGCCGGTCCCTGATGGCAGGCGCCGGCTGCTCGAGTTACTGAAAAAGAAAGCATTGAGGGGCGATCAAGGGCTGCCGCGCGTAATGCTCACGCGTGCGCTGCTCCCCGAGCGCCCCCATACACCCGGACTTGACAGCGATGACTACCTCACGGACTCCAGTGATATGTCTGGCATATCACTGGACTCCGAGGGGCTGCCCGCAATACCCAATCGTGACGCGCCTCGTAAGAGGAAAACTGACGATGACAATGTGCCGTCTTTAAGCAAAGAGGCGGTACCAAAACCAAAAAGGGGACGTGGTCGGCCACCATCCACCGGCCAGTACGTCGGCCTAGCTAAGGCCCAAGCCGAGTTGAACCGGCAGAAGGAGGAGAGCCTCCGACTAGAAGCGGAGAGAGAGGTCGCTGAGACGGCACGGGCGGCAAGGGAGATACGAGCCTCCCCCCGCCCAAGTCATCCACCGTTCGAAGGTGACGCGGAGAAAACAAGCGCAGCACTCAACGAGAGTATTGAGAGATCACTGGAGACCATCACCATGGTCGCCAGCAAATCCAACAATCTAAAGGGGACGTATCAGCGCTTCTTAAAGGAGGCGGTCGCCAACATAAAGGAGGCCGTCACCGATATGAGGGGCCGCTGTCTAACAGACGAGTTGCGGGCTCTGGAGACCGTTAACGCGCGGCTTCAAAAGCAAATGGAAGTAATGCGCCAGGAGCTGGAGGAGTTGCGGCGACAGGCCTCTAAGCCCGCCGCTCAAGATTTGCAGCAGCTGTTGTCGGAGGTTTCGCGATCCAACATCGAAACCTTCGGCAACATGCTGAATGCAAGGCTCGCCGGTTTGGAGGATAGACTCCTTCCGGAGCCTAGGAGGAGACCCCCGCTGGCGGCGGATAGTGCCATTGTAGGCACCACGCCGGCGGAGAATGGAAGGAAAGCACCGAAGCCCAAAAAGGCTACGGCGCCCACGTATGCGACAGTGACGGCGCAGGGCGCAGCGGCCCCAAAAGAGGCACCGTTGACACCTGCCCCGCCAAATGCCCCTAAGGCGAAAAAGAAGGCTAAGAAGCGGCCATCAATGGCTGCCCAGGAAGCGGCACAAGGGGGGGCGAACACCAGCCCCTCCCCCGCCGAGGCCCCGAGCACCAAAGTCGGGCAACGCAAGGCCAGGAAGGTGAAGGGGGCGGCTAAAACACCCAAGGCCGCCCCAAAGAGGAAGAAGAGAAAGGCAAGGCTTCGCCCCCCCACATCCGCGGCCGTCACCCTCACCCTTGAAGCGGGGGCTGCGGAGAGGGGGGTGACATACGAAAAGCTGCTCCGTGAGGCCCGGGCGAAGATCGACCTCGGGGAGATCGGTATCCCCAGGCTCGGCTTCCGCCTGGCCCAAACGGGTGCGCGCGTCCTGACCGTTGAAGGAGAGGACGCGAATAAGAAGGCAGACGCGCTTGCTGCAAGAATGCGAGCGGTCCTCAACCCGGAAAGCGTGAAAATCGCCCGCCCGGTGAAACGTGTAGAAATGCGCATCACCGGGCTGGACGACGCAACAACAGCCGCCGACATCACCGAGGCGGCTGCAAAGGAAGGGGGTTGCCTGACTACTAATATCCAGTCGGGCAAAGTCGTTGTGGGCCCAAGGGGAACCAGATCCCTCTGGATGAAAGTCCCGGTAGCGGCCGCCAAGAAACTTCTGAGCTCTGGGCGGCTGCAGATCGGCTGGGTCGTGGCAAAGGTAGCGCTGCTGGTCGCGAGGCCAAGGCGGTGTTACCGGTGCCTCGACACCGGCCACCTGGCCGTGAACTGTAAGTGCTCGGTGGACCTCAGTCGGACATGTTTACGCTGTGGGAAGCCGGGCCACAAGGCGGCTGAATGCGGGGCAGAACCGAACTGCCCCGCATGCGAGGCTGTCGAAAAGCCGAAGGGGCACGTGCTGGGGGCTGCTGGCTGCATCACAGCTGCCAAAAAGCCGCCCCCCGGCAAGAAAAAGGGAAAGGCTCCCACTAAAAAGGCCCGCTTTAAAGAGCCAAAGGCCTCAGGCGCAAGGGCGGTTCTGCCCGCCCCCGCCGAAGTGATGGAGTCCTAGACCCGTGAGCAGTGATCGGGGGATCACTGCTCACAGTATGGGTCCCGAGTGCAAAGCTCCCCAATGCCCGGGGAGCTCTCGGAGAGGCAGGCGGCGGCACAACACCAGGCCGCCGCAAAGAAGTGAGCCGGTTGCGGCACGCGCTGCAGGGTCGTGGAAGAATGCTAAGCGATTCCCATGGCCCCGCAAACGGCGCTGAAGGTGGGCATCGGGGGGTTTTAGACGGTAAACCCCGGCGCACTCTATCTCGCGCCGGGGGAGCCCGTCATACCCCTGCTGCCCTCCCCCGGGGGCGGCGGGGGATACGTAATGTATTTCCCCCCGTCAAAAAAAAAAAAAAAAAAAAAAAAAAAAAAAAAAAAAAAAAAGGTTTTTTTTTTTTTTTTTTTTTTTTTTTTTTTTTTTTTTGTTCCCCCTACCATAAGCAGGGCCAATTTTTTGCTTGTTTTGTATTTACTGTTTATGTTTAGGTTTTAATTACAATTTGTCATCATTACATTTCCGTTTCTATTACTATCACATTACATTCTCTTTTCTTATTGCATTTCTATTTTTACATTTACACTTCTACATCTCATTTTACATCTACTTTACACAATTTGCTTTGCACAAAATTTTACATCTCATTTTTGCATTTTCTCAATTTCTTTCTACATTTCTCTTTCTTTCTTGCTTGCTTATATACTATTTCTTACTTTCAATTTCTACATTTTGCTTGTTTTTTGGTTACAGTTTATGTTTTATGTTTTTTATTTTTAAATACAATTTTTATTCTTACATTTACATTTCTATTACTATTACATTACACTTTTCTTTTCTTGTTACATTTCTATTTTTACGTTTACAACTTCTACATCTCATTACCTATCTACTTTACACATTTTGCTTTAAATTTTTACATCATTCACTTTTTTACATTTTCTTGCTTACTTATATAACTCTATTTCATACTTATATTTGTACATTTCTTACTTTCTTTTACATTTATCACTACATTTACATTCACTTACACTACTTCTTATGTTGACTTACATTTTTCTTTTTCAAAATTTCATTCCTTTTTGTTTTATTCTTACATTTCTCTTTTAATTCACATTTTTAATTTGTATTATGCCTTGTCTAACTATTACACTCCTTTCCTGTTTCTATCATGTTCTACATTTCTTTACACTTTTTACATTCCTTCCGTATATTTACTTTGCTTTATTCCTTACTCATCCCACTACTCCTATCCTTTGCCATCATTCAGCCCGGGACGTCCACCCCGGAGTTTTTTGCACAAAAATTATTACATAATAATCATTTTTTGCAATTTGTGATTTTCCACAGCGCGTTATTTGCCAATAGTCCCAGTATACAATTATTTAGGACAGCGGGGGGTTACGTTTTTCAAAAGCTTATGCTATATATGCTTCCTTATTTACATAATTCCATATATATGCAAAGTTTATATATCCAAATTTTTTACCCCCCGCTGTCTGCCTACCTCCTTCCTTCACATCATTGGTTTTAAATTAATATAATTAATTACAATTTCCAATGCTAGGGTTTACAGGCGGCTTACTGGCACTATTGGTGTTCGGCATAAGCAACCGTTGCACGCGCTATGGCGTCCCACCTCTGACGGACCGGACACCCCGCGCTGAATGCATTGTGATTGATGTTATCTAACTTTTCATTTTTGCAGTTGATGCAACAAGCATTCTTTCCCGCCTTCAGCTCCTCGCACTGGGACTGGTGGTGTGTCCCGGAGCAATGGCTGCACCTCTCCTCGGCGGTACTGCAGAACCGCCGCCCATGTCCGTACCCTAAACAGCGTGAACACTGTATCAGGGGGGACTGGTCGGCGACTCTAACACGCTGCATATCTATATATAGATAGCCCGCCTCGGTGAAGCACAACCACAGCCCCGGCGACACAGTCAGCACCACGTGCTCAGTGCCTGCATCCTTTCCCCGCTTTCTGTACTTAACTTCCATCCTACAGTCCTTCTCGTTCGCGACCTGCTGTATGAGGTGCTTATTTTGACTTTTTATTGCTTCTATTATGTCGTCATTGGTGTTAGACTTAAGCACCCCATACAGCACAACCTGCGGATCTTTATTGTCAATACTCTGGACTTCTAATTTTCCCCCACTTTTCTCTATTCTTTCTTTGACCTTGTCTCTGTCCTTCCTATTACTCAATCCTATAATGACTTTCCTATCTTTTCCCTTCCTAATCCTATCTATTTTAATTCCCTCTTTCTTTGCCTCTATAATTGCTCCTACTTCTGTCACTATCTCCGCACTCGTCATAAAGTCTTCCCTATCTGTCACTACTAAAGAGTGGAGGGTCACGCGCTTCGGCTTCGGCGGCGTGGTTTCCCTTTCGCCACCGGCTACCGCCGCATAAGAAACGGGTTTTGGTTCTGCCGGGCCCCTGGCCCCCCACTCTTCAACTGCCTTACTTAAATTTTTCTCATTTTCCTTTGCTAAATCATGATTTTCCTTTCTAATTTCCTCTACCCTACAATTTATCTCCCCTTTTATACCCTTACATTCAATTATGACCTCCTTGTTTAACTTATTTATCTCTTTTAATTTGTTACTTTTCTCCTTTCTTGTGTCCTGACTTAACTTCTCTACCCCACTCAACAACTCGACTGCCCTATTTAATTTCTCTTTACTTTCTTTTGCCGATTCCTGGTTTATTTGTCTTATTATCTCTATTTCCCCTTTTAGACCCCTACATTCCCTTATCATTTCCTGATTTGTTCTATTTATTTCCTGAATTTCGACTCTTGTCTCTTTCCTGACTTCCTTACTTAATTCCCTTGCTCCCATAACGGCTTCAAGAATCCTATCACTACTTTTCTTGTTTTTCTCTATCATGTCCTCACCGTTTGTTCTAATAATATTTGTGATAGTTTCTCTTATACCATTCCTTGTCTGAGACCCTACTTCGTCTACGTGTGCTTCGAGTTTGTCCATCCTATTGTTTATCAGAACTCTCAATCTTTCATACATCTCTGCCATTATTTCTCCACTATCACCCTCCTCGCTTTCACACTGAGTTTCTGAGTCCCTAGTATTTATATTTTTCCTTTCATTCTTCATCATTTGCATACCTAAATCCATCGCTTTATTTGTGGTGTCTACTAGTTTTTTGAGGGACTTTGCCATACCAGTCTTTAGCTCCGTCTTCATATTTCTAGTCTGTTCTAGCAGCTCACCACACTCCTTAACCGCGCATGCTATGTCCATTAGAAAGCTATTCATAGAGAATGTTGGGCTCTGGTCTATTGCTACTGGGCTGTTTCTCTGACTGCCACTTCCGCCGCCGTTTTCCCCAGTCCCCCTGCCTTCCATTGATCGTCGGGCTTTCGGGTTTCTGGGTTTGCCACTGTGTGGGGTGTGTACCATAGCCATCTTTCTTTTAGTTTAATGTGTTTATGTTAATTAAAATTCAAAGTATAATTATAAATGCAAATAATAAATATGTGTATATCTGTATTAAAAGTATCTATTTTATGTAGTGGTTAAGAGTGTAAAGTTATAAATTATATGGGGGAACGCGTCAAGTTTAGTGAGTTTTAAGCAAGCAAGTGTAAAGTATTTTATGATGTGTGGAGTGTGTGTTCTGTAAAATTAAGCTTAAAGTTACTGGGGGAACGCGTCAAGTGTATATATGTAAATTGAATATTTAATATTAAATATAATTATAACTAAAATCGTAGAAATGTATTTGTATGTCCAAAGTAGTTGGGTCTTTTATAATCGGCGTGTTGCCGTTTATTTATTTGTTATGATGTACGGCTCCAATTCGTTAACTATATATGTAATTTTGTCCTAGGTTGAGAAATATTGCGCCTGATATAATTTAATAGCAAAACCCGATCCTGTCGGTTTCTGTTTCTCTTTATTTCCTGCAGGAGCTTTATTTTGTCCACAACTATTTAGCCTACGATTTGAGTGACTCCAATAAGAGTCACTAATCCGATTATACGTCTTTAACCTAACAACTGCACCAAAAATGATGCAGTTGGTCCTAAATCAGTGTCAAGTATAATGTATAAGTGTAAAAGTTATAATATTATATAAATAGTGTATATGTTAATAGTTGTATAGTTGTCAAAATGTGAGGTGTAAATTTAAAGTAGTTTAAAAAAGTTCTATTCTATACTGAGAGCTGCTCCAGTAAGGAAGCAACTGGTCCTATCTATATTTCCTTAGTTGTCTTAAAACTAACAGCTGCGCCAAAAATGACTCAACTGGTCTAGAGAGTTAATACCTTAGCTAGTGTATATGAATTAAAAATATGTATCGCGGTCAAGTGTCTCAACGACTCGTTATTCCCAGCTAAAATACTAACTATCCTACGCTATAGCCTAGCAGCTGTGCCAAAAATGACCCAGCTGGTCTCTTTTGCAATTTAGTTTTGCAATTTTATGACGTCTTCAGTCGGTCAAAACTCTCCTACAGCAAGTTAAGATTTAGTTTATAATTTATTTTATACGATTTTTACGCTATACTAGTCTTTATGGCCCTATCTTTAAGGTTTATGTATTTTATAGTCTAAAATTCAATGCCTGTTGATTTTTAATAGCAACCGAAACGTTATTTGGGTCGACTCCGCCCCTTCCGAGTTTTTAAGTTTTATTAATTTGTATTATATATGGTATTTTTGACTACTTTTATGTATTTATTAAGTTTCCGTTGTAATTTTAAAATTATTACGTTTATAAAAAGTTATAGTTTATTTCTCTAGAATTTTTATATTAATTTTTTTTTTTTTTTTTCTTCCCGACAGATTTTGCACCGTAGGTAGATTATCTAGGTCAGCTCCGCCCCTTCCGAGGTTTACGCTTGGCCCGAGCTGCGGAATGTAGTCGGGGATCCCTAGGTTTTTTTTTTTTTTTTTTTTTTTTTTTTTTTTTTTTTTTTTTTTTTTTTTTTTTACTTTATTATTTTATATTTTAATATATATGGGTTAGGTTAGGTTAGGTTAGGTTAGGTTAGGTTAGGTTTTTTTTTTTTTTTTTTTTTTTTTTTTTTTTTTTTTTTTCCACAGACCTAGGTGGTCCGTGCCCTTGTTAAGTTACATTTGTATTCATTGTTTTTCGCAATACGTCAATTTCTTTTACAATTTTTTATTTGATTGCCCTGAAGGGGCCTGTACCCTGAAGGGGTTTACTTTTCTTGGCCACCGGATGGTGGCTGATGTCGTCTAGTCTGTGTTGTGGTCATCTTTTTGAATTGGATGCCATCAGTCTTGATTTTCCGGGGTGGTGACATCTTCTTCTGGGACCAACATGGGTTTAAGGCCGAGACCATTGGTCTCTGTTTTTTGGTTGCCTTGGGATTTACCGTCCATGTTGGTCTGAGTGGCACTCTTTTGGTTACCGCCGGTCTGGTTTTTTGGTGTTGTCTATCCGGGTTGTTGTTTTTGCCTTTGTGCTTGTGGTCATCTTCTTGAATTGGATGCCATCAGGCTTGAACTTCCGGGGTGGTGTCCTCTTCTTCTTTGGGCCATCGTGGGTTTGAGGCCGAGACTTTTAGTCTCTGTTTTGGTTGCTTGGTGTTATGGCCCACGATGGTCTAGGTGGCACTCTTCCTGGTTTACCGCCGGTTTAGTTGTTGTGTTGGTGTTGGTGTTTTGGTCCGTTTTGTTTTCCGCTTTGCCCTATGGAATGATGGCCGAGACTATTTTGTTGGTGGTAATTTCGTCCCTGTTTTTGATTGCCATTTGCATGTTATATTCCATAATGGTCTTTGGGGGCATTTTGAGCGGTTCTCTCATTAAGGCGCCCAGCGCGTCGTCGCTGTCATCTGTGAAGTAGATGCATTCCTTCGTGTGACGCGTCAGGGCGACCACCGCGTGTGAGGCGCTGTCGTGTAGTTGTATTTTCCTCTTCTGTTGTTTGACGATGTAGACTCTTTCGTAACACAATCCCTGTGCCTCGTGTATTGTGAGGATTTTAGAACCTTCGCCCTTCCCATATCCTAGGTTTGTGAGGGTTTTCTTCTCTACTTGGGTGTAAGTTAGAAGTAGAGTGTTGGGCTGGTCCTTAGGGATCTCCGCCCCTGTCCTGGGTTTTATCGACAGGGATTTAATGATGGTACTTGAGGAGTAGATACCCTTGTGGATGTGTTTTAGCGCGTAAGCGACGTCTTCCGGGCATCTATGTGTACATAGTAGTTCTTGAGTTACATCTGTGAGGTGATTTGGGCGGTAATAATAGAGGGTGAATAGATTTTCTCGATCTATGTAGGGCAGCTGGTTTATATCCCCTATGAGGAGCAGGTCTTTGGCCCCGACAATACGCATGATCATTACAATGGAACCGAAGTGATTCATTAATGCCTCGTCCGCGAGGAGCCTGGTGCATTTTAGGCTTTCGAATCCCTTCCGTCCATTTGCAAGAATCGACGCCATGGTGCGTATTCTCTTTTTCGCTTCTTCACCTGCTCTCTTTGTGATCCTCTCTATTAGGTCTTTCTTCGCCTCTATCGTTGTTGTTACAACTACATCCTCTGCTTTGTTGAAGTTGTTGATTATCCAAGTCGTCTTTCCACATCCCGGAACGCCATTTACCCAGCTTATTTCCGGGATTTCCCAGTAGTCGATGGGATCTGCTTCGGACAAGATTTTGGATGTTTCTAGTATCTTGTCCTCCAACCATATTTCAGTCCCTTTCGTGATCACGACTATGGGGTCTTTTGGTGGGGTGTCGAAGACGAGTTTTCCTCTCCTTTTGGTCCTGTCCTCATCCAGAAAGACAATTCCCGATGTGGCGTTGTACGCCGCCATGTGGTGTGTCAATTCTGCTCCTCTCAGGACGGTCGATGTGATGTTGTTGTAGACCGATGCGTTGGTTTCCTCTAGCTGGATTTCGAGGAGAGCTTCTTTCTTCAATCTGAACGACTTCATTATGTCTTCGCATTCCTTGGTTTTTACAATTTTATTGGCCTCTATTATGGCTATGTACTCAAGGTATGCGTTGATCATATGGTCTTCTAGTCGTTCAGCTTTTCTGAGGGAGGGAGGTTTGACCAGACCAAGTTGAGCTTGCGTTGGTTTGGCGGTGGTTTTTTGTTTTACTTGTTTTGGAGCTCTTAAGAATTTGTTGAGCGCTTCTGCTTGTGTATCTGGGCTTTTGAAGACTTCGGGCTTTGGGGGTTCTTCTCCCTCTTCAAGGTCCAGGTCTTCTTGTGGACCCTTTCTGAGAGAGAGGTTTTCGCGTGTGACCAGCCGGTGTAAGTGCTGGTCAATCTTGCTGCTGGTTGTTTGAAGGTGCTTTGTTCTTGTTGCACCTGCCTTTTTCTCAGCTTCCCTTAATTGCCTTCTTTCTTTCTCTTTTTCAGCCCAGATATCCGCGCTAGATCTTGGAGGCTCGGTTGACGGCCCAGGTTTTGGAGATGTTGTGTTGGCCTCTTCTTGCTTTGGTGGAGATTTCCATTTGGTCAGTTTGGTTATACTTTTCTTTATTCTATTGAGGATATTGGTTTTGGAGTTTGGGTTGAGGTTGTTGTCTGCCGCGGGATCATCAGCTTTTGGCTCCTCCGGTGTACGTTGGCGGCTCGTCGATGGTTGAACTCTTTGTGGTGGAGAGTTCGGTACGAGGAAGCTTAGGTCTTGTGTTCTTCCCTCGTACACTACCACTTCGTGCCTCTCGGATGCTTTGACACATCCAAGGTAGTCCGCCGTTTCTCCTTTCTCGAAGTCGACTGCCATTGTGTCTACGCTGATGATCCTTGGTCCGATGGTGGTGGTGTTGGATTCTGCTATTTCCTTTAGGAACGAGCATGCTTGGGCGAATTGTGTCACTCCGGGTTTCCCGTCGAACAGCAGCACAGTCTTGTTTTTTGCGCGTACTATCCGATAACTTAGCCCGTCGGTCTTCGCTTCACCCAATTCTTCATACCTTTTACGCTTCATGCTCGTTCTCGTTGTACTTCCTTTTAGCAGTAGAGCTAGCCCAGGTGATATGGCGACTCTTTTTGATCCAACACTGGAGCAGAAGCTCAGCCCCAATCTCTCATAGTTGTTGTTCATGAACAGAACCACTTTCCTCGTTCTTAGGCTCGGGGTTCCTCTTTCTCCCTCACTTAGCCATTTGGGTATATTGAAGTGAGGGGCCTCCGGTTGTTGTCGAGCTGTGAGTGTGGTTGGTTCTGTTGATGAAGTTGAAGTTGGTTGGATTTCTTCTTCTCCGCGATCTTTGTGCCTTTGTCGCGCGATTTGAAAGATGGTCTCTATGTAAGTAAGGAACACTTCTCTTGTTCTCTTCTCCTCCAGGTATTTGGATGTTTCTGCTTCCTGTAGGTTTATGTTGAGGTGGTGTTCAACATCATGTCTTTGTTTCAGGAAGCGCGGACATTCGAAGATGATGTGCCATACCGTTTCATCTATTTCTTCGGCGCACTCACATCCCGGGCTAGTCACCAATTTGAACCGGTGCAAATATTGGGCAAATGCACCGTGACCGGTTATAGCCTGAACGTGAGTGGGAGACAATAAGGTATCTCTTGTGAAACGGTATGCTTTAGCAACGTCGGGTAGGAACCTCTTAGTGGTTTCTCCGGTTTGCGCCGCTATGTATCTGTCCTGCCATCTCCGGATAGACTCCCTTCGTAGGTTTGTCTTGATGTAGGACAGAGGGGTGTGGTTATAGCCCGGGTCGTTGTTAGGAGCGAGAGCGGCTTGCTTTGCTAGCTCATCAGCTCTTTCGTTCCCGGGTGTACCCACGTGTGCGCGTAACCAGAAAAGTCTAAGTGTTCTGCCTTGCTCTTCTATCTTCTTGATGTTTAGTTTGATGTCCGCTGCCAGTTGCATCTTCGGTCTTGGGTTCCTGATCAATTCCAGGGACGATCTTGAATCACTGAGGATGTTGACTTCCCTGTGATTGCTCTGGACGACCATTTCGACCGCTTTATGCAGTGCGAGCATCTCTGATTGAAACACTGTGCATGTTGGATCAAGCGATAGTCTGATGTTTTTGACTTCAGTTCCGTCCTCCCACCATGTCAGGGCGGCCCCTGTTTTGCCCTCAATTTTGCTTCCGTCTGTATAGACTTGAGGGCCCTTTATTCCATGTTGTTCTATGGTTTGGGGCTCCATGTTCTCCAGCTTCTCGAAGGTGATGGTTTTGAAGTCGGAGGGGTGGGGTAGGGTAAGAACGTTACATGGTGTTTCTAGGTTCTTACCTGGTGGTATGTAGTCGCTTGATAGGCCCTTTTTGGTCTTGTATAGGGCTGCCGCTTCTTGGATTCTGATGTCTAGCGGCAGCAGGCCTGACAGTGTTAGGGTTGATGTGAGGGATGCTGTCCTGTAAGCTTTGCAGATCTTGATTGCAAAGCTTCTCTGGATGGAGTTGAGTAGGGATTGTGTCTTATTGAGTTCTGTGGCCGGAGCCCAGACACTCGCCGCGTATAAGATGATTGGCTCTATGACTGAGATATAGATGGTTCTTATAATCTCTCCGTTTAGCCCCCATGTCACCTTAGCCGAGTGTGCTATCTGCTTGTAGATGCCAGCGGCTTTCTTACACACTGATGCTATGTGTGAAGTGAAGGTGAGTGTGCGATTGATGGTAACGCCAAGAAGTTTCATTTCTCCCACGAGGTTGATTTTAACTCCGGACATGTAGATGTTCGGGAGGTCCAGCTTCAGCTTCCTTGTCAGCAGCATCGCGTTGGTTTTATGTGCTGCGAATTTCAGCTTATTCCGGTCTCCCCATCTTAAAACGGTTCGGAGTGCGTGGTTCGCCTTTTCTTCTATGGCTTGTACGCTGTTTTCGGAGAAGATTAAAGTTATATCATCGGCGAAGGCTTCGCACTCTACTTGATTGCTTGAGAGTTCATCAAGCAGTGGGTCCAATATAATATTCCAGAAGGTTGGTCCACCAATGGATCCCTGGACACAACCTTTATTGGTACCTTTCGTGCTCTTCTTGCCGGCGTAATTCACTTCTATACTCCTTCCTTGTAAGTAGGAGCCGATCATCCTATATATGTTGGAGGGGCAGCCCTTCTTGATGAGTTGGTGTTTCAACGCTGGCCACCACGCATTGTCGAATGCGCCTTCTATATCTAGTGAGACTAGGAGTACAATCTTCTTCTTGCTTTCGACTTCCTCCTTGATTCGGTCCACTAGATTATACAGCGCGTCCTCAGTGCTTCTCTGTGGTATAAAGCCGTATTGGTTCTTATTGAGCGTTGGGAGTATGTGCCACTGGACTCTACTGATCATCAGTTTTTCAACAATTTTTCCCAGTATTGATAGGAGTCCAATGGGTCTGTACGATTTTGGTTGGGTGTAGTCTTCTTTCCCAGGTTTTTTAAGAATGACCACGTGCGCTTTCTTCCACGGGCTCGGGAAGTGTCCCAGTCTTAGGCATTTGTTTGCTAGTGCCAGGAACACCTCTGGGGCGCACATAATGGCCTCACTACAGATGTCGGATGTGAGTCCATCTGGGCCGGGAGCTTTGTTGGGATTAAGAGACGATAGAATGGTCTCTAGCTCCGGCCTGGTGAATGGTGGGTCATTCTCGTTGAGTTCTTCTTCTGGGTAATGTGACCTTAGTTGTTGGTGGTAGTGGGAGTCGTTGTCCTCCGTGTCATCAGGGTAGAAGGTTTTTGCCAGGAGGTCCGCTGATCTTTGTGGGCAGAGCGTGTTGCCCTCCGTATCGCGTAGTAGTACATTCTCCTGGTTTCTTGCTGTCTTCCTAATGATTCGGTATATTCCGTCCCACATACTTTCCCTTTGTTGTTTCGCACAGAACTCCTTCCAACTGTTTGTTTGCGCCTCTTCCATTTTCTTTTTATATTCCTTTCTTGCGGCTCGATATTCTTCTGTGACGTGCTGCATTCTTGTGGGTGCCGCATTGCGAATTCGTCTCTTCCTCCTCAGGACTTCTTTTTGGAGGAGGTCTAGGGACTTGTTCCACCATTGCGGCACCGGTTTCCCTCGGTAAATACCTATCTTCGGAATTGTTTGGTCACATGCTTCCTGGATGTTAGTTATGTAGGTATTTATGACTTCTTCCAGTGATGTTGTTGATGTTATTTTCTGGTTTATCACATCCTTATTTATGTTGTTGTTCGCCAGAGATGTTGTAAATAAGGATCGGAACGCCGTCCAGTCCGCCTTTTTTGTGTTGAACTTCCGGGTTGTTTGCCTTGGGGTCTGTTGGAGTTTCCCCTCTAGCCTTACCCGGAAAGTTATGGCGTTGTGGTCCGATGTTGTGGCGTCCCTGATCACCTTCCAGTCCTCTACCTTTGTTAGTAACGGCAGGCTGCACGCCGTGACGTCCACTATACTAGTGTACATCCTGCCATTCCTGTCTGTTTCGAAGGTAGGTGTGTCTCCGGTGTTAAGGATGTGGAAGTCAATCTCGTCGAGGAAGGTGGAGTAGGCTTGTCCTCTTTGGTCTTCAGATGTGCTACCCCACCAGTGACTCCATGCATTCACGTCACCTGCCACTATGATGTTGTTAGTGTTAAGTTTCCCTATTTTGTTCCTTACATTTTCTATGTTGATGTTAATGTCTTTGTCTCCCTCGAAGTACACCGATATTAGTCCAATCTCGAGGTTGGCCGCTCGAATTTTCACCGCTGCTTCGGTCTCCGTGACCAGGAGTGGATCGTGCGACACCTCTATGTTGTCGCCGAATATCACCACAGCGGCTTTGTTGGGCCCTTCTCTGTTCAGGGTACATTGGATGATGTGGGTACCCTGATGATGTTTCATGACGCCTGCACTTCCTACGTATGGTTCTTGTAGTAGGGCTATCGAGATCCTTTGTTCTGCGGCCAGTCTCATTAATTCGAGTGTGGCCGTCTTCGATCTCTGCAGGTTCGCCTGGACTATTTTAATTTGATATGGTGCATCCGTGGGAGACTGTGTCTTTTGCGCGTTGTCATCCTTAGCACAGGTATGAGATCTTTGCACGTGCTATGTTGTCCCATTTGTGCCTCTCCGTGCACTCATCGCTGAATGCTATGTGTGCAGTGTCTAGAGGCGCTGATGGTTTTGAGACTAACTTACAATTGTAGCACGTGGGTGGCTTATTTTGTTTCCTGTTGCCACACTCATTCCAGTTGTGGGTTTGTTCTCCGCAGTAGCTACAGCGCGGTTTTTCCTCCTCACAGATCTTCATAGTGTGCCCATATCCGAGGCATTTGGCACACTGTATGAGGGGGGACTGATCCTCCACTGGTCTTCGTTGCAGATCTATATAGACTTTACCCACTTCCAGAAAGTTTTTATGGAGTTGTGGCGACACCTCCAATACCACATGGCACTCCTGGGTGTTACGTGCCCTTTTCCTGTATTTGACTCGTACTTGCTGCTCTTTAGTCTCGACTCCGTGGAACACCTGTTTGTTTTGGGCTCGCAGGTGCTCCACGAGTTCGATGTCCGTATGGTAGGACAACACGTTTTTGATGATGAGGAGAGGATTATTCTGTCTCGCTCTCTCCTGTTTCAACTTCTCGCACATTTGTATTCTTGTTGTTATTAGCTGTAGGTCCTCTTTGTTGCCGCAGCTTAGTAGTATCTTCTGGTTTTTCACCTTCCTCAAGTGATCTACCCTGGCCCCTGTCTTCTTTGGGTCTAAGACTGTTCTTATTATTTTGAGGGTCTTCTCACTTGTGTCGGATGCATCCTTTGAAGATACTATTATGCTATGTTGCTCTCTCCTTGTTGGTGGTGGTGGTGTTTTCTTTGCTGCCTGCGCGTATGTTGGCCTCGACTGATTCTTCATCATCTCAACCAACGCCATCTCTGTTCCCAAGCTGATTGCTGGTTGTGGTGGTATCTCGGCCTTCTCAGTTCTTAGAGATTTTATTTCCGATGACACCACCTTCAGCCTTTCGGAGAGTGGCTCCAGGTGTTCCTGTATGTTGATGACGTTGGGAGTTTGGTTTGTCGAGGGCTGCTGCAGCTTTGTTTTTATCTCTTCTAATTGTGTGGCCATCTTATCCATTTGTAATTTGAGCTCGTTGTTGTTTGTTGGAGCGCTTTTGGAGGTGGCCTTATAAAGCTCCTTAATATCTTTGGTGTTATCTTTGTGGATAGTTATGGTTTTTTCTTCCATTTTTTGGAGTTGTTTTTGTAGATTTTCCATCTCAGATCTTATGATGGTTATTTGTGGCTTTATTTGGTTTTCAATGGCCTTTGTGTCTAGAACGGCGGGTTCTCTTTTATTACTAAGCTCCGCCGTTATTGTTTTAGCCAGTGATTTTATGTTCGTATCAATGATGGGCGCCAGTCTGCTGGTTTCTTTAATTTGGCGGTGTGGCTCCTGCGTCTCGAATTCTAGCCACTTCCGCACATCTTTGGTCTCCTTCAGGCTGGCGTCCATTGATTCCCGTAGTTTAGTTATTTCATTGGTGAGTTGTTGGATATGCTTATTGTGGGCCCTTTCCACTCTCACTAGCTCTTGGGCATGTCGGCTCCTTTCCTTCTCCAGGTTATATTTATGTCTTGACCTGGAGTTGGAAAGGGAGAGCACTGTCTCGTACAGGGATTGGAGTGCATCTAATGCTGTTAATTTGCACTCCTTTTTCATATTCCCCGCTTGTTCCAGCGCCTCCTTCCCTTTTTGCAGCATGGTGTTCGCTGCCTTATTTGCTGCATCCATCTCAATGCCCATTCCGCGTCCCGTGGTGAACAGCAGACTCTTCCTCGATGTCCGGATGCGGGAGACTTCCGAGCACACTGATGATTCCGATAGCCCGGACAGTTCATCTTCTTCCTCGGATAGGATTGGGCGTGGTGGTAGTTCCGCCTGTTCCCACATCTGGATTTTCTGGATCGCCTCCGTCTGCTCTATTGGGCTCCCCTGGTCTTCTGGGGCTTGTGATGTTTGTTGCGCCGGTGAGAGTTTGGGGAGCGCTTTGGCCAGCACTTTCTCCCTCAGGGACCTGCTATAGGTTTTCGCCACCTGTGTTGGTTGTGAGGCACCCGGCGCCGTCGTCTCTGCTGGATTTGATTTCGACGACTGGGCCGAGTGGAATGTCTTGCTTGATTTTGATGACATTCTGTGTTTGGTTTGTGTGGGGTATCAGATCTGATACACGAGGGTATAGGGTATAGGGCGTGGGTGGAGGGATATGGGTAAGTTGTGGGTGGGCAATTGGATTTTTGGGAATCTGTCAGAGCCAAATTATAGGGCTCGTTCTCCCGATTCCAATGAGCCCTCACACGGGGGGTCTAGGAGCAGGGGTTATGGAGATATAACTCGAGGGGATATTTCGTCCGGGGGGGGGGGGGGGGGGGAAGTTTCGTGGGGGGACGATTGGTGAGGTGGAAGTTTGTTAGGTTGGGTGGTTGGTGTGGTCGGGGTTGGGGGATGAGATCTCGGGTTCTAGGCGGAATTCAGGGAATCTGTTGGAGCCGAAATGTAGGGCTCACTCTCCCGATTCCAATGAACCCTCACTCGGGGGGTCTAGGACCAAGGAGTAAGGAGATATGGCTTGAGGGGATTTTTCGTCCGGGGGGGGGGCAGGTTTCGTGGGGAGACGATTGGTAGGAAGTAAGTTTATAGGATAGGGTGGTGGGTAAGGTCGGGGTTCGGGGGTGATATCTCGGGCTCTAGCCGGAATTTAGGGATTCTGTAGGAGCCAAAATGTGGGGCTCACTCTCCCGATTCCAATGAACCCTCACTCGAGGGGTCTAGGGGCAAGGACTTAGGAGATATAGCTCGAGGGGTATTTTCCCTCGGGGGGGGGGGGGGGGGGGGGGGGAAGGTTTCGTGGGGAGACGATTGGTAGGAAGTAAGTTTATAGGATAGGGTGGTGGGTAAGGTCGGGGTTCGGGGGTGATATCTCGGGTTCTAGCCGGAATTTAGGGATTCTGTAGGAACCAAAATGTGGGGCTCACTCTCCCGATTCCAATGAACCCTCACTCGAGGGGTCTAGGGGCAAGGACTTAGGAGTTATAGCTCGAGGGGTATTTTCCCTCGGGGGGAGGGGGGGGGAGGGGGGCAGGTTTCGTGGGGGGACGATTGGTGGGGTTTTTGTTTTAGGGGTTGGGGGTTGGGTGGGGGTGGGGGTTGGGGTTGTTGGAGTTCTTGATAGAGAGGGAGGTGCTAGGGTTTAGGGGTTGTTGGATAGTTTTGGGGTGGATGGTGTTGATGATGATGGATGTGTAAGGTATGGATGACGTAGGATGACGTAATTGGTGAGGGGTTTTTGAAGGGGATGATTTGGGGTTGGGGTTGAGGAATTTGGTAGGGGCTCCTCGTGCCGATTCTAGGGATACCCCGCACTTGGTATCCCGGTCTTGTCCTTTTGGTACGCTTCTATGGGGTGTGTGGTACCTTTGAGGATGAGCTGGTGGACGCTCGAGGTGTCTTCAATGTTACTTCGGAGCACCTTCGTGGATCCAGCTGTCTTCAGGTTACACGTGTTTTAGTTTGAACTCGTATGAACTCGACTAACCTTTGTAAACACGTGGAAAATCCCCGCAAATCTTGGAATTTCGGATGTTAATAACTCCTAAGATCCTGCGCGGATCGGGTGGTATGATATGTCCCTGGACAGCTCTCGATGGCGGCAAGCTGGAGTATATTGTGAATTTCGGGGGTCTTACTTGGATTTGATGTTATTCCTCTGCAAAGTTGAGGGCTTATAACTCTGCAGCCCGAACTCCGATCGCGTTGCCTCCAATAATCCTTGTGCACCACACACTGTTTTATCACTTTTTACACTTTGAATTGAATTTTGAACGAAATTGACGTTTTTTTTTTTTTTTTTTTTTTTTTTTTTTTTTTTTTTTTTTTTTTTTTTTTTTTACGAATTTTAAACGCGGAGCGATATGTGTACCTGTGCGAGGTTGGACGCGTACTGGGGGTTAGGTTAGGTTAGGTTAGGTTAGGTTAGGTTAGGTTAGGTTAGGTTAGGTTAGGTTAGGTTAGGTTAGGTTCTATTTAATATCAGGGGTGTGCCCTGGGGCACCCCCAACTTTATTGTTGGCATTATGCCTAGGGGTGTGGACGATGCGGAAGGGGGGGGGAGTCGTTCTTTGGGGGGGGCTAGTATGTCTTCCGGAGGGGGGCTTAGATTGTCATTTGGGGATTTTCGGTCGGAGCCAGTGAGTCTGGTGGAGAGTGGTGTTGAGACCTCCCGGGAGACGTCTCGAGACCGTGATGTCAGGGCTGGTACTGGTCGGAAGGCCGGTATCACCTATGACGAATTAATGGAGAGTGTCGACTGGTCCTTCGCGTCTGAGTCAGAGCCTGGCCCGAGTAAACGTCCCTACTCGGACCAAGCGGGTGCTGAGAAGAACTCTAGTGCCAAGCGAGGAAGAACACGCGGTTCGACCAGTAGATACTCGTCCTCTCGTGAGGAGGTCAGAGATGCCGAGTTTCAGGAGGCATTGGATAAGCGGGCATTTATAAAATCGCAGGTCGAGGTTGCTCCTAGGGCTACTCTGGGCCCGCTGGATATTGATCCGGACCAGATGGGTGCTCTGGAGATGCTTTCGGCGGCTGAATCCAACCTGGCTGAAATTTTGGAGGTGGCTAATAAGAGTACCAACCTAAAAGGTGGGTACTCGAACAAAATTAAGCGGGCGACCGGGACAATTAGGGTTGTACTTGATGCCCTGGCCTCACGAACAGAGGCAGAAGAGACTCGTCGTCTTCGTGCAGACAACGGCCGGCTCCAGAGGGAGGTGAACCACCTCAGGGAAGAAGTGCGCGCTTATCGCCGCGACTTCGAGGAGTCCAAGAAATCGGAAAAGAGGGGCAGTCCAATGAGCACTGAACAGCTCGGGATCCTCGAGAGTAACATCGCCAGGTTAGTCGGAAACCTGGTCGATGGCCGGTTGTCGGTTCTTGAGGATCGACTGCCGCCTCCGAGGATTGTTCGACCCCCTCTGGTGGCGGACAAAAGAAGGGTGGCACGCGAAGCTGAGGATGCCGCATCTGCCAGAGACAGGTCACCGATCCTTTCCTCGCCGCGGCCTACGGTGCAAAAGGCCCCAGTTCGACCGGTCCGCAGTGAACGGGAGGAGTTTCCGGCTCTGCGAGTTCGTCCTGCAACGCGGCCGGCCCCCGCGAAAGCTCAGGCGAAGAAGAGCAAGGAGGTTCAGTGGACTAACTTTGGTCCCTCTACCTCCAGGGCGCCTCAGTCGGGAGGGCACCCATCGGCGACGTCTCTGCCGCAGTCCCAGGGGCATACTACTCCTGCTGCTGCTGCAGATGCCAGGGAGGGCTGGACTAAGGTGACGCGCCGAAAAGCGCCTAAACAGAAGGCCCAGAAGGAGGCTCCCAAGGTTAGCCCAAAGGGCAAGAAGTTGACTGTTCCGGGCTCTTCGGCCGTGGTGATTAAGCTGCGACCGGAGGCTCTGAAGTCAGGCACCACATATTGTGATGCGCTGACTAAAGCCCAGAGGGACATCAGGCTCGATGAGTTTGGACTTAAGTCCCTAAGGATTCGGCACACGGCGACTGGCGCTAGACTGATTGAGATCCCTGGTCGGTCTAGTCACGAAACGGCGGATCAGATCGCCAGTAAATTGGAGTCTGTGTTGGCGGACGTGGCGGAAATCTCCAGACCCGTTAAGAGTACCGATTTTAGGTTGACGGGTCTGGACGATACTGCCAACGCAGCTTCCATCAAGGCAGCTGTGGCTAATGTGGGAGGTTGTACCCCGGAACAGGTTTGGGTGGGAGTCGTGCAGCATGGTCCCCGAGGTATGGGCTTTGCTCGTATGTCCTGCCCGGTCTCTGCAGGAAAGAATCTGCTGCAGCAGGGCAGCATTTGCATCGGGTGGAGTAAGGTTCGGGTCTGGCACGAGGGGGCTCGTCCCAGACACTGTTTCAGATGTTTGGGACTGGGGCACTCGGCTTCTCTGTGCCCCTCAGCACAGAAGGATCGCAGCGGTCTCTGTTATCGTTGCGGACAGCCCGGACACAAAGTCGCTGGCTGTCAGGCAGAGCCCCGCTGCGACATCTGCACGGACGGGGGACTCAAGGCGGATCACGTGATGGGGGGGCGATCATGCAATCCCCCCATAAAACGTGGAAAAGCCCCTCCCCCAAGTCAAACTGTGGGAGGACGGGAGGCGCCTGAGGCCGAGATGTCAGAGTAATGACTGGACATCTCGGCTTACTTCAGGCGAATCTAAACCACTCCGCCGCGGCCCAGGACCTCTTCCTACAGTCGATGGCGGAGTGGAATATTGATGTGGCGGTGGCGGCGGAGCCATACTCCGTACCCCCTCAGCCGCATTGGGCTGGGGACTCTGAGGGTTCCGTTGCCGTCGTGGTGAGGCCAGGTGCTGGCCCCCCCCTCATACCCAGAATGAGGGGGCCAGGGTACGTAGTTGCTGCTCGGGGAGATATTGTAGTAGTAGGAGTCTACTTCTCCCCGAACCGCAACCTAGCCGCCCTAGAACAATTCCTCGATGTTCTGGGGCCGCTAATCAGGAGGCTAGCCCCCCTCCCCGTAATAGTGGCAGGGGACTTCAACGCCAAGTCCTCGGCGTGGGGTTCCCCTGTCACTGATCCGAAGGGGAGGGAAGTGGAGGAGTGGGCTTTGGCCTCGGGACTGTCCCTATTAAACACAGGGACAGTCCTCACATGCGTGCGGCGGACGGGCGGTTCCGTGGTGGACCTATCTTTTGCCACTCCTGCCGTCGCGCGCAGGGTGGCAGGGTGGAGGGTGGTAACGGAGGTGGAGACACTCTCGGATCATCGTTACATACGGTTCGAGGTGTCTCCAGACTCCGCATCGAGCTCGGCGTCGGTGTCCGGGGGACGTAGCAGGTTCCCGCGTTGGGCACTCACTAAGCTCAACCGGGAACTTGCGGAGGAGGCGGCCATCGTTGGCCGCTGGAGCCTCCCGTCGTTGGAAGGTTTGGGGGTGGACGAAATGGCTGGCTGTCTCGGCGACGTACTCACTAACGTCTGCCGAGCAGCCATGCCAAGAGTTTGGGGTCCTCCCCCACCCCGACGGGCGGTATACTGGTGGTCGGCCGAGTTGGCTGACCTTCGCGTTGCCTGCGATGCGGCGCGCCGCGCCTTCGTTCGCAGCAGGCGGCGCCGTCCCCAGGACGAGGAGAGAGACGACCGGCTGTTTAGGGTCTACAAGATTAAAAGAGAGACCCTGCAGCTGGCCATCAGTCGGGCCAAGGAGCGAGCGTGGCTGGAGCTAGTGGAGGGGATCGAAAATGACCCCTGGGGCCGACCGTACAAAAGGGCGCGAGACAAACTTCGCGCCCAGTCGGCCCCCTTGACGGAAACGCTCCAGCCAGAGCTGCTGGGGAACATCGTCCGGGAGTTATTCCCGGACCCCCCGGCAGACTTTGCTCCGCCGCGGATGGCCCGACGGACGCCGGGCTCGATAGAGGAGGGTGTTCTGCCACCTGTCACCGACTTAGAAATGGAGGCGGTTCTGTCCCGCCTCCGTAGTAAGAAGAGGGCGCCAGGTCCGGACGGGGTGCACGGTAGAGTTCTCTCTATAGCTCTCGTGCACCTCGGAGACAGCCTTCGGGAACTATTTGACCGCTGTTTACAGTGCGGTCAGTTCCCGAAGGCGTGGAAGGAGGGTCGGCTCGTCCTGATTCCTAAGGGCGGGCGGCCACCGGACTGTGCGTCGGCGGTGCGGCCGATTGTGTTGCTGAACGAGGTGGGCAAGGCTTTTGAGCGAATCATAGCCTCCCGTCTTGTTCAGCATTTGGAGGAAGGTCCGGGGCCCGGACTGTCAGACTCGCAGTTCGGGTTTCGGGCCGGTCGGTCGACCATCGACGCGATAGGGCGCCTCAAGTCGGTGACAGTTGAGGCGGAACGCGGGAGGGAGGTGGTGGTGGCGGTGTCGCTGGACATCGCCAACGCCTTCAACAGCCTTCCCCACAGCGTGATACGGGAGGCACTGAATTTCTTCGGCGTGCCTCCGTATATCGGGAGGCTGTTGAACGCGTATCTCTCCGATAGGGAGATCGTGTACGAGGACCGGTTGGGGTCTCTAGAGAGGCGGAGAGTCGAGTGCGGCGTCCCGCAGGGTTCGGTTCTGGGACCGAACCTTTGGGATGTCGGCTACGACTGGGTCCTGCGGAGCGGCCTTCTCCCCGGGATGAGTGTCATCTGCTATGCGGATGACACCTATGTCACGTCCCGGGGACGAACATACCAGGAGGCTGCGCGGCTGGCTGAGGTGGGAGTATCCCTCGTAGTCAGCCGCATAGAGCGGTTGGGGCTTCGGGTACGTTTGAACAAGACCGAAGCCCTGCTCTTCCGCGGACCCGGGAGGAAAGGGCCCCCGCCCGGAGCACGACTCCTTATCGGAGAGACGGAGGTCAGGGTGAGTCCAACCCTTAAGTGTCTCGGACTCACCCTGGACGGGAGGTGGACCTTCGGCCCCCATTTCCAACAACTGGGGCCGAAGGTCGTGAGGGTGGCGTCAGCGCTGGGCCGACTCCTGCCTAATATAGGAGGGCCCAGCGAAGCCTGCAGGCGGCTATACTCCGGGGTGTGTCGGAGTATAGCCTTGTACGGAGCCCCTATTTGGGCGGACTCCCTCACCGCTCGCAATAAGGCCCAGCTGCGAAGAGCGCAGCGGGTCATAGCGGTGAGGGTAATCAGGGGCTACCGTACAGTCTCCTGGGTGGCGGCCACTGCCCTGGCTGGAGATCCGCCGTGGGAGCTCCAGGCGTCGGTGCTCGCCGAGGTGCACCTCTTCGCGTTGGAGAGGAAGGCACAGAACGGCGAGTTTCCGACCTGGGAGGAGCTCTTGCGAGTGCGGAGGCTGGGGCAACAGTGGTTGCTACGAAGGTGGGGTGAGGTTCTGGAGCAGTCGCCGTACGGCCAACATACGGCCGCGGCACTGCGTCCGGTCCTTGCGGCGTGGATGCGCCGCAAGCGAAAACCCCTCACCTTTCGCCTTGCACAGGTGCTCACCGGGCATGGATGCTTCGGTGCGTACTTGTGCAAGGTTGCCAGGAGGGAGCCTACGCCAGCCTGCCATGAGTGTGGCGCTGCGGAGGACACGGCCCAGCACACCCTAGAGGTGTGCGAACGATGGGCCGTGCAGCGCCACGATCTCGTGGCAGTGCTTGGGAGGGACCTCTCGCTCTCGAGTGTGGTGCGCTGCATGCTCGAGAGCGATGAGGCCTGGCAGGCGGCGGTCTCTTTCTGCGAAGCCGTCATTTCGCAGAAAGAGGCCGCGGAGCGGGACAGAGAGAACGATCAATCCTCTGTTCCGCTTCGCCGGCGTAGGACGGGAGTGCGGAGGCGTCGTTATGTGAACCTCCAAACTTCCGTCTAACGGGGCTCCGGGAGAGGATGGGAACCTCCCCGGCTTAGCTAGTCCCGGCGCCGAGGGGGACGCTTCAGGTTGTCGGAGCGGCCCCTTAATTGTGGTGGAAGTCCGGTCCCTATAGAGGTAGACCGGCCGGTCGCGGGGGGTGTCCTGTGCTAGACAGATCCGGGACACCCCCCTTAAAGCGGCTGATGGCAATCCGCAGGTTAGTTTTAGTGGGTAAACCGGCGAGTCGCGCCGGGAGTCCCACATACCCCCGGGTCCCCCAACCCGGGAAGGGCGTAATGACCTTTCCCCTGCGAGATCAAAAAAAAAAAAAAAAAAAAAAAAAAAAAAAAAAAAAAAAAAAGGTTAGGTTAGGTTGGAGCTCAAACTTTCCTAGGCGAAGCCCATGCTAACCGACGGAAGTTTGCGTTCACGGTGTCTACCGAAAGGTGTCGCTTTTGGTGATATTTTGGCGTTGGAATTATCTCGGTACCTATCTTGGTTCCCTAGATAATTAATTTTTTGTTTGTTAAACTTTCTTTTACTGATTCCCATACATCGGTCGAGAAAGTCATCCACGTAGGGCAGCATCGGTCGACGATTTTTGTCCTGGTGTTGTTGTGCGTGGGTGGCCCTCCCGGGGTGGGAATATTTTTGTATATATTGGTTTAGGTTAGTTTTATAATTTAGGTGTACTTTTGTTATTAATTTGGTGTTGGTTTTGATTTTATAATATTATTAAGTTAGGTTTTTTGTTTGGGCCATCTGCCTAAACATCTATTTGAAGTCGTTCTTCATACCAGGGGTGTGCCCTGGGGCACCCCCAATTTTGCTGTTGGCGAAATGCCTAAGGTTGTTGAGGAAGTTGGGGGGAAGAAGGATGAAAGTGAAGGGGGGATTGGTAGACGATCCGGACGGGGGCTTCGGCTCGATTTCGGAGACGCACCGAGCGGGGAGGAGCAAAGTGGGAGCGTTCGTCGGCGGGGCTATGCCCGTGCCGGGATAACGCTGGAGGAGGTCATAGGGGACTGGTCTATGCAGTCCAACTCAGAGTCGGAGGCCTATCGTGGAAAACGTTCTTTTCCTTTTCAAGGGGGGGCTTCTGGCTCGGACACGGAGGACGTTGCTGAATGCAGTCTGGAGGGGCGTAAAAGTGCTGCCAAACGCGGAAGGGCTCGTGGGGCTGCCACTGGTGCCCGTCAGGCACTAAGAGACCGAACGGAGGTAGCCCGAGAGGCCGATTTTGTAGCTGCACTCGATAAGAGGGTGTACATGAAGACGGTCTCGGACCCTGGAGAGCAGGAAATCCCTCCTGGTCCCCTTGATCTGGATGTTGATAGGTTAGGGGCACAGGAATTGGCGCAGGCGGCAGAAGCGAATCTGCAGGAGATCTTGAATCTGGCTGGCAGATCCACCAACTTGAAAGGGGGATATGCCAGCAAGATCCGACGTGCAACGGGCACAGTTAAAACGGTGCTCGAGACACTGATGGCGCGCACTGAGGCAGAGGAGACGCGCCGCCTCCGTGCAGATAATGGGAGACTGCAACGGGAGGTGGCAAACCTCCGGGAAGAGGTGCGCGCCTACAGGCGTGAATACGAGGAGGCGAAGAAGGCGGCGTCAAAAAAGCCGTCGGCGGAGTCTTCAAGCCCGATGTCAAACGAACAGCTGGGCATCCTGCAGAGTAACATCGCCAGGTTGGTGGGCAACCTGGTGGATGGTCGTATGGCGGCTCTGGAGGATCGACTGCTGCCTCCTCGCATGGTTCGCCCGCCGTTGGCTGCAGACAGGAGGACGGCTGCCCGCGAAGCTCGGTCCGATGCTACTGCTGTTGTTCGCGAGGTACCACCGGAGCGAGAGGGGTCGCCGGTTCTAGGAGCACCTCGGGATCAAAGAGTCCCTAGAAAGGTTCCGGAAAGGAGCCGGGAGGAATTTCCGGTGCTGACGGTGCGCCCTGCGACGAGGCCGACGCCTAATTCTGGGGCGTCTAAAGCCTCGAAGGGGGTTGGATGGACTAGCTTTGGACCCTCCAAGTCCAAAGCGCCCAAGACGGTGGCAGCGGTGCCAGCTCCTGCACCTGCTCCTGCTAATGCTCCTCCGGCTTCGGAGGCCTGGACCGAGGTGGTGAGGCGCAAGGCGCCTAAGAAGAAGGCGCAGGGGACAAAAGCCCCCCCTGCGCCCAAGCAAAAGAAGGGCACCAAGCTTGTGGTCCCTAGCTCCTCCGCCGTAATCGTTAAGTTACGGCCGGAGGCAGCTCAACAGGGTGCCACATATGGCTCGGTGCTGGCGAGGGCCCAACAGAGCATCAATGTGGAGGAGCTCGGCATCGGGCCATTAAAAGTCCGCATGTCGGCAACCGGGTGCCGCCTCATAGAAGTGCCAGGGCGGAACAGTGCAGAGCAAGCGGATGCCCTGGCCCAAAAGATGGGGGAGCTGCTGTGCGGAGTAGCGGACGTGGTGAGGCCCGTCAAAACTACTTGTTTCCGTATGACGGGCCTCGACGAGACCGCGACGGTCGACAGACTCAGGTCGGTCGTCGCTGCGGAGGGGAGCTGTACCAGGGAGCAAGTGTGGGTCGGAGATATTCACTTCGGCCCACGCGGTGTAGGTTTTGCCCGGATGTCGTGCCCAATGATAGCAGCTAAAAAGCTGATCCAGTTGGGTGCAATCCGGGTAGGCTGGAGCAAGGTGCAGCTCCACCATGAAGGGGTCCGTCCCAGGCACTGCTATAGGTGCCTGGGAAAAGGACACACGGCAGGGCTGTGCAGCTGCGAGAAGGACCGCAGCGGCCTGTGCTACCGCTGCGGACAGCCGGGACACATAGCGTCCGGCTGTGACTCCACCGTGCCTCGCTGCGCAGTCTGCAGCGACGCCGGCTTGAAGGCCGACCACGTAATGGGGGGCAGATTATGCTCCCCCCCATCCACCCGTGGAAAGCTTCCCTCCTCCTCACGTTCATCGGGGAGGGGACCGGTGGCGCCTGAGGCCGAGATGTCTGAATAATGCCAGGACATCTCGGCTTCTTACAGGGCAACATTAACCACTCTGCTGCTGCTCAAGATCTCTTCTTGCAGTCGATGGCGGAGTGGTTAATCGACGTGGCGGTGGTGGCGGAGCCCTACTTCGTACCCCCTCAGCCGCATTGGGCTGGGGACTCTGAGGGCTCCGTCGCCGTTGTGGTGAGGCCAGGTGCTGGCCCCCCCCTCATACCCAGAATGAGGGGGGCTGGATATGTCGTTGCTGCTCGGGGAGATGTAGTAATAGTTGGTGTATACTTCTCCCCGAACCGCAACCTAGCCGCCCTAGAGCAATTCCTTGATGCTCTGGGGCCGCTGATCAGGAGGCTAGCCCCCCTCCCCGTCATAGTGGCAGGGGACTTCAACGCCAAGTCCTCGGCGTGGGGTTCCCCTGTCACTGATCCGAAGGGGAGGGAGGTAGAGGAGTGGGCTTTAGCCTCGGGACTGTCCCTTCTCAATACAGGGACAGTCCTCACCTGCGTGCGGCGGACGGGCGGTTCAGTGGTGGACCTGTCGTTCGCCACTCCCGACGTCGCGCGCAGGGTGGCAGGGTGGAGGGTGGTAACGGAGGTGGAGACACTCTCGGACCATCGCTATATACGGTTCGAGGTGTCTCCAGCCTCCGCATCGAGGTCGGCGTCGGTGTCCGGGGGACGTAGCAGGTTCCCGCGTTGGGCACTCACTAAGCTCAACCGGGAACTTGCGGAGGAGGCGGCCATTGTTGGCCGCTGGAGCCTCCCGTCGTTGGAAGGTTTGGGGGTGGACGAAGTGGCTGGCTGTCTCGGCGATGTACTTACCAACGTCTGCCGGGCAGCCATGCCAAGAGTTTGGGGTCCTCCCCCTCCTCGACGGGCGGTGTACTGGTGGTCGGCCGAGCTGGCTGACCTTCGCGTCGCCTGCGATGCGGCGCGCCGCGCCTATGTCCGTAGCAGGCGGCGCCGTCCCCAGGACGAGGAGCGTGATGGCCGGCTGTTCAGGGTCTACCATGCCAAAAGGGAGATCCTGCAACTGGCCATCAGTCGGGCCAAGGAGCGAGCGTGGCTGGAGCTGGTGGAGAGTCTGGATAATGACCCGTGGGGTCGACCGTATAAGAGGGCGCGAGACAAACTTCGCGCCCAGTCGGCCCCACTGACGGAAACGCTCCAGCCAGAGCTGCTGGGGAACATCGTCCGGGAGTTGTTCCCGGACCCCCCGGCAGACTTTGCTCCGCCGCGAATGGCCCGACGGACGCCGGGCTCGATGGAGGAGGGTGTTCCGCCACCCGTCACCGACGCGGAAATGGAGGCGGTTCTGTCCCGCCTCCGTAGTAAGAGAAGGGCGCCTGGTCCGGACGGGGTGCACGGGAGGGTTCTATCTATAGCTCTCGTGCACCTCGAAGACAGCCTTCGGGAACTGTTTAACCGCTGTCTACAGAGCGGTCAGTTCCCGAAGGCGTGGAAGGAGGGTCGGCTCGTCCTGCTACCTAAGGGCGGGCGACCACCGGACTCTGCGTCGGCGGTGCGGCCGATCGTGTTACTGAACGAGGTGGGCAAGGCGTTTGAACGTGTAATAGCCTCCCGCCTCGTTCAGCACTTGGAGGAAGGACCGGGGCCCGGACTGTCAGACTCACAGTTCGGGTTTCGGGCAGGTCGGTCAACCATCGACGCAGTGAGGCGCCTGAAGTCGGTGACGGAGGAAGCGGAACGCGGGAGGGAGGTGGTGGTGGCGGTGTCCTTGGACATCGCCAACGCCTTCAACAGCCTTCCCCACAGCGTAATACGCGAGGCACTGAACTATTTCGAGGTGCCTCCGTATCTCGGGAGGCTGTTGGACGCGTATCTCTCCGATAGGGAGATCGTGTTCGAGGATCGGTCGGGGTCCTTAGAGAGGCGGCAGGTCGAGTGCGGCGTCCCTCAGGGTTCGGTTCTGGGACCGAACCTCTGGGACGTCGGCTATGACTGGGTCCTGCGGAGCGGCATCCTCCCCGGAACAGATGTCATCTGCTATGCAGATGACACTTACGTCACGTTCCGGGGAAGGACGTATCAGGAGGCCGCGCGGCTGGCTGAGGAGGGGGCAGCCCTCGTTGTCAGCCGCATAGAGCGCTTGGGGCTTCGGGTACGTTTAGACAAGACCGAAGCCCTGCTCTTCCGCGGACCCGGGAGGAAAGGACCCCCACCGGGTGCACGACTCCTTATCGGAGAGACGGAGGTCAGGGTGAGTCCAACCCTTAAATGTCTCGGACTCACCCTGGACGGGAGGTGGACCTTCGGCCCCCATTTTCAACAGCTGGGGCCGAAGGTCGTGAGGGTAGCATCAGCGCTGGGCCGACTCCTTCCGAATATAGGAGGGCCCAGCCAAGCCTGCAGGCGGCTATACTCCGGAGTCTGCCGGAGTGTAGCTCTGTACGGAGCCCCAATTTGGGCGGATTCCCTCACTGCTCGCAACAAGGCCCAGCTGCGAAGAGCGCAGCGGGTCATAGCAGTGAGGGTAATCAGGGGCTACCGTACAGTCTCCTGGGTGGCAGCTACTGCCCTGGCGGGGGAACCGCCTTGGGAGCTTACGGCAAGGGTCCTTGCCGAGACGAACCTCCTCGTGTCAGAGGGGAGGTCACGTGGCGAGGTCCCCCCGTGGGAGGAGCTAAGGCGGTTCCAAAGGCTGGGAGAGCAGTGGTTGCTGAGGAGGTGGGGTGAGGTCCTGGCGCAGTCGCCGTATGGCCAACATACGGCCGCGGCACTGCGTCCAGTCCTTGTGGCGTGGATGCGCCGCAAGCGAAAACCCCTCACCTTCCGCCTTGCACAGGTGCTCACCGGGCATGGATGCTTCGGTGCGTACCTGTGTAAGGTCGCCAGGAGGGAGCCAACGCCAGTCTGCCATGAATGTGGCGCTGCGGAGGACACGGCCCAGCACACCCTAGAGGTGTGCGACCGATGGGCCGTGCAGCGCCACGATCTCGTGGCAGTCCTTGGGCGGGACCTCTCGCTCTCGAGTGTGGTGCGCTGCATGCTCGAGAGCGATGAGGCCTGGCAGGCGGCGGTCTCTTTCTGCGAAGCCGTCATTTCGCAGAAAGAGGCCGCGGAGCGGGACAGAGAGAACGATCAATCCTCTGTTCCGCTCCGCCGGCGTAGGACGGGAGTGCGGAGGCGTCATTATGCGAACCTCCAAACTTCCGTCTAACGGGGCTCCGGGAGAGGATGGGAACCTCCCCGGCTTAGCTAGTCCCGGCGCCGAGGGGGACGCTTCAGGTTGTCGGAGCGGCCCCTAATTGTGGTGGAAGTCCGGTCCCTATAGAGGTAGACCGGCCGGTCGCGGGGGGTGTCCTGTGCTAGACAGATCCGGGACACTCCCCATATAGCGGCTGATGGCAATCCGCAGGTTCAGTTTTAGTGGGTAAACCGGCGAGTCGCGCCGGGAGTCCCACATACCCCCGGGTCCCCCAACCCGGGAAGGGCGTAATGACCTTTCCCCTGCGAGATCAAAAAAAAAAAAAAAAAAAAAAAAAAAAAAAAAAAAAAAAAAAAAAAAAAAAGGTTAGGTTAGGTTAGGTTAGGTTAGGTTAGGTTAGGTTAGGTTCTCTGTACGGAGGGGGCGATACCGGTTCCTCCACGTTGGTGTCCCTGGGCAACGCCTGGGTGCGCCACTCCGCTCTCTACACGGGGTGAGGTACTCAGGCGGCTGAACACCGGTCTATCTCTATCTTTTCACCATCTTTTTATAGTTTACTCTTCTTTTTGCTTTGTTTTATTTATTTCTTCTATCTTTCAACACCTTTTCTTCTCTATCTTTTCTCTTTTATTTATTCCTCTGTGCGTGTGTGCTAGGTTTTGCGTGATAGGTTTTTGTTTGAATGGTGATGAATGGGCTTATACGGCCCCTAATCCTTGGATTGTGGTGCCCGGCCTTGGGATGCGTGGCGAACGGGCGGTTTCGTCGTGAGGGCACTGGGGCAGAATCCCCCCTATTGGATCGGGTCAGCATCAACCCATACGTGAGCAAATATGGAGAGCAATAAGGACAATATTCCCCGGGTGGGTCCTCTTAGGAGGGAATCCCACACTCCCGCTTCGGCGGGGGGTCGCCCCACGTATACGGGGGGGGCACCTGTTGCTGTGGAGTCGGATGAGGAGACCGTGCTAAAGACGGTAGAGAAGGAGAGGGGCGCGATGGCGCAACCAGGCCCGAAGCTGGCGCACATTACCGCGCCGGCGGCGGACTTACTCACGGACGAAGACGTCGATTTTAGCCAGCCGCAGCCCAACGGCTACGAGCGGATGCTAAAATTGATGCAGAAGAAGAAGTTGCGGGGCGACGCAGACCTGCCGCGCGTGCTACTCACGCGCGACGTGATTATGCCAAAACCCCGTGAACTTGGACCAGAAAGAGACAGCGAGGACTATCTCTCGGACTCCAGCTGCATATCTTCCATGTCGCTGGACTCCGAGGGATTGCCCGCACCCACCGGACGAACGACCCCCCTTAAGCGGCGGTTACACCCGGACGAGACAGAGGCGGCGCCGTCCACCAGCAAAGGGGCGGTGCCGAAGGCGAAGAGAGGACGTGGTCGGCCACCATCAACCGGCCAATACGTCGGCCTGGCGAAGGCGCAGGCAGAGCTCAACAGAGCGAAGGCAGAGGCCATCAGACTGGAGGCCGAAGCCGAGGTCGCTGATACAGCACGGGCAGCGAGAGAAGCGCGAGTCTCTCTCCCTGCAAGCCCTACCTCTATCACCACCCCAGAGGAGACAAACGCTGCTATTGCAGCAAATGTAGAGAGGTCCCTAGAAACGATCTTGATGGTCGCATCTAGGTCCTCAAATTTGAAAGGAACATTCCAGCGGTTCCTCAAGGAGTCGGTCAGCACCATCAGAACGGCCGTCACCGAATTGAGGGGCCGCTGCGAATCGGATGAGCTGCGGGCCTTGGAAGCCCAGAACGCGCGGCTCCAACAGCAGGTCGACGCGATGCGACGCGAGCTGGAGGAGTTGCGCCGCCAGTCGACTAAGCCTGCGTCTCAGGACTTGCAGCAGATGTTGTCGGAGGTCTCGCGCTCTAATATCGAGACCTTCGGCAACATGCTGAATGCTAGGTTGGCCGGACTGGAAGACAGGCTCCTTCCGGAGCCAAGGAGGAGGCCACCGCTGGCGGCGGACAGTGCCACTGTGGGCACCACGCCGGCGGAGAATAGGACGAAGGCGCCGAAGCCCAATAAGGCGACGGTGCCCACATACGCTGAAATGGCGGCACCGAGTGCGGCAACCCCAATAAAGGCACCGCCAACACCGGCCCCGCCAAAGGCCAAGGGTAAAGCCAAGGCCAAAAAGAAGAAGCGGCCATCAATGGCCGCTAAGGAAGCGGCGCAAGGGGGGGAGAACACCGACCCCTCCCCCGCCGAGGCCCCGTGGACTAACATAGGTCGACGCAAGGCCAAAAAGGCGAAGAAGGGGGCGGCTACAACAGCCAAAGCCGCCCCGAAGAAGAAGAGAGCGAAGCTTCGCCCTCCTACCACTGCGGCAGTCACCCTCACCCTGGGGGCGAGCGCTGCGGAAAGGGGGGTGACTTACGCTAAACTATTAAGTCAGGCTAGAGCGGCGATCGACCTGGGGGAACTCGGCATCCCCAGGCTCGGTTTCCGCCTGGCCGAGACAGGAGCGCGCGTCCTTACCATTGCTGGCGAGGGCGCGCAGGAGAAAGCGGACGCCTTCGCCTCGAGGCTGAGGTCCGTTCTGCCACCGGAAGACGTAAAAGTCGCCCGCCCGGTCCTGTGCGCGGAGATCCGTGTTGCCGGGCTGGACGACTCAATAGCGGCCGCCGACGTCATCCAGGCGGTCGCGAAGGAGGGTGGGTGTTCGGCCGACGACATTCGGTCGGGCGAATTGACGGTGGGGCCACGCGGGGACGCGTCATTGTGGATGCGTGTCCCGGTCGCGGCCGCCAAGAAGCTTACTAGCTCAGGGCGGCTGCGGGTTGGCTGGGTGTCGGCGAGAGTGGCGCTGCTGGTCGCGAGGCCTAAGCGTTGCTTCCGCTGCCAAGACACCGGCCACGTGGCAGCGAAGTGCCAGTGCCCGGTAGACCGCAGCCGGAGCTGTTTCCGCTGCGGGAAACCGGGGCACAAGGCGGCCGAGTGCGGGGAAGCGCCCAACTGCTTCCTGTGCGAGGCTGCCGGCAGGCCGGAGAAGGCGCATGTGCTGGGAGGAAGCGGCTGTGTCGCAAAGCCGCCTCCCGGCGCGAAGAGAAAGGCGCCAACGAAAAAGGCCCGGCTTAAAAAGCCCAAGGCCAACGGCGCAAGGGCGGGTCCGTCCGCCCCCGCCATGGAGTTGGACGCCTAGGCCCGTGGGTGGTGATCGGGGGATCGCCACCCGCACTATGGGCCCCGAGAAGGAAAGCTCCCCAATGCCCGGGGAGCTCTCGGAGAGGCAAGCGGCGGCATAACACCAGGCCGCCGCACTAGAAGGGAGCCGGATGCGGCACGCGCCGGGGGGTCGTGGAAGAATGCTTTCGCGATTCCCACGGCCCCTCCACTGGCGCTGAAGATGGGCATCGGGGTGTTTTAGTCGGTACACCCCGGTGCACTCCATCTCGCGCCGGGGGAGTCCGACATACCCCTGCTGCCCTCCCCCGGGGGCGGCGGGGGATTCGTAAAGAATTTCACCCCGTTAAAAAAAAAATAAAAAAAAAATAAAAATAAAAATAAAAAAAAAAAATAAAAAAAATAAAAAAATAAAAAAAAAAAAAAAAAAAAAAGGTTCTCTGTACGGAGCCCCAATTTGGGCGGATTCCCTCACTGCTCGCAACAAGGCCCATTTGCGAAGAGCGCAACGGGTCATAGCAGTGAGGGTAATCAGGGGCTACCGTACAGTCTCCTGGGTGGCAGCTACTGCCCTGGCGGGGGAACCGCCTTGGGAGCTTACGGCAAGGGTCCTTGCCGAGACGAACCTCCTCGTGTCAGAGGGGAGGTCACGTGGCGAGGTCCCCCCATGGGAGGAGCTAAGGCGGTTCCAAAGGCTGGGAGAGCAGTGGTTGCTGAGGAGGTGGGGTGAGGTCCTGGCGCAGTCGCCGTATGGCCAACATACGGCCGCGGCACTGCGTCCAGTCCTTGCGGCGTGGATGCGCCGCAAGCGAAAACCCCTCACCTTCCGCCTTACACAGGTGCTCACCGGGCATGGATGCTTCGGTGCGTACCTGTGTAAGGTCGCCAGGAGGGAGCCAACGCCAGTCTGCCATGAATGTGGCGCTGCGGAGGACACGGCCCAGCACACCATAGTGGTGTGCGACCGATGGGCCGTGCAGCGCCACGATCTCGTGGCAGTCCTTGGGCGGGACCTCTCGCTCTCGAGTGTGGTGCGCTGCATGCTCGAGAGCGATGAGGCCTGGCAGGCGGCGGTCTCTTTCTGCGAAGTCGTCATTTCGCAGAAAGAGGCCGCGGAGCGGGACAGAGAGAACGATCAATCCTCTGTTCCGCTCCGCCGGCGTAGGACGGGAGTGCGGAGGCGTCGTTTTGCAAACCTCCAAACTTCCGTCTAACGGGGCTCCGGGAGAGGATGGGAACCTCCCCGGCTTAGCTAGTCTCGGCGCCGAGGGGGACGCTTCAGGTTGTCGGAGCGGCCCCTAATTGTGGTGGAAGTCCGGTCCCTATAGAGGTAGACCGGCCGGTCGCGGGGGGTGTCCTGTGCTAGACAGATCCGGGACACTCCCCATATAGCGGCTGATGGCAATCCGCAGGTTCAGTTTTAGTGGGTAAACCGGCGAGTCGCGCCGGGAGTCCCGGTGCGCCACCTCGTCTTTTGCGGGGTGAGGTACCCACGCGGCTGAAGGCTGGCGCTATCTCTTTTCTACTCTATCTTTCACCACCTGTTTTGTTTAGCTTTCTTGTGTTTTTTAATCGTTTGTTTTTGTTTATTCTATCCTTTCACCACCTCTTCTTTCATCTCGTATCTATCTTTCCTTTATAATTTAACTCTTCTGATGGGGGAGCTCACCCCCGAAAAAAGAGACCGCGACCCGGGGTGTCGGAGTAAACGGAATGGAAGGTCGTAATGCAAAAAGTTTCTCCGGGCGGGTCCCGACAACAGTCGGGGAATCCCGCACTGTGTCCGAAGGTTCTTCGGGCACAGTCTGGCCCACGTATACGGAGGGTGCCAACATTACGAGTGGGGGTGTGGAGGCCGTTGCGACGGCAAGTGGAATGAAGGAAGGCGCGACTACGCGCGCGAGTTCGAAGCCGGCGCCCCTTACCGCGCCGGCGGCGGACCTGCTCACGGACGAAGATGTAGACTTTAGCCAGCCGCAACCTAACGGGTATGAGCGGATGCTAAAGCTTCTACAAAAGAAGAAGTTGAGGGGCGACAAAGATCTGCCGCGCGTGCTGCTTACGCGCGACGTGATCATGCCGCCACCCAAACACGGAAATGACTTCCCTGACAGAGAAAGCGAGGACTATCTCTCGGACTCCAGTTGCATGACTGACATGTCTCTGGACTCCGAGGGATTGCCCGCACACACCGGACGAACGACCCCCCTAAAGCGGCGGTTACACTCGGACGAAGACGTAGCGGCGCCGTCTACCAGTAAAGGTGCGGTGCCTAAGATCAAGAGAGGACGCGGTCGGCCTCCAACTACCGGCCAGTACGTCGGCTTGGCCAGGGCTCAGGCGGAGCTCAATAGAGAGAAGGCGGAGAGTCTCCGACTCGAAGCGGAGAAGGAGGTTGTCGAGAAGGTGAGGACGGCGAGAGAGACGCGAGTTTCCCTCTGCGCTGGCTCCGCGCCGACTGACACACCGGAGCAGACAAACGCGGCCATCACGGCAAGCGTAGAGAGGTCCCTGGAGACCATAGCAATGGTTGCATCCAGGTCCTCCAATTTGAAGGGGACATTTCAGCGGTTCCTCAAGGAGGCGGTCAATAACATCCGAACGGCCGTCACCGAACTGAGGGGCCGCTGTGAAACGGACGAGTTGCGGGCCCTAGAAGCGCAAAATGCTCGGCTCCAGCAGCAGATCGACGCCATGCGTCGAGAGATGGAGGAATTGCGGCGCCAGGCGACCAGGCCCGCTACCCAAGACGTGCAACAGCTGTTGTCGGAGGTCTCGCGCTCCAATATCGAGACCTTCGGCAACATGCTGAATGCAAGGCTCGCCGGCCTGGAGGACAGACTCCCGCCGGAGCCCAGAAGACGACCCCCGCTGGCGGCGGATAGTGCTACTGTTGGCACCACGCCAGCGCCGGCGGCACAAAAGACGATGGCGCCGAAGCCGAAAAAGGTAAAGGCGCCAACGTACGCGACAGTGACGGCGCAGGTTGCGGCGGCCCCAGAAGAGGCGCCGCCTGCACCCGCCCCGCCAAAGGCCCCCATGGCCAAAAAGTCGAAAAAGAAGCGGCCATCAATGGCCGCTCAGGAGACGGCGCAAGGGGGGGACACCAACAACCCCTCCCCCGCCGAGGCCCCGTGGACCACAGTAGGTCCGCGCAAGGCCAAGAAGAAGAAGGGGGCGGCTACTCCATCTAAAGTCGCCCCTAAGAAGAAGAAGGCGAAGCTGCGCACCCCCGCCACAGCGGCCGTTACCCTCACTCTTGAGGAGAAGGCTGCGGAGAAGGGGGTTACGTACGCCAGCCTGTTAAAAGAAGCTAGAGCGAAAATCGATTTGGGGGAGTTCGACATCCCCAAACTCGGTTTCCGCCTGGCGGAAACTGGCGCGCGCGTGCTCACCATCGACGGTGAGCGGGCGCAAGAGAAGGCGGACGCCTTTGCCTCAAAGCTCAGGTCTGTCCTTAATCCGGAGGTAGTAAGAGTCGGCCGCCCGGTGAAGTGCGCGGAGATGCGCGTCACCGGGCTGGACGACTCAGTGACGGCCGCCCAAGTCATCCTGGCGGCCTCACAAGAAGGAGGATGCCCGACCAGCTCCATCAGGTCGGGCAAAGTTGTGATGGGACCGAGAGGAGACGCATCCCTATGGATGAGCGTCCCCGTCGCGGCCGCTAAAAAGCTGCTCACTTCTGGGCGGCTTCGCGTGGGCTGGGTCTCGGCGAAGGTGGCGCTGCTGGCCGCGAGGCCTAAGCGGTGCTACCGATGCCAGGACACCGGCCACGTCGCGGCGAAATGCCAGTCCTCGGTGGACCGTAGCCGGAGCTGTTTCCGATGCGGGAAGCCGGGGCACAAGGCGGCAGAATGCGGCGCTGATCCGCACTGCTCGCTGTGTGAGGCCACTGGCAAAAAGGAGGTGGCACACGTGTTGGGGAGCGGCGGCTGCGTTTTCGCAAAGCCGCCCCCTGACACGAAAGGGAAGCGTAAGACTCCCTCCAGGGCCCGGCATAAAAAGCCGCAAGCCCAAGGCGCAAGGGTGGCTCAACCCGCCCCCGCCGAAATGGAGGTTGAGGCATAGGCCCGTGGGCGGTGATCGGGGGATCGCCGCTCACAATATGGGCCCCGAGACGACAAGCTCCCCAATGCCCGGGGAGCTCTCGGAGAAGGAGCCGGTTGCGGCATTTGGAAGTGGGCCGGTTGCGGCAAGCGCTGCGGGGTCGTGGAAGAATGCTTTGCGATTCCCACGGCCCCGTTAAAGGCGCTGAAGATGGGCATCGGGGGGTTTTAGACGGTAAACCCTGGCGCACTCCATCTCGCGCCGGGGGAGCCCGTCATACCCCTCCCGCCCTCCCCCGGGGGCGGCAGGGCATACGTAACGTATTTCCCCCCGTCAAAAAAAAAAAAAAAAAAAAAAAAAAAAGGTTAGGTTCCCCCCGACGGTTGCCCGCCTTGTCGTGGCGGTGGGGCTCAGTAACCGTGGTTGAGGACCCACGGTGAAGCGAAGAGGCAACCAGGGCCGGCTAGGCAGGAGGCCAGGCCGGCCCGAGGAGGGGCGCTCCCGGCGGACTGGAGGAGCCAGTCCGCTGCGGACGCGCCTGGAGGTGGGACCGCAGAAGAAGAGGAGTGCCGGTATTACGGTGCGCCGTACTCCCTATCTTCTGCGGCCGTGGAGGATCGCAGGGGGAGAGGGTGGTGGTGTTGTGCCGCTAACCCTAACCCCCTGCGAGCTGGCGGGGCCGTTCCGCGCGGTAACGGCATCGGTGGGGCCGCAGGGGAAGAGGCAAGTTTGGTATTACGGTGCGCCGCTTGCCCTATCCTCTGCGGCCGAGGTGTAGTTGGCCTCCACCAGTACTGCAGCAGACTCGGGGGGAGTCTGCTGCAGTACTGGTGGAGGCGCAGGAGGGAGGCGCACCTTACCATCTGGTGCGCCTGCCGCCGGCGGGGTCGCGGATGTGTGTATCGTTCCCGTGGCCCCGTCGCAAGGCGGCGTGGAGGAAGGTGGGGGGGGGGGGTTTTAGTGGGTAAACCGTGGGTCTCATTAGCCTATACGGGAGTCCCACATCACCACTCGGGTGCCCCCTGCACCCGGGTGGTATGCGTAATGCATTTCCCCCTCCGGAAAAAAAAAAAAAAAAAAAAAAAAAAAAAAAAAAAAAAAAAAAAAAGGTTAGGTTAGGTTAGGTTAGGTTAGGTTGGGGCTCAGCCAGTTCGTCCTCGTTCGTGGCCCTGGGCAACGCTTGGGTGCGCCACCCCGTCTTTTGCGGGGTGAGGTACTCACGCGGCTGAAGGCTGGCGCTATCTTTTCTTCTCTATCTTTCACCACCTATTTTGTTTAACTTTATTGTTTTTGCATTCGTTTTATTTTGTTTTTCTATCTTTCACCACCTTTTCTTTCATCTCTAACTATCTTTCCTTTTGTTTTAACTCTTCTGTTGGGGGAGCTCACCCCCGAAAAAAGAGACCGCGACCCGGGGTGTCGGAGTTTTGTATGGATGGCAAGTTTTAAAAATTCACTACCTCAGGAGGGTACCTTAACCGGAGAATCCCTCGGCGGGCCTTCAAGCCCGTCCAGCCCCACGTATTCTGAGGGGGGCAAAAATTTGCTTTTACCTACGGCGATCTCCGGGGACCATTCTGTCCCCAAACACGATGACTTAATGCATGCACAAAGGATTCCGATTGTTCAACTGGAAAGGATGTCAGATTCGGATTGTTCGCTGTCTACGATGCGAACTGCGACAAGCTCTCGCGCTTCCTCGCGCGATCGAGCGGGAAGTGTAGCTGGCAAGAGGAGATTACCAAACTCTGGGTCGGCTTCTGATGACGGAGGCTCCGAGCGATCCGCTCGCTCAGACACTCATAAAAAGAGAACCGTCCCTGCCAAAAGAGGACGTGGGCGTCCCCCAACAACTGGGGAGTATGTCGGAGTAGCAAAGGCAAAGCGTGACTTGCTAGATCTAGAGCACGAAGATCTGAGGCTCCAGGCCGAAAAAGAGGTCGTTGCGGCGCTGCTAAAAGCGCAGCGACAAGCGGAATTGGCTGCAAGCAAACAGGCAGAGCGCGCGTCACTTGATGCTCTCCCGGCCGCTACCAAACTAAAAACAGTTGGCGAGCAGGGCTTGGAGCTCATTAAGATGGTGCGCATGAAAAGTGGGAATATGAAGGGCACATTTATAAAGGCCCTCAAAGTTGGTGAAGAGAAGGTTGAGGAGTCTGTTCGTGGCCTCGCCTCTCTTAAGGAGGATACGCTCAAACTTGAGGCCGAGAACATACGCCTCAGAGAAGAAATAGCGGTGCTGCGGGAAATGGCGAGTCGACCATCTAAACCACCGCCCCCAGCAAGCGCTGCCAAATCATCTGCAGCCCCAGCTCAACAAGGTGGCTCAGAGGAAGTAACGATGGCGGGTTTGCGGACAATGTTTGAGGAGTTCTCCCGCTCTATAATGGAGAGGACCTCGAATATGATCAACGCGCGCATTGAGGCAATGGATGACCGTCTGCTCCCAGCCAAGCGGCTTCGACCGCCACTGGCAGCAGACAAAAACAAGGACGTATATACTGGAGCTCACCGTTCTGAAGATTGTCCCGCCCTCTTACGGGCTGGATCATCTAGAGGAACGCCAACTCCGGCTTCGGCGGCGACAGTAAAAGCAGCAACTGCTCCAACTCCAGCGGCTTCTGCACCTGAAAAAGAGAAGTCAGTTAGTATCACGAAAAAGAAGGGAAAGAAACAAGGAAAGCCATCGGCAGAACAACAGCCGGCTCCATCAGTAACTGTTACCCCCGGCCCCTCACCACCTGAAGGAGAAGGCTGGAACACAGTTGTTAGGAAAAAGGGGAAGAGTAAGGCAAAACCGGATGCGACAAACTCAGACTTGACACACCCGGATACGGCTAAGGCGCAGCCGAAGGGGGCATTAAAAGCCTCCCAAAAGCCGCAGCCCAAGAAAAAGGCAAGAAGAAGGAGGAACGCAGCTCCCGCTACCTCTGCAGTGGTGATCACGCTGCAGCACGATGCGGTAGAGCGCGGAACAACATATAAGGATGTCCTCAATAAGGCCCGACAAGGGATTAACTTGGCGGAACTAGGTTTGGTGGAAGGCGTCCGAATTAGGCAGGCGGCAACGGGGGCTCGAATCATGGAGCTCCCGACTAGCGCGACTAGCGAAATGGCGGACCGGTTCGCCGAAAAGTTGCGGGGCGTCCTTGCTGGAGATGCCAGAGTCGCCAGGCCGGTGAAGTGCTCAGACGTTCGCGTCACTGGCTTGGACGACACCGTCACGAAGGAGGCCGTTCTGGCTGCGGTCGTAGCAAAGACGAGCTGCCCCCCGGAACACATCAAGGGGGGCGATATTCGCGAGGGCCCTGGGGGAACCGGAACCATGTGGGTTCAGTGTCCCGTGGCTGCCGCCAACACCTTGGTAGCTGCGGGTCGCTTGCTCGTTGGCTGGAGTTCGGCGCGTGTCCAGCCCTTAGAACCGAGGGTGATGAAATGTTACCGCTGCCTCGAAGTCGGTCATACGGCGCGGCGGTGCGACTCAGAAGTGGACAGAGGCCAACTGTGCTTCCGGTGCGGTCAAGCCGGGCACAAGTCTTCCTTCTGCACGGCAAAGCCTCACTGCGTGGTTTGCTCGGCGGCGGGAAGAAATCCCAACCACTCGATCGGCGGAAAGGGTTGCGCTCCTCCGAAGAAGGGGCGCAACAGAAGAGGCAAAACTCAAGCGACGGGTCGGCCTCAGGCACGACAGGAGGAACTAATGGACATCAACAATGGATAGACAACCATTGCAGTTCCTTCAGACGAACCTGAACCACTGTGCCGGCGCCCAAGACATGCTTTTCCAGGCTCTGGTGCAGTGGCAGGTAGACATCGCGATAGTGGCCGAGCCCTACTACGTCCCAGCTCGCACCAACTGGGTAGGGGACCTGCTGGGCTCCGTCGCTATCTGCGCTTCCGATGCTGGCCCGCCGCTCCTATTGCGGGACAAAGGCCAAGGGTTCGTGTCGGCGGATTGGGGGAAGTACATAATCTTCGGTGTATACTTCTCCCCCAACAAAACCCTCGCCGAATTTGAGGACTTCCTGGGCGAGTTGCAGGCGGCAGTCTTAAGAGCGGCCCCAAGGCCCGTTCTTGTCGCCGGCGACTTTAACGCCAAGCACTCAGCCTGGGGCTCTCCCGTGACCGACGCCCGTGGTGACGCAGTGCTAGAGTGGACTGTCATGACCGGTCTCTCGCTATTAAACCGCGGGGACACGCCTACATGCGTTCGGCATCAGGGGAGTTCGATCGTCGACCTCTCCTTTGCTAGCTCTGCGGTTGGAAGACTGGTCCACGACTGGAGGGTGGAGGACTTGGAGACACTGTCGGATCACTTATACATCCGGTTCAGTGTTTCCTCCTCGAGAGTTGACCAGACGGTCCCGACTACATCGACGCGTGCACCGGAATTCCTGCGCTGGGCACTTACGAAGATGGATAAGGAGGCGCTCGATGAGGCAGCGCAGGTGGAGGCCTGGACACCGAGGCCTACGGCTCCCATCGCCGTCAACGAGGAGGCGCTCTGGTTTCGCGAAGCCCTCACCAGGATTTGCGATGCCGCCATGCCCCGAGTGAAGCACCGCCCTCCGAAGAGGCAGGTGTATTGGTGGTCGGATGTGATCGCGGAACTCCGGCATCGATGCATCAGAGCGCGTCGGCCATACCAACGGCAGCGAAGCAGAAGAGTGCGGAATGAATCGTTGGAGAGGCGGCTTGGGGCGGAGTATAGCGCAGCCAAAAGTGCTCTACGCCTGGCCATTATATTGGCTAAGGACACTGCCCGGGAGGAGATGCTGGCGGAGTTAAATCGGGACCCGTGGGGTCGCCCGTATCGCGTGGTGCGGAACAAGATCGGCCGCGGTCCGCCAGTCATGGAGACGTTGCCTCCGGAGCAGTTGCCCGTCATTGTGTCGGCACTGTTTCCGACCGTCGCGGGCTCGGTGCCGCTAAACGACATCGGGCCGGCACCGGGCGAGGAAGTGCCACCTGTATCGGAGGGAGAATTAGACGCAGCCATTTTCAGGCTTAGCGAGCGCAAGACTGCCCCGGGCCCGGACGGAATCCCCGGCCGGATCTGGGTAAAGTCCATGGGGCCACTCAAGGACAGAATGAGGGACCTGTTCACAGAGTGCCTCGCGCAGGCGGAGTTTCCCGAGTGCTGGAAGGAGGGTAGGCTTGTTCTGCTGAGGAAGGACGGCCGCCCTGCCGACTCGCCTTCGGCCTACAGGCCTATCGTCTTGCTAGACGAGGCCGGGAAGTTATTGGAGAGAGTGATTGCATCTAGGGTCACCAAACACCTTGAGCGGGAAGGGCCTAACCTCTCCGAGGCACAATATGGCTTCCGAACGCAGCGCTCGACCATAGATGCAATCCTCAAAGTCAAGGAGTTCTCAGAGGAGCACACGACAAACGGCGGAGTGGTGCTGGCGGTGTCATTTGACATCGCCAACGCATTTAACACCTTGCCCTTCGATGCCATCGAGGAGGGCCTCCGCTATCACGAGGTGCCTTGGTATCTCCGCAAAATCATCGGAGGGTACCTTAGGAGACGGACTATCATCTGTACTGGACGTAATGGTGTTGCCGTCCGGATTGTGACTTGGTGCGGTGTTCCACAGGGGTCTGTTCTTGGCCCTCTCCTGTGGAACATCGGATTCGATCGCGTCCTGCGTGCCGCACTTCTCCGTGGGCTTCGTGTCATTTGTTATGCCGATGACACCCTGCTCTTAGCCCGCGGAGAAACATTTGAGGAGGCAATTCGCCTAGCGAGAGTCGGCGCATCACAGGTGGTGGCGCGTATTGAGAGACAGGGGGTGCGGGTCGCGCTGCAGAAAACGGAGGCCATATTCTTTCATGGACCCCGGAAACGCCCCCCAGCGGAACTGTCCCTCCGAATCGGAGACGTGAGTGTGCCGATCGGCACGGAGATGAAATACTTGGGTCTCGTCTTGGACTCGAGGTGGTCCTTCGCCGCGCATTTCCTCCGGTTGGCACCAAAATTGAAGAAGACGACTGTGGCCCTTGGACGCCTCCTGCCCAACATCGGAGGTCCAGGGTCCACTTGCAGGCGGCTCTATACGGGGGTCCTTCAGTCCATGGCCCTCTATGGAGCCCCCGTCTGGGCGGATAATCTGAGTGGCCAAAATAAGGCGCTCTTGCGGAGTCCTCAGCGGATGATGGCGTTGCGAATGATTCGCGGGTACCGTACCGTGTCCTGCGACGCAGCGCTCGCTCTCGCCAGAACCCCTCCATGGGACCTTGAAGCCCGCGTTTTGGGCGAGATATACTACCGCACGGTTGAAGTAAAGAGCAGAGGAGAAAGAGTGTCCCCGGAGTTGACTGCTCGATGGCGCCGCCAAGCACGCATCATAATAATGCGCTCTTGGGAGGACCGATTGGCGTCCCCAACAGCCGGACACAGGGTGGTGGCGGCAATTCGGCCGCACCTTCAGGAGTGGGTGACGCACTGCAAGGGCACCCTCACCTACCGGATGGTGCAGATGTTGACCGGGCATGGTTGCTTCGGCCATTACCTGCACCACACGGCTAGGAGGGAACCAACGCCCCAGTGCCACCACTGTAATCACGGAGACGACACTGCGCAGCACACGCTCGAGGCCTGCCCTGCCTGGGTAGATCAACGGGCGGTGCTTTGCGCCTCTATCGGAATTGACTTAACGCTCCCGGCTATAATAACAGCTATAGTCCGGTCGAGCGAATCATGGACAATGATGGCCACCTTCTGCGAGTACGTAATATCACAGAAGGAGGCCGCAGAACGGGAGAGGGAGGCGGACGAAGCCGCAAACCCCGTTCGCAGGAGACGAGGAGGGCGCAGGCGCGCTAATTACGAGCGCCAGCTCCCGCCCTAACACGGACTCGGGCGACGGATAGGGGAATCCGCCGCCCATTGCACGAGTCCCATCCGGTCGCAAAGCGCCCGGTGCCTCGGGCTGCTTTCCCGGAGTGGATGGCAACTAGCCTAAAAACTAGTCTGCCGCGCGGAGGGTTTGCTGCAGAAGCAAATGCCGCTAACTGGGCCGCTGCTGTTATCGCCTCAGGCGGGTCCGGCGGCCCAGCAGCATAGCGGAGGAGGAGGCACCGATGGGTTTTAGTGGGTAACCCCGGGTGCGCTCCTCACCCCGCACCTGGGCGAGTCCCACATACCCCGGCGGTCCCCCCCAGTCCGCTGGGAATTCATAAAGAATTTCCCATCGTTAAAAAAAAAAAAAAAAAAGGTTAGGTTAGGTTAGGTTAGGTTAGGTTAGGTTAGGTTCCCCCCGATGGTTGCCCGCCTTGTCGTGGCGGTGGGGCTCAGTAACCGTGGTTGAGGACCCATGGTGAAGCGAAGAGGCAACCAGGGCCGGCTAGGCAGGAGGCCAGGCCGGTCCGAGGAGGGGCGCTCCCGGCGGACTGGAGGAGCCAGTCCGCTGCGGACGCGCCTAGAGGTGGGACCGCAGAAGAAGAGGAGTGCCGGTATTACGGTGCGCCGTACTCCCTATCTTCTGCGGCCGTGGAGGATCGCAGGGGGAGAGGGTGGTGGTGTTGTACCGCTATCCCTACCTCCCTGCGAGCTGGCGGGGCCGTTCCGCACGGAAACGGCATCGGTGGGGCCGCAGGGGAAGAGGCAAGTTTGGTATTACGGTGCGCCGCTTGCCCTATCCTCTGCGGCCGAGGTGTAGTTGGCCTCCCCAGTACTGTGGCAGACTCGGGGGGAGTCTGCTACAGTACTGGTGGAGGCGGAGGAGGGAGGCGCACCTTACCATCTGGTGCGCCTGCCGCCGGCGGGGTCGCGGATGTGTGTATCGTTCCCGTGGCCCCGTCACAAGGCGGCGTGGAGGAAGGTGGGGGGGGGTTTTAGTGGGTAAACCGTGGGTCTCATTAGCCTATACGGGAGTCCCACATCACCACTCGGGTGCCCCCTGCGCCCGGGTGGTATGCGTAATGCATTTCCCCCTCCGGAAACAAAAAAAAAAAAAAAAAAAAAAAAAAAAAAAAAAAAAGGTTAGGTTAGGTTAGGTTAGGTTAGGTTAGGTTGGGGCTGGGTTGGGGCTCAGCCAGTTCGTCCTAGTTCGTGGCCCTGGGCAACGCTTGGGTGCGCCACCTCGTCTTTTGCGGTGAGGTACCCACGCGGCTGAAGGCTGGCGCTATCTCTTTTCTTCCCTATCTTTCACCATCTTTTTAAGTAACTTTCTTGTGTTTTGCATCGTTTATTTTGTTTTTCTATCTTTCACCACCTTTTCTTTCATCTCGTTACTATCTTTCCTTTTATTTTAACTCTTCTGATGGGGGAGCTCACCCCCGAAAAAAGAGACCGCGACCCGGGGTGTCGGAGTTTAACGGTATGGAAGGTCGCGCTTTGTCAAATATTCCCCGGGTGGGTCCTCTCTCCGAGAGGGAATCCCACCCTTCTGCTTCGGCGGAAGGCTGCCCCACGTATACGGGGGGGGCACAAATCGCGAGGGTTGAGGAGGAGGTCATAGTGATGACGGAGAAGGAGACGGGCGCGATGGCGCGTACGGGTCCGAAACTGGCGCACCTTACCGCGCCAGTGACGGAGCCCCTTACAGATGAAGACGTGGACTTCTCACAGCCGGTCCCTGATGGCAGGCGCCGGCTGCTCGAGCTGCTCCGTAAAAAGGCATTGAGGGGCGACACGAAGGGTATGCCGCGCGTGATGCTCACGCGCGCGCTGCTCCCCGAACGCCCACCCACTGGACATGACAGCGAGGACTTCCTCTCGGACTCCAGTGATATGTCTGGCATATCACTGGACTCCGAGGGGCTGCCCGCAATCCCCCCGGAAAGGACAGGCCTGAAGAGGCGAAATTCCGACGATGACATAGCACCACCCATAAGTAAGGGCGCGGTTGCTAAACCGAAGAGGGGACGTGGCCGGCCACCATCTACCGGCCAATACGTCGGCCTAGCTCGGGCCCAAGCCGAGTTAAATAGGGAGAGGGCGGAAAGTCTCCGGCTTCAGGCCGAGGCTGAGATCGCCGAGACTGCACGGGAGGCGAGAAGGGAGAGAGCGACCATCTGCTCTAGCCCTATCGCACCCGCAGAAGAGGAAATGTCAGAGCGTACCAACATGGCTCTGACAAGGAGTGTAGAGGCTTCGTTGGAGACCATCAATATGGTCGCCACGAAGTCCTCAAACCTCAAAGGAACATACCAAAAGTTCCTGAAGGAGGCGGTAGTGGCCATAAGAGCGGCGGTGGCCGAAATGAAGGGCCGCTCTACTACCGACGAAATGACGAAGCTCGAGGCCCAAAACACGCGGCTCGAAAAACAAGTGACCGAAATGCGCCGGGAGCTCGATGAGCTGCGCCGGCGAACGGCCCAACCTGTAGAAGACGACATGCGCCGGCTGTTGTCGGAGGTCTCTCGCTCCAATATAGAGACCTTCGGCAACATGCTGAACGCCAGGCTGGCCGGGCTGGAGAACCGCCTTCTACCGGCCCCGAGAATACGACCACCGCTGGCGGCGGACAAAGCCACTTTAGGCACCCCACCAGTGGAGAGTGAAACGTCGAAGGCGCCGAAGCCAACAAAGGCGACGGCGACCACTTACGCAGAAAAGACGGCAGGTACAGCGGCCCCTAAAGAGACCCCGACTGCACCAGCACCATCGAAGGCCAAATCTAAGGCCAAGAAGAAGAAGCGGCCATCAATGGCCGCTCAAGAGGCGGCGCAAGGGGGGGAGCACACCAACCCCTCCCCCGCCGAGGCCACGTGGACGACCATCGGTTCACGCAAGGCCGGTAAGAAGAAGAAGGGGTCGGCTACAACAGCTAAAGCCGCCCCTAAAAAGAGGAAGAAAAAGAAGGCAAAACTGCGCACTCCGACCACAGCAGCAGTAACACTCACCCTTGAGGCAGGGGCTGAGGAGCGGAGGGCCACATATGCTTCGGTGCTCGCAGAAGCGAGAAGTAAAGTCGACCTGGCGGAGTTCGGGATACCCAAACTCGGATTCCGCCTGGCTCAGACCGGCGCCCGAGTCCTGCTATTATCAGGGGAAGGCGCGCATGAAAAGGCCGACGCCTTTGCCACTCGGCTTAAGGAGGTGCTCGACCCTCAAGTCGTGCGGATCGCCCGCCCGGTGAAGTGTGCAGAAGTGCGCGTCACCGGCTTAGACGACGCAACGACGGCCGCCGACGTCATCAAGGCGGTCGCCCAAGAAGGTGGTTGCCCGGCCACCAACATCCGGTCGGGCAAAATAGTAGTTGGTCCCAGGGGCGCCAGGTCACTCTGGCTGAGCGTCCCAATTGCGGCAGCCAAGAAGCTGACCAGCTCAAGGCAGCTGCAAGTTGGCTGGGTCCGGGCGAAGGTGGCGCTGCTGGCCGCGAGGCCCAAGCGGTGTTACCGGTGCCTGGACATCGGCCACCTGGCCACGGCGTGTAAGTGCTCGGTGGACCTCAGTAGGAATTGCTTCCGCTGTGGAAAACCGGGCCACAAGGCGTCTGAATGCGGGGCAGACCCAAACTGCCCAGTGTGTGAGGTCGTTGATCGACCGAAGGAGCATGTACTGGGGGCTGCTGGCTGCATAACAGTGGCCAAAAAGCCGCCCCCCGGTAAGAAGGGAAAGGCTCCCACTAAAAAGGCCCGGCATAAAAAGCCTACGGCTAACGGCGCAAGGGCGGAGCCAACTGTCCCCGCCATAGAAGTGATGGAGTCCTAGGCCCGTGGGCGGTGATCGGGGGATCGCCGCTCACACTAGGGGCCCCGAGAAGAAAAGCTCCCCAATGCCCGGGGAGCTCTCGGAGAGGCAGGCGGCGGCACAACATCAGGCCGCCGCAAAGAAGAGAGCCGGTTGCGGCACGCGCTGCGGGGTCGTGGAAGAATGCTTAGCGATTCCCATGGCCCCGCAAACAGCGCTGAAGGTGGGCATCGGGGGGTTTTAGACGGTAAACCCCGGCGCACTCCATCTCGCGCCGGGGGAGCCCGTCATACCCCTCCCGCCCTCCCCCGGGGGCGTATACGTAACGTATTTCCCCCCGTGAAAAAAAAAAAAAAAAAAAAAAAAAAAAAAAAAAAAAAAAAAAAAAAAAAAAAAAAAAAAAAAGGTTGGGGCTGGGTTAGGTTAGGTTAGGTTAGGTTAGGTTAGGTTAGGTTAGGTTAGGTTAGGTTTTCGTGGCCCTGGGCAACGCTTGGGTGCGCCACCCCGTCTTTTGCGGGGTGAGGTACTCACGCGGCTGAAGGCTGGCGCTATCTTTTCTTCTCTATCTTTCACCACCTATTTTGTTTAACTTTCTTGTTTTTGCATTCGTTTTATTTTGTTTTTCTATCTTTCACCACCTTTTCTTTCATCTCTAACTATCTTTCCTTTTTATTTAACTCTTCAGATGGGGGAGCTCACCCCCGAAAAAAGAGACCGCGACCCGGGGTGTCGGAGGTAGAAGTATGGATAGTCGTAATTTGCAAAGTATTCCCCGGGTGGGTCCTCCTTCCAGGAGGGAATCCCACACTCCCGCTCCGGCGGGGGGTCGGCCCTCGTATACGGGGGGGCCACAAATTGCGAGTGAGGTAGACGAGAGGGTCGTTGCGACGACGAGTGGCGAGGGAGGCGCGATGGCGCAAGCAGAGCCGAAACCGGTGCACCTTACCGCACCGGAGACGGACAAACTCACGGATGAAGACACGGACTTTTCACAGCCGGTCCCTGATAGCAGGCGCCGGTTGTTGGAACTCCTACGGAAGAAGGCATTGAGGGGGGATACGGAGGGAATGCCGCGCGTGATGCTCACGCGCGCGCTGATGCCCGAACCCCCATCCACGGACTATGACAGCGAGGACTGCTACTCGGACTCCAGCGCCTTATCACTGGACTCCGAGGGGTTGCCCGCAATTCCCGGAAGAGACAAACCTCGTAAGAGGAAACCTGACGACGACAACGTACCGACCCTTAGTAAAGGGGCGGTACCCAAATCTAAACGTGGACGCGGTCGGCCGCCAACGACTGGCCAATACGTTGGTCTAGCCAAGGCGCAGGCTGACCTGAATAAAGCAAAAGAGGAGGCTCTTCGGCTTCGGGCCGAAGAGGAACTAGCCGCATCTATGGAAAGTGTTAGGGAGACGCGAGCGTCAGCCGGCACAATCCCGCTTGCGGTCACCGGAGGAGACGGGTCAGAGCGGACCAACTACGCTCTGGCCAAATCTGTGGAGACTTCGTTGGAGGCAATTACAATGGTCGCCACGAAGTCCTCCAACCTTAAGGGCACCTTCCAAAGGTGCCTCAAGGAGTCAGTAGTGGCAATCAGGTCGGCTGTTGCCGAAATGAGAGGCCGCTCTACTACGGAAGATATGGCGAGGCTGGAAGCCCAGAATGCGCGGCTTCAAGAGCAAGTGACCAGAATGGGTCAGGAGCTTGAAGAGCTGCGCAGACGGGCTAACAGCGCCCGCCCCATACAAGATGACATGCGCCAGCTGTTGTCGGAGGTCTCTCGTACCAACATAGAGACCTTCGGCAACATGCTGAACGCCAGACTGGCTGGCCTGGAGGACAGACTCCTGCCGGAGCCCAGACGACGACCCCCGCTGGCGGCGGACAGTGCCACTGTTGGCACCACGCCAGCGCCGGCGGCACAAACGGCGAAGGTGCCGAAGCCAAAGAGGGCGACGACGCCGACGTACGCAGAAGTGGCGGCACCAAGTGCAGCGGCCCCCCCCAAAGAGGCGGCGTCTGCACCGGCCAAAAAGAAGAAGGTAAAGAAGAAGCGGCCATCAATGGCCGCTCAGGAGGCGGCGCAAGGGGGGGAGCACATCAACCCCTCCCCCGTCGAGGCCCCGTGGACAAAAGTGGTTCCACGTAAGGCCAAGTCAAAGAAGGGGACGGCTACTCCAACTAAAGCCGCCCCTAATAAAAGGAAGAAAAAGGCAAGGCTGCGCACCCCAGTCACTGCGGCCGTTACCCTCACCCTTGAGGAGAAGGCTGCGGAGAAGGGGGTGACGTACGCCAAGCTTCTTAAGGAAGCCAGGGCGAAAGTCGATCTGGGGGAGTTCGATATCCCAAAGCTCGGCTTTCGTCTGGCAGAAACCGGCGCGCGCGTACTCACGATCGCAGGTGAGGGAGCGCAAGCGAAGGCGGACGCTTTCGCCGAAAAGTTGAGGGCCGTATTAAGCCCAGAGATGGTGAGAGTCGGCCGCCCGGTCAAGTGCGCAGAGTTGCGCGTGACCGGGCTGGACGACTCAGTGACGGCCGCCCAAGTCATCCAGGCGGCCGCACAAGAAGGAGGTTGCCCGACAAGCACAATCAGGTCGGGCAAAATAGTGGTGGGACCGAGAGGGGACGCGGCTTTGTGGATGCGCGTCCCCGTCGCGGCCGCTAAAAAGCTTTTGAGCTCTGGGCGGCTTCGCGTGGGCTGGGTCTCGGCAAAGGTGGCGCTGCTGGCCGCGAGGCCAAAGCGGTGCTACCGATGCCAGGATACCGGCCACGTCGCGGCAAAATGCCAGTGCACGGTGGACCGCAGCCGGAGCTGTTTCCGCTGCGGGAAGCCGGGGCACAAGGCGGCCGAGTGCGGAGCGGATCCGCACTGCTCTTTGTGTGAGGCCGCCGGCAAGGAGGAGATGGGACATGTGCTGGGGAGCAGTGGCTGTGTTTTTGCCAAGCCGCCCCCCGGCGCGAAAGGAATGAGAAAGGCTCCCTCTAGGGCTCGGCGTAAAGCGCCCAAGGCTAAAGGCGCAAGGGCGGAGCAACCCGCCCCCGCCATGGAGGTTGAAGCCTAGGCCCGTGGCCGGCGATCGGGGGATCGCCGCCCACACTAAGGGCCCCGAGATGAATAGCTCCCCAATGTCCGGGGAGCTCTCGGAGAGGCAAGCGGCGGCACGTCACCAGCCGCCGCATATGGAGAGAGCCGGATGCGGCACGCGCTGCGGGGTCGTGGAAGAATGCAACGCGATTCCCACGGCCCCGTTAAAGGCGCTGAAGATGGGCATCGGGGGGTTTTAGACGGTAAACCCCGGCGCACTCCATCTCGCGCCGGGGGAGTCCGTCATACCCCTGCTGCCCTCCCCCGGGGGCGGCGGGGGATACGTAACGTATTTCCCCCCGTCAAAAAAAAAAAAAAAAGGTTAGGTTAGGTTAGGTTAGGTTTACGTGGGGACGATACCGGTTCCTCCACGTTGGTGTCCCTGGGCAACGCCTGGATGCGCCACTCCGCTCTTTACACGGGGTGAGGTACTCAGGCGGCTGAACGCCGGTCTATTTCTATCTTTCACACCTTTTTATAGTTTACTCTTCTTTTTGCGTTATTTTTATTTATTTTCTCTCTCTTTCAACATCTTTTCTTTCTATCTTTTCTCTTTTATTTATTCTTCCGTGCGTGTGTGTTAGGTTTTGCGTGTTAGGTTTTTGTTTGAATGATGATGGATGGGCTTTTACGGCCCCTAATCCAGGGTTTGTGGTGCCCGGCCGTGGGATGCATGGCGAGCAGGTGGCTCGTCCCAAGGGCACTGGGGCAGAATCCCCCCTAATGGATCGGGTCAGACTCAGCCCTTAAGTGACAACTATGGAGTGCAACAAGGATAACATTCCCCGGGTGGGTCCTCTTAGGAGGGAATCCCACACTCCCGCTTCGGCGGGGGGTCGCCCCACGTATACGGGGGGGGCACCAGTTGCTGTAGAGGAGGAGGCCGTGGCGACGGCGAGTGAAGGGAGTGGCGCGATGGCGCATGCGAGTCCGAAGCCGGTGCCCCTAACCGCACCGGCAGCGGACTTGCTAACAGACGAGGATGTGGATTTCTCACAGCCTGTGGAGAATGGTAGGGAGCGGCTCCTGAGACTTCTTCATCGTAAGAAGTTGCGAGGAGACACAGAGGGGCTCGCACGCGTTCAACGCGAGCGTGATCTGATTCTCCCTCCCTCTATAAGGACAGAGACAATGGCGGCGGGAAATACGAGTGGAGCTGCACCGCGCGTACCGCTCGTGATGCTCACGCGCGCGCTGATTCCCGCACGCCTAAATACCGGACTTGACAGCGACGACTACCTCTCGGACTCCAGTGGTGTGTCTGGCATATCGCTGGACTCCGAGGGGCTGCCCGTCGTACCACCGGAACGGACAGGCCTGAAGAGGCGCAACTCGGATGACGACATAGCACCGCCCATTAGTAAGGGAGCGGTGCCTAAACCAAAGAGGGGACGTGGCCGGCCACCATCAACCGGCCAATATGTCGGCCTTGCTCAGGCGCAGGCCAGTTACAACAAGGCGAAGGAGGAGGCCCTTCGGCTTCAAGCCGAAGAGGAAGTAGCCGAGGTGGCGCGGGTAGCGCGGCAAACGAGAGCTTCGTTTTCCGCCCCAAATACAGAAGACAGTGGACGAGAGGAGCAGACCAACGCTGCCCTCGTGAAAAGTGTGGAGGCTTCGCTGGACACCGTACTCATGGTTGCCACGAAGTCTTCCAACTTAAAAGGGACATACCAGCGGTTCCTCAAGGAGGCGGTCGCCAACATAAAGGCGGCTACTGCCGAGCTGAGGGGCCGCTGTGCCTCGGAAGAGATAAAGGTCCTGGAGGCGCAAAATGACCGACTCCAAAGACAAGTGGAGAATATGCGTCGGGAGCTGGATGAGCTCCGGCGTCAGGTGGCTCGACCACCAGAAAAAGACTTGCAGCAGCTGTTGTCGGAGGTTTCGCGATCCAACATCGAAACCTTCGGCAATATGCTGAATGCAAGGCTCGCCGGATTGGAGGATAGACTCCTTCCGGAGCCCCGGAGAAGACCCCCGCTGGCGGCGGATAGTGTCATTGTAGACATCACGCCAGCGGAAAATGCAACAAAGGCACTGAAGCCCAGAAAGGCGACGGTGCCCACATATGCGGCAGTGACGGCGCAGGATGCGGCGGCCCCAAAAGAGGCACCACCTGCACCTGCTCCGTCAAAGGCCCCTAAGGCTAGAAAGAAAGGCAAGAAGCGGCCATCAATGGCCGCTCAGGAGGCGGCGCAAGGGGGGGAGCACACCAACCCCTCCCCCGCCGAGGCCCCGTGGACCACTGTTCGGCCACGGAAGCATAAGGAGAAGAAGGGGGCGGCTACAACACCCAAAGCCGCCCCGCAAAAGAAGAAGGCGAAGCTTCGCCCCCCTTCCACTGCGGCCGTCACCCTCACCCTTGAGGCGGGGGCCGCGGAGAAGGGGATGACCTACGAAAAGGTGCTCCGGGAGGCCAGGGCCAAGATTGACCTCGGGGAGCTTCAAATCCCCAGGCTCGGTTTCCGCCTGGCAAGAACCGGTGCGCGCGTTCTGTCCGTCGATGGGGAGAGCGCAAATGAGAAGGCGGACGCGCTTGCTGCAAGGCTGCGAGCGGTCCTCAGTTCGGACATCGTAAAAGTTGCCCGCCCGGTGAAATGCGTAGAAATGCGCATCACCGGGCTGGACGATGCGACCACAGCCGCTGACATCACCGAGGCGGCTGCAAAAGAAGGTGGTTGCCCGGCTACCAACATCCAGCCGGGCAAAGTCGTTGTGGGCCCAAGAGGCGCCAGGTCCCTCTGGCTTAAGGTCCCGGTGGCGGCTGCCAAGAAGCTCTTGAGCTCTGGGCGGCTGCAGATAGGCTGGGTCGTGGCGAAGGTGGCACTGCTGGCCGCGAGGCCCAAGCGGTGTTACCGGTGCCTCGACACCGGTCACTTGGCGGCGCAATGTAAGTGCACGGTGGACCTCAGTCGGAACTGTTTCCGCTGTGGGAAGCCGGGGCACAAAGCGCCCACCTGCGAGGCGGCTCCCAATTGCCCGGTCTGTGAGACCGCAGGCAAACCCCAGGAGCACTTGGTGGGGAGCATCGGCTGCATCATAGCTGCCAAGCCGCCCCCCAAGAAAAAGAAGAAAAAGGAGCCGTCGAAAAAGGCCCGGCGCAAAACGCCCAAGGCCAAAGGCGCAAGGGCGGTTCAGCCCGCCCCCGCCGAAGTGATGGAGTCCTAGACCCGTGGGTGGCGATCGGGGGATCGCCGCTCGCACTATGGGTCCCGAGCGCAAAGCTCCCCTATGTCCGGGGAGCTCTCGGTGAAGGCAGGCGGCGGCATAACATCAAGCCGCCGTAATAGAAGAGGGCCGGTCGCGGCACGCGCTGCGGGGTCGTGGAGCTATGCTCACGCGATTCCCACGGCCCCGCATTGGCGCAGAAGAAGGGCATCGGGGGGTTTTAGTCGGTACACCCCGGTGCACTCCACCTCGCACCGGGGGAGTCCGACATACCCCTGCCGCCCTCCCCCGGGGGCTGCGGGGGATACGTAACGTATTTCCCCCCGTCAAAAAAAAAAAAAAAAAAAAAAAAAAAAAAAAAAAAAAAAAAAAAAAAAAAAAGGTTAGGTTTACGTCGGCCTAGCGAAGGCACAAGCCGAGCTTAACCGGCAGAAGGAGGAAGCTCTTCGGCTCCAAGCCGAGGAAGAGGTGGCCGAAACGGCGAGGATGGCGCGGCAGGCACGCGTGTCAACCTGCGCAAGCCCCGCAAGCATGGACACCGAAGAAGAGAGGTCAGAGCAGACCATCACCGCTCTGGCCCAAAGCGTAGAGGCATCGTTGGCGACAATCTCAATGGTCGCCACGAAGTCCCAAAACTTAAAGGGGACCTATCAACGGTTCCTCAAAGAGGCGGCCGCCAACATAAAGGCGGCCGTCGCCGAAATGAGGGGCCGCGGGCAATCCGAAGAGGTAAGGGCTCTGGAGGCCCAAAACGCTAAGCTCCAGCAACAGGTGGACACTCTCCGCCGCGAGCTGGAGGAGCTGCGGCGTCAGGCGACAAGACCCGCCACACAAGACCTGCAACAGCTGTTGTCGGAGGTTTCGCGCTCCAATATCGAAACCTTCGGCAACATGCTGAATGCAAGGCTGGCCGGACTCGAAGACCGGCTCCTCCCAGAACCAAGAAGGAGGCCGCCGTCGGCGGCGGACAGCGCCGATACTCCTGTCGACGCCCCGCCGAATAAAACGGCACCGAAGAAGGCGCCGAAGCCTAAAAAGGCAACGGCGCCCACATATTCGGAAATAACGGCGTCAAACGCAGCGGCCCCCAAAGAGGCACCGCCTGCACCGCCGAAGGCTAAAAAGCCAACAAAGAAGAAGAAGCGGCCATCAATGGCCGCTCAGGAGGCGACACAAGGGGCGGGCAACACGATACCCTCCCCCGCCGAGGCCCCGTGGGCCACCGTTGGGCCACGAAAGGCCAGGAAGGAGAAGGGGGCGGCTAAAACACCCAAAGCCGCCCCAAAAAAGAGAAAGGCAAGGCTTCGCCCCCCTACTACGGCTGCAATCACCCTCACTCTCGAGGCTGGTGCTGCAGAGAGGGGGGTGACGTATGAGAAGATCCTGCGCGAGGCTCGGGCGAAAGTCGATCTAGGGGAGCTAAATATCCCCAGGCTCGGCTTCCGCCTGGCGCAGACGGGCGCGCGTATCTTGTCCGTGGATGGAGAGGGGGCAAACCAGAAGGCGGACGCTCTGGCCGCGAGGCTGCGTTCGGTCCTAAGCCCCGACAGCGTGAGGATCGTCCGCCCGGTGAAATGTGCAGAATTGCGCATCACCGGGCTGGACGATGCGACGACGGCCGCCGATGTCATCGAGGCGGCCGCAAGAGAAGGAGATTGCCCGGCCACCAACATCCGGTCGGGCAAAATCGCCGTGGGCCCGAGGGGTTCGCGAAGCCTCTGGCTCAGCGCCCCAATAGCAGCCGCCAAAAAGCTCACCAGCTCTGGGCGGCTGCATATCGGCTGGATCGAGGCGCGAGTGACACTGCTGGCTGCGAGGCCCAAGCGGTGTTACAAGTGCCTTGACACCGGCCACTTAGCGACGAAGTGCTCATGCCCGGTTGACCTCAGTGGAACTTGCTACCGCTGTGGGAAGCCGGGGCACAAAGCGCAACAGTGTGTGGCGGCTCCGAATTGCCCGGTCTGTGAGGCCGTTAGCAAGCCAAAGGAGCACGTGCTGGGGAGCAGCGGCTGCATTACAGCATCCAAGCCGCCCCCCGGCACGAATAAGAAGAGGAAGGCTCCTTCCAAGGCCCGGCTTAAAAAGCCCAAGGCCGGCGCAAGGGCGGTTCCATCCGCCCCCGCCACTATGGAATTGGAGGCCTAGACCCGTGGGCGGCGATCGGGGGATCGCTGCTCGCACTATGGGTCCCGAGCGTAAAGCTCCCCCTATGCCCGGGGAGCTCTCGGTGAAGGCAGGCGGCGGCACAACACCAAGCCGCCGCGACAGAAGAGGGCCGGTCGCGGCACGCGCTGCGGGGTCGTGGAGCTATGCTCACGCGATTCCCACGGCCTCGCATTGGCGCAGAAGAAGGGCATCGGGGGGTTTTAGTCGGTAAACCCCGGTGCACTCCACCTCGCACCGGGGGAGTCCGACATACCCCTGCTGCCTTCCCCCGGGGGCAGCGGGGGATTCGTAACGAATTTCCCCCCGCAAAAAAAAAAAAAAAAAAAAAAAAAAAGGTTAGGTTAGGTTAGGTTAGGTTAGGTTAGGTTAGGTTAGGTTAGGTTAGGTTAGGTTAGGTTAGGTTAGGTTAGGTTAGGTTAGGTTAGGTTGGGGACGATACCGGTTCCTCCACGTTGGTGTCCCTGGGCAACGCCTGGGTGCGCCACTCCGCTCTCTACACGGGGTGAGGTACCCAGGCGGCTGAACGCCGGTCTATCTCTATCTTTTCACCACCTTTTTATAGTTTACTCTTCTTTTTGCATTGTTTTATTTATTTCTCTATTTTCAACACCTTTTCTTTCTATCTTTTCTCTTTTATTTATTCTTCTGTGCGTGTGTGCTAGGTTTTGCGTGATAGGTTTTTTGTTCTGAATGGTGATGGATGGGCTTGTACGGCCCCTAATCCAGGGTTTGTGGTGCCCGGCCGTGGGATGCGTGGCGAGCAGGCGGCTCGTCCCAAGGGCACTGGGGCAGAATCCCCCCTAATGGATCGGGCGTGACTCAGCCCATATCTGAGCAACTATGGAAGGCAATATGGATAATATTCCCCGGGTGGGTCCTCTTCGGAGGGAATCCCACACTCCCGCTTCGGCGGGGGGTCGCCCCACGTATACGGGGGGGGCACCTATTGCAGTGGAGGTGGAGGAAAAGGCGGGAGAGATGAAGGAGGGAGGCGCGATGGCGCATAATAGGCCGGGACCGGCGCACCTTACCGCGACGGGAACGGACCTACTCACGGATGAGGAGGTGGACTTCTCGCAGCCGCAGCCTAACGGTGTTAAGCGGCTATTGAGACTCCTGCAAAAAAAGAAGGAAAGGGGGGACACTGAGGGACTCGCGCGCGTCCAGCTAGAGCGCGAACTCAGGATCCCATCCTCCGATGACGACGGAACGAACATGGCGCGTGTGCCTCGCGTATTACTGCGCGACGTAATGGCCACGCCGCCCAAACCTGGACCTAGATCTATGAGAGATAGCGACGACTATCTCTCCGACTCCTCGGTCTACAGCGCTATGTCGCTGGAGTCCGGGGAGTCCACCACTGGACTTGACAAACCTCTTAAGAGGAAAAACACGGACGACGACACCGTACCGTCTCTTAGTAAAGGGGCGGTACCAAAACCAAAACGAGGACGTGGCCGGCCGCCGACGACAGGCCAGTACGTTGGCTTGGCGAAGGCTCAGGCTGACCTGAACAGAGCTAAAGAGGAGGCGCTTCGACTTCAGGCCGAGGTCGAGGTGGCAGAGATGACGAGAGCGGCAAGGGAAACGCGAACATCACCCCGCGCAACCCCTGTCATAACCGGAGATGTCGAGTCGGAGCAGTCGAGCGCTGCCCTGGCCAAAATAGTGGAGACTTCACTGGAGGCCATCACAATGGTCGCCGTGAAGTCCTCCAACCTTAAAGGCACATTCCAAAAGTGCCTTAAGGAATCGGTGGCGGCCATCAAATCGGCTGTCGCCGAGATGAGAAGCCGCTCCACTACAGAAGATCTGGCGAGGTTGGAGGCCCAGAACGCACGCCTCCAAGAAGAAGTGGCAAGAATGGGCCGCGAGCTCGAAGAGCTGCGCAGACGGGCTACCAACATCCGTCCCGTACAAGAAGACATGCGTGAGCTGTTGGCGGAGGTCTCCCGATCTAATATAGAGACCTTCGGCAACATGCTCAACGCCAGGCTGGCCGGACTTGAGGACAGACTCTTGCCGGAGCCGAGGAGGAGACCTCCGCTGGCGGCAGACGCTGCTAACACATGCATCAGCGCCCCGCCGGCGGCTACCGGAAGTAAAAAGGCACCGAAGCCCAAAAAGGCGACGGCGCCCTCATACGCAGAGATGGCGGCAACAAGTGCAGCGGCCCCCCAAGTGGCTCCGCTTGCACCGGCCCAGCCAAAGGCTAAGATGCCAAAAAAGAAGAAGCGGCCATCGATGGCCGCTCAGGAGGCGGCGCAAGGGGGGGTGAACACCAACCCCTCCCCCGCCGAGACCCCGTGGATCGCCGTAGGTCCACAAAAGGTCAAGAAGAAAGGGGCGGCTAAGCCAGCCACAACCGCTCCCAAAAACAAAAAGAAGAAGGCAAGGCTCCGCCCTCCCAAAACGGCGGCAGTAACCCTCACCTTAGAGGCGGGGGCTACAGAAAGAGGCGTCACATACGCGAAAGTGCTTAGCGAGGCCAGAGCGAAAATAGACCTGGGGGAACTAAATATCCCCAGGCTCGGGTTCCGCCTGGTACAAACGGGTGCTCGCCTCCTTTCCATTGAAGGAGAGGGGGCCACGGAGAAGGCCGACGCATTTGCCGCTAGGCTACGTGCGGTCCTGCGCCCTGAGGACGTGAAAGTCTCCCGCCCGGTGAAATGCGTGGAAATGCGAGTCACCGGGCTGGACGACGCGACAACGGCTGCCGAGGTCATCGAGGCGGCCGCTAGAGAAGGGAATTGCCCGGCTACCAACATCAGGTCGGGCAAAATCGTTGTGGATCCCAGAGGCAACCGAAGCCTCTGGCTCAGTGTACCGACCGCAGCCGCCAAAGGGCTCACCAGCTCCGGACGGCTGCAGATCGGCTGGGTTACAGCAAAGGTAGCATTGCTGGCCGCGAGGCCTAGGCGGTGCTACCGATGCCTAGACACTGGCCATCTCGCAGTGAAATGCCCATGCCCGGTGGACCTCAGTCGGAATTGCTTCCGCTGTGGGAAACCGGGTCATAAGGCGCTTGAGTGCACAGCGGCACCGAACTGCGTTGCATGTGAGGCTGCTGGCAAGGAGCAGAAGGAGCACGTGCTGGGGAGTAGCGGCTGCATAATAGCAGCAAAGAAGCCGCCTCCCGGCACTAAGCGGAAGGCTCCCACAAAAAAGGCCCGGCAGAAGCCCAAGGCCAAAGGCGCAAGGGCGGAAACATCCGCCCCCGCCATGGAAGTGGTTGAGACCTAGACCCGTGGGTGGCGATCGGGGGATCGTCGCCCACACTATGGGTCCCGAGAGTATGGCTCCCCTATGCCCGGGGAGCCCTCGGTGAGGCATGCGGTGGCATTACATCCAGCCACCGCAACAGTAGAGGGCCGGACGCGGCACGCGCTGCGGGGTCGTGGAGCTATGCTCACGCGATTCCCACGACCCCGCATTGGCGCAGAAGGAGGGCATCGCCAGGTTTTAGTGGGTAGACTCTGTGCCAACTACACCCAGGCACAGAGGAGTCCCACATAACCCCGCGATGTCCCCCCGAGCATCGCGGGGTATACGTAACGTATTTCCTGGCGTAAAAAAAAAAAAAAAAAAAAAAAAAAAAAAAAAAAAAAAAAAAAAAAAAAAAAAAAAAAAAAAAAAAGGTTAGGTTAGGTTGGGGGCGATACCGGTTCCTCCACGTTGGTGTCCCTGGGCAACGCCTGGGTGCGCCACTCCGCTCTCTACACGGGGTGAGGTACTCAGGCGGCTGAACACCGGTCTATCTCTATCTTTTCACCATCTTTTTATAGTTTACTCTTCTTTTTTGTTTTACGTTTTATTTACTCTTTCTTTCAACACCTTTTCTTTTCTATCTTTCCTTTTTCGTTTACTCTTATTTGCGTGTGTGTTAGGTTTTGCGTGTTAGGTTTTTTGTTTGAATGGTGATGGATGGGCTTTTACGGCCCCTAATCCAAGGTTTGTGGTGCCCGGCCATGGGATGCGTGGCGAACGGGTGGTTTCGTCGTGAGGGCACTGGGGCAGAATCACCCCTAATTGATCGGGCCAGAAATCAGTCCACAAATGACGAACATGGAAGGCCGTATTATGAAAAATACTCCCCGGGTGGGTCCCAGCGATGGGGAATCCCACACTCCCGCTTCGGCGGGGGATCGGCCCGTGTATACGGGGGGGCCACATAATGCGACGGAGGAGGAGAAGGCGGGAGAAAGGAGGGTGGAAGGCGCGATGGCGCATAATAGGCCGAGCTCGGTGCCCCTAACCGCACCGGGAACGGAGCCTCTAACGGACGAGGACGTAGATTTCTCGCAGCCGCAGCCTAATGGCGTACAGCGACTGCTGAGGCTCCTACAAAGAAAGAAGGAGAGGGGTGATACAGAGGGGCTAGCTCGCGTGCAATATGAACGCGAGCTAAGACTCACGTCCCCCGATGAGAGCGAAAATCCAGCCGTGCCGCGCGTGCCGCGCGTTGTGCTCGAGCGGCTGCCGCCTCGACGACTGGACTCCACGAGAGATAGTGACGACTATCTCTCTGACTCCTCGGTCTACAGTGCCATGTCGCTGGAATCCGGGGAGTCCAACACCGGACGGACTGGCCTCAAAAGGAGGAACTCTGAAGATGACAATGCACCGCTCATAGGAAAGGGAGCGGTGCCGAAACCTAAAAAAGGACGTGGCCGGCCACCAACGACCGGGCAGTACGTCGGCCTAGCAAAAGCGCAGGCCGACCTTAATAAGGCAAAGCAAGAGGCCCTTCGACTTCAAGCCGAAGAGGAAGTGGCTGAAACGGCGAGGACTGCCAGAGCGGCGCGCTCGTCACTATGCGCTACCCCCGCTAAAATGGAGGAAGAGTCTGAGCGGACAAGCGCTGCATTGACCAAGAGCGTGGAGGCCTCGTTGGAGACCATAACCATGGTCGCCACGAGGTCCTCAAATCTAAAGGGAACCTACCAGCGGTTCCTCAAAGAGGCGGTCGCCAACATCAAGGCGGCCGTTGGCGAAATGAGGGGCCGCTGTGCATCTGAGGAGATACAGGCCCTGGAAGCCCACAACACCCGGCTCCAGAGGCAAATAGAAGAAATGCGCCGTCAGCTTGATGAGCTGCGGCGCCAAGTTGCTCGCCCGCCTGAGCAAGACGTGCGTCAGCTATTGGCGGAGGTCTCACGCACCAATGCGGAGACCTTCGGCAATATGCTAAACGCCAGGCTGGCTGGTCTGGAAAACCGTCTACTTCCAGAACCACGCCTACGTCCACCACTGGCAATAGACTCCCTAAGCGACACCGCACCGGCTCATGCCGCGGGCAGTGATGTTGCCCTGGGAAAAAATAAGAAGAAGGCTCCGAAGACATCGAAGGAGAAGAGACCGGTCGCGGTGGTTGAAGCAACAGAGACAGCAGCAGGCGTCAGTGCAATCACACCCGCACCGCCGACTGCGAAGAAGAAGAAAAAGACCAAGAAGAAGAGTTTGGCCGCACAGGAGGCCGCAGAAATGAGGGCTATTCCAACCCCCGCTTCTGCTGACGCCCCGTGGTCTACAGTAGGGCCACGTGGGCAAAAAACGAAGGAAAAGGCGAAGGCAGCCAAAAGTGCCCCCGCCAGGGCGAAGAAGGCGAGACTCCGCCCTCCCACTACGGCAGCCATCTCCCTCACCTTACAGGAGGGGGCGAAGGATAGGGGGGCGACTTACGCCAAGATACTGTCGGACGCCAGGGCACGCATCGACCTCCGGGAGTTTGGCATCGCCAAGCTGGGCTTTCGGGTGGCTGAGACGGGTGCCAGATTGTTGACAGTGGATGGAGAGGGCGCTTCGGAGAAGGCGGACGCTTTTGCAGCGAGGCTGAAAGCGGTCGTCGACCCAGAGGCAGTGCAGGTGGCCCGCCCGGTGAAGTGCGCGGAGATGCGCGTCACCGGGTTAGACGACGCTGTGACGGTCGCCGAAGTCGTGGAGGCGGCCGCTAATGAAGGAGGCTGCCCGGCCAACACCATCAGGCCGGGCAAGATCGTAGCCGGACGCAGAGGGGACGGCTCCCTCTGGATGAACGTCCCAGTAGCGGCCGCCAAAAAGCTTTCAAGCTCGGGGCGACTGCAAATTGGGTGGACGTCGGCAAAGGTAGTGCTTCTGGCTAAACGGCCCAAGCGGTGCTACCGATGCCTCGCCACGGGCCATATCGGAGTAAATTGCCGGGCGGAGGACCGCAGCGGACTCTGCTTCCGCTGCGGCAAACCTGGACATAAAATGTCGGACTGCGGGGCGGTTCCAAATTGCCCCGTATGTCTATCGGCCGGCAAGAAGGCAGACCACGTGCTGGGGGGTGGCAGTTGCGTCACCTCGGCGAAAAAGCCGCCTCCCCGAAAGAAGAAGACGCCCACCAAGAAGGCCCGCCAGAAAGTGGCCAAGGCCGATGGCGCAAGGGTGGCACCAGCCGCCCCCGCCATGGACGCCGAATGAGAAGCGCCTAAGACCCGTGGGTGGTGATCGGGGGATCGCTGCCCACCCAAGGGGTCCCGAGAAGAATGCTCCCCTATGTCCGGGGAGCTCTCGGAGAAGGCTAGCGGCGGCACACCATCTATGCCGCCGCATTGAGGAGAGCCTGTCATAGGCAGGCGCCGGCGGGGTCGTGGACGAATGCTTTCGCGATACCCATGACCCCGGCCTAGGCGCGAAGAAGGGCATCGTGCGGTTTTTAGTGGGTAAACCCGGCGCCAGTCACAGGCGCTGGGGAGTCCCACATAACCCTACGATGTCCCCCGGCGTCGTAGGGTATTCGTAAAGAATTTTCCGCACGGAAAAAAAAAAAAAAAAAAAAAAAAAAAAAAAAAAAGGTTAGGTTAGGTTGGGGGCGATACCGGTTCCTCCACGTTGGTGTCCCTGGGCAACGCCTGGGTGCGCCACTCCGCTCTCTACACGGGGTGAGGTACTCAGGCGGCTGAACACCGGTCTATCTCTATCTTTTCACCATCTTTTTATAGTTTACTCTTCTTTTTTTGCATTGTTTTATTTATTTCATCTATCTTTCAACACCTTTTCTTTCTATCTTTTCTCTTTTATTTATTCTTCTGTGCGTGTGTGTTAGGTTTTGCGTGTTAGGTTTTTGTTTGAATGATGATGGATGGGCTTTTACGGCCCCTAATCCTTGGATTGTGGTGCCCGGCCTTGGGATGCGTGGCGAACGGGCGGTTTCGTCGTAAGGGCACTGGGGCAGAATCCCCCCTAATGGATCGGGTCAGTATCAGCCCACAACTGACAAGCATGGAGGTACAGCAAACGAAAAATTCTCCCCGGGTGGGTCCCAGTAATGGGGAATCCCACACTCCTGCTTCGGCGGGGGGTCGGCCCGAGTATACGGGGGGGCCTAAATTTGCTTTGGAGGTAGAGAGGAAGGAGGCCGTCGCGACGGCGAGTGGTGGCGCAACAACGCGCGTTAGTCCGGGGCCGGTGCCCATAACCACACCGGAATCGGACCCGATGGAGATTTCCGGGGACCTTACAGCCCCCAAAACCAACGACGCTAGGCATGTCCAACGGATTCCGATTGTGATAATGGAGAGGATGTCGGATTCGGATTGTTCGCTTAACACAATGCGAACAGCGGTGAGCTCTCGCGCATCCTCGCACGATAGAGCAGGAAGTAGTTTGACTGGCAAGCGGAGACTCTCAAACTCCCGGTCAGGCTCAGACGATGGCGGCTCGGAGCGATCTATCCGCTCAGAGTCACGTCGCAAGAAATCCGTCCCTGCCAAAAGGGGGAGAGGACGTCCCCCCACAACTGGGGAATACGTAGGGATGGCTGATGCCAAAAGGAAGTACCTGGATCTGGAGCACGAAGAACTGAGGCTCCAGGCCGAGAAGGAGGTCGCTGCGGCTCTACAAAAAGCGCAGCGACAGGCGGAAAGACAGGCGGAGATCGCAAATACTGGACACGCGGAACGTGCGGCGCTTGATGCTCTCCCGGCCGCCACCAAACTTAAAACGGTTGGTGAGCAAGGCCTGGAACTTATAAGAATGGTCCGCACGAAAAGTGGTAATTTAAAGGGCACTTTTACCAAGGCCCTCAAAGAAGGAGAAGCCAAGGTCGAGGAATCTTTCCGAGGTCTCGTCTCCCTCAAGGAGGACACCCTCAAATTAGAGGCCGAAAATCTGCGCCTCAGGGAAGAGATAGCGCAGTTGCAGGAAAAGGCAAGTCGGGCACAGGAGGTGTCGTCACGACAGCCGCCCCCAGCAAGTGTGGCAGAAAATGTAAAAGGACTGACTGTTGCGGGGCTGCGGGCCATGTTTGAGGAGTTTTCTCGCTCCATCATGGAGAGAACCTCAAATATGGTCAACGCCCGTATTGAAGCCATGGAGGATCGTCTGCTCCCAGCCAAGCGGCTTCGACCGCCACTGGCAGCAGACAAAAACAAGGACGTAAATATTGAAACTCACCGTTCTGAAGATTGGCCCGCCCTCCCACGAGCTGGACCATCTAGAGGAACGCCAACTCCAGTTCCAGCGGCGACAGTAAGAGCAGCAGCTGCTCCAACTCTAGCGGCTTCTGCACCTGAAAAAGAGAAGTCAGTTAGTAACACAAAAAAGAAGGGAAGGAAACAAGGAAAGCCATCGGCAGAACAACAGCCAGCTCCATCAGTAGCTGTTACCCCCGGCCCCTCACCACCTCAAGGAGAGGGCTGGAGTACAGTAGTTAGGAAAAAGGGGAAGAGTAAGGCAAAACCGGATGCGACAAACTCGGACATGACACACCCGGATACAGCTAAGGCGCGGCCGAAGGGGGCACCGAAAGCCTCCCAAAAGTCGCAGCCCAAGAAAAAGACAAGAAGAAGGAGGAACGCAGCTCCCGCTACCTCTGCAGTGGTGATCACGCTGCAGCACGATGCGGTAGAGCGCGGAACAACATATAAGGACGTCCTCAATAAGGCCCGACAAGGGATTAACTTGGCGGAACTAGGTTTGGTGGAAGGCGTCCGAATCAGGCAGGCGGCAACGGGGGCTCGAATCATGGAGCTCCCGACTAGCGCGACTAGCGAAATGGCGGACCGGTTCGCCGAAAAGTTGCGGGGCGTCCTTGCTGGAGATGCCAGAGTCGCCAGGCCGGTGAAGTGCTCAGACGTTCGCGTTACTGGCTTGGACGACACCGTCACGAAGGAGGCCGTTCTGGCTGCGGTCGTAGCAAAGACGAGCTGCCCCCCGGAACATATCAAGGGGGGCGATATTCGCGAGGGCCCTGGGGGAACCGGAACCATGTGGGTTCAGTGTCCCGTGGCTGCCGCCAACACCTTGGTAGCTGCGGGTCGCTTGCTCGTTGGCTGGAGTTCGGCGCGTGTCCAGCCCTTAGAACCGAGGGTGATGAAATGTTACCGCTGCCTCGAAGTCGGTCATACGGCGCGGCGGTGCGACTCAGAAGTGGACAGAGGCCAACTGTGCTTCCGGTGCGGTCAAGCCGGGCACAAGTCTTCCTTCTGCACGGCAAAGCCTCACTGCGTGGTTTGCTCGGCGGCGGGAAGAAATCCCAACCACTCGATCGGCGGAAAGGGTTGCGCTCCTCCGAAGAAGGGGCGCAACAGAAGAGCCAAAACTCAAGCGACGGGTCGGCCTCAGGCACGACAGGAGGAACTAATGGACATCAACAATGGATAGACAACCATTGCAGTTCCTTCAGACGAACCTGAACCACTGTGCCGGCGCCCAAGACATGCTTTTCCAGGCTCTGGTGCAGTGGCAGGTAGACATCGCGATTGTGGCCGAGCCCTACTACGTCCCAGCTCGCACCAACTGGGTAGGGGACCTGCTGGGCTCCGTCGCTATCTGCGCTTCCGATGCTGGCCCGCCGCTCCTATTGCGGGACAAAGGCCAAGGGTTCGTGTCGGCGGATTGGGGGAAGTACACAATCTTCGGTGTATACTTCTCCCCCAACAAAACCCTCGCCGAATTTGAGGACTTCCTGGGCGAGTTGCAGGCGGCAGTCTTAAGAGCGGCCCCAAGGCCCGTTCTTGTCGCCGGCGACTTTAACGCCAAGCACTCAGCCTGGGGCTCTCCCGTGACCGACGCTCGTGGTGACGCAGTGCTAGAGTGGACTGTCATGACCGGTCTCTCGCTATTAAACCGCGGGGACGCGCCTACATGCGTTCGGCATCAGGGGAGTTCGATCGTCGACCTCTCCTTTGCCAGCTCTGCGGTTGGAAGACTGGTCCACGACTGGAGGGTGGTGGAGGACTTGGAGACACTGTCGGATCACTTATACATCCGGTTCAGTGTTTCCTCCTCGAGAGTTGACCAGACGGTCCCGACTACATCGACGCGTGCACCGGAATTCCCGCGCTGGGCACTTACGAAGATGGATAAGGAGGCGCTCGATGAGGCAGCGCAGGTGGAGGCCTGGACACCGAGGCCTACGGCTCCCATCGCCGTCAACGAGGAGGCGCTCTGGTTTCGCGAAGCCCTCACCAGGATTTGCGATGCCGCCATGCCCCGAGTGAAGCACCGCCCTCCGAAGAGGCAGGTGTATTGGTGGTCGGATGTGATCGCGGAACTCCGGCATCGATGCATCAGAGCGCGTCGGCCATACCAACGGCAGCGAAGCAGAAGAGTGCGGAACGAATCGTTGGAGAGGCGGCTTGGGGCGGAGTATAGCGCAGCCAAAAGTGCTCTACGCCTGGCCATTATATTGGCTAAGGACACTGCCCGGGAGGAGATGCTGGCGGAGTTAAATCGGGACCCGTGGGGTCGCCCGTATCGCGTGGTGCGGAACAAGATCGGCCGCGGTCCGCCAGTCATGGAGACGTTGCCTCCGGAGCAGTTGCCCGTCATTGTGTCGGCACTGTTTCCGACCGTCGCGGGCTCGGTGCCGCCAAACGACGTCGGGGTGGCACCGGGCGAGGAAGTGCCACCTGTATCGGAGGGAGAATTAGACGCAGCCATTTTCAGGCTTAGCGAGCGCAAGACTGCCCCGGGCCCGGACGGAATCCCCGGCCGAATCTGGGTAAAGTCCATGGGGCCACTCAAGGACAGAATGCGGGACCTGTTCACAGAGTGCCTCGCGCAGGCGGAGTTTCCCGAGTGCTGGAAGGAGGGTAGGCTTGTTCTGCTGAGGAAGGACGGCCGCCCTGCTGACTCGCCTTCGGCCTACAGGCCTATCGTCTTGCTAGATGAGGCCGGGAAATTATTGGAGAGAGTGATTGCATCTAGGGTCACCAAACACCTTGAGCGGGAAGGGCCTAACCTCTCCGAGGCACAATATGGCTTCCGAACGCAGCGCTCGACCATAGATGCAATCCTCAAAGTCAAGGAGTTCTCAGAGGAGCACACGACAAACGGCGGAGTGGTGCTGGCGGTGTCATTTGACATCGCCAACGCATTTAACACCTTGCCCTTCGATGCCATCGAGGAGGGCCTCCGCTATCACGAGGTGCCTTGGTATCTCCGCAAAATCATCGGAGGGTACCTTAGGAGACGGACTATCATCTGTACTGGACGTAATGGTGTTGCCGTCCGGATTGTGACTTGGTGCGGTGTTCCACAGGGGTCTGTTCTTGGCCCTCTCCTGTGGAACATCGGATTCGATCGCGTCCTGCGTGCCGCACTTCTCCGTGGGCTTCGTGTCATTTGTTATGCCGATGACACCCTGCTCTTAGCCCGCGGAGAAACATATGAGGAGGCAATTCGCCTAGCGAGAGTCGGCGCATCACAGGTGGTGGCGCGTATTGAGAGACAGGGGGTGCGGGTCGCGCTGCAGAAAACGGAGGCCATATTCTTTCATGGACCCCGGAAACGCCCCCCAGCGGAACTGTCCCTCCGAATCGGAGACGTGAGTGTGCCGATCGGCACGGAGATGAAATACTTGGGTCTCGTCTTGGACTCGAGGTGGTCCTTCGCCGCGCATTTCCGCCGGTTGGCACCAAAATTGAAGAAGACGACTGTGGCCCTTGGACGCCTCCTGCCCAACATCGGAGGTCCAGGGTCCACTTGCAGGCGGCTCTATACGGGGGTCCTTCAGTCCATGGCCCTCTATGGAGCCCCCGTCTGGGCGGATAATCTGAGTGCCCAAAATAAGGCGCTCTTGCGGAGTCCTCAGCGGATGATGGCGTTGCGAATGGTTCGCGGGTACCGTACCGTGTCCTGCGACGCAGCGCTCGCTCTCGCCAGAACCCCTCCATGGGACCTTGAAGCCCGCGTTCTGAGCGAGATATACTACCGCACGGTTGAAGTAAAGAGGAGAGGAGAAAGAGTGTCCCCGGAGTTGACTGCTCGATGGCGCCGCCAAGCGCGCATCATAATAATGCGCTCTTGGGAGGACCGATTGGCGTCCCCAACAGCCGGACACAGGGTGGTGGCGGCAATTCGGCCGCACCTTCAGGAGTGGGTGACGCACTGCAAGGGCACCCTCACCTACCGGATGGTGCAGATGTTGACCGGGCATGGTTGCTTCGGCCATTACCTGCACCACATGGCTAGGAGGGAACCAACGCCCCAGTGCCACCATTGTAATCACGGAGACGACACTGCGCAACACACGCTCGAGGCCTGCCCTGCCTGGGTAGAGCAACGGGCGGTGCTTTGCGCCTCTATCGGATTTGACTTAACGCTCCCGGCTATAATAACAGCTATAGTCCGGTCGAGCGAATCATGGACAGTGATGGCCACCTTCTGCGAGGACGTAATATCACAGAAGGAGGCCGCAGAACGGGAGAGGGAGGCGGACGAAGCCGCAAACCCCGTTCGCAGGAGGCGAGGAGGGCGCAGGCGCGCTAATTACGAGCGCCAGCTCCCGCCCTAACACGGACTCGGGCGACGGATAGGGGAATCCGCCGCCCATTGCACGAGTCTCATCCGGTCGCAGAGCGCCCGGTGCCTCGGGCTGCTTTCCCGGAGTGGATGGCAACTAGCCTAAAAACTAGTCTGCCGCGCGGAGGGTTTGCTGCAGAAGCAAATGCCGCTAACTGGGCCGCTGCTGTTATCGCCTCAGGCGGGTCCGGCGGCACAGCAGCATAGCGGAGGAGGAGGCACCGATGGGTTTTAGTGGGTAACCCCGGGTGCGCTCCTCACCCCGCACCTGGGCGAGTCCCACATACCCCGGCGGTCCCCCCAGTCCGCTGGGGATTCATAAAGAATTTCCCATCGTAAAAAAAAAAAAAAAAAAAAAAAAAAAAAAAAAAAAAAAAAAAAAAAAAAAAAAAAAAAAAAAAAAAAAAAAAAAAAAAAAAAGGTTAGGTTAGGTTAGGTTAGGTTTTAGAGGGTAGGTGTTTTAGAGGGTAGGTCTATCGTTTCGTTAGGGAGTCCCTCATAACCCTGCGGCCCTTCCCCGGGGGTTACAGGGTATTCGTAAGTTGAATTTCACCTGCGTCAAAAAAAAAAAAAAAAAAAAAAAAAAAAAAAAAGGTTAGGTTAGGTTTTTTTTTTTTTTTTTTTTTTTTTTTTTTTTTTTTTTTTTTTTTTTTTTTTTTTTTTTTTTTTTTTTTTTTTTGGTGCTTTGTTCCCCCTACCATAAGCAGGGCCAATTTTTTGCTTTGTTTGTGTTTACAATTTGTTTTTTTTTTTTTTTTTTTTTTGTTTTTTTTTTTTTTTTTTTTTTTTTTTGGGTTTACAGTTGTTATTTATTACAAATCCATCTCAATTCCTATCACATTACATTTCTCTTACAACTTTTACATATCACTAGCCATCTACTTTACACATTTTACTTACACAATTTTACATTACATTTTTGCATTTTCTTAAATTCTTTTACATTTCTCTTTTAACTTATTTCATTTCTAATCTTTTTACATTTCTTGCTTACTTATATGACCCTATTTCTTGCTTAATTTGTACATTTCCTTTGCATTTATCGCTACGTTGACATTACTTTTGTTTTAACTTACATTTTCCTTTTTCAAAGTTACATTTCCTTTTTCTTTTTATTCTTACATTTTATTCTTACATTTCTCTATTTAATTCACATTTTCCTAACTTTATATTTTTCTCACGGCTTAACCCACACGTTCTACTATTACAATTTTCATCTATTATTACTTTTCATCTACTTTTACTTTATTTTTAATTTATATAATTGCCAGATTTTCTACATCAGTTTTATTTAGTTTCTACTTTTTTACTTTACATTCACTTTCCTTTCTTATCTGAGGCCTTCTATCTGTTCTATCTCTACTTCTCTACTTTTCTGTGTTTCGGTCTTTCCGTGCCCATGGCGGACCGCCCGGCCAGGCGGTTTGCCGAGAGATTATCCTTACAATAATTCCCTGCATTTGTGGTAGGCTATGCACACCGTGGTAACCCAAGGTGGTTATAGCCGCAATAGTATCAGTTTACACAGTTATTTCTTGAGCTATATATGCTGTGTTATACATCATAACCATATATATGCAAAGATTTTTTATGGCCAATTTTTTGCTTACACAATTGTTGGATTCGCCAAAAACAATTTTTGACAGATGCCAGCTAGTTTTTGTTTGAGCTGTTCTGGCCGTACTGGTACTATTACTGCTATTCCTCCTGGCTATCGTACGCTACGGCTGCCCGTGCTATAGCGTCCCACTTCCGCCGTACCGGACACTCCGCACTGAAGGCATTGTGGTCTGTTATCTTTAAACCCTCATTTTTGCAGTTTATACAGCATGCGTTTTTTCCCTCCCGTATGCCTTCGCATTGGGACTGATGGTGCTCTCCGGAGCAGTGGCAGCACTTTTCTCCCGCGCTACTAGTGCAGTGTCGCCTTCCATGTCCGTACCCTAGGCAGCGCGAGCACTGCACCAGGGGGGACTGGTCGGCGACCCTAACGCGCTGCATGTTTATGTACATGTGGCCTATCTTGACGAAGCGCCGCCACAGCCCCGGCGATACATTCAGTACTATGTGTTCCGTCTGCTCATCCTTCCCTTTTCTCCTATACTTTACTTTAATTCTGTCTTCTACCCCATCAGGGGAGGGCTGCATGAGGTGCCCGTTTTGAGTCCTAAGCGCCTCGAGGATCTCCTCGTCGGTGTTCGGCTTGAGCACCCCATACAGCACCACCTGTGGGTCCTTATTTTGCACTATTTCTACCTCAAAGTTACTCTTACTGTTCTCGATTTTGTTTTTTATTCTGTCCCTTTCCTTCCTATCGCTAAATCCTAAAATAATTTTTCTTTCCTTCCCTTTCCGAATCCTATCTACTTTTATCCCTTCCTTTCTAGCCTCTATAATTTCCCCTATTCCTTCTATTATTTCCGTCCCGGACATAAGGTTCTCCTTGTCCGTTACTACTATAGAGTGGAGGGTCGTGTGCCTCGGATCCGGTGGCGTGGTTTGGGTATCTCCACCGCCACCAACCACACTCGCGTATGACGCTGGTTGCAGTACTGCCGGAGCCCTGGCCCCCCACTCCTCAATTGCCCTGTCTAAATTTTTCCTATTTTCCTGATTTTCGTTTACCACTTCTTCGTGGTTTAGTCTTATTTCTTTTGTTATTTTTTCTACTGCTCTCTCATTCACTTCCCTTACATACTTTTCCATACTTTCCTTACTATCTTCCACCAATTTCTCACCTATCTGTCTGAATTCCTCCATTTTAACATCCAGCTCCTCTTTCACCTCCTCACATTCTCTTCTAACATCCGGATGTATATTGCTAATTTCTTCTCTTAATGTTTCTATTGTGTTTTCATTCACTTCCCTTACATACTCTTTCATTTCTTCACTTTTTTCTATCATTTTCTTATATACCTCGAGAAGTATTTCTTTAATATCATGTTCTCTTTAATATTTTTGGTTATGCTCATAATGCTTATCATTTTCATCACATCCACTCCACTGCACTTCCACTTCCCTCGTTTCCCTAATTTCTCTCTCACTATCCACTTCCGTCCTTTTCCTACTCAACAAGGCGACCCTCCCTATCTGACTCGAGATTTTGGTGAGGTTACTTGCTAGACCGGACCTCAAATCTCCCCTCATGTTTCTGGTCTGGTTTAGCAAGTAGACGCTATTTTGTACAGTTTTCGATGTCTCAGCCAGAAGGGCACCGAGAGAGTCAGCATCGCACCGTACCCTATCCTCAACCACCGGACTACCTCGGCGGCTACTGCCTCCCCCACCGCTACCATCAGTCATCGGTCCCTCCATAGACAGACGGTGTGGGTTTTTAGGGCCTTTGTTGATCGGGGTGTATACCGTAGCCATTATTTTAAAATCACTAATTTGTAAAATGTAAGGTAAAGATATATATATTCTGTATGTTCAAAATAGTTGTATAATATTAAGATTAAAATTATAAATTCTTCGGGGGAACGCGTCAATTATAAAATTGTATAATAGAATATTAGAATAATAAAATTTATTTAAAAACTTAACCTATCAACTACACCAAAAATGATGTAGTTGGTCCTAAAATCCTAATCCTTCTATCCCCTGTCAGCTGTGCCAAATATGACACAGCTGGTCTCTGTCTATTTTCCTAAACTAATGTCCTTATCCTAGCAACTACACCAAAAATGGTGTAGTTGGTCCTTATTAGCTAACCTTATTTCTAATCAGTAGCTCCAATAGGGGCTACTGGTCGTTAATCTAGTGACTATATAAATACCTTAATCTAAGTTTTCTTTTTCCAGGTCTCGCGGCGGTTCCGGTCAGCACAGCAGCTTCCAGCAGGTAAGTCGCGTTATTTTTCTTTTCTTTTCCTCTTCCAGGTGCTGCAGGTGTTCCAGGTGCTGTGGGCTTTCAGGTGTAGCGTCGTCACCCTCGCCCGGTGCCAGCACCCGAAAACTGCAGCCTTCTGCGACGTCCAGAAGCCTCCCGGTGAATATTTCTCTTTCCAGGTCTTCGCGTCTCTTCCAGGTCTTCAACGTTGACCTCCCCGCGTAGAGCTTCCGCCGCCAATGACTCTGGAGAAAACCCCAACTCTCTGCGAGCAGTGGGAGCGGAGTTATTGGCCTTCGAACTTTTCCAACATGGCTGCCAATATGGCTGCCAGTTTTTTCCTTATTTTCTAGCTCCGGAACGGTTGGTCGCAGAGGGTTGGTGTTTGGGCTTGTTCTTTAAGGCTTTTGGAGCCCTTTCTGGTTTTCCAGGTCTCCCCCCCGGATTCCCACTTCAGGGGTTGATGACTCCGATTTGTCCCAATTTCAGTGGGTGTGTAGCCGAGGTGACGCCCAGTACCCCAAAGAAAGTCCCGTGCTTGTATCTCTGCTAGGTGCCGAGATATCCGGGTTTTTGTCGGCCCTCTGACAGTTCGAGAACTGTCAAAGTCGAACTTTAAGGGCCGATATCTCCGGAACGGTGCGTCGCAGATGGGTCGTCCTTGGGTTTTTTCGGCTTGGCTCTTTCTCCTCTATAAGATTTTGGTCCGCTCCGGTACCAAAATTTTTTGCAAAATTTTTTAGTATTTTTGGGTCCCGGTCTAGCGGGTCAGATAGCCCTTCCTCCCAGCTGCCGGGATCCGCAATCCGTTTTCGTCTGCGACTTTTCCTTGCCGAGATATGTCCGTCTGAAATTTTTCAAGATGGCCGACAAACGTCAAAGTTGGTCTTAACTTGTCGATAACTCCCTTGGCCTTTGAGGTAACGGACCGGGGTTTCTTTGCTCCTAGGGTTTCCGTACCTTGGGCTTATTATGGTGGGGGAGTTTGGGGGGGTTCTATTCCCCCTTTTTTCCGGCTGGTTTTGACGTTTATCGGCTTCTCTTGTTTACGCCTTTTACCAGGAGCCGTCGCACGTCGTCGTAGCTTGTACGGTTCGGGAGCTATGGGTGATTAAAGTTTTACCAAAATGGCGGACAAAATGGCCGCCAATTGTTTTTTGTCGATAACTCCCGTTCCTGTGCTCCAATTTGCTCGTGCGAGGTGTCCCCTGCTTCGTCCTGTTATCTACTATCTAATTTTACCGGTCCTATCCCGGTGTCTCCCGTCGTTCCCGAGCTATCCCGGTTTTCCACGTTTTTTCTCCTATCTCTGGTCCCGTTGGGCCTAGAGCTTCGGGGTTTTTTCCGGGTGATAGGGGGCGAGTTCCTCTACCAGTCTGCACTTACTGTTTTATTTTTTAGCCTCTGGTTTTTATGCGCCAGCTCCTTTCCTATAATATAGGTTTTTTCCCCTTCCTGAAAAATTTTTCAGGGGGGGACTTACCCTTTTCTGTTGGGCTGTCTGGAGGCTGGGGAGCAGCTAATTTAGCGCTCTTCAAACCCCACGCGTCTCTGGTAGTTTTGCCGGGGTAGTCAATTAAAGTTTACTTTTTTAAATATGAGTAACTCACCCCCTGGATGCGCAAAAATTTTTATTTTTGCGGATATTGTGAGCTCTCTTCTACCGCTTTCTGATACACTGCGATCCGTTATGCACAACACTCTATTTCACCCACCTCGTGGGGACGCTTAAAACTAAAAACAAAGGTCAAAGGTACTTATACTATAGCTACGATCACAAATTTCACTACACTTATAACGGTCACTATCCTACACAAAGTCCACTTTAGTTTTTAAAAATCCGTACACTATTTCTATTTTTATTGCACTTTTAAGTTTTGAAATTTTTTCACTTTTGGTTTTACACTGTTTTTTCTACTTTTTTCACGCGATTAAGGTGCGCCGTAATCGCCCGCGTGTAGAGGGCGACGAGACGATTCCAACGACACCTTTTTTATGAGAATCGGATAACTTTTTACCGGTTTTTTGGATTTTTAACTGCGGAGCGTCGCGAAAAAGCTGTTGTTCGGACCGCGGATGGGCTCAGACTGGTTAGGTTAGGTTAGGTTAGGTTAGGTTAGGTTAGGTTAGGTTAGGTTAGGTTAGGTTAGGTTAGGTTAGGTTAGGTTAGGTTAGGTTAGGTTAGGTTAGGTTAGGTTAGGTTAGGTTAGGTTAGGTTACCCCCCGATGGTTGCCCGCCTTGTCGTGGCGGAGGGGCTCAGTAACCGTGGATGGGGACCACGGTGAAGCGAAGAGGCAACCAGGGCCGGCTTGGCAGGAGGCCGGGCCGGCCCAAGGAGGGGCGCTCCCAGCGGACTGGAGGAGCCAGTCCGCTGCGGACGCGCCTGGAGGTGGGACCGCAGAAGAAGAGGAGTGCCGGTATTACGGTGCGCCGTACTCCCTATCTTCTGCGGCCGTGGAGGATCGCAGGGGGAGAGGGTGGTGGTGTTGTGCCGCTATCCCTACCCCCCTGCGAGCTGGCGGGGCCGTTCCGCGCGGTAACGGCATCGGTGGGGCCGCAGGGGAAGAGGCAAGTTTGGTATTACGGTGCGCCGCTTGCCCTATCCTCTGCGGCCGAGGTGTAGTTGGCCTCCACCAGTACTGCAGCAGACTCGGGGGGAGTATGCTGCAGTACTGGTGGAGGCGGAGGAGGGAGGCGCACCTTACCATCTGGTGCGCCTGCCGCCGGCGGGGTCGCGGATGTGTGTATCGTTCCCGTGGCCCCGTCGCAAGGCGGCGTGGAGGAAGGTGGGGGGGGGTTTTAGTGGGTAAACCGTGGGTCTCATTAGCCTATACGGGAGTCCCACATCACCACTCGGGTGCCCCCTGCGCCCGGGTGGTATGCGTAATGCATTTCCCCCTCCGGAAAAAAAAAAGAAAAAAAAAAAAAAAAAAAAAAAAAAAAAAGGTTAGGTTAGGTTAGGTTAGGTTAGGTTAGGTTAGGTTAGGTTAGGTTAGGTTAGGTTAGGTTAGGTTAGGTTAGGTTAGGTTAGGTTAGGTTAGGTTAGGTTAGGTTAGGTTAGGTTAGGTTAGGTTAGGTTGAGGTTCTATTTCCATAGGTGGAGGGTATATGTGCCTACGGATCTAGACGTTCAAGGTATCAAAAGTTGCGCATTGTTGCAAAGAATTTTTTGGCGGTTTCGGTTTTTTAATATCTTGTTTGGTTATTTTTATATTGAATTTTTTGTATTTGTTTCATTTTCTTTGATTTTCTGAGAAAATCGTCCACGTAAAAATTTTTCCGGTCGACGACTTTGTCCCGGAATTATTTTGCGTGGGTGGTTCTCAGAGGGGGGAGATTCTTTCTTAAATTTCTTTAGGTTAGGTGTTTAGGTTAGGTGTTTTTAATTTTTTAATTCTGGTGTTGGTTTTTAAGTTGTACATAGTTTTAGTTAGGTTTAAGGTTGACGACAGGCCGACGATACATTTGTTCGTCGCTTGCCACGACCAAACTATTATGTGACCGACCGTTGTGTCGGCACAATGATAAGGGGAGCTGAGAAAGTTGAAAGGGGGAGTGGTGAGACCTGGGGGGGGGGAAATAAAACTTCTAGGGGGGGTTTAAAATTGGACTTTGGAAAAGTCAGGAGTATGAGGGAGGACCTTGTAGGGGTGGACGAGGAAATGGGGGGGGAGGGGGAAGAAATGGGGGGGGGGAGTGAAATTAGTAATTTGGAGGTCAGGGAAGGGGAAAGACCTACCGGCTCATTTTTGAAGCCGAGGGGCTACACCCGGGCGGGGGTAACCCTCGAGGAGTTGCTGGGGACGGAGCCAAGACACCCAGAGTCGAATTCGGGGATGGTCGCCAATAAGCGACTTTTCTCGGAGATGTCCGGATCCGAATCGGATGATGTGGGCATCCACCCGAAGGCCCAGACGGCCAAGAGGGGAAAGGCACGAGGCCGGGCGAGCGGAGGGGTTGCAGCTCGTGGGGGGATCCAGGAGCACACGGAAGGGACTGGGGAGGCAGATTTTCTGACCTCCCTTGAAAATTACAGGAGGGTGGCCACGGTCGAGACGGCTGCACCACCCGGACCTCTCGACATAAACGTTGAGGTCATGGGTCCGGAGGACCTGATGAGCGCTGCCGAGAGTAATTTGGAGGAGATTCTCGGCATCGCGAGCAGGTCCTCCAACCTCAAAGGGGGGTACGCTAGCAAGATCCGGCGTGCCACCTCCACCGTCAAGATGGTGCTAGACGCTCTTGCAGCGCGAACCATCGCGGAGGAGACTCGTCGCCTAAGAGCGGACAACGCCCGGCTGTCAAGAGAGTTGACGAATCTCCGCGACGAGGTTCGCGCATACAAGCGCGAGTATGAGGAAGGCAAGACGGCGGCGAAGGAAAAGCGCTCTCCGATGTCAAGCGAGCAGTTGGGCATTCTGGAGAGCAGTGTGGCTCGCCTCGTGGGCAATATGCTGGACGGTCGTCTGGCGGCCCTCGAGGAGCGATTGCTGCCGCCCGTCGTGGTGCGCCCGCCATTGGCGGCGGACAGGAGGAGGCCTGCCGCAGAGGAACAGAGGGCAGCCCGGGAGGCGGCAAGGGAGGAAACACCGGTGTCGGTGCCCTCTCAGATACGCCGACAAATTAGGGAGGAGTTCCCGCCATTGCCAGTACGCGCCGAGGTTAGACCGGCTCCAAGCTCCAAAAAGGGGGGAAAAGTAGCGGAGTGGTCTAGCTTCGGCCCGTCTGCCCCAGTGGCAAAGAAGGCGCCTACAAAAGCGCCCCAAAAAGGGCGCCCAGAAGCGCGCCCGGTAGCCTCGGAGCTGTCTGCGGCTCCGGAGATGACAGAAGCGTGGTCCACGGTTGCCAGGCGAAGGGCACCAAGGAAGGCCAACGCCGGGAAAGTGCCGCCGCCGACAGCCTCCGGCCCGGCGAAGAGGAAGGGACCCAAAGTGGTGCTCCCTAGTTCCTCCGCCGTTATACTAAAGATTCGGCCGGAGGCAATACAGCAGGGGGAAACTTACTCCTCCCTGCTGACTAGGGCCCAGAAGTCAATAAAGGTGGACGAATTGGGCATTGGGCCCTTAAGGGTGAGAACGGCGGCCACGGGGGCGCGCCTCATAGAAGTGCCGGGGCGTGCCAGCGCCGAGCAGGCAGACGCCCTGGCGGAGAAGATGGGGGAGTTGCTGGTGGGAGTGGCGGATGTGGTCAGACCCGTCAAGACCACAGATTTTAGGCTGACGGGTCTAGACGAGACCGCTACGCGAGAGGGGGTCATAGCGGCAGTGGCTGCGGAGGGGGGCTGCACAATGGGACAAGTGTGGGTCGGGGAGATTCACCTCGGCCCGCGGGGGGTCGGCTCAGTCCGTATGTCGTGCCCGCTGGGGGCAGCGAAAAAGTTGCTCCAGCTGGGCGCGATACGCATAGGCTGGAGCAAGGTGCAGCTCCAGCATGAAGGTGCCCGTCCCAGGCACTGTTATAGATGCCTGGGGAGAGGGCACTCGGCGGGGTCGTGTCCCCCCTCCGAAAAAGACCGCAGCGACCTGTGTTATCGCTGCGGTCAACCGGGCCACAAAGCGGCCGGTTGTGAGGCCGAGCAAAAGTGCGCGGTCTGCCTGGCCGCGGGCAAAAAGGCGGACCATGTGATGGGGGGTAGAGCGTGTAACCCCCCATCAGTTCGTGGAACATTTTTCTCCTCCCCAAAACCAACGGGGAGGGGACTGGCGGCGCCTGAGGCCGAGATGTCCGAGTAATGCCAGGACATCTCGGCTTCCTACAGGGAAACGTCAACCACTCCGCCGCGGCTCAGGATGTCTTCCTGCAGTCGATGGCGGAGTGGTCGATAGACGTGGCGGTCGTGGCGGAGCCCTACTACGTCCCCCCCCTGTCACATTGGGCTGGGGACGACGTCGGCTCCGTCGCGATAGTGGCAAGGCCAGGGAATGGCCCCCCCCTCATACCCAGAATGAGGGGGTCGGGGTACGTGGTTGCTGTTCGGGGAGACATCGTAGTAGTAGGAGTCTACTTCTCCCCGAACCGCAACCTAGCCGCCCTAGAGCAATTTCTCGATGCTCTGGGGCCGCTGATCAGGAGGCTGGCTCCCCTCCCCGTCGTCGTGATGGGGGACTTCAACGCCAAGTCCTCGGCGTGGGGTTCCCTCATCACTGACCCAAAGGGAAGGGAAGTAGAGGAGTGGGCGCTAGCCTCGGGACTGTCCCTCCTGAATACAGGGACAGTCCTCACCTGCGTGCGACGGACGGGCGGTTCAGTGGTGGACCTGTCGTTCGCCACTCCCGACGTCGCGCGCAGGGTGGAAGGGTGGAGGGTGGAAACGGAGGTGGAGACACTCTCGGACCATCGCTATATACGGTTCGAGGTGTCTCCGACCTCCGCATCGAGTCCGGCGTCGGTGTCCGGGGGACATAGCTGGTTCCCGCGTTGGGCACTTACCAAGCTCAACCGGGAACTAGCAGAGGAGGCGGCCATTGTTGGCTGCTGGAGCCTCCCGTCTGCAGAGGGGCTGGGGGTGGATGAAATGGCTGGCTGTCTCGGCGACGTACTTACCAACGTCTGCCGGGCAGCCATGCCAAGAGTGTGGGGTCCTCCCCCCCCTAGACGGGCGGTTTACTGGTGGTCGGCCGAGCTGGCCGACCTTCGCGTCGCCTGCAACGTGGCGCGTCGCGCCTACGTTCGCAGCAGGCGGCGCCGTCCCCAGGACGAGGAGCGTGATGGCCGGCTGCACAGGGTCTACGGGGCGAAACGGGAGATTCTGCGGCTGGCCATCAGTCGGGCCAAGGAGCGAGCGTGGCTGGAGCTGGTCGAGGGTCTGGAGAAGGACCCGTGGGGCAGACCGTACAAAAGGGCGCGAGACAAACTTCGCGCCCAGTCGGCCCCACTGACGGAAACGCTCCAGCCGGAACTGCTGGGGAAAATCGTCCGGGAGTTGTTCCCGGACCCCCCGGCAGGCTTCGCTCCGCCGCGAATGGCCCGACGGACGCCGGGCTCGATGGAGGAGGGTGTTCCGCCACCCGTCACCGACTTGGAGATGGAGGCGGTTCTGTCCCGCCTCCGTAGTAAGAGAAGGGCGCCTGGTCCGGATGGGGTGCACGGGAGAGTTCTGGCTATAGCTCTCGTGCACCTCGAAGACAGCCTTCGGGAGCTGTTAAACCGCTGCATACAGGGCGGACAGTTCCCGAAGGCGTGGAAGGAGGGTCGGCTCGTCCTATTACCAAAGGGCGGGCGACCACCGGACTGCGCGTCGGCGGTGCGACCGATTGTGTTGCTGAACGAGGTGGGGAAGGCGTTTGAAAGGGTGATAGCCTCCCGCCTCGTTCAACACTTGGAGAAAGGCCCGGGGCCCGGACTGTCCGATTCGCAGTTCGGGTTCCGGCCCGGTCGGTCAACCATCGACGCGGTGAGGCGCCTAAAGTCGGTGACGGGTGAAGCGGAACGCGGGAAGGAGGTGGTGGTGGCGGTGTCGTTGGACATCGCCAACGCCTTCAACAGCCTCCCCCACAGCGTAATACGCGAGGCACTGAAGTCGTTCGGAGTGCCTCCGTATCTCAGGGGGCTGTTGGACGCGTATCTCTCCGATAGGGAGGTCGTGTTCGAGAATCGGTCGGGGTCCTTAGAGAGGCGGCAGGTCGTGTGCGGCGTCCCTCAGGGTTCGGTTCTGGGTCCGAACCTCTGGGACGTCGGCTACGACTGGGTCCTGCGGAAGGAGTGCCTCCTCCCCGGAATGGATGTCGTCTGCTATGCGGACGACACATACGTCACATTCCGGGGACGGACGTACAAGGAGGCCGCGCGGCTGGCAGAGGAGGGGACAGCCCTCATTGTCAGCCGCATCGAGCGATTGGGGCTTCGGGTCTGCCTGGAGAAGACCGAAGCCATGCTCTTCCGCGGACCTGGGAGGAAAGGACCCCCACCGGGTGCACGACTCCTTATCGGAGAGACGGAGGTCAGGGTGAGCCCAACCCTTAAGTGTCTGGGACTCACCCTGGACGGGAGGTGGACCTTCGGCCCACATTTCCAACAGTTGGGACCGAAGGTCGTGAGGGTGGCATCAGCGCTGGGCCGACTCCTACCAAATATAGGGGGGCCCAGCCAAGCCTGCAGGCGGCTATACTCCGGGGTGTGTCGGAGTATGGCCCTGTACGGAGCCCCAATATGGGCGGATGCCCTCACCGTGCGAAATGTGGCCCAGCTGCACAAAATGCAGCGGGTCATAGCGGTGAGGGTCATCAGGGGCTACCGTACAGTCTCCTGGGCGGCAGCTACTGCACTGGCGGGGGAACCGCCATGGGAGCTCGCGGCGAGGGTCCTTGCCGAGTTAAGCCTCCTCGTTGCTGAGAGGAGGTCACGTGGCGAGGTCCCCTCGGGGGAGGAGCTCAGGCGGTTCCAAAGGCTGGGAGAGCAGTGGCTGCTGAGGAGGTGGGGAGAGGTTTTGGCACAGTCGCCGTACGGCCAGCGCACGGCCGAGGCACTGTGTCCAATACTTGCGGCGTGGATGCGCCGCAAGCGCAAACCCCTCACCTTCCGCCTTGCGCAGGTGCTCACCGGACATGGGTGCTTCGGTGCGTACCTGTGCAAGGTCGCCAGGAGGGAGCCAACGCCAGCCTGCCATGAGTGCGGCGCTGCGGAGGACACGGCCCAGCACACCCTAGAGGTGTGTGACCGATGGGCCGTGCAGCGCCATGACCTCATGGCAGTGCTTGGGCGGGACCTCTCGCTCTCGAGTGTGGTTCGCTGCATGCTCGAGAGCGATGAGGCCTGGCAGGCGGCGGTCTCTTTCTGCGAAGATGTAATGTCGCGGAAAGAGACCGCGGAGCGGGACAGAGAGATGGAGATATCCTCTGCTCCGCTCCGCCGGCGTAGGACGGGAGTGCGGAGGCGTCGCTTTGTGAACCTCCAAACTTCTGTCTAACGGGGCTCCGGGAGAGGATGGGAACCTCCCCGGCTTAGCTAGTCCCGGCGCCGAGGGGGACGCTTCAGGTTGTCGGAGCGGCCCCTAATTATGGTGGAAGTCCGGTCCCTATAGAGGTAGACCGGCCGGTCGCGGGGGGTGTCCTGTGCTAGACAGATCCGGGACACTCCCCATTTAGCGGCTGATGGCAATCCGCAGGTTAGTTTTAGTGGGTAAACCGGCGAGTCGCGTCGTCGGGAGTCCCACATACCCCCGGGTCCCCCAACCCGGGAAGGGCGTAATGACCTTTCCCCTGCGATAACAAAAAAAAAAAAAAAAAAAAAAAAAAAAAAAAAAAAAAAAAAAAAAAAAAAAAAAAAAAAAAAAAAAAAAAAAAAAAAAAAAAAAAAAAAGGTTAGGTTAGGTTAGGTTAGGTTAGGTTAGGTTAGGTTAGGTTAGGTTAGGTTAGGTTAGGTTAGGTTAGGTTAGGTTAGGTTGGGGCTCAGCCAGTTCGTCCTCGTTCGTGGCCCTGGGCAACGCTTGGGTGCGCCACCCCGTCTTTTGCGGGGTGAGGCACTCACGCGGCTGAAGGCTGGCGCTATCTTTTCTTCTCTATTTTTCACCACCTATTTTGTTAACTTTCTTGTTTTTGTATTCGTTTTATTTTGTTTTTTCTATCTTTCACCACCTTTTCTTTCATCTCTAACTATTTTTTCCTTTTCATTTAACTCTTCTGATGGGGGAGCTCACCCCCGAAAAAAGAGACCGCGACCCGGGGTGTCGGCGTTTTGAGAATGGAAGGTCGTAATGTAAAAAGTTTCTCCGGGCGGGTCCCGACGTCAGTCGGGGAATCCCGCACTGTGTCCGAAGAGTCTTCGGGCACAGTCTGGCCCACGTATACGGAGGGTGCCAACATTGCGAGGACGGATGAGGAGGGCGTCATAAGGACGGTCGATAAGGAGAGGGCCGCAAGTGCGGGAACGAGTTCGAAGCTGGCGCACATTACCGCGCCGGCGGCGGACATCCTAACTGACGAAGACGTGGACTTCAGTCAGCCGCAGCCCAATGGGGTTGAGCGACTACTGAAGCTCATGAAGAAGAAGAAATTGAGGGGCGATCCTGATCTGCCGCGCGTATTGCTTACGCGTGACGTGATCATGCCGCCACCCCAACACGGACGTGACATTCCCAATAGAGACAGCGAGGACTATCTCTCGGACTCCAGTTGCATGACTGACATGTCGCTGGACTCCGAGGGATTGCCCGCACCCACCGGACGTACGACCCCCCTTAAGCGGCGGTTTGACCCGGATGAGACAGAGGCGGCGCCGTCTACCAGTAAAGGTGCGGTGCCGAAGGCTAAGAGAGGACGTGGTCGGCCACCAACAACCGGCCAATACGTCGGCCTGGCCAAGGCCCAGGCGCAACTCAATAAGGAGAAGGCTGAGAGTCTCCGGCTCGAGGCCGAAGCAGAGGTCGCCGTGACGGCGCGCATGGCAAGGGAGGCGCGTGCGTCGCTCCGTGCGAGCCCTGCATCAGAAGAAGACAGGTCGGAGCAGACCAACGCAGCTCTGGCCAAAAGTGTCGAGACTTCGTTGGAGGCCGTACTCATGGTCGCCACGAAGTCTCAAAACCTGAAGGGGACATTTACGCGGTGCCTCAAAGAGGCGGTCGTCAGCATCAGAGCGGCCGTCACCGAACTCAGAGGCCGCACAATGACGGAGGAGATGGCGAGGCTGGAGGCGCAAAACGCGCAGCTCCAAAGGCAAGTGGCCGAACTACGCCGCGAGCTGGAAGGGATGCGCCGACAACCACCTGCTGCGCCCGCCGACAAGGATCTGCGTGAGCTATTAGCCGAGGTCTCTCGTTCCAATATAGAGACGCTCGGCAATATGCTCAACGCGAGACTTGCCGGCCTGGAGGACCGACTTTTGCCGGCCCCGAGACTAAGACCACCGCTAACGGGGGATAGTACCGACGTCCCCGTCGATGCCCCAACAACAGCGGCACCCAAGAAGAAGGCGCCGAAACCAAAAAAGGCGCCAACGTACGCGACAGTGACGGCGCAGGTCGCGGCGGCCCCAAAAGAGGCACCGCCTGCACCCGCACCGCCAAAGGCCTCAAAGGCTAAGAAGAAGAAAAAGCGGCCATCAATGGCCGCTCAGGAGGCGGCGCAAGGGGGGGAGACCAACAACCCCTCCCCCGCCGAGGCCCCGTGGACTACTGTCCAACGTAAGGCCAAAAAGAAGAAGGGGGCGGCTACTCCATCCAAAGTCGCCCCTAAGAAGAAGAAGGCGAAGCTACGCACCCCCGCCACTGCGGCCGTTACCCTCACTCTTGAGGAAAAGGCTGCGGAGAAGGGGGTTACGTACGCCAGCCTGCTCAAGGAAGCCAGAGCGAAGATCGATCTTGGGGAATTCGGCATCCCCAAGCTCGGTTTCCGCCTGGCGGAAACTGGCGCGCGCGTGCTCACCATCGACGGTGAGCGGGCGCAGGAGAAGGCGGATGCCTTTGCCGAGAGGCTCAGGACTGTCCTCAGCCCGGAGATAGTGAGAGTCGGCCGCCCGGTCAAATGCGCGGAGATGCGCGTCACCGGGCTGGACGACTCTGTGACGGCCGCCCAAGTCATCCTGGCGGCCTCACAAGAAGGAGGATGCCCGACCAGCTCCATCAGGTCGGGTAAAATTGTGGTGGGATCAAGAGGCGACGCGTCCTTATGGATGAGCGTCCCCGTTGCGGCCGTTAAAAAGCTGCTCAAATCTGGGCGGCTTCGCGTGGGCTGGGTCTCGGCGAAGGTGGCGCTGCTGGTCGCGAGGCCAAAGCGGTGCTACCGATGCCAGGACACCGGCCACGTCGCGGCGAAATGCCAGTCCTCGGTGGACCGCAGCCGGAGCTGTTTCCGTTGCGGGAAACCGGGGCACAAAGCGGCAGAGTGCGGAGCGGATCCGCTCTGCTCGCTGTGTGAAGCCACTGGCAAACAGGAGGTGGCACACGTGCTGGGGAGCGGCGGCTGCGCCTTCGCAAAGCCGCCCCCCGGCGTGAAAGGGAAGCGAAAGGCTCCCTCCAGGGCCCGGCTCAAAAAGCCGCAAGCCCAAGGCGCAAGGGCGGATCAACCTGCCCCCGCTGTAATGGAGGTCGAAGCATAGGCCCGTGGGCGGTGATCGGGGGATCGCCGCTCACAGTATGGGCCCCGAGAGGAAAGCTCCCCAATGCCCGGGGAGCTCTCGGAGAAGGAGCCGGTTGCGGCTGTGGAAGTGGGCCGGTTGCGGCACGCGCTGCGGGGTCGTGGAAGAATGCTTTGCGATTCCCACGGCCCCGTTAAAGGCGCTGAAGATGGGCATCGGGGGGTTTTAGACGGTAAACCCCGGCGCACTCCATCTCGCGCCGGGGGAGTCCGTCATACCCCTGCTGCCCTCCCCCGGGGGCGGCGGGGGATACGTAAAGTATTTCCCCCCGTCAAAAAAAAAAAAAAAAAAAAAAAAAAAAAAAAAAAAGGTTAGGTTAGGTTAGGTTAGGTTAGGTTAGGTTAGGTTAGGTTAGGTTAGGTTAGGTTAGGTTAGGTTAGGTTAGGTTAGGTTAGGTTAGGTTAGGTTAGGTTAGGTTAGGTTAGGTTAGGTTAGGTTAGGTTAGGTTAGGTTAGGTTAGGTTAGGTTTCCCCCCGACGGTTGCCCGCCTTGTCGTGGCGGTGGGGCTCAGTAACCGTGGTTGAGGACCCACGGTGAAGCGAAGAGGCAACCAGGGCCGGCTAGGCAGGAGGCCAGGCCGGCCCGAGGAGGGGCGCTCCCGGCGGACTGGAGGAGCCAGTCCGCTGCGGACGCGCCTGGAGGTGGGACCGCAGAAGAAGAGGAGTGCCGGTATTACGGTGCGCCGTACTCCCTATCTTCTGCGGCCGTGGAGGATCGCAGGGGGAGAGGGTGGTGGTGTTGTGCCGCTATCCCTAACCCCCTGCGAGCTGGCGGGGCCGTTCCGCGCGGTAACGGCATCGGTGGGGCCGCAGGGGAAGAGGCAAGTTTGGTATTACGGTGCGCCGCTTGCCCTATCCTCTGCGGCCGAGGTGTTGTTGGCCTCCACCAGTACTGTAGCAGACTCGGGGGGAGTCTTCTACAGTACTGGTGGAGGCGGGGGAGGAAGGCGCACTTACCATCAGGTGCGCCTGCTGCCGGCGGGGTCGCGGATGTGTGTATCGTTCCCGTGGCCCCGTCACAAGGCGGCGTGGAGGAAGGTGGGGGGGGGTTTTAGTGGGTAAACCGTGGGTCTCATTAGCCTATACGGGAGTCCCACATCACCACTCGGGTGCCCCCTGCGCCCGGGTGGTATGCGTAATGCATTTCCCCCTCCGGAAACAAAAAAAAAAAAAAAAAAAAAAAAAGGTTAGGTTAGGTTAGGTTAGGTTAGGTTAGGTTAGGTTAGGTTAGGTTAGGTTAGGTTAGGTTAGGTTAGGTTAGGTTAGGTTAGGTTAGGTTAGGTTAGGTTAGGTTAGGTTAGGTTAGGTTAGGTTAGGTTAGGTTAGGTTAGGTTAGGTTAGGTTAGGTTAGGTTAGGTTAGGTTAGGTTAGGTTAGGTTAGGTTAGGTTAGGTTAGGTTAGGTTAGGTTAGGTTAGGTTAGGTTAGGTTAGGTTAGGTTAGGTTAGGTTAGGTTAGGTTAGGTTAGGTTAGGTTAGGTTAGGTTAGGTTAGGTTAGGTTAGGTTAGGTTAGGTTAGGTTAGGTTAGGTTAGGTTAGGTTAGGTTAGGTTAGGTTAGGTTACCCCCCGATGGTTGCCCGCCTTGTCGTGGCGGAGGGGCTCAGTAACCGTGGATGGGGACCACGGTGAAGCGAAGAGGCAACCAGGGCCGGCTTGGCAGGAGGCCGGGCCGGCCCAAGGAGGGGCGCTCCCAGCGGACTGGAGGAGCCAGTCCGCTGCGGACGCGCCTGGAGGTGGGACCGCAGAAGAAGAGGAGTGCCGGTATTACGGTGCGCCGTACTCCCTATCTTCTGCGGCCGTGGAGGATCGCAGGGGGAGAGGGTGGTGGTGTTGTGCCGCTATCCCTACCCCCCTGCGAGCTGGCGGGGCCGTTCCGCGCGGTAACGGCATCGGTGGGGCCGCAGGGGAAGAGGCAAGTTTGGTATTACGGTGCGCCGCTTGCCCTATCCTCTGCGGCCGAGGTGTAGTTGGCCTCCACCAGTACTGCAGCAGACTCGGGGGGAGTATGCTGCAGTACTGGTGGAGGCGGAGGAGGGAGGCGCACCTTACCATCTGGTGCGCCTGCCGCCGGCGGGGTCGCGGATGTGTGTATCGTTCCCGTGGCCCCGTCGCAAGGCGGCGTGGAGGAAGGTGGGGGGGGGTTTTAGTGGGTAAACCGTGGGTCTCATTAGCCTATACGGGAGTCCCACATCACCACTCGGGTGCCCCCTGCGCCCGGGTGGTATGCGTAATGCATTTCCCCCTCCGGAAAAAAAAAAGAAAAAAAAAAAAAAAAAAAAAAAAAAAAAAAGGTTAGGTTAGGTTAGGTTAGGTTAGGTTAGGTTAGGTTAGGTTAGGTTAGGTTAGGTTAGGTTAGGTTAGGTTAGGTTAGGTTAGGTTAGGTTAGGTTAGGTTAGGTTAGGTTAGGTTAGGTTAGGTTAGGTTAGGTTAGGTTAGGTTAGGTTAGGTTAGGTTAGGTTAGGTTAGGTTAGGTTAGGTTAGGTTAGGTTAGGTTAGGTTAGGTTAGGTTAGGTTAGGTTAGGTTAGGTTAGGTTAGGTTAGGTTAGGTTAGGTTAGGTTAGGTTAGGTTAGGTTAGGTTAGGTTAGGTTAGGTTAGGTTAGGTTAGGTTAGGTTAGGTTAGGTTAGGTTAGGTTAGGTTAGGTTAGGTTAGGTTAGGTTAGGTTAGGTTAGGTTAGGTTAGGTTAGGTTAGGTTAGGTTAGGTTAGGTTAGGTTAGGTTAGGTTAGGTTAGGTTAGGTTAGGTTAGGTTAGGTTAGGTTAGGTTAGGTTAGGTTAGGTTAGGTTAGGTTAGGTTAGGTTAGGTTAGGTTAGGTTAGGTTAGGTTAGGTTAGGTTAGGTTAGGTTAGGTTAGGTTAGGTTAGGTTAGGTTAGGTTAGGTTAGGTTAGGTTAGGTTAGGTTAGGTTAGGTTAGGTTAGGTTAGGTTAGGTTAGGTTAGGTTAGGTTAGGTTAGGTTAGGTTAGGTTAGGTTAGGTTAGGTTAGGTTAGGTTAGGTTAGGTTAGGTTAGGTTAGGTTAGGTTAGGTTAGGTTAGGTTAGGTTAGGTTAGGTTAGGTTAGGTTAGGTTAGGTTAGGTTAGGTTAGGTTAGGTTAGGTTAGGTTAGGTTAGGTTAGGTTAGGTTAGGTTAGGTTAGGTTAGGTTAGGTTAGGTTAGGTTAGGTTAGGTTAGGTTAGGTTAGGTTAGGTTAGGTTAGGTTAGGTTAGGTTAGGTTAGGTTAGGTTAGGTTAGGTTAGGTTAGGTTAGGTTAGGTTAGGTTAGGTTAGGTTAGGTTAGGTTAGGTTAGGTTAGGTTAGGTTAGGTTAGGTTAGGTTAGGTTAGGTTAGGTTAGGTTAGGTTAGGTTAGGTTAGGTTAGGTTAGGTTAGGTTAGGTTAGGTTAGGTTAGGTTAGGTTAGGTTAGGTTAGGTTAGGTTAGGTTAGGTTAGGTTAGGTTAGGTTAGGTTAGGTTAGGTTAGGTTAGGTTAGGTTAGGTTAGGTTAGGTTAGGTTAGGTTAGGTTAGGTTAGGTTAGGTTAGGTTAGGTTAGGTTAGGTTAGGTTAGGTTAGGTTAGGTTAGGTTAGGTTAGGTTAGGTTAGGTTAGGTTAGGTTAGGTTAGGTTAGGTTAGGTTAGGTTAGGTTAGGTTAGGTTAGGTTAGGTTAGGTTAGGTTAGGTTAGGTTAGGTTAGGTTAGGTTAGGTTAGGTTAGGTTAGGTTAGGTTAGGTTAGGTTAGGTTAGGTTAGGTTAGGTTAGGTTAGGTTAGGTTAGGTTAGGTTAGGTTAGGTTAGGTTAGGTTAGGTTAGGTTAGGTTAGGTTAGGTTAGGTTAGGTTAGGTTAGGTTAGGTTAGGTTAGGTTAGGTTAGGTTAGGTTAGGTTAGGTTAGGTTAGGTTAGGTTAGGTTAGGTTAGGTTAGGTTAGGTTAGGTTAGGTTAGGTTAGGTTAGGTTAGGTTTTTTTTTTTTTTTTTTTTTTTTTTTTTTTTTTTTTTTTTTTTTTTTTTTTTTTTTTTTTTTTTTTTTTTTTTTTTTTTTTTTTTTTTTTTTTTTTTTTTTTTTTTTTTTTTTTTTTTTTTTTTTTTCTTGTTCCCCCTAACATAATCAGGGACAATTGTTTGCTTGTTTTGTGGTTAAATTTTTTGTTTTTTGTTTTTAATTACAATTTTTGTTATTACATTTCCATTTCTTGCTATCATATTCTATATGTCTCTTATTACTTATTACATTTTTGTTCTTACATTTACATCTTTTAACATTCTTTTTCATATTCTATTTTTATTTACATTTTTACTATTACATTTCCATTTCTTTGTTATCATATTCTGTATTTGTCTTATTGCTATTACATTTTTGTTCTTACATTTATTTCTTTTAAACATTCTTTTACATATTCTATTTTTATTTACATTTTTACTATTACATTTCAATTTCTTTGTTATCATGTTCTGTATTTGTCTTATTGCTATTACATTTTGTTCTTACATTTATTTCTTTTAAAAATTCTTTTACATATTCTATTTTTATTTACATTTTTACTATTACATTTCCATTTCTTTGTTATCATATTCTGTATTTGTCTTATTGCTATTACATTTTTGTTCTTTCATTTATTTATTTTAACATTAATTATCTACTTTACATCTTCTTTCTTTCTACTTGTTTGGTTCTTTATATTTCTTACATTTTGGCTTGCTTACTTTTTGCTTACATTTATACGTTTCTTTTACATTTCCTTTACATTTTCCACCACATCAACATTCTATTACAATTCCTTGCATGCTTATAACTCTATTTACTACTTAATTTTATACATTTCCTTTACGTTCCTTTACATTTATCACCACATTAACATTTACTGCATTCATTTTAACTTCTATTATTACATTACTATTTATTTCTATTTCATGTGAATTTCTTTTACATTGTTGCTTGTAACTCCTTATTATTGTAAATATTATCATGTTCAATTTAGATTTATTTATTTCTGCTATTTCTTACTTACGTTTACATTCTATTATTTTTATTACAGTTTACAATTAATGTTCAATCTTTTGTATTATTTTGTCTACTTAGTTGAGTTATTTTCTACTTTTAATCTCTTTGCTTCTTGTTTCGTATTTACTATTATAATTTACTTTTGCAGTTTCATTCTAATTTTATTTTAATTTAATTTAATTCTAAGCCCTACTGTTTTAGGTTCAGGTCGGTGTGTCCGCCCCGGCTTTTATTGTGCTCAAAGTTTATTTCTACATAAACTTCTTACAACCCTTTCGGGGCCCCGTGGCGCGCGCATGAGCCCACAGTGCCGGTTTCCGATGATTTTAAACTGGTTTCGTATGTGCTTATTTACTTTAGCTATATATGCTGCTTTATGTCACCATATAATCATATATATGCCAAGTGTTAATACGCAAGTCGAACTGTCCACTCGTCCATTTTTTGCATTGGTGTCTTAAAATACATTTTTTAAAATACATCAATTGCTTTCGACGTTCATCAGGACTACTGGTCTTCGTCACTATAGGCGACTGTTGCGCGCGCCATGGCGTCCCACTTTTTCCGGACCGGGCACACCATGCTGAGTGCATTATGCTCTACATCCTTACTCCCTGCCCCAACACAATTTACACAACGCGGTTTACTGCCAGCCAGACGCTCTTCGCACCGAGACTGGTGATGTGCCCCGGAGCAATGACCGCACTTCACCTCGGCGGTAGTGCAGAATCGCCGCCCATGCCCGTACCCTAGACAGTTCGAACACTGTATTAGGGGGGACTGGTCGGCGACCCGCACACGCTGCATATCCATGTATAGATAGCCCGCCTCGGTGAAGCACGTCCACATCTCCGGTGACACGATCATCACCACGTGCTCGGTGCTGTCATCCTTCCCTCTCCTCCTATATCTAACCTTCATCCTGTCCTTTTCCCCCCCCAGGATGTGCTCCATGAGGTGCTCATTTTGCGTTCTTATGGCCTTATAAATGTCTTCATCCGTGTTCGACTTGAGCACCCCATACAGCACAACCTGCGGATCTTTATTTTCTATGCACTGTACTTCTAATTTTCCCCCACTTTTCTCTATTCTTTCCTTAACCCTGTCTCTATCCTTCTTGTTACTTAATCCTATGATAACTTTCCTATCTTTGCCTTTTCTAATCCTATCAATTTTTATTCCTTCCTTCTTTGCTTCTATAACCGCTCCTACTTCTGTCACTATCTCTGCACTTGTCATAATGTCTTCCCTGTCCGTCACTACTAGAGAGTGGAGGGTCAGGTGCTTCGGCTTCGGTAACGAGGTTTGGGTTTCCCCACTGCCACTGACCACACTCGCATATGTCGCGGATTGAGGCCCCACCCAAGTCCTGGCCCCCCACTCTTC